>BSBN01000453.1:2400000-3600000 GCA_027924645.1 Cunninghamia lanceolata
ATTGGTACCAAAATTAAACTTAATTCTACCCTATTTTCCAAACACACAATGCTCATAAAAGTCAAATCTCGTAGAATAATCATATAAACCATCAACCATATTTTTATTACTAATGGTCTTAAGACCTTTTTCACCAATGTGACCTGACCTGTGGTGCCACAACATATTTAAATCAAAGTCTTCAGTTACATAGGTAGATTTAGAATATGTAGATGCATCCAACTTAAACATTGTACCACATTGAGTGCCCTTAGCTAAAACCAAATTCCCTCTAGCCAATTTCTAACCATTCCTATCAAGCGTGACATGCATTCCAACATCATTCATCTTAGAAACTGAAAGTAAATTTCATGCAAGGCCTATAATATGCAATACATCTATGAAAGATTTTACTTTTCTAACACTAAACAAAAGCTTTACCTTCCCTTTTTCAGCAATCTATTGTGAATTGTTGTCACCAAGGAACACTTCACCACCATCATTTGCTTTATAAGAAGAAAACCACTCCTTGTGAAGAGTTATGTGATATGAGGCACCTAAACCAATCAATAATGAATCATCACTAGCATGTTAGAAAAAATAAACAAAGCATAACTCTCATCATTAGAGGATTTTGCTATAGAGGAATCATTAGAAGTTCTTTTCTTATATCTACATTCCTTCTTCAAATGGCCCCGTTTCCCAGAATTTCAACATTTGAGCCTACTCTTACTAGGGGTTTTAGACCATCTTTTTGACTTGGATCTCTCTTTATCCCATTTTTCTTACCACCTTTTTCCTATTGGCAAGAGACACTGCTCCGGTATGGATCTGTATGTTGTCATTGATGGAAACAAGGCTTAGAGATCCTATCACCATGACAAGAAGAGATATATCTGGAAGAACATATTAGATTCCAAGTCCGGTTGACAGAAAATGGCTAAGTATGGAAAGTATACAGAGTAGAAGACAAAAAGTCAGCTAGTATGCCTCCGCAAATAATGATCTGGTAATATGGTTCAGGTATGATGTTAGTTGGTGCTTGATAATGTTATGCCTTAAAGATTAAGTCCTGATCCTCTTCGGAAGCCATCTTGAAGAAATGTCTAAGTCTGGGCAAGCAAAGGTATAGCAGGAACAGTGAATAGAGTCTAGTGCAGTGGTCCACATTCCTCCGTAGACAAATATTTCGTTATGCGGTTTTGAGGAGTGGTAAATACTTATATGAAGTGTCTTATTCCAGAGTTAGGAGATCTAAAGTTCACCGGGAGGATAGCTACAAGTTGCTAAGTATCGGCATAAGTGTTTGACAGAGTTTGATAGAGACAGAGTCTGAGTTTTGATGGTCCACATTTCTCCGCAAGATGATATGATGCCTTGCGGTCCTAAGGGTAAGATTGGGAATGTGTAAAGAGTCCTTGACATGATTTTGGAAGTGTTTCATGATCAACAATAGAAGTTGTAAGACAACAGATGAGGTTGTTAAGCATGTTCGTGAGGAACAGGCAGACTGGTGAGATAAATCATTGTGTGGAGAAGAGTTAATGTTTGGAGGACTTATGTAAGCAATTGAAAGATTAAAGCCGACCTATATGAACACACTTCGGAGAAGATTTGGGTCCACACGACATAGTGCACTGGATTGAGCGACAAGGTACATATTTTTATGTACACGTTTCATGTTGGGAATTAAGGTGTCTCAACCTTGGTAATTCCTTGCATTAGTTATGATTGTATTATTTATTCATTGCCTATGTTGTAAATTAATTGTAAATTCCATATTGTCATTTTGTGGGATGTGGCACGGTGATGTGTCATCCTACATGGAAGATGACAACTTGTAATTTTGTCCTCACATGAGGAGATAGGCATCCCACTTTGTGGTAGGAGTATTTTGCCATGTGTTGGCATCTTGGATGTTGTGTAAGGGAATGTTTGACCGAAACGGTTATGACGGATTCCTATGATGAAGTTATGACATGTAAGAGTCAGAAATAGAAGCTTGTAAGATAGGTGAAGACATGTGTCATGAAGCATCTTTGAAAAAGGCATCTTTGGGCGTCCCAAGGTGGACTATGACATGTTGTAAGAGAATATGCTGTCATAGGCCATTTTGGAAATAGGTAACCTCTTTGAGATGGGAGCTGTGGACAAGCGTCAGACACATTCTACAATGTTGACCAAGTGTCCATAGGTGTGGGTTTTGGGCCATGAGGCCAAGTTGGATGTCCATTCCAAGATAGAGCCAATTTTGCCTTGTATATTCTATATAAACAGGTGCTTGGAGGAGAAGTAATATGTGATTGATAGGTACTGTTATGCTGTCGGACTGACTCCAGATATGAGTGTCAAAGACTATTGAAGCTTGCATTGCAAGTGTATTGTAAACAACATTTAGTTTTGATAATACATTGTGTAGGTTTTTGAGTGTGGGGTTTTTCACCCAATAAGGGTTTTCCCCACATTATATCTTCATCTCTCTTCTTTTGTATTCTTTCTGGTTCTATGTGTATTGCTGCAATATCTCTGTTAGATGTTTAATGTTGCTTTAATTGTAAGGATTAAATTGAATTTGTACAACCCTCTCCTCATTAGATTAGTGTAGGAAGCAATTTCCGCACACCTAGCTTCCTTTCAGTTGGTATCATAGCCTGACCAGTTTTGGTCTTAGCTGTTGGGTAGGGGTTTTTTGAGTTGATCTTAAGTTGAGTGGGAGTCTGTGCAGAGTATTCTAAATCTTATTGCAGCAAGGAGATGGCAAGCACATCCAGAAGGATAGAGGTGGAGAAATTTAATGGCACTAATTTGGAGCTGTGGAAGCTCAAGATGGAAGACATGCTTGTTGATCGAGACCTTTGGGAAACTATCAATGGAACAAAACCAACTGCAATGTCACAAGCTGATTGGGATCTAAAGGATCAGAAGGCTAAGGGTCTCATAAGACTTAGTCTCGTTGATTCTGTTCTGTTAAATGTTCTGTTAATGGATCTAAACTTGCTTTGGAAGAAGTTGGGAGATGTGTATCAAGCCAAATCTGTGGTTAACAAACTTTTTCTGAGAAAGAAGTTCTATTCCCTTCGAATGGAGGATGGAGGATCCATTGTAGAACATATGAATACTTTCAACATGTTGGTTGCACAATTAACATCCATTGGTGTGAAGATGGAGGAGGAGGATCGTTGTATGACCTTGCTTTGTTCTTTTCTGGACACGTGGGATCACCTTGTCATGGCTATTGGAAACACCACATCCACATTCAAAATGGATGAAGTGCTTTCTTCACTGTTGTTTGAAGAGATGCAGAGAAAGTCTTCCGAGGCTGCCAAAGAGGCTCTTGCAGTTCATGGAAGACCCAAGGAGAAAGGGAAAAATAAGAACAAGAAAGCTGAGAAGGCTAGATCCAAATCTCTTGAAAAGTCCAAGGCTATCTATTGGAACTGTGGTAAATCTAGGTATTTTTGAAAGGAATGCAAAGAAGAAAAGAAAAAGAAGAAGAAGAACCCAGATTTAGATTCTGACAAGTCACAAGATGATGGTGATGCCTTCATCGTAGCCCTAGTAACCCATGCATCTGATGATGTGTGGCTGATTGATTATGGTGCATCATTCCACATGACCTCGCATCAAGACTAGTTTACTAAGTATGAAGAGTTTGATGGCGGAAAGGTGTACCTGGGTGATGACTCTCATCTGAAGATTGTTGGTCAAGGAAGAGTCTCTATCCGATTCCCTGATGGATGAGTGAAGGGGATCTCTAGGGTTATGCACATCCCAGGCTTAGCACAGAACCTGCTTTCTGTAAGTATGTTGAATGATGCAGGTGTGCAGGTTGTCTTTTCGAAAGAAGGATGCAAGATGACTAGAGGAGCTATGGTGCTTGCTAAGGGTACTAGGAGAGGTACTCTATTTCAGCTAGAGGCATGCATCTCACAATGCAATAGTTCTTCTGACTCAAGGAAGAGGGCAGCAGTCACTTCATCCCCACCTTCTGAACGAGTAGTGAAGAAATCTGTTGTTTCTAGTTCTGATGGTTGTAATCATGCCTTGGAAGTTAAGCTTCCTGCTGAAAAGATAATGTTATGGCATAAGAGATTTGACCACATTAGTGAGAAGGGTCTGTGTACCCTGAAAAATAAAAACATCGTTGAGGGGTTAGATGATTGTAATCTTGAGTTTGACTTTTGCGAACATTGCATTTATAGCAAACAAAAACCGTGTTCAGTTTTATTCAAGTTCTCATAAGTCTTCTGGTGTGTTGGACCTTGTTCATTCTGATGTATTTGGTCCTGTTAATGTTCCTTCGTTATCAAAATCTATATATTTTGTATTTTTCATAGATGACTACAGTAGAAGGACATGGATTTATTTTCTTAGAAGCAAATCTGAAGTCTTTAGTAAGTTTAAGGAGTTTAAGGCCTTTGCTAAAAATTGGACTGGTAAAAAGATTAAGTGTTTGAGAACTGACAACGGTGGTGAGTTCTATTCTACATAATTCGATAAATATTGCAAGGAACTTGGGATTGAAAGACATAAGAGAACTCCATACACCCCGCAACAAAATGGAGTTGCAAAGAGGATGAACAGGACACTGATGGAGAAGGCTAGGAGTATGCTTAGTGGAGCTGGCCTAGAACAAAAGTTTTGGGCTGAAGCTGTTGCCACTGCTTGCTATCTTGTAAATAGATCTCCTACAGTAGCTCTTGTTGGAAAGACACCCATGGAGGTGTGGTCTAGTAGAAAGCCTTCAATAAGGCATCTTCATATTTTTGGTTGTGAGGCATATGCACATGTGCCTAGGGAGAAGTGGTCAAAATTGGAGAACAAGGCTGTTAAGTGTATCTTCATTGGCTATGGTGTTAGTGTGAAAGGATACAAGCTTTGGGACCTTATGGCTGAAAAGTGTTGTATAGCAGAAGTTGCATCTTTAGAGAGCTAACACCTTCTACCACTGTTTTACAGCTAGAAGAAAAAGAAAAGAAAGAGGATGTTGTTCAGTTTCCTGCTACCCCTGAGAAGACTGAACAAAAAGACAATGTTGGACCTAATGATGAGGAGAGCTCTTGTAGCTCTGAAAGCTTAGATGAAGAAGTTGAACCTCAACCTCAGCTCTTGAGGAGGTCCACACAAATTAGAAAGCAACCTGAGAGGTTTGGTTTTACATTGCTTGATTCTAGTAGTGCTTTTGCTTTGCTTGCTAACAGTGATGAACCTAGAATTGTATCAGAGGCTATAGATATGAAAGATGCAGGTTCCTGGAAGGAGGCCATGGAGGATGAGATGGCTTCTTTGGAAAAGAATCAAACTTGGGACTTGGTGCCTTTGCCTCCTGGATGGAAACCCGTTGGATGCAAATGGGTGTTCAAGAAGAAATTTGGTGTAGATGGCAGTGTTGAGAAGTATAAGGCCAGATTGGTTGTGAAGGGGTATTCACAAGTGGAGGGTATAGATTATGGTGAGATCTTCTCTCCCGTTGCAAATCTGACATCCATTTGATTCCTGTTGTCTCTTGCAGTTGCTTATGACTTAGAGGTAGAACAGATGGATGTGAAGACAACTTTCCTTCATGGTGATTTAAAGGAAGAAATCTACATGTCACAGCCAGAGTATTACATGGTGAAAGGTAAAGAAAATTTGGTTTGCAAGTTAAAGAAGTCTTTGTATGGTTTGAAGCAGTCTCCTAGGAGGTGGTATTTGAAGTTTGATGCCTTTGTGTTGTCTATTGGAAATTTGTGAGATCGAAATCGGATCATTGTGTGTATTATAAGTTTGATAGTGATCGTATTCTCATTGTTGCATTATATGTTGATGATATGTTGCTCATTGGGAAGGGTAAGAATATGATTTCTAATTTTAAATCTCACTTGTCAGCACAGTTTGAAATGAAAGATTTAGGCAGCCAGGTACATTCTAAAAATGGAAATCAGAAGAGACAGAACTAATAAAAAACTTTGGTTAAGCCAGAGTAAGTATGTGAAGATTGTGTTGGATAGGTTCAGCATGGCAGATTGTAGACCATTGTGTGTTCCTGTTTCTTTGGGGACAAAGTTGTCTGTCAAGGATTGTCCAAAATCTCCTAGTGAGGTTTAGGACATGAGTAGAGTACCTTATGCTAGTGTTGTTGGCAATTTGATGTATGCTATGGTCTGCACAAGACCAGACATTGCCCAAGCAGTGGGAGTCCTTAGTCGATTCATGGCTAATCTTGGACGGGTTCATTGGGATGCAGTTAAGCGAGTGTTCAGATATTTGAGGGGTACTTCCGAGTATTCCATATGCTATCATGGTAATGCTATAGGACCACATTCTATTGATATTCGTGGATTTGTGGATTCAGATTAGGCAGATGACATTGACAGCAGGAGATCCACTAGTGCTTATGTGTTTACACTATTTACTGGTGCTATTAGTTGGATGAGTAAGCGACAACTTGTGGTTGCTTTGTCCATGACAGAAGCTGAGTATATGGAAGCAACTCATGCTTGTAAAGAAGCCATTTACCTTAAGAGATTATGTTCAGATATTGGTGTTGATGCAGGTCAGATTACGATCAGTTGTGACAGTTAGAGTGAGATTTGCCTTGCGAAGAATCCAACTTTCCATGCCAGAACAAAGCATATTGATGTTCAGTTTCACTTCGTGCGAGACATGGTAGAGGATGGGAAGGTAAATTTGGAGAAGGTAGATACTTTGAAGAATGTTGCAGATGCATTGACAAAACCATTGAGCATAGAGAAGTTTAGATGGTGTTTGGAGTCTATGGGCCTCTCGGCCTCTAGTAGTTAAATCCTTTTATTCTATTGGCTCTTACAAGGTGTTCGACAAGTGGGAGAATCTTGGGAATTAAGGTGTCTCAACCTTGGTAATTCCTTGCATTATTTCTGATTGTATTATTTGTTCATTGCCTATGTTGTAAATTAATTGTAAATTCTATATTGTCATTTTGTGGGATGTGGCACGATGATGTGTCATCCTACATGGGAGATGACAACTTGTAATTTTGTCCTCACATGAGGAGATAGGTGTCCCACTTAGTGGTAGGAGTATTTTTCCATGTGTCGGCATCTTAGATGTTGTGTAAGGGAATGTTTGCCCGAAACGGTTATGACGGATTCCTATGACGAAGTTATGACATGTAAGAGTCAGAAATAGAAGGTTGTAAGACAGGTGAAGACATGTGTCATGAAGCATCTTTGAAAAAGGCATCTTTGAGCGCCCCAAGGTGGACTATGACATGTTGTAAGAGAATATGCTATTTATAGCTTGTGTATGACAGATTCTCTTACAGTTGTAAGTTGTAACTGCTATGACAGATTCTATGACGGTCGTAAGTGTTGTAAGAGCATCTGTCATAGCCCATTTTGGAAATAGGCGACCTCTTTGGGATGGGAGTTGTGGACAAGTGTCAAACACATTCTACAATGTTGACCAAGTGTCCATAGGCATGGGTTTTGGGCCATGAGGCCAAGTTGGATGCCCATTCCAAGATAGAGCCAATTTTGCCTTGTATATTCTATATAACAGGTGCTTGGAGGAGGAGAAGTAATATGTGATTGACAGGTGCTGTTATGTTGCCGGACTGACTCTAGATACGAGTGTTGAAGACTATTGAAGCTTGCATTGCAAGTGTATTGTAAACAACATTCAGTTTTGATAATAAATTGTGCAGGTTTCTGAGTGTGGGGTTTTTCACCCGATAAGGGTTTTCCCCACGTTATATCTTTGTCTCTTTTCTTCTGTCTTCTTTTTGGTTCTATGTGTATTGCTGCAATATCTTTGTTAGATGTTTAATGTTCCTATAATTGTAAGGATTAAATTGAATTTGTACAGTCCTCTCCTCATTAGATTAGTGTAGGAAGCGATTTCCGCATACCTAGCTTCCTTTCATTTCACTTCTTGGATGCCGACCTGATTATGGTGTAAATCATGATGCGAATATATAAAGGCGATGAATTTCGGTTGAGTTGTGTGTGGGAAGCATGTGTGTGATGTGAAGATGCGAATAATGGAGCAGAGTTAGAGGATCAATACCGATGAAGACTTGGGATTCAGAATTTAATTATTAAATGACTGCACCCTGGGATAGTTGCAGATGCTGAAGCAATATTCAGATATCATGTGTGATCTATTTGGAAGCAAGTTTTTGTTATCAAGGCAATAAGCTGGCAGTGAGCCTTCAGTAGGGTTTAATAGCCCTCAGGGTTTAATAGCCCTTATTGTAATCTTGCTAGGTTTAGGCTTGAGGTAGTGAGCCTGCTAAACTTAGTGTACTTCATGGCTATAAGCCAGCATGTTCTAGGCCCATGGAGTGACCAATCCTGAACATCATTTCTGTAAAGATTGCAATGTATTTATGAGAGCTAATCCTCTCTGTGGTTTTTCCCTCTTTGGGTTTTCCACGTAAAATCTTGGTGTTATGTGTCATGCTTTTGTGGATGCTATTCAGTTGTATATTTTGCTTCTATTGGATTATTCTTTTGAAATGTTAAAAGTAAAAGTACATGACAAGATTTATAGAACATTGATTCACCCCCCCTCCCCCCTCTCAGTGTTCCTGACATTCAACATTTCCTTGGGTCTACCTCGAACATGTAATACATCTTTGGAACCCTCATCCATTGATTTCCTCCTAATTTCTTCACTAAACAAAATAAAAAATAGAAGCATCCATATTGCACTAATTACAACTATTGGGTTCTTCCAAGATTTAGGAAAAGAACAAAGCGACAAAATACACTTATCCTCTTCATCAAACTTAACATATATACATTCTAGTTGACTAAAAAAAGATTAAAAACATTAAAATGCTTAGCAATCGAGTCTCCTTCCTTCATTTTTAAGGAATATAATTTTATTTTCAAATACAATTTTTTTACTAGACTCTTCATTTGATAGATTTTACCTATACTTTTACACAAGTTGTATGCAATAGTCTCCTTATAAATATTTAAAAAGATAGAATCAGAGAGACAACCATATTATTCCTTGACCCTTCTTGTCAAGCTTCTTTCAATATTCATTTGATACCTTAGTAAACTTTTCTTTATTTGTCATAGCTCTCCATTTATCTCTTTCTTCCAAGAGATCCTACTGTTTGCTTCCACAACTTGTGCTTAGAGACATTGAACGTCTCAATCTCCAAACTAGATGTGCTTTCCATAATTATCTAATCACACTTGGATCTGCAAAACCACTTACCACAACCATAAAAAATCTACAACACTACAAGAAATACATCCCTTTCTAAAGTCAAGTCATAGCTTTGATACCAAATGTTGATTATATGGTGAACAATGCAATAAGAATATTAACAATAAAGTGTTTCAATCTAATTAAACATGTGATAATGATACAATAGAGAAGAAAACACAAATATGTAAACCATATAAACACTAGATATACATGGAGAAACCCTTATGGGAGAAACTCCACCACCAAAGAGACCCAAGCTTGTATGAATCTCTAAAATAGAGTACACTAATACAATCTACTTATCCCTCTGACTAACAATAATCTAACAACATAACAATAACTTCAAAAGAACTTTAGAAAACCTTTATCCTATGCCTCCATTATATAGGAAAATAAAAAATAAGAAACCACCAAGTGATATTTGAAAACTAGGACTCAAAACTAGGAGCCAATAGCAAAAAAAATCAACACCTCATAGTCATGGTTAGACAACTTAGAATAGAAAAAAACTCCTCTTACATTTCTTACACCTATTACACCTCTCTTACATGTGATAGATTCCATCATAACCGTCATATTGAATAAATTCCCAAATCTAGGCACTCCATGAGGGTATTCAATGCCTTGTCATAACATCCAAATTGGGAAGATTCTCTGTAACTCCTAGATTTGACCTTTGCTATGTAACCTTCCTATTCAATACCTTTTTACACAATATTCCAACTATCCTAAAGAATAAATAATGTCCCCACTCTCACACGAGCATCCCATTTTATCCAATCCACGATGTTTGGAGATCGTATATTATTTATCGTCTACATAATTAAATACAATAATCAAGGCTTAGAATTTGCAAGGTAGATGACACACCTAGTCCTAATAAAATTCAACATCATTTTTCTATAAATGGAACTTGGTGGTGTAGTTAACATAAAGCATCCTAAAATGGAAAAACATGGTGTTTGATTAAAGGGTGTACTTGTTTAATCTTTTGGATGAGAAGGATAAAGGTAAATGATGCGTCAAATAGAAAATTTCCTTGGGAATGAACCTAGCATATGGAAGAATACCTCATGATTTGTACCTTTTAGTTTCTCCAAATAGTATGTATATGGTGGTGGGTAGGATTGGATGCAACAATCTAAGATTAAAGAGGCAAGGTAACATGGCATGTGTTGCTAGCGCTTTGTCCATTACTTAAGGTAAAGAAGCATCCATTACTTTTGGCTCGATTAATTTAAAATCAGCTGGATAAATGAAATGAAAGATTTTAATGATGTCCATGAGACCGATTGGTACCAAGAGTCACAACCCTAAGTTATTTTCAAGCTCCTTTCAATGTTGGACCTCCTACTATGAATCCTAACTAGGAAGCTAGCAGTCTTGCCAATCCTTGCTTCCTCAAATAACTCGTTTAGACTACCAACTTTCAGGCTATTTTCATACTGAATATAGATATCCTCATAAGTTGTGCACTCTATGATAAAGTGTCATTCTGTATCCACCACCCCTTGCTGTAGAATATGCAAGTTCTCTCTTCCTAACCATCCTTGGGTATAGTCCATCTACCAGTTTCACACCTAAGATGATGTGATTCGGTCCTCACCTATGCAATTAATAACCTTGATTTTCCCTTAACAACTGCTCCTAAGTATGTTTTTTCACCATGTTCCCAAGTTGGGTTAAACTCTTTGATGTAGTATGTTTTCTTCCTTCTAATCTGCTTTGTCTGCATGGCAGTCCTGAATTTTTTCCATTACATGTTTTTTATTTCCTCATTGGTGTTAGGACACTAATGCAAATTGATGTCCCATTTGTTGTTTTGTTTCATCCATGTTTTCTTCCTACGGCCTAATTTCTCATCCACAACTATTTTGGGTCAATGATGGTTATCCATGTTTTCAACCTTCTTTAGATAACTTAGTAACCAAGTTATCGTTGATGCCTCCAACAGGAAAGTACTTGTTTCCACCAAAAGAATCTCATAAGGGACCATGGCCTTGACTTTGAGGCTGCTTGTGATTAGATGTTTTTGAATTCTTTCTAACTGTCTCCATCTGCAATTTGACATGCTATTTCCCCGAACTTCACAACCATAGAGGACAACTGGTGTAACCAACAAACCAAAAAAGGGTTTTCTTGGTTTTCCAATCCCAAAGTTCAGCTTTCTTGCACCTGTTTTGAAGTAAGAAGCTTTCCATCCTCCTTGTTCGCTCTACAAGTCTATCAAATGAAGTTGTGGTGAAAATCAATCCCAAAATATTTGTTGTCTTTCACTATTTCTAACAGGGTTCCTTCAAAAAGAAAGTTAACTTGTCTTTCTTTCCTTTTTGAAGTTGACTATGAAGAACTTGACTATGTTGACGAGAACAGAGCAATTACGTTAATGAATGTGAAAGTCTGTGTGCTTGTTGTGGGGGCCATCATCTTTAACTAGCCGTCATCATGACTTGGTATGATATCTCTAGCGAATGGTAAACATGGCTTAAATTTGACATGTTGCAAGTATAAGGTAAACCAGTGTTGTCATTGATGTCAACATACTCATATTGCTTTGACAAGAAGGATTCAATGAGCAGTGTGCTGAGGATATTGAGAAAATTAGCCTCAGTCAGGAACAGTAAAGAACAGTGATGAGAAGAAGGCAAATGTACTGTATAGGATGCGAACCGGAGGATGCGGATTAAAGGGTTTGTAGATATGGGTCTTGAGATGCTTCAGTTAAGATTTCAGAGGTCCGCATGAAGATCTGAAGGAGTTGTGGCTGTCGATGTAGAACCGGTTCCGGCAAGTATTCAGAGGTGACAGAGGATCACAAAAGGTCTGGTGAGGTCCGGAACTGTATAATCCTAATCTGCGGATTGGAAGGAGTCTTTGGGATGTCCTTGTGATGTGCCATCTCGAGTTGTGTATGATTTGGAGGTCCGGAAGTACCTCTTGCATTATGACAGTGGTGACAGACAGTATTCTTGAAGTTCCGGATAAGGAGGATAAGAGATTTCAGTAAGTAAAGGAAATGCGGACGTACCTGGTCATTCAGGCAGGCTTGTGAAGGTTCCTGGATCATGTTGAGGTTGTGTTGTTGGTCCGCATTGACAGTAGAGCCCGGAATTGAAGATATTCTTCCAGATGAAGTTTTTGCTGTGTTTAGCCGACCGGATGAGTTGTTCATCCTGCGAATGTTCTTATGGTGGCCGACCGGATGTGTCATTCATCTTGCGGATATTCTTATGATTGATTGCCGACTTAGATGATTGTTCCTAAGTTGATGTCTTGTATAAATAAAGATTTGTGAGTTCATTTTGAAGAGTGGCTTATGTGGAAAAAGGTGAAGTAGCGAAGAGAAGTGCAGAAGGCAGAGCAGATGTTTCTGGGCTTAATGGAACTGATCCGGACATGGTAAAGATGTCATTCTCCAGTTCAAGACTGTGATTCTTATCACTTTGTAGACAGTGTGTCTCCTTGTAGGCAGTGGGCCTCTTTGTGAGCAGTGTGCTCGGGCAGTGAGCCCTAATTGGCATGTGCCATTTTGTAATTCCTTATTCTTCTAATAGAGAATAATCTTTGGGTTAATCACCCCGTGGTTTTCTCCCTTAACTGGGTTTCCACGTCAAAATACTGTGTCATGTGTTTCTCATTTCATGATAATATTTGTCTGTTTGATTCAATACTGCTTTGATTAAGAAGAAGGTTCAAAAGAAGAAACAATTAGGATAACTGATTCACCCCCCCTCTCAGTTATCAACAATTGGGATCAGAGCAAGGTTCCTCTGAAAGAAGCTTAACCGCTTGAGGAGATCTAGGATGTCGTCATACAATAAGGATAGTCCGAAGTTCGATGGAACCAATTTTACTCTCTGGAAGGGTCGCATGAAATGTCACCTGGAATGTATGGGAAAAGCATACTTGGCCATGGTTTCAAAACCATATGTACCTCCACAAGGTGGTCCGACAACTCTGAATGAAATCACAGAAGCTGAAAACAATCTGCGAACCAAGGAAGCTCTTCTAAGCGCATTGAATGACTCAGATCTCTCAAATGTTATTGACCTACCAACTGCATATGAGATCCTGACTAAACTGGAACTTCTGTATGAAGGAGATGAGTTTGTCAAAAGTGCAAGGTTGCACAGTCTGAAAGGGAAATTTAAAAGATTGAAGATGAGAGATGATGAAAACATCACTACTTTTATGCCAAGAGTGAATGAACTAGTGTGTGGAATTAGAAATGCTGGTGGAACTCTGGATGAAAATGAGATCGTTTGCAAAATCCTTAGATCCCTTCCTGCTGCCTACAAAATCAAGGTTGCTGCAATTGATGAATTCAGAGCCCACACAACTGTCACAAGAGAACAATTGGCTGGCAAGCTAGCTGCATTTGAAATGACCGAGTTTGGAGATGATCTTCCCAAGACTGAATCTGCTTTCAAAGCTAGTGCCTATGTGAAAGGCAAACAGAGAATTGATCCGGGAGAAAACTCTTCAAGGAAGATGACATGGTATGATCAAGCAAGAAGAGACATGGAAGAAGAAGAAGCAGAAACAGCTCAACTAGAAGCCCTCATTGCCAAAAGACTACCAAGAGGATCCGGTAAGTATGAAGGAAAACTACCCTTTAAGTGCTTCAACTGCAATAAGATTGGTCATTTTGCTTCAAGATGTCCGGAAAGATCTGCAAGGTCTAATACTAACAGACAAAGGTTTCAAAAGAATTGCTATTATGTTCATGAAGAAGATGACAATGAAGGAGTAACTGATGATGAATCATAACTAGGAAGCAAATCCGGAAATGAGTGGGTGTTTATTGCCATCAAGGAAGAAGATTCAATACTCTCTGAATCTGTCAATCACAAAGTTGTTGAAAAAGCTTTGGCTGCTCAAGTGGAGGAAAAGGATGATTGGGTTATTGACAGTGGATGTTCTCACCATATGACTGGTGACAAGAATAAGTTCTTGAATTTGGAAAGGTATGAAGGAGGAATGGTAAAGTTTGGTGACAATTCTGCTGGCAGAATCAGAGGCAGGGGAACTATTTCCTTTGATGGAAAGAGCAAAACAGGTAATGTACTATATGTTGAAGGATTGAAGCACAATCTTCTCAGTGTTGGTCAGTTAGTAGACAAAGGCTATGATCTTCGGTTTAAGAATGGAAAATGCAGAATCTTTACAAGCTCCGGAACTAAAATTGCATCCGGTACTCAGACAAAAGGTAATATCTTTCATCTGGTTGGTTCAAATAAAAGTTGTTTGTTTGTTCAAATTGATCAGAGTTGGTTATGGCATAGAAGAATGTGTCATGTAAATTTTGATAACATCATCAAGATAAGCAATACTCAGGCTGTAAGAGATCTTCCAAAATTGATGAAACCTACAAATAGTTTGTGCAAAGAATGTCAGCTAGGTAAACAAAGCAGAGTCTCTTTCAAAAGCAAAGATCAGTCTTCTACCGGATTGTTGGAATTAGTACATACTGATCTCTGTGGTCCGACAAGAATCAAGAGTCTGCAAGGTGATAGATATTTCATGTTGTTAATTGATGATCATTCCCGGATGATGTGGGTTACCTTTCTAAAAGAAAAATCTGAAGCATTTGAGAAGTTCAAAATCTTCAAAGCTTTGGTAGAGAATCAAACCGGATTAAAACTAAAGTGTCTAAGGTCTGATAGAGGTGGTGAATTTACATCTGGAGAGTTCATTGACTATTGTGAGAAGCAGGGTATAAGGAGACAATTGTCTGCTCCTAGGACTCCACAACAGAATGGAGTAGTTGAAAGAAAGAACCGGACCATCCAGGAAGCTGCTAGGACAATGATGTTGGAAGCAAATGTTCCTCAGATGTTCTGGAAAGAAGCTATCAGCACTGCAGTCTACACTCTAAATCGAGTTCAAATCAGAAACAATACCGGTAAGACCCCCTACGAACTCTGGTTTGGCATCACTCCCACTGTGAAATATTTCAGAGTATTTGGTAGCAAGTGTTATATCAAAAGAGATGAAGATCTAGGAAAGTTTGATGCTAGAAGTGATGAAGGAATTTTCTTGGGCTACTCCACTCAAAGCAAAGCATACCGGTGTTACAATAAGAGACTGAGGAAGATGATAGAAAACACTAATGTGAAAGTTGATGAAGGAATTGAGAAGCCCTCAAGATTTTATGAATCTGATGAAGATGACCAAGACAGTGTTCAAGGAACTCAATCCTCTCCGGTAAGACAGAGTCAGCCTGATCCGGTAAATCAGGAAGAAGAGATAGGTTTGAATGAGCCTGATCAAGAAGCAGCAGTGCAGGATACTCCCAAAATTCCAAGGTATGTGACACTAAACCACTCTGAAGATCAGATCATAGGTGACAGAAGCAAAGGTGTGCAAACTAGAAGGAATGTTGCTCAAAATCAGGATGAATGTTGTCTGATTTCAAAGATTGAACCTAAAACAGTAAATGAAGCCTGCAATGATGAAAACTGGACTAAAGCAATGAAAGATGAATTAATGCAAATTGAGAAAAATCATACTTGGGATCTTGTTCCCAGACCTAGAGACAGGAATGTGATTGGAACCAAATGGGTCTTCCGGAACAAATTAAATGAAGCTGGTAAAGTAATCAGAAACAAAGCTAGATTGGTCTGCAAAGGCTACTCCCAAATAGAAGGAATTGATTATGAAGAGACCTTTGCTCCCGTGGCAAGAATTGAAGCAGTCAGATTATTTCTTGCATTTGCTGCCTTCAAAGACTTCAAGGTATATCAGATGGATGTCAAGTCTGCCTTCCTAAATGGTGATCTGGAAGAAGAAGTTTACATTGAACAACCGGATGGATTTCAATTATCTGACAATGATGATATGGTCTGTAAGTTAAAGAAAGCATTGTATGGATTAAAACAAGCTCCAAGAGCATGGTATGAAAGGTTGGATAAGCATCTTGTGCAGATTGGATTCAGCAAAGGTACTGCTGACAGTAACTTAGATTTCAAAATTGATCATGAAAATATTTTGATTGTTGAAGTGTTTGTAGATGATATCATTTTTGGAGGAAGAGATAGTATGTGCAAAACTTTTGCAAATCAGATGAAATGTGAGTTTGAAATGTCTATGCTTGGTGAAATAAATTTCTTCTTGGGTCTGCAAATTACTCAAACAAAGAAAGGAATCTTCATTTCTCAGACCAAATATGTGAAAGAATTGTTAAGGAAATTTGGTATGGAAGATTCAAAACCAATGAACACTCCCATGGCAACCGGATGTAAGTTGAGCAAAGATGATGACTCTCCAAAGGCAGATCAGACAATGTATAGATCAATGATTGGTGGATTGTTGTATCTCACTCAGACCAGACCAGATATAATGTAGGCTGTTGGTCTTGTGGCAAGATTCCAGGCTGATCCTAGAGAATCTCATGTTATGGCAATCAAAAGAATTTTTAGGTACTTGAAAGGAACAGTTGAGTATGGTCTATGGTACCCTAGAGATCCGGATTTCTCTCTTCATGCTTACACAGATGCAGATTGGGCAGGAGATGTAGATGATCGAAAGAGCACCAGTGGTGGAGCATTCTTTTTGGGGAAGAGATTGGTTTCTTGGCTAAGCAAGAAACAAGATGCAATATCTCTGTCTACAACTGAAGCAGAATACATTGCAGCAGCAAGTAGTTGCACTCAAATCCTATGGATGAAGCAGATGCTAAGAGATATTAAAATTGAATATGTAGAGCCTATCACAATTTTCTGTGATAATTCAAGTGCAATTAATATTTCCAAGAATCCGATATTACACTCTAAGACTAAGCATATATCTATCAAGTTTCATTTCTTGAGAGAACAAGTGAACAAGGAAGAAGTCAGGTTGGAGTATGTTCCCTCCAAGGATCAGATTGTAGATATCTTTACTAAACCTCTTCCCAAGGACTCTTTTGAATATCTCCGGGAGAAGTTAGGGGTAATGGCCCCTCCGGTGATAAACTAGGATGCACTGATGTGCATCAGTCCGGTGGATATCACAGTCATATCTTGTGATCCGGATTGATGATGGGGAGTTGCTACTAAGGGGGAGCAGCTGGTATGATTCTGATATGTTAAAATTGCAAGTATGAGCCCTTTGCCATTGATGTCAAAGGGGGAGAGAAGACATGTGAAAAACAAGTAGCTGATGATCAAAAGAGGAGTAGTAAAATGAGGAGAAGACATGTTGCTGATAGGGGGAGAAGTGACAGAAAGGAGAAGTTTCTTGTCTTGATGGTTTTTCACATCATATGTTGCCATCAATGACAAAGGGGGAGATTGTTGCAAGTATAAGGTAAACCAGTGTTGTCATTGATGTCAACATACTCATATTGCTTTGACAAGAAGGATTCAATGAGCAGTGTGCTGAGGATATTGAGAAAATTAGCCTCAGTCAGGAACAGTAAAGAACAGTGATGAGAAGAAGGCAAATGTACTGTATAGGATGCGAACCGGAGGATGCGGATTAAAGGGTTTGTAGATATGGGTCTTGAGATGCTTCAGTTAAGATTTCAGAGGTCCGCATGAAGATCTGAAGGAGTTGTGGCTGTCGGTGTAGAACCGGTTCCGGCAAGTATTCAGAGGTGACAGAGGATCACAAAAGGTCCGGTGAGGTCCGGAACTGTATAATCCTAATCTGTGGATTGGAAGGAGTCTTTGGGATGTCCTTGTGATGTGCCATCTCGAATTGTGTATGATTTGGAGGTCCGGAAGTACCTCTTGCATTATGACAGTGGTGACAGACAGTATTCTTGAAGTTCCGGATAAGGAGGATAAGAGATTTCAGTAAGTAAAGGAAATGCGGACGTACCTGGTCATTCAGGCAAGCTTGTGAAGGTTCCTGGATCATGTTGAGGTTGTGTTGTTGGTCCGCATTGACAGTAGAGCCCGGAATTGAAGATATTCTTCCGGATGAAGTTTTTGCTGTGTTTAGCCGACCGGATGAGTTGTTCATCCTGCGAATGTTCTTATAGTGGCCGACCGGATGTGTCATTCATCTTGCGGATATTCTTATGATTGATTGCCGACTTAGATGATTGTTCCTAAGTTGATGTCTTGTATAAATAAAGATTTGTGAGTTCATTTTGAAGAGTGGCTTATGTGGAAAAAGGTGAAGTAGCGAAGAGAAGTGCAGAAGGCAGAGCAGATGTTTCTGGGCTTAATGGAACTGATCCGGACATGGTAAAGATGTCATTCTCCAGTTCAAGACTGTGATTCTTATCACTTTGTAGACAGTGTGTCTCCTTGTAGGCAGTGGGCCTCTTTGTGAGCAGTGTGCTCGGGCAGTGAGCCCTAATTGGCACGTGCCATTTTGTAATTCCTTATTCTTCTAATAGAGAATAATCTTTGGGTTAATCACCCCGTGGTTTTCTCCCTTAACCGGGTTTCCACGTCAAAATACTGTGTCATGTGTTTCTCATTTCATGATAATATTTGTCTGTTTGATTCAATACTGCTTTGATTAAGAAGAAGGTTCAAAAGAAGAAATAATTAGGATAACTGATTCACCCCCCCCCCCCCCCCCCCCCCTCTCAGTTATCAACATGACAGTCGACCTTTCCTGTCAAGCAATTTTTTTTATGATAGTTATCTATTTAATGGTGCCCTTCAAATAGTATGACATGCTTTAGTATAAATAAATCATATAAAAATTAAATATATAAATCATCATAATCCTATATTAATTTTGACAGTTTGTCCAAAATCTCTCCTTTTATATGATACAGTTTTTTTAAAATTTTGATTATATTTTACAGCAAAAATTCCTAAATACAGCTATACAACTGTCAAATTTAAGCCCTGATGATACATGATAAAAATATGATATCTTAGACATACCAATTTGTACGGAGAATAGCTACTAACCCATTACAACTTAGAGTGTGATAGGTAGATTATTCTTCCCTTGAAACGTAAACCCTATTAAAATATGATTTATCTTTTTTTGCTCAAATATAATATTGTACCTCACGTACTATAGCCAAAGGATTCACAATGACGAGTGTTTTAGCTTTGCCTGCACACCACCCAGCCACATCTCTCATGTCACCTTTGCCATCCAATTTATCTGTAAGACATCTGTAGACATCATTTTCGTTCATTTTATGACTTTTTTTAAGCCCAACTCGCAGTATACTCACTTAAATTCATAATTATTCCGATGGGCATGACTCGTACCCTAAAGAATTATGTGTATGCAGAGACAATTGAGATTTATTGGGTTTAGAAGAAGGCAGCTTCCTAGAACAAATGTGGCGATGCCCATTGTAATTTGTGCAGAGAAAAATAAAGAAGTAAACCCTTTCTTAAAATTAGCAGTGGGTACAGTCACAGAAATCCTGAGAATCTTCAACAGAAAAGACAGCAGGCATGTTGAATTCTTGAATATCCTGAAGTTTATATTAAAAGTTGAAATTTAAAAAAAAAATCTTTGGTAGAGGTTATGAACTGCTTTCAATGGTGTATGTCTAAATGCAGAATACCCAGACTTTGTTTGTTTCATATTAATGTTACAATTTGTTTGAGTTTGTAAATGAAATCTATAATTGCGTTTGAGATTAATGTTGAAAACTGTCAAATGGGATGAACGGAAGTGATGAATAATCTGTGCTTTCACAGTGAAGGATTATATTCCAATTTTCAAGAGAAATGTTACATCTTCATATATATAGAAATGTTGAATGTTTAATGGGGTAAACTGTCATTTCTCATTCTAAGTGTGCCAAAGGCCTACAAATGTGTCCAGGACGAGGCCAGGTGTATGTATAAATGTTGAATGTTTAATTGGGAAAACTGTTACGTTCATTCTAGGTGTGGTGCATCTCAAGGAACAGGGTAAGGTCAAGGTCAGGTGTATGTATATTTGTTGAATGTTTAATGGGATAATCCACCACATCTAGTTCTAGGTGTGACATACCAGGTGTATGTACAAATGTTGAAAATTAAATAAGATAAACTGCCACGCTCAATTCTAGGTGTGTCCTACCCCAACAAACATGGGTAGGTTGAGGCCAGTAATATTGCAGCAAAACATGAGGAGACAAACTAATATTTGAGTTTTTTATTTACTTTAACTTAATTTAAAAAAAAATGGAGGAGAAAACTGATATCTAGAAACATAGAAACTAGATTGATAGGCAAATACATGCAAACAGAATAGTAGGGACATTGGAGATATTATTGACTAAAACATTTTCATCCTCATACCAAGAATGCCAGCACATAATGGGCTCCAATACTCTCAATTCCTGCATATTGTTTTGTTCTCTACAAACTCGCATCTATACATATGGCTATAATGTGTAACCTTCTACATTCCCAGAATATGAAACATGCAGTCATAAAAGGCAAATAACCAATAAATTGTAAGTGTTTCTGTCAATATAACAGCTGCCACTTGGTTGTGCAGCAGTATTTACAACATTTAATGTGGTGTCTGAGAAGTTTGGACTACATTCTTAGAATTTATAAAAATGGGTGATATACTGGAACGTATCCCATAACTTGTACATCCTGGCCTTGCCATATGGTTGTCGGAGTTACGAGCTGTGTTATTACTGTGTGGGATTTGAACTAGGGTTACACTCTCTAAAAACAATTGTCGTAGAGAACATTCTTTTGAGCTCCATAAACAATCTTTATAGATAACATTCTTATATTGTATTAAAATGGATCCCATGCAAATGCATCTCTCAATCATTATATCCAGTCTTGTTCTCATCATATGTATGTTGAAGTTATGGGCTGCCTTGTTGACATGGAGGGTTTGAACCCGGGTCACACTCAGAAAAATGTTTGAAATGTTGCTACAAACTTCTTTATTTTCCCAAAAGCTTTATATTCTTTAGGAGAGTGGGCCTGCCTGCATATATGAAAAGTACTTTTTAAAACAATATATATATATATTAGTTAGAGGCGGAAAAATGCAGAGTGCAGGCGGACTGAAATTTCTTAATTTGAGGTTAGAGTTAGGATATTTTAATTTTTTTTCCTTTGAATAGATTTATTTTAAGAGTTACAATATAAAATATAATAAAGATCTTTCTTAATTTATAACCTAATAAGGGTTTTAGGTAAGGTAAAGAACATAGGACCGCTCTTTGTTTTTTATATAAATCATAGTTCTGAAACTCGCCAAGACTCGCCTGGACTCGGCGAGTCCCTAGCCGAGTCACCCCAGACGAGTCCAGGGGACTTGGACTCGGACTCGACCATTAAGTATATAAGTTGCTAGAAGTATATTGGGGCATTTCAATCTCTTAAAAAATCAGGGAGACGCTTGGTCAGTATATTTCAAAATATATTTAAGTATAAGTTTGGATATTCTTATACTTTAAATATTTTGAAATATATTGTCAGGATGTTTGAGATAGGTTTTGGATCCATGGGATTTAACATGTAGATTCTAGTTTTTGGAGGATCCATTAGATTTTAGACCTAACCAATTTTTCAGGGTTTCAGGGTTTCAAACAGCCAAATTCAGGGTTTTGGTTGCGCACAAAAAGAGTAGAGGACAAATTATTGGATCCTATTGATTTGGATGAGATAGATCCTATTGATTTGTCGAGTTTTTGCTGAGTTTTCTCCGAGTTTTAGTTGACTCGTCAATTTTGGGCTTGGTGAGTTTTTTGGTGAGTCGAGTTTTCCAACTATGGAATGGAGAATCTAGGGGTTGCATTCTTATTTGCATCAAGAAAAAAATCTCTGTTTCACTACCGAGTTACATCCTTCTAGAATCTGAATCTGAATCTGGAGTGTGGAAGCAATCAGTTGAATTGGCAGGTAAAAGTCTGTATTGTACTAATTGCAAATTGAGAAATCATTTGAGAAAAGATTGTCTATACAAGCCTCCTCAAAAAATGTGGAAATGGATCAAGAAAGCTACTTGTAATCCTAATGATGACAAACAAAAAAATCTTGAGGATGAAAATTTAACTTTGGTTTTGGTGGGAGCCTCTTCCAAACAGAGTCCTCCCAAAGACAGTGATCGATGTATACTTGTGTATGTGATCGAATTAGCTTCTATTTGATGATGTTATTGTGTCTTTAAGGTTGATTTAATAAAGGGTGCATGAAACAAGTTTTAAATCCTTAAAAATCTCTAAATTTCTTGGGTTTTTCACTTTGCCAAGTCTGGGCCGAGTCTGGGCGCCGAGTCCAAGTCTCAGAACTATGATATAAATCCTCATTGGTAAAATTAAAATAGTTTTAAAAAAAATTAAACCCCATGTTTTTTCATTAACATTTTTTAGTGTACTATGATTACTTTTATGTCTATGCACTATATTTGTTGTCAAAATTCAGTCTTCCTACGCTCTGCATTTTTTGGCCTCTTAACTATCAAAATGAGACCAAAGCAGAAAGGTATATATATAGTTAGAGGCCAAAAACTGCAGAGCGTAGGAAGACTGAATTTTTTAATTTGAGGTTAGAGTTAGGATATTTAATTCTTTCCCCTTGAATAAATTTATTTTAAGAGTTAAAATATAAAATATAATAAAGGTCTTTCTTAATTTATAACCTAATAAGGGTTTTAGGTAAGGTAAAGAACATAGGGCCGCTCTTTGGTTTTTAGATAAACTTTCATTGTTAAAATTAAAATAATTTAAAAAATTTAAACCCTATGTTTATTTGAGCCCAAGAAAAGAAGGCCATGTACCCAAACCCCTGTACAAAAAAGAAAAGACTTTGTGAAGCAAGAGCCAAGGTGGAGCATGCTATGGATAACGAATGTTGTTACTCAAATGCAAATGCAAGTACAGTAACAAAGCAATTGCAATTTTATAAAATTATTGCGAGGCAAGTACTTCAAACCACTGTACCAATTAAAGTAGTGGATTTATTACAAAGTATACTTGAACTCAAAAATGCTATAACTAATATTGTATCTGAGAGGGATGAGATGGTGCATGCTATCGCCCATTTAAAAATTTGGAGACAATGAAGAGCCCATAACCAAACCTCCACTGTCGAGAGACCAAGTGATTGATCCCATGTTATTGATGGTTAACATGTCAAAGAAACTAGTGATGGTGCACATGGAGAAGTCTAGGCAAGCTGACCATTTGACCTCTAACTTTCTAGTTGGTAGAAGTGGATCAACAAGGAATTGAAGTGCTTGGAATCCTCGTGGGGCAAAAGGTACTTATTGGAACTCAAGCATTTTTATTAAATTTTGTGGTCATCTCATTAGGGAAGAAAGTGTATAATGCATTGCTGGGTCGGGGTTGGTTTGTAGTAGCCAGAGCCAACCACAACTGGAAAAAAAATACTCTTTCCATTGAAAACAAGGGCAAAAAGTATATAATTGATCTAAAGAATGAGGCAATAAGTGAGGAAGCAACTTCCCTGAAATATCCTTTGTCAAATCTATCACAATTCTGCCCACTGTATTTTTCTGATTTCATATGTTTTCAATACCATAACATGAAAAGAATGCATAGGAAAAATTGATAATACCCGCATACAATAATGACAAGATTTATCACCCAGATGAAACCCTTATTCTCATTAAATCAAATCTGATTACATGCATAGGTGACTCTGATTTATACGGCTTCATACATTGATTCATATTCTGAGTGAAGTTGAAAAAAACACAAATCCGTACCTATGAAGGCTCTAATGGAGGGTTGCAGGCCGTTCTATGAATGACTGAATATGCTGTCTCAGACCTTCACTTCTTTCCTCTGAAATCTGCGACACCTCTAATGGCTGGATCTGATTCCAATAATGCAGCTCTGTAACAAGGATGCAAACTGAAATGGCTTTGGGGATGGCGTCCAAAGCTTAGAGCTTCTAGGGGTTTCATCCTGAGCTTCTGTGAATGAAATTTGCAAAGAGAGAAGTAGCAATAAAAATGATCTTCAATAATAATCGTTCCCAAACCCCTCGATGCCTTTAATAGCCTCCAAAAAGCCAAACAATCCTCACAAAAAAGCCAGCGATCCCCTTTAGAGGTTTTGTTTCTATTTTAATAAAACGCCCTTGCCATAATGACTGAAGTCTTCACTTAAAGTGGCCCCCACTAAAAAGCATAATGAATAATTAAATCCTATCAAACTGAAACTATAGCTTTTTGGGCTCAGATTTAATTATTCTCTTATTCCCTTATTAAATATTTAATTTTCTAACCTCCGGGAATGGAAAGGCTAGAAATTTCCCTCCTGATTATTCACTATGCGGAAAGGGACATTACATGTTAGTTTTGGCCTTCAGAGAAGAGTGGATAGAGAAGCAAGATTAGGGTTCAATGGAGCCAAAAGCTTAAGGAATTTTGGAATTGCAATCATGTTTGGAAGATGGAACAAATTCCCTTCATGGCCTATTCCATTGCCAAATAAAGGACTATGAAGTATTTCTATTAAACTGCAATTTTATTGAAGCTATGGAGATTAATGACGAAGAATAAGGAATACAAGATGACAAGTAGCAAATGAAGAACGATTTTGAAAATTTGGACAATTAATCTGTAATGTCCCCTTCTAGTAAGTCAAAATTTTCACAACCTTGCACAATTTCAACTTACAAAAAGGAAACGTTAGTATTCAGTTTTCCTTTTTTATATCATAATTAGAACTCACTAGTAAAGTATTAATACATATTCTTTCCACATTTGTCTTTAAGCATTATAATCTTCTAATCAAAATCACATGATTTCATGAACATAGTTATTCCATATTCACATTCATAGACTTCATGTTCTATCCTAGAGAGAATCGTGAGTTGCCCTATCATTAATCGATCCCTAATTCCATGCGCATGGTTTGTTAAGGTGCCATTAACCATCCCATACGGAGGCCCGATGGCTTCACACTACACCCGAAGTACTTCACCATTCGGCTCAAAGGACTTCATGCTACACCTGAGCATACTTCATCCATTTGAGAGTCACCCACCGTAGGGCACATTTAACATTGATGAGCTTATCATACCATAGGCCCAAGGCTTCACCTCACACTCGGAGGTACTTCGACACTTGGCCCAAGAGACTTCACCTCACACCCGGAGGTACTTCATCTTCTTGAGGGTCACCTAGGTCTCAACTATTAGAATAATATCTTTCTATTTTTGTTATTAATGGTCATCCAGTAGTTTCTAACTTCATCTTGTGTTAACGATTGTTTCTTTTTAGAAACATCGTCTTTGTAACTCTATTTAAGGAGCCTTCGTCTCCTCTATATAATGAACAACATTGATCCTTCGTAACATGGTATCAGAGCCGATCTGAGTCGGCCTCCCTCATGGGAGGGCTCAGGATCTTGCGAGAGCTCTTTGTTTTCTGATCATGTTTTCCTCAGCGGCTTTCTTCAGAGTTTTTGGAGATTCTGATCGCCGTTTTCCAGTCTGAAATCGCGTGTTATTTATTTTTTTGGGAGAAAAATCGCATTTGCAGAGGTCGCCTGTGGAGAGATTCGAGATTCCTGTGCGTCGCGTCTCGTTTTGCTGAAAATCGCACCGTTTTTCTTTACCTCTGGTGATCACGATTTGGAGATCGCAATTTCTGGGTCTTCAAAATAGATTTTTGAGCTCGCGGATTAGGGTTTTCGACCGTTTTTTATTTCGGTGGTCGCGGGTTCTATTGTTGGCCGCGATTTGGAGGACTCCAGTAGGACATTTCTTCTGCTATGGTCGCGTTTCTTTCTATTTTCCGGGTCGTGAATTGTGTTTGACACCTGTGTCCTTTGAAAATCGTGGACTGCAGTGTTGGTGCTTTGTCCGCCATCAAACTTTAGGGTCGCAATTTCTGAAACAACGGGTTTCTGTTTCCACGGACCTGTGTGGTTGCGATTTTGCGTTTTCTAAATTCGGAGTTTAAAGTTTTTTGACTCTGCAAAAGTTTTAACACTTTCTGGCGGCTAGGGTTTTGTAAATCGATGTTTCTGGGTTTTCATTATTTTTTCCTTAAAAATTCTGGGTTTTTAATAATTTTTTTTTTTTTTTTTGCCCCTTATAAAAAAAAAAATTTGGCTTCTGGGTTTTAATAATTTTGTCCTCAAAAATTATTTCGTGGGTTTTTAATAATTGTCCCTGAAGAAAAAAAAAAAAAATCATGGGAGGGTTTATAATTTTTTCCGCAAAAATTAAGGGTTTGCTCCTGTATGCCCTAGTCAGGGTTTTCGTAGTTCGGGAGGGCTCTCTGGTTTTTGGACAGGTTTTACTGTTTTTTCCTTAAAAATGATGATTTGTATTCTGATCCGTGTCTCGGATTTTGTGTCTAGTTTTGATTGATTTTTCACCTTAAAAATTGTGTTCGGTTTTGATTGATTTTTATCCTCAAAAATCGTGGCATCCTGGGTTTGGCGATTTTTTCCTCAAAAATCATACTATGTTGCAGTCTGTTTTCGTCGCACTTGGAGTTGCTGGGGCGAACATCTGCACAGCTGACTTCTTGCAGTCTGTTTTGGAGTGTCATGCTCATTTACAAAAGTTTGGAGGGTTTGCCGATTTTTCCTCAAAATCATGGCAGCTGCTCTCGATGTGTCTCTGGTTACAGGGAGGGACAGTTCTCCAATATCAGGTTGGACGGTTGTTGTTGTTTTTGGTTATTTCCAGAAGTTCTGCAGTTTCTGGGATGGTTGGTGGCAGATTCATCTCAAGTGGCAGAGTCAGTGGCAGGCTCTTGTCTTTTGTTGCAGAAGCGTTCTGAGAAGGAGGCAGCCTTCTCTATTATCTCTTTGGGTAGTTAGAATGATGACCATTAAGGGAGGGTATTAGAATAATATCTTTCTATTTTTGTTATTAATGGTCATCCAGTAGTTTCTAACTTCATCTTGTGTTAACGATTGTTTCTTTTTAGAAACATCGTCTTTGTAACTCTATTTAAGGAGCCTTCGTCTCCTCTGTATAATGAACAACATCGATCCTTCGTAACATAAACCACACCCTTAACTTAACCCCATACCCATAGATTGGCGAGATGATTAAGGATGAGGCTTAATTCTCCTTTCAGATAGGGCATGAAACTACGATTTCCAAATCATCATCAATATTTATACATAGTGCTTCATAATTATATCATTCTAGGCCTTTACATCATGATGGCCATACATTCATCTTAATGCTTGAACATTTTTCATTTAAACATCCAATATAATGATCGATTGACATATATATTCATTCATTTGTGACAATCATTCATTCCTAAATGTATATATGATCATTTATTTCCTTTATATATATAAGCAATTATGAGGATCATTCATACTACATGCTGTCATATGCAATGAGCTAAAGTTCAGAATATAAAGTAATGTAATGTCTATTACTAACACATATCTTGAACAATTCTAATGCAGATCTATAGACTTGCTCAGAACTTATCACGGTAAGAGACAAATACAAGACATGATCGCCTAGCAGTACATCATATAAATCTGATTATGTTATACAGAAATAATGTGCATTCCAATTTATGCAGACTGTTATGTTTATTCTAATTCAATCAGTGACAGCATATTGATTTCCTACGCTAACTCATTAATAATGTTATTCCATTACTCATATTCTATGCATATCTAATGGTTTATTGATATCATCGATTAGCAGAAATAACATTGATAAAGACGAACTGTCATACCTGGTTATGATTCGTGGACTTGGCAAGAGGTATATGTTATTCAATCAACGTTCATTGCTCAGACTCCTTCGCACTTGCTGATACGATTTATTTGCCTGGTTATATAACAATTATGGTGGATGGTAATTGTGATATGGCAGATTGATTTAAGTAGATTCCCTGTGTGTTTGTAATATGAATTGTCTTCGCAGACGAACTTCTTTTCAGATTCAAGGTAGATCGAATGATATTGTGTGTGATGATGATGATGTATCGTATGCTGCTGGAATTCTTCGATGCCCCTCTTAAATCCGATGTTAAGGCTCCTTTTATAACCCCCTCATGGGATGCGACGTGCCAAGAGTCATATCTTTTGATTAATCATGTCTTTGTTATTGTCGCTGATAACTATGAGTCTTATAATAATCTTAACTCTTATTCGCTTTTGCATCATTAATCTCTTTTGACTTAACAATAATCCAATTCGATTGCCTTAATAACATTGTTATCTTCTACGTTTTACAAGGATCTTGTCTCATGCACCATATCTTAAGGATTTGTCTTCAAATACGTCGTGGGCCTTCTCATCTTATGGATCGCTTCTTTCATATAAACATTTGATTTGCCAACCACGCTGAATAAACCATTATATATTAGTTATTGTTGATTGCCTTTCCTTACACGATTGCTTAGTATATGCTCAACGTGCTTCCTTCTAGATCATAGCCTTCCTCAATGGCTGCTATGTATAGTCCGTTGCCTTGCCAAGTCGTTCTTGTCTTATTCATTTCTTGTATCTTTCTTCTTGTAATGGATATAGATTAACTCTTAGCATTCCCAAGAGTGGAGAATAATGTAAAAGGGATGAACATCATGGAGTCTTTCCAATCTTTAATTGGAAAGCATCGAGACATGACATCATTTGTGCTAGATGAAGTACATGGTTTGCAAAGGCGGGAAGGTCTGAATATGATTACCTTCGATGTTCAAGTAGAGGCACCCGACTTCACTAAAGATCCCAAAATTAATGAAGGTATTCCTCAAAATAATATTAAAAAAATATTTGATTTGGAGCTTATGAATACTTGTCCTAATGAATGTTATAAAGGACCCTATTCTTGTTGTATATTTCAACACGACATCAAAGTCAGATTAGAGTAGATTTTGAAGAAAAATTATGGAAAAGGGAAAAGTACTATATAGTGGGTCGGACAAATAAGTAATGAAGTCGAAGAGGAAAATAATAGGTGGGATCCACACGAGAAAAAAATAATAATAATAAAGGAGAAAATATTGCTTTGCAATGGGTGGAAATGACAACTAAAAAAATGAATGAAGTAAGACCACCCATGAAAAGAGAAATTAGAAAATTATATTATAAAAATCCTACTTTTTATGGCATTGTACGACATTCAAGGGGGCAGCATATTAAATTCTATGATAATAAAAATCCCTTCTTTTCTACTCGTATGGTAAACTATGGACAAAGTTGAATGCAGTCATGGACGGAGGATCCAATGAAGGATTATCCAACCATGTAGCTAAATGAACAAACACACAGCGGAACTCAATGAAACAACAATATGGTCTTTATTGATTCATATCACAATTGAATTACATTCTGCCACAAGGGCTTTACAATATGAGGCCTACGCCCTCAAGACATATGGGCACTCCTGTGTGCAAATTATAGAATTCTCAAATGATATTACAATACAACGCTCTTCAATTATTCCCGAACTTGGAGTTAGGAATTGGACTAAGTTAACTGCCTTCCAAATAATCATGAGTGATGCTTATATAGTGAGCCTTAGCCTTAGGAACGATCTCTGTTGGCTGCAAGAAGGTGCAAAGCTTGATGCCAAGTGTAACATGTAGTTGGCCAAATGTGTAGAGGGAACCTTCTCGAATGAGTGCGGTAAGATAGTTCAATGATTCTTGATGTAGTTCATACCAAAGCTCTCCTGGGACCAATGAGTCTAGAAACGTGTTCCGTTGTTGCCACACGCTTTGGAAAGGTGCCACAAGCTTCAAACAATAAAACTGGTGGTTATCCTATAATGCCCGATAGTAAGTCTAGAATTGAAATATGTCTTTGCAGTGATTAGACTCTACTAGAAATTGGATGAGGCGTTAACCCTTAGTAGAACATGTGTTCCTAATGGTGATGTGAAATGTGCAACTATGATGGAATGTGGTAGGAATTACAATACTTGGATAATGATTGGAATATTATTGAATCCTGCAAACAAACAAAGTGAAAGAAAATATTTTTGGGTGATGCAAATTGCTCTTACACCTATGATGCTTCTGCATTGAAAATAATTAAAAGAGGTATGGAAATTAAAAATTATGCTAATAAAGTTCCTCTCCCATCTTGTATGGCTTTTCAAAGAATGGACAAAGGAGCTAAATTACATCGTACGACTATCTATGAAGGAGAATATTAAAAAACTCAATTATCAACTTCATTCTACTAAATTCCCCTTAATTACTACTGTACAACAAAAAAGGGCGAAGCAAATTAAAGTTAATGATAAAAAGTTATTTCTCATTCAATCGTACAACCACCCTTTCTTGTTGTACACTTAGGCTTGTCTCGTACGACAAGTATAGTAAAGTGTATCCACTATATGGTTTGTCCAAGACATTCTCTGTTGTATACCTTCCCATGTTCTGCCACATAGTCATCATTTGCTGTTGGCTTTGTATGGCTTGCAATCAATGCTCTTATTCTCTTCCTTTCCTACTGTATGCTCCTTGCAGCCCGTCCTGTATGACCCTTTGCCTGTGCTGAACACTATTGTACAACCTTTTGTCCTTGTTGCTCGCTCTGTTGTACGGTCTAGTCATTTCTATTCATTTGTTGCTGATGTATGGTCCTTATCTCTGTATCCTGTTGGAACAATTGTTATCTCTTCTATTGCAACTCTATAGCATTTTGTAGTTGACCTTCCTCAGACTATGAATTTGGCAACGAGAGGGAATCCTTCCTATAGACTGATGAGTTGGGAGAAGGCTTGTGCCTGGGAACTCAATAGGATCTGCATGATGGGAATACCTTTGGAGTGCTTGAAGCATCGTCTCGGTATAGTGATCAACTTGAGGAAACATTTTTGGAGTCCAGTGCACATTCCAACTTGGCTACTTGTTTGTTTGTTTCTTCCCAGTAGCTCAATAAATTGTATGGCCAATAGCAACTACATTCTCCGTACACTAGCTTGCGTTCTGCATATGTTGGATCTACTAATGCCCCGTGTGTATTTCTATTTGCTGATAATCCACATTTCCTTGGTCAGTTTTCCTTTCTACTTCCAGCTGAAACACTCACTCCAAATCTTTGTCCCCTTTTCGTTGTGGAATGTTCACTTGTTATGGAACTCTTAGGTTATGATTAGGTTGTTCTGGCTGCCAGCAGGAAGTGTCAGCATAAAGGTCTGTCCTTGATAGTACCATCATGCATTTGGAAAACTTTATCTAATAATACTTGATTTATTGTTTTGTTTTAATTGTCATTTGGAAGTTGACTTTTCTTTTTGAGGGGGGGATGATGAAGTTAGCATAAAATGCATTTGTTATGTTTTGTACCTATGTATTATTCACTTGTTGGCTTTGGGTAGTTAGTTGTTGATGGTTGTGGTTTGTTTTGCAACTGTCAAGTGCTTTATATAGACTTTGGGTAGTCAGAGAAAGTAGTTTGATCCTTGGCTGATCATCTCTGGTCTACTTATGTAAGAACTTTATGTGAATAAAGATATATTTTCTATTATTCTATCTGGTATGCATTGTTATTTTTGTTAATTGTTTCAAGTACTAGTTTTATCATATTGAAGAGTAAACACCATTAATTATAGAGCTCCTTAGCTCATTAATTATCAAGTAGGAGGTTGAATTGATCAATGCTTCTGGATTTGACTGTGTTGATAATTTTTCCCTCAACGTTTCGAATCACACTCAGTGATCCATCATCAGGAGAAAGAGAGCAAGAGAAGAGAAATAGAAATGATAACTTGTAGACTCAAGACTACTTAAAAAGAGGGTAGGAGTAGGAGTGATGAATTTGGAAACCAAGAAGTCTAAAGGGAGAAGGGAAAACAACCTGTCAGACTAAGAGAAACTAAGGACAACATAGGAAAAAGGAAACAAAAGAATACTCAAGAAAGGAAAAAAGAAAACAAGAGAAAAACCAAATAAGGAGGAAAAAAGTGGAATAGCTATCTAGATGTATATATGCATGTAAAACAGTATAAATAAACCATTATATCCACCTAGATAACAAATAAAAATAAAAGAATATAGAACAAATAGACATCATAAAAACACTGAACTAAAAGGATGAAAACAAATATGTGACACAAAGATAACATGGAAAAGAGAAAATATAAACTAAGCAATTTGAAAAACTAAGTAGGAGGTGTTTTTACATCAATTTCACCTGCGACCAAACATGTCAAACAATTTCAACTGTAATCAAATCTGTCACTATAGACAACTTCTTGCAATGGTGTGGTTGGAGATTGTCTAGATAACTTAAAAATCCCAACTCACATGTTCCCTCTGTTCCAAAACTGCTTTTATAAATTTGCCTTTCCTAGGTTTGTTAAATGGGGTAAAAAATATGCTTGAAGCACTTCTTTAGTCTCTTGAACTAAAAGTACAACTAATCAACCAAGACAACTAAATTTTGAATAATCTCTAGATTTGAATTTCGATCGTTTTGTAAGAACCCTGTCTAGATCTGGCCTGATTTTTCAGTTTTGGTAGTTTGACATTTTGTCAAACACTTGTCATGCAATGCCACTGTATTCTGATTTCTGAGTTTTGTGTTTGGTTTTGATGCTTGTTTTAGATGGTTTTCATTGAAAATACATATGCCAATATATAGGAAACATAACCGAATACTTTGCATGCATAAACATCAAAATACCAACACTAAAATATGCCTTTATTTTCATCAAATCAGGTCTGATTACAATGTTTATCAGGTCTGATACAGACTGTAACAGCGAATGAAATGCTTATTCAAATTAAATATTTGAATACAATCTTGATAGTTTACATCAGAATTACAATCTCCAATATACCCGGAATTAATCTTCAATGGATGATGCACATAATTGATGCCAAGATGCCAAAGAATGAAGGTTGATATAAGAGTTGATACAAATGTGTGATTGCTGTGATTTAATTTTGAGCTGATGGGGACTGCTATAACATTAATTACTTCATCCAATACTCCTCCTAAGGCAGCGATAAGGAACCTAGGGCAGCAGTTGAACCTCCAAGGGCTGCGCCAATAATAGCTTAAAACCCCTTTGAAAATCTGCAAACAAACCCTAGAAATATCTCCTTGTAAGGTGCTGGCGACTCAAATCTGCAATATGTGTTCAAAGAATATGGCGCTAGGGTTTAGTATAAACCCTCTAAACTCCTCCATTGAACTCCATAATAGATGCAATGAATTTCTTCTTCAAAATCCTGCAAAATATATCTCTTTGAAGCTCAAAAATTCTCCATAAATCGATCCAATCCCAAATTGGTATTTGGCACAAATCTTCCAATTTGTTGAGGAAACCCTAGTAGCTGTAACCTGCAAAAATAATGACTTTTCCAACTCTTCCACAATGCCAAAATCCTGCAATACTGCTCAATAGTAAACCCTAGGTGGATTTACCTCTCAAGTGGTATTGGGTTTTCGTCCAAACCACAAATGTCTAAGGGTTTTCGTCCTCAGAGTTCAAGCTGAACCAGGAGTTGCAGCAGAAAGGAAACTCTCCAATATGCAATTGACAAAATGATAATATGATGAAATGAACTCCAAATGACCTCCTTATAAAGCCTCCAAGAGGTCCACTCCATTTTGTCAATTTTATTTCTTTTTTGACATCCATAATAAAATAATAATTTATTTGATATTTTATTATGTTACTTCTTTCCTTTCTCCAAGTGACTTTAAAATTAGTTTCACTTAACTGACTTTCCTTTCTCCAAGTCACTTTTATAATAAAAATAGGCCCAGCTAATTAATTAAATATAAATAACCCAAAAATGACAGGATTATTTATTATTTAATTAATCAAATTATTCCTTTATATCTCCCAACTTAGCCTATGAGAATAAAAATAGGCTAGTGAACCCCACTGGATGATCATTCGGAAAATGGGGACATTACAAATCCTCTCCACTCAAAGATTGCTTGTCCCAAGCAATCACATCTCAAACAACTCCTGCATACAATCATTGAGATTCCAGGGTCCAAAACTAATCTGAAGAATGCTCCACCAAGTTGCCGTTGTTCCACTCTGATACTCATACAACTGTCATTCAACAAAAAATTTAATTAAAACCCCTTTGAAAATCTGCAAACAAACCCTAGAAATATCTCCTTGTAAGGTGCTGGCAACTCAAATCTGCAATGTGTTCAAAGAATATGGTGCTAGGGTTTAGTATAAACCCTCTAAACTCCTCCATTGAACTCCATAATAGATGCAATGAATTTCTTCTTCAAAATCCTACAAAATATATCTCTTTGAAGCTCAAAAATTCTCCATAAATCGATCCAATCCCAAATTGGTATTTGGCACAAATCTTCCAATTTGTTGAGGAAACCCTAGCAGCTGTAACTTGCAAAAATAATGACTTTTCCAACTCTTCCACAATGCCAAAATCCTGCAATACCATTGTAAGAACCCTGTCTAGATCTGCCCTGATTTTTCAGTTTTGGTAGTTTGACATTTTTGTCAAACACTTGTCATGCAGTGTCACTGTATTCCGATTTCTGAGTTTTTTGTTTGGTTTTGATGCTTGTTTTAGATGGTTTTCATTGAAAATACATATGCCAATATATAGGAAACATAACCAAATACTTTGCATGCATAAACATCAAAATACCAACACTAAATATGCCTTTATTTTCATCAAATCAGGTCTGATTACAATGTTTATTAGGTCTGATACAACCTGTAACAATGAATGAAATGCTTATTCAAATTAAATATTTGAATACAATCTCGATAGTTTACATCAGCATTACAATCTCCAACATACCCGGAATTAATCTTCAATGGATGATGCACATAATTGATGCCAAGATGCCAAAGAATGAACGCTGATATACGAGCTGATACAAATGTGTGACTGCTGTGATTTATTTTTGAGCTGATGGGGACTGCTATAACATTAATTTTTAATCTCAATAGGAGTGCTTTGATATTCATCAAAAATTTTGATGGCCTCTTGTTCATATTTCCTCTTGATCTGATCTTCATCTTTGCTGAAATTCATTGCCATAATTTTGAAATTTTCTGAATCACACATCCAAACAAGCTGGTAGGATGCTAAGCTCTGATACCATTGTAAGAACCCTGTCTAGATCTGCCCTGATTTTTCAGTTTTGGTAGTTTGACATTTTGTCAAACACTTGTCATGCAATGTCACTGTATTCTGATTTCTGAGTTTTGTGTTTGGTTTTGATGCTTGTTTTAGATGGTTCTCATTGAAAATACATATGCCAATATATAGGAAATATAACCAAATACTTTGCATGCATAAACATCAAAATACCAACACTAAATATGCCTTTATTTTCATCAGGTCTGATACAAACTGTAACAACGAATGAAATGCTTATTCAAATTAAATATTTGAATACAATCTCGATAGTTTACATCAGCATTACAATTTCCAACATACCCGGAATTAATCTTCAATGAATGATGCACATAATTGATGCCAAGATGCCAAAGAATGAAGGCTGATATATTAGCTGATACAAATGTGTGACTGCTGTGATTTATTTTTGAGCTGATGGGGACTGCTATAACATTAATTACTTCATCCAATACTCCTCCTAAGGCAGCGATAAGGAACCTAGGGCAGTGGTTGAACCTCCAAGGGCTGCGCCAACAATAGCTTAAAACGCCTTTGAAAATTTGCAAACAAACCCTAGAAATATCAACTTAAGGTGTTGGCAACTCAAATCTGCAATATGTGTTCAAAGAATATGGTGCCAGGGTTTAGTATAAACCCTCTAAACTTCTCCATTAAACTCCTTAATAGATGCAATGAATTTCTTCTTCAAAATCCTGCAAAATATCTCTTTGAAGCTCAAAAATCCTCCACAAATCGATCCAATCCCAAATTGGTATTTGGCACAAATCTTCCAATTTGTTGGTGAAACCATAGCAGCTGTAACCTGCAAAAATAATGACTTTTCCAACTCTTCCACAATGCCAAAATCCTGTAATAATGCTCAATAGTAAACCCTAGGTGGATTTATCTCTCAAGTGGTGTTGGGTTTTCGTCCAAATCACAAATGTCTAAGGGTTTTCGTTAGAACAAGCTGAACCAGAAGTTGCAGTAGAAAGGAAACTCTTCAATATGCAATTGACAAAATGATAATATGATGAAATGAACTCCAAATGACCTTATAAAGCCTCTAAGAGGTCCGCTCCATTTTGCCAATTTTAATTCTTTTTTGACATCCATAATAAAATAATAATTTATTTGACATTTTATTATATTTTATTATGTTACTTCTTTCCTTTCTCTATGTGACTTTAAAATTAGTTTCACTTAACTGACTTTCCTTTCTCCAAGTCACTTTTATAATAAAAGTAGGCCCAACTAATTAATTAAATATAAATAACCCAAAACTGACTTAGGATTATTTATTATTTAATTAATCAAATTATTCCCTTACATCTCCCAACTTTGCCTATGGGAATAAAAATAGGCTAGTGGACCCTGTTGGATGATCATTTGGAAAATGGGGACATTACATGTTTTCTCATGCTAAGCTACAACTCTATGTTTAAACCTACCATGGGCCATCTCGTGCACCTATGTGCACAAGAGAAGAAATGGGTGTGTTAAATACTAGTGTAGAGTTAGCGCAGGATGAATTGTCTAAGTAGGGCAATGTCTGTGTATAGAGAGGATCTGCAACCCTTCTTATGTTGGAGAACCCACCTTAGAATCCCACTATAGTGGTTATATGTTGTAGACCTTGGAGGGTATTACCCTTGAACTTATAAACGTTAGAAATTTTAAGTTTGAGGAAAGGATACTAGCATTAAGGATGAAACATGGTTGGGATAAAAGAAAGTTTTGGATTGTGAGACTTTACTAAGAGTGATAAAGCTAGTATTACAATTTTCAGTTGGTCAATAATGCATCCTTACAGAGGGATTATCAGGAGCAAATTCATGGATTGGCTATAGCCATTGTCACTTGGGAGACTATTGAAGTGTTATTTCATGGTCAGCATCTATTTGATCCATAAGGATCCAAGAATGATTTTATTTCGATAAGGTGAAGTTTTTCCAGATTTTCAGATTTGTTAAACAAGCCACAGAATTTGGTAGAACAAAATTGTTGGTTCACACAAGCAACGGCTACAAAACCATTGGTTCCCTTGAAGGGGCAGCTTCAAACCACCAGTTTTGAAGTGGCAGTTATGAAACTACTGGTCCATCAAATGCAATAGTTTCATCACAAAGTAAACAATATAAGCGGAAATGAATTGTACAACCCTATCTCTTCAAATTTTGGCTAGTAAGACCTTTAGGTGCATAGGTAGAACCTTCCTGTATCTACAAAGGACATGGGGAGTGCATTGCAAATCATCAGAGGCTCATTGGAGTGTTCTAAGTAAATGAATTCGAAGGAGAACTAAGCTAGGAAGTTGAAATAGGATCTGCAATTTGTGCCAAGGTTCCGTTGGATAGGACAAGTCCTCACCTATTAGGAATGGGTTTATTTAATTCCCAACTCTCAGCTCAAGCCTCAGTTGCTTTTGGAATTTCACTCCTCCCCTACTCTAGGTCACTTAGACTTTTTGAAGACCTATGAGCGGGTGAAGTGGGATTTCTTTTGGGATGGCGTTAAGTAGGATGTCGAGGCATTTGTAGCTGAATGTGATGTGCGTCAAAGGAATAAGGGGGAAATTATCAAAGCCCTAAGATTTTTGCAGCCACTTCTTATTCTAGATAAGGCTTAGACTAATATTTCTATGGATTTCATTGTGGGGCTTCTCGTATCAGGATGTAAACAAGTAATTTTGGTTATTGTTGTCTGCTTGACCAAGTATGCCCATTTTTGTGCATTATCTCACCCTTACACTGCTACTGTGGTTTCTCAACACTTCTTTGATTCCGTCTTCAAACTCCATGGGATGCTCTACTTCATAGTCAGTGATCGTGATCCTACTTTTACTAGCAATTTTTGGTGAGAATTGTTTAAGTTACAGGGCACTAACTTGAATATGAATTTGGCTATTATCTTCAAACTGATGGCCAAATAGAGGTTGTCAACAAATGCCTTGAGACTTACTTGTGTTGTTGTGTGTCTGAGAAATAGGGACAATGGGATTGATAGTTACCTCTAGCTGAGTGATGGTTTACCGCTTATCATAGTGCTTCCAAGTTGATCGCCTATTAGGCCCTCTATGGTACTCCCCCACCTTCCTTGGGTACTTATATTTTAGATTCTTCCAAGGTCACATCAATTGATAGTACTTTGGTCAAGCGTGAGGAAATTTCTTGGCTTCGTAAGGCCAATCTGGCACCAGCACAAAATTGTATGAAATAGCAAGTGAATCAGCATTGGAGATCACATACTTTTGATATTGGTGTTCGGGTTTTTTTATGTTTGAACCCTACAAGCAACTTTCATTGTGGGATAAGTGAGGTCATAAGTTGGGTCCCAAATTTTATGGCCCTTACAAGGTGCTCCAAAGCATTCGTTAGATGGCATACAAGTTAGCACTCCTACCCTCTTCTAAGCTCCACCCGGTTTTTCATGTTTGTTGGCTCAAGAAAGTGATTGGGATTGTTGCTCGAATTCCAATAGAGCTACTAGCATTCGATGAAGAGGGCTCCATATTTTTAGAACCTGAGGTTATACTGACAAACACCAAGCACATTTGTAATTGTTCAATTGATGAGATTCTAGTCCAAGGGAAGGGGCTATAACATGAAGATGCTACATGGGAACCCGCTAGCATTCTCTCCAAGTTTCCTCATCCCAAGCTTTGAGAACAAATCTTTGTGAAGGGGCGGCAATGTTATGAACCCCATTCTACTTATAGTAGCTAGTATTAGTTGGGTGCATATGCTTTGTAAGTCGCCCATAGTTAATATTAAAGACAGGTGTGGATGCATATGCTTTGTAAGTCATCTCACTAGTTAGTTAGAATAAAGTAATTGTCCCACATGCATGGGACGGTAGTAGTTTTTTTTACCAAGACTATATATTGTAATGACTTCCCAAGTGGAAGGTATCTTGGATATTTGTAATTGGAGTGTATGCTCTATTGGGAGGTTGCCCCCTTGAAGTGGCTCTACGAATATAATAAAAGCATTTTGTTTCTCTCATTTCTGCATCTCTTTGTGTGTACTATTTTTATTCATTTTGCAGGTTCATTACACGACACATTTACCATCCACATATTTCCAACATATCTAGTGGGACAATCTTTGACACAAACTACATGCTACACCCTCAAATACTATCTGGCTGCAAATTAATGTTGCATCCTCCATTATTTGGCTATGATATCATTTATATAATCCTAGGGTATAGTAAATAAATGTAAATAATATTTTATATTATTATTACAAATATATTTCTTTCATAGAATCTGAATAGTCATCCTAGAGATGAATTGAACAACCATCCTAGATATGTGTAATGTCCCTTTTTTATCAGTGATTATTGAAAAAATATGTTAGCCTTATTTCTATGTCCCGAAGGCTAACTTGTGGATAAGGGAAATGATGAACTTAAAAGATCAAATAAGTTATCCAATATGTTATTACTCAAACTATTCATTTGGAAAAAACTTATATCTTTTTTGTTTAATTAAACCCACTCCTTTGAGGGGCGTTGGCTTTTGGTGGGGCTCCTCTATGAGGTGCCTATTCTAGGCACGCATGTTGCTGAGTGAAGCGCTCAAAATTAATAAAGAAATGAAGGTGCTATTTTTAGGTGGGGAACACTGGGTAATTGAAGGAGGATAATTTTTTGGAGTGAAGGCTCATTTTGAGGCTTCTTCATGTTGTTTGAGAATCAATTTTTCTTACTTGAGAGCTTGTGCTGGTTAGCAGCTGACTGAGAGGTTTTTTAACCTCAAATTTCTTCCAGTTTCGATTGTGGAATATCAGTCCTAGCTGGGAAGTTGATGATTTCACCCAGAAATCATACTATGCACACAATGGAGTATGATGTATTTGGAAAACTTTGTTTTTTGCAAGTTGGGTTCAGTTTTGGAGTGGGCTGTTAGTATTTTGGAGTAGTAGAAATCTTCATGGATGTGTGTGCTGAGCTTCATGCCTGGCCGTACCAAACAGGGCCGTACTCTTGTATGAGTTATACCCTGTGATGAATGTTTGTCAAAGACTGCACCATACTCACATTCATAGAATTATTCTAGCAGATTGCAAGGAAATAAAGTGGATTACATTGAGTTATCTTTTGCTAAGGGAACATATTGAAGCTACTGTACATTTCTGAGCCGTATGGAAGCCTGAACGGGAGTCGCAGAAATTATAGGGTGGTCATTCCATTGCTAATACTCCTTGCCACTTGGTCGCCACAGAGTGGATAATACATAGAACCATTTTTGAAAGGATCCCAAGGAGTTTGCATGTTGCTGGGTAGTCCGTACTACTGTACGGCTAAGGACGGGACGTGAGTCTTCATCAACAAAAACTCCTCTGTTTCAGCATGCTACAGACTTGTGTGGGAATGCATAGAGTGTATTCATCACTGCTGTAAAGAGTCTTCAATGATCATCTGCCAACATATTTACTTGATGTCATGATTTTCTGAGGTACTGCTTGATTCTCAATCTTTCTTGTGCCCAGATTGAATGCTACAACAGAATATTTTATTTAAATTTGATAAATTAACACAGCTGTCCTGAGTTTGTGCAAAAATTTCAATTAGAAAATTGTGGACAATAGAGGGTGACCATTACAACATGAACTGCATGGTCATGTTCTATTGTGAAGTTTTACTTCTCAAAATCATTTGCTAAATACAATTTTTGGGTTTGCACTTCATTTCATTTCCATTTTCATTATATTTTCAGTCCTGTTCTTGGCCTAACATTGTTACTAGAGCACAGGCATTCCCCCATTCCCCTCCAAATCCTTGTTCACTGTTGGCCATTACTATTCATTGTTTTATTTTGCAGATCATTTGAAGTTTCTTCTGGTGTCAAGGGTTTCCAATGAACAATATGAGCAAAAGCCAAAGAAATCTTGTGATGTTCACTCTATTGTCGTCGTGGGTTACTGCCACTTGTTTCTAAAACACTTAGCATGCTCACTTGCATCCTCATGCTTGTTTGAATCTCTTGCACGCTTGTTTCAGTTTTTGTGTTCAATTTATTTCATGTTGTCTACGTTGAGTATTACTCGTTTCCGTGCTTAGTTCATCCATGCATAGAAAATATTTTTGTGCCTTGCAATACCTGCACAACTTACAATATCTTGTGCATACCCTAGCAGATACATGTCCATTTACTAGCAGTAGATAATTCTAGAATCTCCATCAAGCACAAAATTTGATGACAACAAGCATGAAATTCGACAACATACCCATTGAACATACCCTTTGACATGTCATTTCCTTGTTCTTTGTGGCATACCCCTCTGATGAGATACTCCCTTCTAGAATGCTTTCTTATGTTGATTCAAGGGTGGTGGCTTTGAGTAGAATTTATTCTTAGGTACCAAGGTCTCCAGCATTAGGGCTCTCTTAATGGCTTCCTACAAATATGGTGGATCGAAAGCTTTCACCCAACCTTTGAGAGGTTTAGATAAACCTTCTATGAAAAGAATAGTAAGCCTCCTTTGGAAGACACCAGGAACCGTCACTGACAATCTCTAGAACTCCGCCACATAATTGTCCATAGTGTTATACCACCTCAACTAAGCCAACTCCTTGAAGTGGATCTTAGGGTCCTTCCTATGAAACTTGTCAGTCAACCTTTAGCTGAATTCATCATATGTGCTAATGAGATTGTGTCCTTGGGTAATGAATACATGGTACCACCACTCATTTGCTATACCTTCTAGATGAAGAGTAGCAAATTAAATAGCTTCTTCTTTATACATGGGGTTTAGTGAAAAATAGGTATCTAATTTCTGAACCCAAGTACAAGTTGTACATTTATTTGAACCAACAAAAGCAAGAATGGTTAGCTTACACAATCTATGTTGTAGATCTTTGTGAGGTTGATTTGCATTTTGCCTTCTCTCATTCTTTTGTCCACTCTTCATTTTTAGGTTGCAGAGGTTAGTGAGAGACATTTCTGCATGAAATTCAAGCCCAAGAGCTTTGTATTCATCAAAATAAGCTACAAAGTTATCTCCATTCTGATTTTGCTCTTCTTCTAGTTGTTCTTATTCTCTTTGTAGGAACTTAGGTTGGAAAGGCCTAGATGCGAAACTGACCATGGTTCTGTTATTTGTGGAAGCACTTCCTTCACCTGTAGGAGTTTGAGTTGGCCTTGGAATTCCTAGATTCTACATTGTCTGCAATAGTTGTGCCATGAGGTTTGTCATTTGCGGTTGGCTTTGGCTCTTATTAATAATGGCATTATATTGGATCTCTATCTTTTCTTCATCTATCAAAACCTTCTTACTTCTTTCCCCCATTTCTTCTTCTTCTATTTCTTCACCCTGATTTTGCAACTTTCTCTGTTCTCTTTGATAAAATCTAATATTTCTATCACTGGGCTGCATTAAAATGTTAGCTTTTAACCCTGCACGCTGGCAAGATCAAAGCTCTAATACCATTGTGATGTCCCTTTCTAATATTTTATAAATTCTGTATTTGTTTTGTGTTTTCTTTCTATGCAATAATAGGATATTAATAAAATATGAAATAACAACATACAATATTGATGTTAAATATTAAACTCTTCTTCATCTTAATTGAAATCTTTATCGCGAAGAGTTGGAACATTCACAAAATATTGATGTAAACAACAGACTGAGCACCAATGATATTATTATTTCATCTGATTGGATATTACAAAATATTGATGCAAATTGAATGGTACAATAGGGTACCATTATATTAATTATCATTGAATATGATCAAACTCACATATTAATTGCGGTTGGAGGTATGCACAGTAGGTATGGTTGCTGATGATGGCAACAGATACAGTGACCAAGTTGAACAAGAAATACAACCACTGGTGTAGACTGACTGGGCAGCTGCAACTGGCTTCCAAAGGCAGCATGTGACTGCTAAAAAGGGCGCAACAGTTACCTAGAGGTGCGGCGATCCCCAAGAGGTGTATGACAGAAATACAAAGGGTTACAACAGGGATATTAACTGTTCCACAGCAGCAGATGCAAAGAAACTCATAGACGACAATGACCCTGTCTGAAACTTCACACTTCCTCTGACAATCTCCAAATATGCTCCTCTATTAAATTAGAAACTGGAATTAACTACAATCTTTCAGCCCAAATGTGATGCTTGGATGAAATCACTTCGAAGAACAAAGGGTTTTCATCCTTTGCTCTTATCTAGAAATCAAGAGGGTTTTCGTCCTCCACACTCCCGCACTCCAAGGTATTTCCTCCTTGGGTGAGAAGATGAACACAAGTGCTCAGGCTTTGAGAAAAATAGTTTGATTTCAATGTAATGTCCCTTTTTAACGTATAATCAGTTTGAGAATAGTTAGCCTATTTTCCGAGTTTTCCCGTAGGCTAATTGGTTGGGCAAGGGAGAACTCCAACTTTCTTGGAGAGCATAGGTATGACCAAGCAATGGTTTTATTCTTGGCAGTGAGTTTAGGAGATCTTAGTGAGCCCCATGACACTTTTAGAATGCAATTTCATCTTTTTGAGAGCACTCTACACTTCTTGGAGAAGCCGTTTTTTTTGAAAGCGCCAAATTGCATACAATTCATCATCCTAAACCCTAGGGGTATCTTTGGTATGATCAAAAATTCATATTTGGTTCACTTTGATGCTTTCCACAACTTTGGATGATAATTAAAATTATTAAATAGTTATTACTTAAGTTGTCCTAAGGGGATAAACCGAAAAGGCAACTTAGGTGTAATTATTTAATAAAAAGGTATTTAAGTTGTGCTTTTAGGAGGCACTGGGCATAAGGGGACTTTGCTCACATAATGAACTATCATTTTTTTGAAGAACTTTTGGAGGGAAAAGCGAAAAGTAATATTTTATTTCTTCAAGTGAGTTATAAAAGGAGGTTTTGAGCTCATTGTTGAGGTTAGACTTGATATGATATTTTTCTTCTTCAAATGAATGAACCTGTGTTCATCTCTATTTTTCTTGAGGACAAAAACCCTCTTGAAAATATTGGTTTCGGGGATGAAATCCCCCCTAGCTGGTCTTGGTGATTTCATACAAAAATTACAAGTGTGTTGAAATGGAGATTTTGGGTTTGCTGCTGTTGATGTTATGTGTTTGATGCATTTTTTTGGGTGTGTTATCGATTATTCAGATGATTGATTTCAGTTTGGCAGAGTTTTCAGTGTTTCACATTATTTTCTTGGTGTTATGCCTCAGCCATGGTGGGTCATACCAGTGCTAGGTGCTGGTTTGTGTGCCATGGATGTTTTAAATTCTTATTGCTGTTTGTACCTCCTTTTCTAATCAAGGCACAAGGATTTTATGACCTTATTATTGTTGTGAAGGTGTTAAATCAGGGGCAAATTCCTTTTTTGAGCAGGCCGTACCATTTTGGTATAGGCCGTACCATTTCCTAGGAAGGGTGTGAGGTCTCGAGGTCAAATCGCCTCAACTTTTCTTGGTGTTTTGATCAGATTGGTGGCCTCTCATTGTGAGAGTGTAGTTTGCATCATTTTGGAAGTGAATAACTGGATTTTGGAGGGGTATTCCTACTGGTTAGGGTTTAAGTGTTCACTTTTCAGACCTTCATTCTGCTGCAAATTTGTATCAGCCCTGTTCTTTAGTGTTTTCAGTGTGATTACAATGTGTTTAAAAACTCGGACTCGACGGACCCAAAAATTTTAAAAACTCGGGACTCAACAATAACTCGACAAAGTTATCGAACATTAAAAAATATATTAATTTTAAAAATATGCTTTAAAAACATGCATATTACTAAATTAATGAATCATAATATCATATTACTGATTTCCTTCATATATAGACCAAAATTAAAGTTCAATACACTTAATAGACCAAAAATTGAGTTCAAACTTCAAAGTTTCAATACATATAAACTTCTAGTTTCAATATCAACAAAAATCACAAATCGTAAATTTCTTCTACGACTAAAACTCAAAAAAGTATGTTGCCACTGTGTGGGTGTTGTGGGAGTTGGCGGTATTGTTGTGACCAAATCACACATCGCCCCATTGCAAATGGGGACCCCCCTTTTTTTTGAATTCCAGTGTTTTGTATGAAGTTTTGATGATGTCTTGGAGCTATTGCATGATGAAGTCAGTGGTGTTTGAGTCCTGTAGTCCCTTGATGACCTGATCTTGATGTTTGAGATCCTGAAAATTGGCTAAGTCTGAAATCTGGTGGATCCTCAAAAATCTAGAATCTGCATGTTAAATCTGGTGGATCTGGGACCTATCTCAAACATCCTGAAAGGTATATTGAAAAATAAACTTATACTTAAATATATTTTTTAATATACCTTATGCCCTGAGACTGCCAAATCTAGGCGCGAATTTGCTCAGTGAGGTTAGGCGCATTTTCTCACTTGCAGACACCCACATGAGCGCCTTAGGTTGAGCTCCATAAGTGCGCCTAGAGGAAGATCAACTTCCAAACGCTCCAAGATAGGGCGCCTTGATTGAAATTGGCATAAGAGACCTTAAACATCAAAATTTTGGAAAAAGGAATGATTCAAGAGTTTAGGCGCCCATTGCATGTTCAGAGGATGTCATGTCCCCGTTTCCGGCTTGATCATCCAGTAAAGAATGGATTAGCCTATTGATCATTCCCGGAGGCTAATTCAGAATGATAAGGGAATGAAGTGGTTTTGACTAATTCAATTCTATTGTTTTGCAGGATCCAAGTCAGAAACTTAAAGTTTGGCTAAGTTTGAGAGCCATTTCATCTGTTCAAGTTGTCAGGGCATGAGGCAAGGAGTGGCGCTATCTGTGGAGATGATATTAGCAACTTTTGAAACATCATACACTTCAAAATTCACAGGAAATTGGCTAAGTCTAGCTAGGCGCATTTTCCATGCCAAATCCTCCCAAATGTGCGCCTAGTAATAGCTACTCTGATATGCGCCTAAACAAGACTCCAGTGGGTGAATGTTACTCAAGCTCCTCAAGAAGCCAGGGCGCTTGCTAAGACAATTGGTTTCTTGCATTGCAAAGACATCTAGTATGAGCGCTCTCAAGGAAGAATTGAGCAATTCAAGACTGGGCGCCAAACTCATATCAGTTCATCTCAAAAATGCGCCTCATGGAGAAAATGGACTTCAAATCCTCCAAATCATGTAGGCGCTAATAGCAGTGATGTTCTGAACTTACTTCATGCCTCCGGAAGTGAACACTTGCATGGGGATGAGCCATTCAAGGGAGGGCGCCAATTCACCTTTTCACAGACACCATGATGCGCCTAAGCATGAAAAGGTCTTTCAATTCACTCAACATGAAGGGCGCTTGGCAGAAGTTGACTTAGATATGGCTTGAGATGAAGATTGTACAAGAAAAAGTCACATCCTTCCTAAGGCGCCCACTTGATTTGATTTTCTAAGTACAGAATGTGTGGAGAATGCTCTAGGCGCGAATTCCTCTTGGTGCAAACCAGAATGAGCGCCTAAGGCGCTAGAATAAGTTCCTATGGATTGGCGCTTCAGGATGGAAAGTTGATAAGCATCTAGAATGAAGGGTTCTGAGTGGATTCCCTCTAGGCGCTAGTGTCAAGTTGTAGCATTCTATAATGAGCGCCCAGAGCAACAAGGCGCCCATGTATGATTCCAGGGACTCTCCATTTGAGCGCCTAAGCTTGGATGAATGTAGTTAAGAGTTTGGAAGTATCAAAACTTCATTAGGCGCGAATCCAAGCTCTTGCCACCTCAAAACGGCGCCTAGGATCAAGACACCTCATTAAGGCATAGTTCAATGACCCTGTTTGGCGCCTTAGGTTGAAAACACTTTGTAGACTTGGATTGAGTTCTCCAGGATGATAGGCGCCATCTCATAAATCCAGAGCCTTGAAAATGCGCCTAAAACTAGACTTGGATGTTGAAGATCCATTCATCTTGCTAAGGAGATAGAATGTTGTCTAAGGGTCACTTATCAAAAGTAGATCAAATAACAAGGAAGAGCATACAATTGCCTAGGGCGCACTTTGCCTCCTGTACCACCTTGGAACTGCGCCCCACCTCAATTCTTCATTCACCTACAAGAAAACATCACAGGACAAGTGGTTGAGTACAAACAAAAACAAGTATCATTGATGAGGCGCACTTTCTGAGTCTTGGTTATCTCTAGGAAGCGCCTAACTTGGGAAGGCACCTATCCTGGTTTCTACCTCTTTCAAGTTGGCGCCTAGCATGGAGGACTTTGCAATATGGCGCCTAGTCAGAGATAAGGTAGTTGGAACTACCTAAGCTCTCATTGGTCAACAGACTGTCTTCGGGATCTGTGTCAAGGTCTCTGGATAAGCTTGCCAACTCAGAATGAGTCATCAGATGGAATATTCCCTTGGATATACCCCTTGGGAAACGTGCCTTGGTTCCTCTTTATGCATTGAAAAACGTGCCTTCATTGCCTTTGGAAGGCCTATAAAAGGAGGAGCTCTCTCATTCATTTGGCATCTATGCATTTGACAAAATTCTCTCTGCAAAGCTGTTGAGCTTGTAATCTTGAGGCCTGCGAGTTTCAAGTGTTGGGGTGATGCTCCCTCAACTGACAAGGTGATGCTCCCTTGTTGTACTGTGAGGTGTTGACATTCAGTTGACATTGTTGAGTTTGATTAAGTTGATCTAGTGTGCAAGGCATTGTAATCATCAAGGCTCCAAGGCCTGCTTTTGTAATTCCATTTGAATAAAGTGTAACTTCATGCCATTGAAAGCATTATCCATGTAATAAGACATTGTGAGTTGATTGAATCAAGTAATAAAACAAGTACCCAGCTTAAGGTTGATTCATTCAAATAGTTATCTTTGATGTATACCTTTGTGTTGTTGAAATAGTTGATGAGTTGATAGCAAGTAAAATTGTCTAAGTAAGGAAAAATTTTGGTAGAATTAGTTGGGTATCTTACAGAGGATCATAAGAATTGCGCCTTAGGTTAAAGTAGATGAGTTTAGGCGCCATTTAGTGTTGCTATTGCCATTTAGGCGCCTTGGCAATAGTGTGGATGAACAAACTCCAAGTTGCGCCTAAGGATGATCTAGTCTCCCCAGGGTGTAAACAACTCCAAATGAGCAAACGTAGGCTAGGTGCCCTTAATGCATTGGACTACCTCATTTTGGCGCCATTGCATGAAAGAGGTGTTCAAACAAACTCCAAGTTGCGCCTTAGGAGGAAAGAGTATGAAATCCTGATGTATGTTTGAGAAGATCCTGAAAATGACTAAGTTTGATAGCCTGATATCCTGAAACACTGAAAAATTGACTAAGTCTGAAATCTGGTGGATCCTCCAAATTCTATAATCTACATGTTAAATCTGGTGGATAAACTTATACTTAAATATATTTTTCAATATACCTTACTCCTTGGACTTCCTTTTCTGGGCGCATTTCTCTACTCGCAATGACTCCAGATGGCGCCTGCAACTTAGGGCGCCTCCCATCTTTCCAAACAAACTTCAAAATTGCGCCTTGACATGAGATGAACATAGGAGTAAAAAAGATGGCGCCTTGATGGAAAAGTTGCCCAGAAGACTTCAGGGATTGAAAATTTCACAAAATTAAGACATCTAAATTTAGGCGCCTTTTCAGGTTCAAGCTATCATCAAATGGCGCCTTGAGTTGAAGAGATGATGTTTAGGCGCCCCTTGTTGTAGTGACTTCAAAGAGCGCCTTGATGGAAGAGGTGTTTCAATCAATGATAAAGGGCATCCAAGTTTGAGCGCCTAGAGGGGAAAGTCCTTCTAGGATCTTCACAATCATTTAAGACATAAAAATGACAAGTATAAAGCTTCATAAAGAGCTAGGCGCCCATTCCAAACCTCTGTCACCCATATTCGTGCCTTAGGGAAAACATCATAAACCTGCATCCTAGATGAGCGCCTGAGGAAGTATAGGGTCCTTGAAGCCATCAATAAGTGGTTGAAATCATAAAATGATAAATTTGAAGTCAATTGTCTTTAGGCGCCCATTCCTACTAAGAATGAAATCATCTAAAGCTAGCGCCTTGTGGATAAACTCCCCAAAAATTACCTCAATAAGCGCCTAGGAGAAAATCATATGAAATGACACTTTAGAGTGGGCGCTTGTATGAGGGGAGTCATTCTGAGACATTCATGATCGTTTGGAATCATAAAAATAGCAAGAAGAGTCCAATTAAACCTAGGCGCACTTCCCTGTTGGTGCAGCTCCAAATTGGCGCCTAGCCTTGTGAAGGCGAGAATCAAGTCTAAAGGGCTTCATCTTGTTAAAGGTGAAAGTCATAATCATCAATTTGAGTTTGAAATGACAAAATTAAAGCCAAAAGGTAAAGCGCCCTTTGCCTTCAAAGTAATATCACTTTGGCGCCTAGGAAGTGGCTAACTGTGATAAGTGATATTGGCGCCTTAGGATGAAGTGGAGGTTTAAAGGATAGAACCATAACAAATTGCGCCTGGATGAGAGAATAAAGTCATTTGAAGTGTCAGGAAGTAAGTTGGTTTGAGGGCGCCAATTCATGTTTGAAATATCCTCAATGAGCGCCCTGGGAAGAATCATGTTAATTCACACTTTAGAGTAGGCGCTTGGGAGAGAGAAGCCCTCTAAGGCATCTTTTATGAGTTAGAACTTCAAATTGTCAAGAAAATAGCCAAACATAGTTAGGCGCCAATCCTTGTCGAGATTATCCAAAATGGCCGCCTAAGGGTAAGATGCACTTAATAATCACATCATTTCAGCGCCTAAGGAACAATTTGCATTAAAAGACACTTTTTGAATGAACCTTATAAGTGAGATTGACTTCTTTTAAGCCTTACAATTGATTGAAATCATTTGAAATAATGAATGTGGGACTAAATTGAGCTAGGCGCCCTTTGTTACTCTGTTTACCTGTATATGCACCTAAGTTTGAATTGGCATTATTTGTATATTTAAAGTTATTTCCTTTGTTGATACATTGTTCATGTTGTTTTGTAGGAACATTGATGAAGATAAGTAGTCGTATGAGGAACTAAGCGCTTGGAGTCACCTTTATTTAAGGAGTGAAGTCAATCATGTTAGCTACCTTTGGAGAAGACATGTTAGATCACATCAAGTTCGAGTGTACTACTTTAAGGCATCTATCCATTCAAGCTTTAAGTTCCCCGAGGGATTTCATCGTGAAGGATTACTTCATCTTCAAGAGCAACACGTTCAAAGACACCTCATCTATTCAATTTCAAGTTCCTTTTGAACCTTCAAGTCTAAGAGAGATCTCTTACTGAAGCTTCATCATTTACTCTCCTACTATATTCTTCATGAGGATACATGATCAACATCAACCTACCTACAAGAGGAAGAAAGAATCATGAAGTTAATCAAGTGAAGCAACAAGTATTATACGTCCAGTCTACAAGAAGAACGAACAAGGCAAGATCTACAAGTTGTATTCCTAAACATACAAGTTAAAGCAATCACATCGAATACATCACTACAAGATGATACAATTTTCAAGATATGCTGAAGTGGCATCTATGTGGCGAGTACACATCATTTTAAATACATTCTACCTACTGAGGTGGCATGATTTGAGCCCTTGGCTATTGAATTGATCTTAGCCAATCATTGTAATCTGGACTACTATATAAAGGCCTTGTTGCCTCATTTGTAAAGGGAGTTCAGTTGATAGTTTTGTAGGAGTAGAGTAGAAGAGACTCTCGAAATTTCCTGAGAGGACTTGAAATTGTTGTAAATAATTCTCAAAATTAATGCAAAGGACATTGGAGTTCGCTTGGTGTTTAAGTCTTGTCTTGTGGAGTAACATGATTTCCTATATCTTAATGAAATGGAGAGATGTTTCAAGTAGATTAGAAGTAGATTAGAAGCTCTTTGATGTTATTATGTTGTACTGAATATTTGATCAACTCCTAGCTCATGCTTTTAACATTCATCGCCGGTGAAGTGTTGTGTAAAGCTAGTCTGAGCCTTATAATTTGCATAAGTTCGATTGTGGATGCTTATTTGAGCTGCGTCATTCGATGGGTGCTTATTTAAGCCTTCATGATTTGAAAACCATTCGCGTAACCTTAGGAGATTGCACCAACTCCATGTAGTTGTAGGCATCCTTGGCGAAGTGGAGTTAGGTTTATCAAGGAGTTTGTCTGTTCAATACCTCATCATTGCTTCATTGACCTTAGATTAGTTTCCTAAACCCTTGCCTTTTTACATTTCTTTATCATTAAGACTTTGTGCATATATCATCCACACTGAAGGAGGAATAAGCTAAATGAAATATGAAGAAGTCTGCGTAAGTCCCTTTGTGATTATCAGCAAGATCACATGTAATCACTGAGTTAACCCATCATGAATCATAAAAGGAACCTTGGAGTTACTTCACTGGATCACATAGTTCAGCCTTTGAAGAGCTTTATTCAAGAGAGAGTGGGATACTCTAGTGTTTTACTCTATTGTTGACTTGTCGAAAAACAATCATCAATAGGTATGGCTGTAGTCTCCTCAACAGGAGCCTCAACAAGAGCCTCAATAGGAGCCTCAGGCACGGGACCAATCTCTGTATCTTGCGAACCTCCCCTTGATGACTCGCCAGACTCATCTTCTGAAGCCTCATATGCTGCCACATTTGCTTGCCATTCAGTTTCCTCTCTCTCCAAATCAGCAATCTCATTAGCCGTAAGTAGAGTATCCACATCCTCAGCAACCCAATCTGAATATGGATCAATCTCATCGAGGTCAAGTGCTTGATGTGATTCCTCTCCCTGTACCTTCTTTTTATGCAGTTGAAGGTTGTACCGCACAAACACAAGGTCATTCAAGCGTTTTTGAGTTAATCTTGCGCTTTTTGGTGTGAATGGACTCAACAACACTCCAGTTGCGCTCACAACCAAAAGCACTACAGGGCTGAGATAGAATGCAGATGGCAAGATTTTGAAGATTAGGTGCTGTGGCACCAAAATATTCCCACCACAAATCTACAAGGACGACATTTGTAACTTTGTAAGAAATTAAGAATTTTAGTAAGCTTAAAATTTTAAATAGATTGTAAACTATAATTAAACATAATGGTTTTTTACCTAGCTTCAAAGTCTCTCGCCTACGAATGCATGTAGGTATAGAGAATAATATCCCTCCGCAACTTGTAACATTGTAAAAATATCAAAACATTACAAAAATAGCAACTTGTAACATTGTAAAAAAAATTTAAAAAGAAGAAAATTTAATCAAAAACTTACCTTGATGATCTCCTCCAAGGTCTTGACAAATGAATCATCAAAAATGATCTTCACAACCCTTTGTGCTTCATCCTTCCTACAATAAGGACTCTCCAACCATATTTCGCTCACAAACATGTGCTTGAGGTTGGGCAATGTGGTTGTTATATTTTGCAAGGTAAGGAAATTGGTGGCAAAGCGTGTCACTCTTGAACACACGAGCTCCTTGCCGTTAGTGTGCTCTCTCATGAGATTTAGGACCCATTTGTGATTGTAGATGTATTTGGTTATATTTCTTCCATCTTCCACCGCATTCTTCACCCAACTTAATTTCCCTATGTCTTCAAGGAGAACATCAAGGCAATGGGCTGCACAAGGGCTCCAAAACAATGTAGGATGCCTTGCCTCTAATAGTTTGCCAGCTGCCACATATGCGGATGCATTGTCTGTAATTATTTGGATAACATTATCCACTCCCACCTCCATCACCACCTCATCCAACATGCTACACAAGGTCTCGACAGTTTTTGCTTGACTAGAGGCATCCACTGACTTCAAAAAGACCAACTGTCCTCCTGAAGCCACAAAAAAGTTAATCAATGTCCTATTTCTGCCATTTGTCCACCCATCAGATAGAATGCTGCAAGCTTTGCTTTTGAAAATCTCTTTTTGTTGCTCTACTAGCTTATATGTATTTTGGAGCTCATCCTCCAATAATGGGCCACTCAATTTGTAACTGCTTGGGGCCTTGAATCCCTTACCTGCCACGGTCACTGTGGTAACCAATTCCTTCCAATAAGGACTCGAAGCAACGTTGAAGGGAATACTATTGTAGTACCAAAATTTGGCACATGCTAACTTTGCTTCTTGATGCAACTCCTTATTCCATGAAGCACTCTCCAACAAAGGTTGTGCACCGGGAGTGTTACGAGGAACAAAAAAACTAGATGCACCACTGCCCACATTGCTTAATCCTCATATTCGTAGCCCAAGACAAGAACCAGAGCCCCCTATATCTCGCCCAATGGCTCCCATGCCTCTGCTGTCCTCTTTTTTGCTTCTTTTTTCTGCTTATATTTTTCAAGGAGAGCTCTTGCCTCATTCTAAACCTCCAAAGTTGCTACAGTACATCTAGTAACATCTCGGCAAGGGACCCGTGCAAGGTGATATTTCAGTCGATTTATACCTCCATTCATTTCTTTCTCACAGTGGATGCAAATAACCATCCCCTTTCCCGAACTTGGTATCCCATGTTTCCAACAAGGGTCTTTAGGCTTGCCTCCTTTCCTAGGTGTCGTAGATGTGGATGCCATATTCTTTTAGAAAGATGGAGATAAACCCTGCCAAAAAGAAAAGTTCAATGTTTTTTAGCATAGATCCAAAAAGAAATAGAAAATTTTAAATTGAACATCCTCTTAAGGTTAACATTGACTGAAATTTTTAATACTTATTAAAATTTAATATAGTATTGTTGACTCTCGAGCATTGAAATTCTATGACTTCCTATTAACAAGGTATTCAAAATTTTGAACATAGTAAAAGAATATATTATTTTTTCTAGGTTTAGTTAACTGCTATACACAGTAATATGGAGCTTACGTTGTGACAGTTAACTGGTATTCAAACAACTGTGACATTTAACCGGAGCGTATGTTGTGACAGTTAACTGGAGCATATGTTGTGATAGTTAATTGGTATTGTAATTTTTTCTTTTTTCCAAAGCTTTTATTTTGGAGTTCATAGCCTTAGCATTTAGTTTTTGAAATTTGATATTGTCTAGCCTTTGAGATTATATGCCATTGTGAATCTTTGAAGCATTTAATAATCATGTTGTAGTTATTAACTTATTCTTCTAATCATGTCTTGAAATCTAATTTGGATAGTTTAATTTGTAATGCTTATTTGCAATGTTGTATCTTTTAATTGGTGTTTGAATAAATGTGCTTATTGATATCAAATTAAGATTACTGATTTTTTTTTGTTATTCATTCCCACGAAAGGGTGAAAGATCATCCTATTTGTGCACATTTCCTCCCTTTTTGTTTATACTTTCAGTTTCAACAACTTTCGACTCTTGGAGAGTAGGTGAACTGTGAAAATGAAAAAGATTGATCATTCATAGATGGACTCTAGTCTGGAGAACTTACCTGTAAATCCCGTCGCGTTAGTCTAGGACCACGAAATGAAAGTCGACGCGCAAGGGTTTCACTTTCTGTGTAATGTCCCCTTTCCGAGAGGGTGTTAGCCTATACTTGGTTCCTGTAGGCTAACCATGGTGGTTAGGGAACTTTGGCAGTTCATTTGGTGGATTTCACACTTTGGCAGAAACTTAATATTTTTAGTAAGTTAGGGTTTCTTCTATTTTTGGAAAGTCAGGGTTGGAGGCAGAGTGTCTCATCGAGACCTTTCCAACGGTCTCAAGATCATGCAATTTGGAGTTCATTTGCCCTCTCGTATTAAAGTCTGTAAGTTTAATTTAATATTTAATAATAGGACTTTATTATATTTAAGTGGTGACTTTGGAAAAGTGTTTAAAAAAAAAATATAAAGTCACTTGGATTTGGGCGACTTAGGGAGAGGAAATAAAGTTTATAAAATGAAATATTTTCTCTCAAACCTATGGTTTCATTTCATGAGAGAAATATAAAAGAAAAAAAGTGATGGAAAAGCTCATTCACGACATATGATATTTTCTCATATTTTGCTCTGCAACTTTGAGGGTTTGGAGAATTTCTTCAGCCATGGCATTTGGTGACGAAACCCACCATTTGTAACAGTATTTCGAGGGTGTGAGAGATCATCTGAGGGTGCTTGAGGACAGCCATACTCAGTGGCTATGATTGTGCTTTCATTTCATGAAGTTTGGAATCCAGGAGCTTGTCGCGAAGGAGTAAACTCGAAGATATTTGCAAGTAATCTCTTCTATAATTATTGGTGCAGATGGAAGATTACATCTCTTGATTTTTTGTGAGATTTTGTGGAGTATTGGAGCTGGAGTTGAGCCCATAGCCTGGTTGTACATCCCTACAGCCAGCCGTACTTGTTTGAGGAAGTTGTAGCAGATTTTGAGGAGTTTTATTAGTTTATGCATTCCATATTGGGCGTCCATCATTGGGAATCAGGTACAGTGAAGTTATAAGGCTTCTAGAGGCGTTTGGGTGTTTCTTTATTGCTGCTGCTAATATACCAAGGCCGTACCAGCACTCTTGGAGGGACGTGGGACACTATGAGTTTATTATTTGTTGCATATGGTCCTTGATAAGCTGTAGATGACTATTTCTCTATGTCTTAAGGAGCTGTTTATCAATGATGCATGATATTGACGGAAGTTGGAGCTTCCTGACTGTTGTACTCTCATTTCAGGCATTGTATTGGCATGACAACGACATGGGTATGTGAAAATCTTCATATTTTGACAATATAATTTTCTGGGTATTGGTTGCTTAGATAATAGGGGATGTTATCTCAACTAGGTCTTTAATATTTTGTCAAAATAATAAGTATTTTGGGAGATATTGAAATCTGGAATTTTCAGTAGTAGAGTGTATTTTCATTATTTGCATTTTGCAAAATATATACATGCATGCTATGTTATGTTATGGAACCAACATCAAAACGCAAGCAGGGAACAACTTAACCACAAAAAAATCTCCAGACAGTGATTAAAAAATACCCAGATCAACTACTAGTGAAATATATAAGGGGCTGGGTTATTTCATTCCGCCACAACAAAATCCCAAAATCGAAACATGAAAATAAAACCCTGCATTCGTTTTATACCCTACGTTAAATGAGTTTTCTGGTGTTGGGTGAGTCACTGTACATTTTTTTGTTTACTAGTGATTTTTAACCCTAAAACTCGTGGCGGATTTTTCCAATAACTCGGCCGCGAGTTTTTCCTCCGAGAACTTGCCCCTGGAATTTCATAGCAATTACTCGTGATTTCCTGAGTTTTTAAACATTGGTTTGAGGCATCCTCCATCATCTGCAACATCAGAGCTTCAGTGGGTATGATTTCTAGTATTGATTTGAATGATCTCGGTGCTTCATTATCTTGATAATTTGTTGCAGCAGTATTGTTAATTCCGGATCAGAATAAATAAGATTACTATTGTAGCCTTTAATTCATTGTAATATCTTGATTAGTTGCAATATTCATATCTTGTAATACCCTGGATGGTAGTACTGCTAGAGGTTTCATATTTGCATTTCAATGTAATTGCACACTCTGCGGAATAAGCATAGATAAGCATGGATGGCCTCCTTGTGTGTCTATTTAACTCGTAATTGCACACACCCGTTGAATAAGCATAGAGTTGGTTGGCTATGCCGCCTAGTGTGCTTCTTTCAGTTTCTTGCACCCAACACACTCCACTGAAGAAGTGACCACATGGCTGGCCTTGCCGCTTTGTGTGCTTTAGTTAGCTGCAATTACTTAATTTTGATGCATTTTAAATGATTGGGTGTGGTCCTATACACTGTATGCTCTCGCCTTGCCCATTCTGGGAACTGGGTGATCAGAAAGTGTTAAGGGCATTGCATTGTAGCATTTCATTAGTTGGAAAAAAAAAATTGGGGTGGTTGTTACATTCAATAAACAATGGATGATTTCCTTTGAACAAATCTCTTCCTTTTATAAACTTCATTTTGGCGCGTTTTAATTTGGATTCCCTTTTCCCTTTGAAAGTTGCCTCCAAAAATGTTCACTTAAAACCTATGTTCCACAGCATTTCAGGGACGTGTTGTGATGTAATCACACATCGCCCTATTGCAAATGGGGACCCCCTCTTTTTTCTTGCTTTCTGTCTTTGTTTTGCTTTAGGGTTTAGTTTTTCTCTGAGCTTGTAGGTTTGGTTGTGTATCCAAGTCTCAACAGTTTCTTGCCAAGAGGTCTATATACCTTCATCCTGATGCATGTCACTGAGACCCTGAAAATGACTAAGTCTGATATCTTGAAAATCCTGAAAAAATGACTTAAGTCTGAAATCTGGTGGATCCTTAGAAATCTAGAATCTGCATGCTAAATCGTATGGATCCAGGACCTATCTCAAACATCCTGGAAGTATATTGATAAATATTTAAAGTATAAGAAACTTATACTTAAACATATTTTCAATATACTTCCATTCAGGAAAATCCAAAATTTGACTAAGGTAAGAAATTCCTCACTCCATGTCTAAACCCGCCCAGTCTAGGCGGCCTCACAAGGTGCTCTTGGACAATGTCTACCAGGAGAAACTACCCAGACACTGCCTTCAAACTCGCCCAGGGAAAGTTAGGATATTTTCATGAGTTTTTGTTGATTGAAGGGAGTTAGGAAGTGATGGAGTCTAAAACTAAGATTCTGATGAAAATTCCATGCCTCACCTCCAAACCCGCCCAGACTAGGCGACCTTGGCATGAGGTCATGGACTTAGCCTCCTGCACATGCACTTGTCCAGACATAACCCTCAAATCCGCCCAAGGAAAAAGTTGTCAAATTTACAAGGTTTTGAGCACAAAACACATGGAAATGATGAAACTCCAAGGAAACTCATGAGTTTGAATGACTTCTAAGGCATCACAAGGTAGATTTCATGCAAGGCTTCCCAGCCCACCCTACCTGGGCGGCCTCACAAGGGGGTGATGGACAGTGTCATCACCATCAGGAGAGTTCCTCCAGACACAACCTTCAAATCCGCCCAAGGAGTAAATGATCAAGTTTGCAAGGTTTCAAATACAAAGCACTAGGATGTGATGAATTTCAAACAAAGTTCACAAGTTTGAAGGAGTTAAATACATTTTAAGTCAAATTCCATGGGTCACCTCCAAACTCGCCCTACCTAGGCGGCCTCAAGAGGTGCTCATGGACTCTGTCTTGTCTTACAATGCACTCTCCAGACAACACTTCCAGAACCGCCCAGGGTGAGAACAATACACTTTGCAAGTAGAATTGATGAAGGTAATGAAGATGACACTTAGGAGATGAGATGACCAAGTTTAAAGGAGTGGAAAGTTTTCTAAGTACAAAAGTCCAAGGGTCACTCTCAACCTCGCCCTACCTGGGCGGCCTAGAGAGGTGAGTCTGGAATATGATGTCTAAACGCTGCAACTACTCCATCCTAACTCTCCAAATTCACTATGATGCTTCACATCCATGCAAGATCATCCATGAGGCAAAATTGATGAAGATTACAAGTCATAAAGTAAAATCCTCACAACACCTCCAAAGCTGCCCTTCCTAGGCAGGTTTCACCAAGACATGTGGACAAGGTCACCTAACATCCCATGTGTCTTTCAACTTCATATGAACACCTCAAAAAATGACTAAGTCTTGAAGTTGAAAGAAAGAGTTATTAAATGGAAGGAATGAGCCTCAGATGAAGTTTAGAGTTTCAAAATCCATACACTACCTTCCAAGCCGCCCTGCCTAGGCGGCCTTGACCACCTTTCATGGATTCCATGTCCTCCACATCACACACTCCGCACACACCCTCCAAACCTGCCCAACATAGGCACTCCAGAGACGTAGGCATGGATTTCACGTGAAAGGGTATGTTTTGAAATGTCATTTTTTTGATCCCACATGCATAAGATGAATGTACTTTGTTATTGAAAATCCTTTATGTCAAGTCTTAATTTGATGTGTTTCTTTTTTTTTGTAGGCGATGAAGGGTCCAAGGAGGTGAATGGTGAGAGCTCATACATGAGAAGTTTGGAAGGTGGAGGAGAGCTCTTACATCAAGTTCATTGTACTTTGAAGACTTCGTATGTCTGGATGAGGAAGACATCAACGCCACGCATGAGAGGGAGTCATCTTCCAGTGATTCATTCCATGCACCAAAAGGACAATCATCATGTAATCTACTCTAAGGACTCGTGCACAACATATCTTCTACTTCATGCAGCTGTCCGAGGAATATCACTTCACCATGCATGAGGAGGAGTCATCATCCAGAGTTGTCTATTTCATGTGCATCCATCATATGCAAGTCTACTACAAGAAGTCACGCACAAGACATCTTTCACCTCAACACTCTAAGAGTCCAGAGTCCTGCAAGAAGAACATCACAAGATGAGAGATGAGCATGATCATCAAAGCAATCCATGAGTTACATCAAGAGAACAAGAAGAAAAATATTCTAAGTAAAGTGAACATGAGGTGAACCAGACTAGTTCGTTTGAAGATGTTGAGGTGGCGCGTACACATCATCAAGCCAGTCACATTCTACCATGTCATTCATTCAAGTCCAAGTCGTCTATAATGAACAAGTGGATAAAGAGGGCCCACCATAAAGATGCTCCAAAGATGCTTATCACATTGGAAAATGTGCCTTCATTGCCTCTTTCATGTTCTAAAAATAGCAAATTTTGTAACAAACTGCTTTGTTGTCTCAATCTCGGCCGCTGATTGCTAAATCAATCTGGGCCATTCATTGTAATTCTTGAGCTCTATAGAAGGCTCACTTCTCTCATTTGTAGAGATAGACATTAGAGGATTAGAGAAGATACATTAGATTAGAAAGGAGTAGAGTAGAGGAGACTCTTCGAAGTCATTGAAGAGATATTGAGAGATTGTTGTAAAGATACACTTCAAGATTAATGCAAGCTCATTGTTGAATGTTTCATGGTGATCTTGTGATTTTGGAATGTTAGCATGGTCTTCATTGTCTCCAAGATGGTTAAGAATTGTTTCCAAAGTAGCTTAGTTGATAGATTAGAAGTTCATTGATGTAATGCATGTATGTATTGAATATTTGATCTACTCCTAGCTCATGCTTTTGACATCCATCGCTGGTGGAGTGTTGTGTAAAGCTAGTCTGAGCTTCATCATAATTTGCTTAAGTTCGGTTGTGGATGCTTTTTTGAGCTGTGCCATCCAATGGGTGCTTATATGAGCTTTCATGATTTGAAAACCATTCGCTAACCTTAGGAGATTGCACCTACTCCATGTAGTTGTAGGCATTCTTGGCGAAGTGGAGTTAGGTTTATTGAGGAGTTTGTCTATTCATGCAGCATCATTGCCTCATTGACCTTATATTAGTTTCTCTAAACCCTTATCTTTTGCCTTTTCTTTTTGTAGTTGATTAGAAGAAGTTCCATTTCACAAGGAAAGAGTACATATTTGAATGGAGTGATGAATAAATTCTGCGTAAGTCCCTTTGTGTAAACAACATTATCACATCATACCACTGAGGCTATCCGTTGCAAATCACGTACAAGGAACCTTTGAGCGTTCTTGTTTGATCACGTAGTTTAGCATTCGAGACGCTTTGTTCAAGAGAGGATAGAGCACTTGGTGTTTTATTCTAATGTTGTTTTTGTCAAGAAAACATCATCAATAGGACGGGGAGACGACAGGGGATGCGTTTCAGGGACGACAGTCCGACGGCCAATTTTTGGGGACGGCGGGGGGACGACGATATATGAATTTATATATATATATATATATATATATATATATATATATGAATTTTTCAAAATATCAATATGAAATAGAGATATCATATATATTAATAACTTAACAACAATATCAATATGTGAATAAATCATGACAGGAGTAGTGTAACAACAGTATAAACTTAAGTTTTAATGTTGAATGGCTGGAGCATTGGCATCAACACTTTAAATCCTGTTTTAAAATCACTTCTTGTTGAAGTTGCATGCATAAATAAAAAATAACATTTTTATTATAAACCATCAACATGCCCAAGCTATGTGTACAGTAATTTTCAGAGTAGCAACTTTGAAAGCTTGTATATACATTTTCATGATAAATTATGGTAGTGTAATGTCTTATAAATTGCATGCTTTTGGAGTACCTTTAATTTATTTTTTCTATTTTTGGCCAAGTTAGTTTTTATTTCTTACAGGTCAGTACGGGATAAAGAAAAGAATCAATAAATCTAATTCCAACAGCAGTATGGGATAAAGAAAAAGAATCAATAAATCTAATTCCAACAACAGTATAAACTTGGTGGTTTCAAAATATGATATGACTTAAATTTTGTTTTTAATATTTTATTGTTTGATTTTAGGGTTTTGGAAGGGGTGTGGGGGGGTTTGTGGACCCCACACCCCAATTAAAATTAAAAAAAAAAAATGGATTGTATGCGTATAGACGTTGGGGACGCCTGGCCGTCCCCAGGATGGTTGAGGGACGTCTCAGACGTCCCCGGCCGTCTCGGGGACGGCCAGGCATCCCTGATCCACTACCCACCATCCCCTAATTTTCCTGCGTGTCCTCGAGACGTTTCGACATTTTGCATTTTACTGGGGACGCCAAGGGGACGTCCCCAGCCGCCCCCCCGTCTCGAAAACGTCATTGGGGACGAGGACGGGGCTGGAGGAGGTGGGGACGCATCCCCGTGTACCCTTGCTTAAAACACTTTAATAAAATATTACATAAGGCCTTATTATGTCCCATTTAGACAGCCCACTTTATTAAAATAATAATATTTAAGTTGTCCTTTCACAATGTTTTAAAATAAAGTTACTATGACTAACTTAAAATATTATTATTAAATTATTTCCCTAATTTTATCCCTTAGCCTATGGGAAATAAAGAAATAGGCTACGGGTTTCCCAAATATTTTAATTCTAAAAAGGGGACATGACACCATCTTGCTTAGAGCTTTTGTGTTTGTGTAGAATTTTTCTATTACCTTCTTGCTTAGAGTTTGATCCTTGTTTTTCTTGCTCGGAGTTTGATCCTCATTTGTGTAGAAATGGTAGTCTTCAAGCATTCCATCCTTATTCTTCCCTCCTCCAACCTGAATTGGATTTCCTTGACTGTTTCTTCCTTATCTTGGGAAGAAACCCTTTCCTCCATACTTTTATTGTTTTTAATCTCTAGATTTTTGTTCCTAGGAGTTTGGTTCTTCTTGGGCTTCATGAATGTCACTGTCTCTATGCTTTCCTTCTTAGTCATTTCTTGAATAGAGGGGCATTCGGCATTCTTGAATCAAACTACCATATCCATGACCTCCTCTACATCTAAAAGCTAGGCTCTCATAATCTAAAGCTTGAACCCATTCAATTTCTCTTGCCTTCGAGGTAAAGCTTTTTGGTAGGGGGGAAGTAAGATTTAGTTCCACACAAATTCTTGCATACATTAAGAGGCCTTTTCCATGATGCGGTCTTGATATATCAACTGCAGATCCCAGAGATTTTGCAATCATTTTAAAGACACATGGAGACCAAAATGTTAGAACACAGATATACTGAGAGAGGGGGGATGAATCAGTATATGCCACTTTTAAAAACAATTCTACTGCACTGACATGAATTCTACTGCATCAAACAAAAATTGAAAGAACTATGCAAGCATAAGCAAATTCACACATTCACACAAAAGTCCATAACACCAGATTTACGTGGAAACCCAAGAAGGGAAAAACCACGGTGAGCAAGTTGCTTGGATCTACTGTCCAAATCCAGCCTCACAAAAATGAAACAGTGAATTACAATATTTCGTAGGCTCCAACCCACAGGAACTTCAACCTGAGAAGGACTACAATCCTTTTTACAAATATGTAGGCTCCAACCTACTAGGTGTTGCAAGTATGAGGTGAACCAGTGTTGTCATTGATGTCAACATACTCATATTGCATTGACAAGAAGGTTTGGATGAGCTGTGTGTTGAGGATATTGAGAAAAGTAGTCTCAATCAGGAACAGTGAAGAACAGTGATAAGAAGAAGGCAAATGTACTTAATAGGTTGAGAATCAGAGGATGTGGATTAAAGGGTTTGTAGATATGAGTCTTGAGATGATTCAGTTAAGATTTCAGAGGTCCGCATGAAGATATGAAAAAGTTGTGATTGGTCGAGTAGAACCGGTTCCGGGAGATGCTCCGGAGGAACAGAGTGTCACAAAAAGGTCCGGTGAGATCCAGAGGTACATTATCAGACTCTGTGGATTGGAAGGAGTGTTTGGGATGTCCTTGTGATGTGTCATCTCAGTTTGTACAAAGTTTGGAGGTCCGGAAGAACCTTTTTCAGTATGACAGTGGCGACAGACTGTGTTCTTGAAGTTCCGGATGAAGAGGAGAAGAGATTCCAGTGAGTAGAGGAAGTGCGGATGTACCTGGTCAATTAGGCAAGCTTGTGAAGGTTCTTGGATCATGTTGAGGTTATGTTGTCGGTCCGCATTGGTGGTAGAGCCCGGAATTGAAGATATTCTTCTGGATGAAGTTTTTGTTCAGACTAGCCGACCGGATGAGTTGTTCATCTTGCGAATGTTCTTGTGGTGACCGATCGGATGTATTAATCATCTTGCGAATGTCCTTATGGTTGATTGCCGACTTAGATGATTGTTCCTAAGTCGATGTCTTGTATAAATGAAGGTTTGTGAGTTCATTTCAAAGTGTGTCGTGGAGTGGATGAGTGTGGTATAGCGAAAGAGCGAAGGGCAGAGCAGAAGTACCTCGGGCTTAAATGGAACTGATCCAGACATGGTAAAAATGTCAATCTCCAGTTCAAGATTGTGATTCTTATCACTTTGTAGACAGTGTGTCTCTTGTAGGCAGTGTGCCTCTTGTGAGCAGTGTGCTCGGGCAGTGAGCCCTAATTGGCATGTGCCATTCATTTTTCTTATTCTTCTGACAGAGAATAATCCTTGGGTTAATCACCCCATGGTTTTTCCCTTAACCGGGTTCTCCATGTCAAAATCTTGGTGTCCAATGTGTTGATGTTTATCTGCTCTTGTGTTTATGCATTATGCTTTCATGGATGGTTAATTGATATGCTATTAACTAACAAAGAAGAATCAAGTGTTTGAAGTAGAAGCAAGTTTTTGTACAACTGATTCACCCCCCCTCTCAGTTGTGTGCCCTAGATCTAACACTAGGGACTTCAATCTCCAAAGCAAATTGAGTAGCAACCCAACACAGAAGCAACAACTCCCTGATACACAGTTTTATGGGCAACAACCCAAAGGAAGTAGCAACTCCCTAAAGTGCTACAACACTTACAAACTGAGACTTCAACCTCTCTATAGACTGAGCTTCAACCCAACAAACTGAAACAAAATTCATTCTCAATGTAAACAAAAACTTACTGTGCAAATTCAAAATCATATCCAGTTCATGCCCTTTGCACACTTCAACTCCACTTCTCTGTTCTCGCCTGATCGCTTGATGTTAGCTTAGACTTTGCTTATCTAGTCACTTCGCATATGTTCATATTTTTTGCTTTAGTTCTTGCGCACACATACTCATACAGATACTCCCAAATGCACAAACTGATCTTCCTTTTATACCAAACTGTACATTTTCAAATCTCCAAGTTGGCTATACAGAATTAGAACAATCTCCAATGTCGCCCTCTGTTAATTCAAATTCCAACATGTTTAATCCAGAGGATCGGGCCCAAATCACATATACTTAGGTCGACCCAAAACTGAACAATCCATACGTTACAGCAACAGCCCCTTACATATATTTAAACTCTTTGTTCTATGTCACTGAGTCGGCTTCACTTTGCATATTAGATCTTTGAATTCACTAGGCATTAAACCATCTTCCCAGTCGGCCTCAAGGCATGTATTCAAATCTTTAATTTGAATATGTTAAGTATTTGTATCGATGCCACATTGATTTAGCTTTCTGGCCCTTTATTGATGAAATGTCACTTTCACAAACCATGGTCTTCATCGCCTTTATCAACAAATTCTACTTTTCACAAACCATCACCTTTATCAACAATTTATCCTTTTCATAAACCATCTCTTTGAACACTGTTGTACCCAATTAAAATTTTTTGCTTCATTAAGGCATTTTGGGCAAGTCTAGGAAATTTTTCGTCAAAAAAGTCAAAAAGTCAAAATTTTTAAAAATAGACATCAAATTAGGTTTTCTGGGTTTCTTGAGATACGGATGTTGGCAAAATTTTCTAAAAATAGAATCTTTGATTCAGATGTCGTGCTTGATTCTGATTGGCTGATTTTGCTTCACGATCAATGTGGTCCAGACGGAATCTGCAAAAGGTCAAGTTTTCTCTACTGGATCAATTCCGCTTTTCAGAAGATGAAGCATGAGCTCTGAAGTCATCAATGGAGGAAGCTCATCTGCCAGAGCTCGTTTTCAAGTTTCCAACGTTGTTCCGACTATGCAGAATTGACGAACAGTCGTTGATTCGACGAAGAACGCAAAACAAAGCAGGGTCAATTCGGAGTGAGGTGAAAATTTGAAAATCATCAAATTTGACTAAGTCTGGGAAATCCAGGCGCCCCTGGAGGCTAGGGGCGCCCAATTGCATCGGTGTTAGATTTTTTTTGCGTTTTTCAAGAAAATGCAAGAAATGTCTCCGTCGGTCAGTTCCGGGGTGAATAAAAGCAATCATTCTGGTCAACAGTTTCTAAAAAGCCAGGAATCACATCATATATACCCAGGTTATCCAGTTCATCCTTCATCCAGCGGCAGTCGTCTGACAAAATCATCGAAATCAGTAACGGGAAGCAGCTGTCGGCATGTGAAACGGAGCAAACTGCAAGCAAAAATTGAAAATCATGGAAATTGACTAAGGCACAGATTTTCAGGCGCCCCTAGAGGCTGGGGGCACCCATCTTTTCCAGTGTTAGAATTTTTTTTGCGTTTTTCGAGAAACGTCAAAAAGTTTTCGTCAGCTCGCTTCCAGGTGGATAAAAGCAGTCAAACTCAGTCAAAAGGCCCGTAAAAGCAGGAGATTCATCTCAGATATGCTCAGGCTATCCAGTCTACCCTCATCCTGATGCCTGTCCCTGGAATCTTGAAATTGACTAAGTATGATGTCCTGAAGCCCTAAAAAATTGACTAAGTCTGAAATCTGGTGGATTCTCAAAAATCTAGAATCTGCATGTCAAATCCCATGGATCTGAGACCTATCTCAAACATCCCGAAAGTATATTTCAAAATATTTAAAGTATAGGAAATTCAATATCTAAACATATACTTACTATGTTCCCCTAAATACCGGGGACGGGGACTGGCGGGGATGGGGGGACGAGTTTCGGGGACGGCATTTTTTTTTGGCCATTTTTTAGGGGACGACAGGGGACGGCTACTAAAATAAGTTTTTTTAAAAAAATATAAGGAAATTTCAAATATTTAGATGATAACATTGATAAGGCATTCATTATAGACATTATAGAACATTAAAACATGCATACATAACCATAACATTACACTTGAACTTAGTTTTCAACTTGTCACATGAGAATTGGCTTGGACCAGTTCAAAGTATATGAGCTTCAGCAAAATAGAATCGCAAGTTAATAAATCACATACAAACAACATATGGATGAACTGTGTATATCCAAGCTAAAGAACTTAGACAAGAAATTGCTGCATAGGAAGGAAATGTAGATGCAATGGTTCCCATGTAGATTACATCACTAAGAGTGAAGGAGATGGAATGATAAGTACATCAAGTATTTGACAAATTTGTCGTAGGAAAAAATAAAAAATGGCAATGATCAATGAATACAAAAACAATTCAGTGTAGCCTTGCTAACTATTTCTTTGTTTCCTGCCAAAAGTGTGTTTTTTTTTTAATTTTTTGAGTTGGGAGTTTGCTGGGCCGTAGGGGACGGCTAGTTGTCTCCGGTATGGTCGAGGGACGTCCCGGCCGTACTGGGGACGGCTAAGTCCCCTAAAAAAAGGGGGACGTCCCCAGGGAAACAGGGACGTCCCCGGGGAAACAGGGACGGTCAGGGGACGTTTCCTGGCCGTCCTCGTGTCCCCGGGACGTCCCCAGTACGGGTAGGGCCAAAAAAAGGCAGCGGACGCGTCCCCGGGGAACATAGTATACTTAAATATAATTTGAAATATACGTCAGGCAGGACCTTCTAAATCTGGCAGAATTCAAGATTTGTGGCAGAAATTAAAAAATTCCGGCATGGAATCTCAGGCGCCCCAGGAGGCTAGGGGCGCTCATCTTCTCCAGACTTAGTTTATTTTTCATGTTTTTCCGGGAACGAAGAAAAGTTGCAAATCTTCAAAAAATAATACATAATAATATATTTTAAATAAATATATTATATATTATATTTTTAATTATATTAGTTTATATAAGGCTAACTTATTAATTAAATGTAAGATACCCAACTAATTCTACCAATTTTTTTCCTTACTTAGACAATTTTACTTGCTATCAATTCATCACTACTGCCACAATACAAAGATATACATCAAAGACAACTACTTGAAGGAATCAACCTTAGAGTTGGGCGCTTGACTTATTGTTTGATTCAATCATCTAACAAATGTCTTATTACACAGATAATGCTTCAATAGCATGAAGTTACAACTTTATTCAATGGAAATACAAAAGAAAGGCCTTGAAGCCTTGATGTCTACAATGATTTCTTTACTTGATTAACTCAATAATGTTAACTGTATGTCAACACCTCACAATATAACAAGGGAGCATCACCTTGCTTGTTGAGGGAGCATCACCTCAACACTTGAAACTCGCAGGCTTCAAGATTACAAGCTCAACAGCTTTGCAGAGAGAATTTTGTCTAATGAACAGATGCCAAATGAATGAGAGAGCTCCTCCTTTTATAGGCCTTCCAAAGGCAATGAAGGCACGTTTTTCAATGCACAAAGAGGAACCAAGGCACGTTTTCCACGAAGCATATCCATAGAGAATATTCCATCTAACAACTCAGTCTGAGGTGGCAACCTTACCCAATGCAGTGGAACGGATCCCAATGACATCCTGTCGACCAATGAGAGCTTAGGTGCTTGAAGTTGCTACAACTTATTCTAGGCGCCCAATCGAAGTAATTTGATCATGAACTTGCGCTCAACTGAGGACTAGGTGCCAACAGGAGGTGATGTAACTAGGGAATGATCCCTTGTGTTGTCTTCACATTCCGAAGGAAGTCTATTAGCTCCAATGCTAAGTCAATCTACTTGAGGCGCATATTTAGTGCTCCAGAGACTTGGTATTGTGCCTAACACCTTTGTGATGATATTTTACTCTATTCAAGACTTTCAAACACTTGTTTGTAGACCTTTTGATGCTTCTTTATCCAAGCGCCCATCCCCAGAGTATTTAAAACCTTGTTTTAGTCCTCATCTTCACTTAAGCGCATTTGTGGGTAGAAAAAGTGTAGATTGGCGCCTTAGGTGTTGCAATGGAGAATTTGCGCCTTGGGTGTTTGATGATTTATCTTACCAAGTCTTCATGTGTTTGTATCCTTGAGAGTAGCAATGCAACATACCTTGTTGAGCGCCCTGATTAGAATGTCCAAACTCACTTCCCTAACTTCATTCTTCATCTAGGCGCACATTTGGAGAATTCGACAGTGGATTTGCGCCTAGTGTGTGACTTAACCAATTCTACTCATTATTTGCAAAGTCTGAGGTTTCTGAAAATGATAGCATCTTCCTCAATGCTAGCGCCTTGATCTTGAAGGATGTTTTGATACTCATTTTCTCTTTAGGCGCATATTTGAGGAGTTTTTGACCAAAGGTGCGTCTCATCCATGATCTTGTCTTCTTTAATGATTCGACTTGAGTGGATGTCTTCTAAACTTCATCTTTAACCATTGGTGATGCACTCTTACCCTTCCAATGATTTTTCCTGCTAAGGCGCACTTCTAGGAATTGATCTTAGGCGCACTTCTGAGTCTGTGTAGGAGGAAACTAGCGCCTTGAATTGGATTCACCTTCATACATGTGGCGCTCACACTTGGAGTCTTTGTGATCAAACAAAACACTTATCTTACCAAGCGCCCTGGCTTTTTGAGGAGTTTGGAGATCATTTACCCCCTTAGGCGCATCTTCAAGGTCATGGAGTCATGTTTTGGCGCCTTGATGTTCTTGGGCGCACTTGGAGTGTTGCAGAGTGTCACATTGGCGCCTAGGGTCATATCTTCTTGACAAGGCAATATACTTTGATGAGAAACCTTCAACTCAATATCTATCATCATCCATGATAGAATCTCAAAAGGATGTTTCTTGACTCAATGTGCGCCTAACAACCAAGACATGATCATTTCATCTTTCTACTTGATCTTCATTGAGGATGAGACTCACTTGATCTACTTGGAGGAGCCCTGTGCTTGTTTGGAATACAATCTTGACGCTCAGAGTCTAGGCGCACTTTTGGGAATTCTGATGTAGAATGTGCGCCTAGGCTATACTTAGCCATTTTCCTTCGACACTTCCAATGCATTATGATTCTAGAAGTTGATATCTCCTTCTCCAAAGGTAGCGCCACCCTTCTGGAGACATTGAAACCCTTGTTCCAAGCTAGGCGCACATCTAGACTTGTCAGAGTGACATTTGCGCCTAGGCATGAAAATCTCATTATATCTTACTCAAGTTCATCTCTGATCTGGGTGCTTGGTTGGAAGAACCCATCCAGGTGGAGCGCCTTCTGTTTGAATCCCCATCTTCACTGCCAGAAGTGACTCTTGAAGCTAGGCGCCAGAAGGGAGGAGTTTTGCCAAAATGGGCGCCTTGCTCATGACTTAGTGGATTCTGACTCAAAACTCCTTGATTCTACCTGCAAAATAACACCCAGAGTTAGTCAAAACCCAGTTCATTCCCTTATTATTCAGAATTAGCCTCCGGGAATGAGGATTAGGCTAATCCATTATACACTTGATGATCAAGCCGGAAACGGGGACATGACAGTCTCCCCTTCCTGGGATTGCTTGTCCTCAAGCAATTGAAGGTTAGGATGCTCTAGGATCTTCTCTCCTTCCCAAGTAGCATCCTCCATTGGCAACCCTTTCCACTTCACCAGATATTCTCTTATGCTTCGGTTGCGAAGTTTCTTCTCCCTAATATCCACCACATTTTCAGGTTCAAGTGCAAGCATTCCTTCTTCATCGAGTGGTGGTAGTTCATCAGTTGAAACCACCTGTTGACCTAGTGCCCTTTTGAGACAGGACACATGAAACACATTGTGGATGCAGCTTCCTGCTGGCAAATCAAGTTCATATGCCACTTCCCCTACTCTTCTCAACACCTTGTAGGGTCCATAAAACCTTGGTTTCAATTTCTCTGCACCTGACCTCTTCAAAGTACTCTGTCTATACGGCTGAAGGCGCAGAAACACCATGTCACCTACTTCAAAGTGTCGCTCAACTCGGTGTTTGTCGGCATACAACTTTTGTTGATTTTGAGCTCTTAGCAAATTGTCCTTCAGGACTCTCAAAATATCTTGAGTATCTTTCATCAATTCACTAGCCCTGGGAGCTCTACTGTCATCCAATGCCAGGTCAACAAATGAAATAGCTTCATATCCATACAAAGCTCGGAAGGGAGTCATGCCAATCGACATGTGAAAAGTAGTGTTGTAGCAGTATTCACCCAGATGTAGCCACTTAATCCAAGCACGCTGATGATCAGACACATAGTTTCTCAAGTATCCCTCAAGCCATTTGTTTACAATTTCAGTTTGTCCATCGGTTTGAGGATGATAACTAGTGCTCGGTGTTAAGTCAGTTCCAGCTAGTCAAAATAGCTCCCTCCAAAACACATTGATGAACCGGCTATCTCGGTCACTGACTATGGTTTTAGGCAGGCCGTGTAGTCGGAAGACTTCACGAAAGAATAACTCAGCTACTTGCAATGCTGATGACTCAACTGGGATTGCAAAGAAGTGAGCAAACTTGGTTAATCTATCCACAACTACATAGATACAGTCTCTTCCATTCACCTTCGGAAGACCTGTGATGAAGTCCATAGAAATACTCTCCCACTTATGTTCAGGAATTGGTAGTGGTTGGAGTAATCCTGCTGGAAATGTATGTTCTGACTTATTCTGTTGACAAGTTAGACACTCCCTGACATATTGTAGTACTTCTTCCTTCAGACCCTTCCAAGTGAATCTTTCCCTGATCTGTTTGTATGTCTTGAAGTAACCAGGGTGTCCTGCAAGTGGAGCATCATGGTATGTCTGCAAAATCTGTCGCTTCAGCTCTGATTCAGGAGTCAGATAGATTCTGTCTTTGTAATAGATGATATCATCAATCACCTTGTACCTGTCATCCTGAATGATTCCATCCATGACCTCACAAGCAAATTTAGATTTGGAATACTCAACTAGAAGCTGAGCCTTCCAATCCACTGAAACTTTACTCAGGGCACAAACAGCAGGTCTTCTAGACAGGGCATCGGCAACTACATTCTTCTTGCCTTTCACATATTCAATGTTGAAATCATATGATTGTATCTTCACAACCCACTTCTGCTGTCTTTCATTCAAATCTTTCTGCCCTAGAAAGTATTTCAAACTGTTGTGATCAGTTCTGACCACAAACTTAGATCCAACTAGATACTGGCGGAACTTAGCCAAGGCATGCATGATTGCCAGCATCTCTTTGTCATAAGTTGAGTACAATCTTTCTGTATCCTTCAACTTCCTACTCTCGAATGCAATGGGATGTCGATCTTGCATCAAAACAGCTCCAATGCCTTCTCCCGAAGCATCACATTCTAGAACAAAGGACTTAGTAAAATCTGGCAAAGCCAGTACTGGTGTTGTACTCATCACTTCCTTCAACCTATCAAAAGCAGCTTGAGCTTCTATTGTCCACATGAAAGCTCCTTTCTTTGTTAGGTTTGTCAAAGGTGCAGCAAGCTATGAAAATCCCCTAACAAATCTTCTGTAATAGCTGCAGAGGCCAAGGAATCCTCTTAGTTCAGATACGTTCCGGGGAACTGGCCAGTTACGAATAGATTCAATCTTCTCCTCTTGAACTTTCACACCATTTGCTCCTATCACATGACCCAGGTACAGAATCTCCTTCAAGCCAAAATCACACTTAGACATCTTTGCATACAAAGATTGATTCTCCATGACATTCAATACTTCATCTAAGTGTTGGAGATGTTCTTCCCATGTCTTGCTGTAAATCAAGATGTCGTCGAAGAAAACCAACAGGTACTTCCTCAACTGCTTGTTAAAAACATGATTCATGCAGGATTGGAAGGTTGCTGGGGCATTTGTTAGTCCAAATGGCATTACCATGAATTCATAATGCCCGTAATGGCATCTGAATGCTGTCTTTGGAATGTCCTCTTCTCTAACACGAATTTGATGGTAACCAAATCGAAGATCTATCTTTGAGAAATAGACTGCTCCATGCAGTTCATCAAGGAGTTCATCAATCCTAGGTATCGGATACCTATTCTTGATGGTCTTCTTGTTCAATGCGCGATAGTCAACGCACATCCGCATTGTTCCATCCTTCTTCTTCACTAGCACCACAGATGATGCAAATGGACTTGATGAGGGCCTTATGTGCCCCATATCGATCAATTCCTTGATCGTCTTCTCAATTTCAATCTTGAAATGCCGAGGATGTCGATAGGGTGCAATGTTAACAGGTTTAGCCCCATCCTCCAATTCAATTACATGTTCAAAACCTCTATCAGGAGGTATTCCTGGAGGTATGTCCCTAAACACCTTACCATGCTTATCCAACATTGCCTGAATATCTGTAGGATAAATTTCTTCAGCAGAGAGGATTTGGTTGTCCTTGATGCAACCCTGTGCTGCCCATTCGATGTCATTATGCCTGAATAATGCTTCCATTCGTTTTGCTGAGACAACTTTGGGGTTTCCATCAGACACTGACTTCAGTTTGATCTTCTTTCCTTCATGCATGAATTCTAACTCCATCTTCTGAAAGTCCTGGACAATTCTTCCAAGCGAATGCAACCATTGTACTCCAAGTACTACATCAATATGCCCAAGTCCAACCACATAGAAATCATCCTGTAAAGAATAATCTCCCATTTGAATTTGCAGTTGAGACACTTTTCTGGTACAACTCATTAGGAATCCATCAGCAACCGCTATTTGAAATCCTTCGAAGTCTTCAACTGTGAGACCTCGCCTTGCTACCAAACCTTCATCTATGAAGTTGTGAGTACCACCACTGTCAATTAGACAGGTGACTCTTTGCCCCTTTACAACTCCTCTAATGCAGAAGGCATGATACTTAGGTACTCCTGAGATAGTTGCCAATGTTATTTTGTCAGAGGTTTCTTCTGAAACAACATTAAGAGTTGGTTGTACCTCCTCTTCATCCTGAGTGGATTCTTCTTCACTCAATGACTCTTCTTCGCTTCCATCATCAGATACAACTTCAATCAAGTGTGCTTTACCCTTACCAAGGCATCTGTGTCCTGGTTCCCAAGGTTGTTTGCAAGAAAAACAGAGTTTCTTCCTTCTTAGCTCGTCTCTTTCGGCTGCAGATGGACCTTGAGTCATCTTTTGAGGAAAAGAGGGTCTCCTTTGAGTAGAGCTAACACCTTTATAGAACTTTTTCTTAGGCTGATATACAGGAGCAGTATCAAGATCTAGAGCAAAATCAATTGCTTCTTCCAAATTTGCTGGCCTTTGTACCTTTACCAATGGCTTGATCTGATTGTTCAATCCCTCAATGAACAACATAGTGATTCTTCGGTCAGTCATATCAGGTACCATCACTGCAATCTTCTGAAAATCATTAACATACTGCACAACCCTTCCTTCTTGCTTGAGTTGAGCTAGTTCACGATAGTACACTTCGGTGTCTTTTCTGTCAAACCTCTGAATCAACTTGGTTACAAACTCATCATAGGAATTTATCCTATCATGATGTTGAGAAACTAGGCCATGATGCCACCATTCATAACCCAAACCTTCAAGATGCATTGTCGCAAATTGAATTGCCTTCTTCTCTGTCAAAGGCTTAAGTGAAAGGTATGTATCCAGCTTGTTTACCCAAGCCCTAGCACTGAGCTTACCACTTCCATCAAAGGTAGGAATGGGAACTCGATTCAAGGCTTCTTTATACTCCTTTGTATCATCATCCCTTCTAGGACGAAAGCCTCTAGTTCTACCTCGCCTGTCTCTATCTTCCCTTTTCTGTCGGCAATATTCATTGAAGGTCATCATATCCCGAACACGTTCCGGAAGTCTGGCATAAAGATCTGCAAAGAGAGCTATTTCATCTTCAAAATTGTTTGGTCCTTCTTCGTCAAACTCTTCATCAGCTTCATTGTCCTGTTCAGGTGGTGGTGGAAGGAAGGTTGGTCTTAAAGGCCTATCAACTGTAGGCGTTCGTGTGCGAACTCTTCTACCAACTGCACTACCAGCATCATCATCAACATGTCGTTCTTGTCTCTCATGTCTAGCTGCATCCCTACGACCTGGTCCAGCTGCTTCACCCTGATTCATGTTTTGAAGGGTTTGTAAGACTTGTTGCAGAATTTGAGCTGTTTGTTGATGTCCAACAGCCATGTTCCTGAACATCTCTCTAGCTTCACGTTCACCATCAGCAGGTGGACTTCTACTTCTTCTTTCCTCAGCCATGTTAACCTGTCTAGCTCCAATTGCTTCTGAAAGAGTATCCTGTTGTGGGTAAGGATGAGTCCACTGGAACTGCTTTCGTTGTTCACGCGCAATGTATCTCCTTGTTCTATCACTTTGTTGATTATCTTCTTGCATGAAAACCCAAAGGCTGGCAGGATCCAAGCTCTGATACCAGTGTAAGATACCCAACTAATTCTACCAATTTTTTTCCTTACTTAGACAATTTTACTTGCTATCAATTCATCACTACTGCCACAATACAAAGATATACATCAAAGACAACTACTTGAAGGAATCAACCTTAGAGTTGGGCGCTTGACTTATTGTTTGATTCAATCATCTGACAAATGTCTTATTACACAGATAATGCTTCAATAGCATGAAGTTACAACTTTATTCAATGGAAATACAAAAGAAAGGCCTTGAAGCCTTGATGTCTACAATGATTTCTTTACTTGATCAACTCAATAATGTTAACTGTATGTCAACACCTCACAATATAACAAGGGAGCATCACCTTGCTTGTTGAGGGAGCATCACCTCAACACTTGAAACTCGCAGGCTTCAAGATTACAAGCTCAACAGCTTTGCAGAGAGAATTTTGTCTAATGAACAGATGCCAAATGAATGAGAGAGCTCCTCCTCTTATAGGCCTTCCAAAGGCAATGAAGGCACGTTTTTCAATGCACAAAGAGGAACCAAGGCACATTTTCCAAGAAGCATATCCATAGAGAATATTCCATCTAACAACTCAGTCTGAGGTGGCAACCTTACCCAATGCAGTGGAACGGATCCCAATGACATCCTGTCGACCAATGAGAGCTTAGGTGCTTGAAGTTGCTACAGCTTATTCTAGGCGCCCAATCGAAGTAATTTGATCATGAACTTGCGCTCAACTGAGGACTAGGTGCCAACAGGAGGTGATGTAACTAGGGAATGATCCCTTGTGTTGTCTTCACATTCCGAAGGAAGTCTATTAGCTCCAATGCTAAGTCAATCTACTTGAGGTGCATATTTAGTGCTCCAGAGACTTGGTATTGTGCCTAACACCTTTGTGATGATATTTTACTCTACTCAAGACTTTCAAACACTTGTTTGTAGACCTTTTGATGCTTCTTTATCCAAGCGCCCATCCCCAGAGTATTTAAAACCTTGTTTTAGTCCTCATCTTCACTTAAGCGCATTTGTGGGTAGAAAAAGTGTAGATTGGCGCCTTAGGTGTTGCAATGGAGAATTTGTGCCTTGGGTGTTTGATGATTTATCTTACCAAGTCTTCATGTGTTTGTATCCTTGAGAGTAGCAATGCAACATACCTTGTTGAGCGCCCTGATTAGAATGTCCAAACTCACTTCCCTAACTTCATTCTTCATCTAGGCGCACATTTGGAGAATTCGACAGTGGATTTGCGCCTAGTGTGTGACTTAACCAATTCTACTCATTATTTGCAAAGTCTGAGGTTTCTGAAAATGATAGCATCTTCCTCAATGCTAGCGCCTTGATCTTGAAGGATGTTTTGATACTCATTTTCTCTTTAGGCGCATATTTGAGGAGTTTTTGACCAAAGGTGTGCCTCATCCATGATCTTGTCTTCTTTAATGATTCCACTTGAGTGGATGTCTTCTAAACTTCATCTTTAACCATTGGTGATGCACTCTTACCCTTCCAATGATTTTTCCTGCTAAGGCGCACTTCTAGGAATTGATCTTAGGCGCACTTCTGAGTCTGTGTAGGAGGAAACTAGCGCCTTGAATTGGATTCGCCTTCATACATGTGGCGCTCACACTTGGAGTCTTTGTGATCAAACAAAACACTTATCTTACCAAGCGCCCTGGCTTTTTGAGGAGTTTGGAGATCATTTACCCCCTTAGGCGCATCTTCAAGGTCATGGAGTCATGTTTTGGCGCCTTGATGTTCTTGGGCGCACTTGGAGTGTTGCAGAGTGTCACATTGGCGCCTAGGGTCATATCTTCTTGACAAGGCAATATACTTTGATGAGAAACCTTCAACTCAATATCTATCATCATCCATGATAGAATCTCAAAAGGATGTTTCTTGACTCAATGTGCGCCTAACAACCAAGACATGATCATTTCATCTTTCTACTTGATCTTCATTGAGGATGAGACTCACTTGATCTACTTGGAGGAGCCCTGTGCTTGTTTGGAATACAATCTTGACGCTCAGAGTTTAGGCGCACTTTTGGGAATTCTGATGTAGAATGTGCGCCTAGGCTATACTTAGCCATTTTCCTTCGACACTTCCAATGCATTATGATTCTAGAAGTTGATATCTCCTTCTCCAAAGGTAGCGCCACCCTTCTGGAGACATTGAAACCCTTGTTCCAAGCTAGGCGCACATCTAGACTTGTCAGAGTGACATTTGCGCCTAGGCATGAAAATCTCATTATATCTTACTCAAGTTCATCTCTGATCTGGGTGCTTGGTTGGAAGAACCCATCCAGGTGGAGCGCCTTCTGTTTGAATCCCCATCTTCACTGCCAGAAGTGACTCTTGAAGCTAGGCGCCAGAAGGGAGGAGTTCTGCCAAAATGGGCGCCTTGCTCATGACTTAGTGGATTCTGACTCAAAACTCCTTGATTCTACTTGCAAAATAACACCCAGAGTTAGTCAAAACCCAGTTCATTCCCTTATCATTCAGAATTAGCCTCCGGGAATGAGGATTAGGCTAATCCATTATACACTTGATGATCAAGCCGGAAACGGGGACATGACATTAAATAAACAATTCAATTATAAATCATTATAGGGACATGACAACCCTCCCCACTCAAGATTGCTTGTCCTCAAGCAACTATAATTAGGTATCCTAAAGTAATATTTAATAACATTATATTTTACTAGGTTTCCCTTATATAAAATAACATTACACTCACCAATAATATAAAATAACCTCTATAAAATGTAACAAATTAATATAGCTAATAAACTATAGTGCCATAAATAATATAGTGCCCTAAAATAATAATTTATAAATTTGGGTTTACCCTATAAATAATTTATTTTATAACTATATTTTATTAAGGTTTATGTACACCATAAATACTTTGGGTTAGTTGTTTAGGTATATTTTAATTTGTTTTTTCACCCATTTCACCCGGCCGTAGGTTACTCATAGATGAAAATAACTTTGTGAAATATATTACATATAAGAACTAAATAGAGATGTCTTAATATATATTTATTTATAAATTATATTTTAATTATTTTATTTTACTATTTCATTTAGTATAGTTTTATTGTTATTAAGTGTTTTATTTTTATTTATTTTTTACCTTATTTACTCATTATTTATTACATATTTGTAATAAATTTTAATTTTGTAATGTTGCATCATAACATATTTAGTAAATTTTAATTTTTTTTTGGTTGCATTTAGCAATGTATTAAACACCATTATTCCAGCAATTCATGAAATTCATACTTATGATTTTCATTGATTCTTATTTATTTATTTTTTATTTTTATTTTTATTTTAATTATTATTATTATTTTTAACTATTATTCACAGGATGGCAGGATGACTGCTCTGATACCACTTGTAATGTCCCTTTCTAGCAAGCCAAAATTTTCGCAACCTTGCAACAATTCCAACTTACAAAGAGAACATTAGTATTCAAATCTTCTTTCAAAATCACATGTCAATATTTATAAACATAAGCCATTTGTTATCATAGATTGATTGTATTCATTTCATGATTCCCTAGAAGAGATATACTTGGGCCTTTGTTAATCAAAACCTCCATCTTATGAGAGTGAATCCATTAGGGTGCAATGCCAATGGTATAGGTCGTTCTTCCTTCGAGGGTACTCTAGACCCAGGCCACTCTAGGACCTTCCTTTGACTCGGGGCTCTCTAGACCACTCAAGTCAAAAGACTACCTCTTGCCTCCTAAGGTACCATCTTGAGACAAGGGCTCAAAGGGGTGCTTTAGACCAATGAACCCATACCTATCCTTGGTTGGTTGCCCGCCCCTAATCTTCCTTACTCCTCATAGTGGTGAGTGGATTAACATTATTGCCCTCATCTATTTTAGGAATTCATGCCTCTTATGTACATTATACTCTTTGTATTCATTTGTCAAAACAATGTTCATGTATTCATATATGAAATCTTATTATCATATTTGATCACAAGTTCTAATCATCTCTAAGCTCATATCAATTACTCATAACATGTCAAGAAATTGTATACATAATCCTATTAAAGCATTACTTTATTCTTCCCTATGATTAATTCCATTGCTCATATGTTTCACAATTATTAAGTCTTATCTCATGTAATAACTAACACTTTCATTATTAGAATTTCGCTACTTAATGCTCAGCATATTATCGGGTTAAACATTGGACAATTACATAATTCAGCAAAGATACATATTTAAAATATAAATTTCATACATAAACACATATATCAGTTCCTACTTAATAACCTTATCATTTATATCTTACAAGTTATAAATTGAACAAATATAAATTCTTACAAATCATAAATTGAATAAGTAAATATAAATACTTACTTACCTGCTGTAGCTTTACCTGGGATTCCTTACCTATGCTGCCGTAATATAATTTTTATTGTATTGTTGTTGCGTTTATATATTTTATAATATATATTTCACCCCCTTTCTTTCCATCATACTCCCTTATGCCTTTTTATATATTTCCAAGGGTTTATTGTGGGTAAAAGGATATACCCTTTCCAACGGTTGCGACTTTAATTTAGTTAACAAGTATATATATTAATAATGTTTGTCTTTTTTTATTTATTATTTATTAATGTGATCGCTGGTGTCAACCAGCTTAATTGTTGCCCTTATAAATATCCTCCTTCGGCCTCCCCTTAATCTTTTTAAAGTACATTATTTATATAATATATATAGTATAAATAAATACATTTGTTATTAAGTATGGGAGCTCTTTTATCTTGTTTTATTCACAAGCATATATGGTGGGATAATGTTTTTGTCTTATTGGACTTTTATCTTTATATGATTTTATTTTGAATTTCACCTTTTGTTTAACCGTATTACTTTGCCTTATTCCAAATTACTTTACTTTCTAAATTGCTGTACTTTCTAAATTACTTTACTTTCTAGCTTTAATGGGTAAGACTTTTCATAATATTTATTTTTATATATAATAATATATCTTATTAATTATTCACATAAATATTATATTAAAATAATTATATTTATAATATATCTAGTTAATTAAATATATATATTTCATATATTTTATAATATTTAAATTATATTAAATTAATAATATTATTTATTAAATAATACATATTAATAATATATTTTTAATTATATTAGTTTATATAAGGCTAACTTATTAATTAAATAAACAATTCAATTATAAATCATTATAGGGACATGACAAAAGAGCATACGTTTGGATCCAAATAGGAGTTGTAGTGGGTATTTCCTTCAAAGAGTTGAATCCCAAGTGCCAGTGCTTCATGAAAAGGCCTACATTTCGAAAGAAATAAGGACCTCCACCAAAAAACCCATCCCTATCAGATTCATTACCAAAAATAGCTATAAAGTAACCCTTTTCACATGATCAAAGCTTGTATTTGCCTTTAGCCTTCCAATTCTTCTTGGATTCATGAATACAACTCTTCCAAAGAAAGTTGAGAGCCCATCAATTGACAGATCAAGCTCTTACCTTGAAAGGTAGAGACATTTTTTTTTTAATTCCTCAACATCCAAATTAATTATTGGAGAATCTTCAAGGGCTGGCAAGCAAGAGTTTGTTCCTCTGCCAAGCAGATCCATCTTCCTTTTGCTCACAACCACTATCACTGCATCAATTTCTTCTTTCTGAATCAAAGGTTCTGTAATGTCCCCTTCTTCAGCTTAGTCGGCGAAGGTGACCATGTAGCCGAATTTATGCTTGTAGGCTAATTCGGAGTTGGACAAGGGAATAATATTAATTAAATAAATAAAGTTGTCTTAGTTCTTCACTTTACAGGCAACTTATATTTATTTAAATATTTAATTGATAAAGTGACTTTGGAAGGGGTTCAACAATAAATATTATTGTCACTTTATGTGGGCTTAAAGGATATATTAAAAAGTAATTTTAAATTACTCCTTCGGGAATGTCCTATGGGAAAATATAAAAGAGAGCTCAAAAGCACATTTTGTTTTATGCTGAATATACTTTTTCTTAGAGAATTTGGAGAGAGCTCTTGCTTGAGCAAACCATAGGATGAAAGTAATCGGTTTCGGTGGTGCAAGTTCTACCCTAGTTGATTTGTAGATGGAATCACACAGGTTTCACGCAGGTGCATATCAATTGGAGATTTTATGTGTGTGCTAAAGGGATTCATTCTACAAATTTATGAGATTTGCAGAGAAAATATAAATTTGTGATTTTGTTAGAGATTTTGTTGAAGTGCCTAGAGATATTCATAGATAAAATATTTGATATGGAAGAGGGTTTATGCTAAAAGCCTACTGTTTGATTTTTGAGGTTTAGAGTGAAGGCGCCTGGTATTAAATGTCTGTTTTAACCTAGCCACAACCTTGTGTTGGAATCTTTCATGATAAAGGAAGGCGCACATGTTATAAGGAGGTCGCGCAAGTTTTAGGAGGACGTGGAAGGTCTAAAAAGCAGCCACCAAGGTTATATTGCCAGCCACAGTCCTCATTCAATGTCGTGCAGCCTCATTTGAGGATTAAAGACTTCACAAGGGACGTGGGGACTTATGAGGAGTTGCAGCCTTAGCCAATTTCACCGCAGCTTTTTGAGAAGACATTTATAAATGAAAAGAAACAGTGCAACAGTTGGACGCCTAGCTGGGATCTTTGATACTGTGTTTTAAGCTTATGTTTGGTATGTATAAAGTGTTTGTTTGAATATCTACTTAGCTCTGTAACATCTGGTTTTTTCCAAACAACAAGTTGGTAATCAAATCTTTAATTTGAATCAAACTATTTCATTCTGCAAACTATTTGTTAAAATGCCTATCTATTATCAACAAACTTGGTCAGCTATATGAATCTTTGCATGTTGGAAAACTCTCTATGCCACTGTTCTATAACATCTACACTCAGAATCACAGATTTATGAGTATATCATGAAATGTTTGACAAAATGTCTGCATAAGGAAAACATAAAATTTGTGGGTTTAAACAAAATTCTAGACAGGGGTTCTTACAGGTTCAGATCCAACTATTCATCCCTAAATGAACGAGGGAGGATGCCCTCCCCGTCTACTAGGAGCCATTGAAGGTAGAACCAGACATCGAGATAACAAAGAAAACAATGCACAATTGAAAAGAGCTACCATAGTTCTAAGAATGTAATTACTTGTTAACGTCTTAAATAATTTTAGTTTTCAGTAACTTGCAGATTCTATTGTGTTGTATGGCTTGTCTTGGCCAGTTTTGAATATGTCTCATGTCTCCTTAGGAATGAATGAATTAATTGAAGACCCGTAACCTATTCTATTTCTTGTAGGCTAAGGGACAATATAAGGGAAATGATTTAATAATAGTATTTTAAGGCAACTTAAATAGTATTATTATCAGTGATTAAGGGGGACGCGTCCCCAACCTATTTCTCCCGCTCCCCGAACAGGAAACGTCCAGGGGACATGGGGACGGTGACAGGACGTCCTCCCGACGTCCCAATAAATCAATGGTTTTTGGGGACGTCCCAGGGACGCCCCTTGCAGAATTCCCTGGGAACGTCCGCCGTTAGGGAAACTCAGACGCGTCCCTGGGATGCTCAGAAGCTCCCCCGCTAAAAAAAAAAACCTAAAAAAAAGTCCTGCTAAAGTTAAAAAACACGCGGCAGAAAAGGAAACCCTAAAATCCTTATTAAAAGAACTGCGAAATCATTAAAGTTAATCACAGGCGTTCGAGCAATATTCCGTTAATCACAGGTGTTTTGCGTTCGAGATTCGTTGCAATATTTAGTGTTCGAGATTCTGCAGTGTTCCGCGTTCGAGATTCCGCAGCGTTCCACAGTGTTCGAGATTCCGTAGCGTTCCGTGTTTGAGATTCAGCGTTCAACATTTCAGGTGTTCGAGCTTTGTTCCAGCTGGTGATTGAGGTAGATTTTTTTTTTACGGCATGATTTTTTTTTTTCCGCCTCAGACCATTTCGAGTACTGAATGCTCAATATTAATTTTTAAACTTGAAGACGGAATACTATGTTCAATGATTAATTAATAATATTTATAATTTTATTATTATTATAATTTTATTATTATACTATTTACTATTATTAATTATACTATTATAATTTAATAAATTTATGTTCAATGATTAATATAATAATATTAATATATCGTATTATAATTTATATCCTATACTATTATTTATTAATAATAATATATCATATATAATTATTAATATATATTATATTATATATTTATATGTTCAGTAATATAATAAATCATAATATTAACTTTTAGTTTTAACTTTTTAGTTTTTAGTAAGAAGGCTATTTGCACATTATATGACAATTGTATAGAGTTAGAATTCTTCCGCAAGGTCTTATATTTTGAATTTTCTGAACATGTTCAAAGTGAGATATCTTTGTATTTGTCTTATCATCCAACTTCCAAGTGACATTGATTATGCCTACTTTCTCACTGTTATTTATACAGTTTGGCAGCAAAAATTACTGTGTGAATCGGTTTCTCCTTTCCTCAGTTACCTGCCTGCCTCCTAAAATCCATTACTACTTTCTCCTTCTACATTAGACATAAAAGAAACCCAAAAGCTTGTAAGGAAAGTTTAAACACAGTACTAGAATGAATGTACAAACTTCAGAATACATGGAGACCATGCACTAGAATGACATGAAATTCAAATCATGCCCTCCTATGCCATATTCAGTACTTCCATTATCTAATGCACAACCTTTACTTGAATAAAAAAATGAATGCAAGTGAGGAGGAGAATTGAGCATGAACTCTTATGATTGTCCATCATATTACATTGTATTACATAGGCCATCCACATCTTCTATGTTGGTGTTTTAAAGTTTTTTCAGCTTGGTTGGTTATATTAATTAACAACCCCATGGTTTGCTTAGTTCTACTAGCTTGATCTTATTTAGACATTCCTCTGTGATTGACTAGTTCTGCTTGGTTTGCTTAGTTCTGTTGTGATTGATTGTTGCTGTTGACCATCCTCACTATTAGGTAATTGAAAAATGAAAACCCTCTTTCAGTGTTGATAGTATACTGTATTTCTTGCCTGTATCCGGTGGCAGCCCACAAGGTGGGTTGTTGAATGCTTCTGTGATTATAATTTATATCAGTAGCTGTTGCACTTCTTTCTATCTTGTTGACTTTTGCATTCATCTTGGTTTTTCAGCTATAGTTCTAAGTTATGTTACATCAAAGTTTGAAACAGCAACAGTTTTTCAGTTTTCCATCCTAAGAGCACTTGTTTGATGTACATCTTTTTATATTGCAGTAGGGTTCAAATTTGCTGAGTGAACTGTGACAGTGAAACTGAAGATGGATAGTGATACATTGACTGTAAATGCTGATTTGGATTTGGAGAATGAAGTTGATGAGACAGAGGAATCAGGGAGCCAAACATAAACCACAGGCAATTCAAGTGCAGATGCAAGTGCAAGCGTGTTAAAAACCGATTGCCCTTCAACATTGTTAGCACAATATGCCAAAGGGCCATTCAGGAAGAAAGTTCCTTTAAAGCAGTATGCAACAATAATAGACACAAATAAAGCACCTCGTTTAGGTGGAAGTCGAAAATGGAAATGCAACATTTGCCCAAAAGGTACTTGGAATGGTAGCATGACGAGGACCAATGCACACTTTTTGCATATCTTTGGTAAAGGAGTTGAAGGTTGTCCAAAGCTCTCACTTGAAATGAAGGCTGAGATGGTCAAACTATATACAGGGGAAATCACTACATCACTTTCTAGTACACCAACACGAGGAGGTTCAACTTTGGGATTACCACCTTCATATCCGTCATTTGAGGTGAATGCTGTGCGATCAAGGGGGAAACGAAAAGCTACAGAATCATCCTCACCAAACCCAGTCACAGATATGTTCAATGTGCAAGCAAGGGAGGTTGCAGATGAGGCCATTGCCACTTTCTACTTTGGCAATGGGATTCCTTTCCATGTTGCTCGATCTCCTTTGTACAAGGAAATGTTTGAGAAGGTAAGGTAAGCTGGTCTTGGTTATGTGGTTCCTAGTGAGACTAAATTGAGAACCACACTATTGGAAAACAGTTATTCCAAGGTTAACCTGTTGATGGAGGAGATGAAGGTCAAATGGGTGACACATGGCTGCAACATAATCATGGATGGGTGGATGGATATTAGACATCGTCCACTCATCAATGTTATAGTTTCATGTATTGATGGACCTTACTTCTTGCGAGCAATTGATTGCTCAGGAAAACACAAAGATGTCGAGTTTCAGTTTCAGATCCTGAGAGATGCCATTGAGGAGGTTGGTCCTCAAAATGTGGTGAAAGTGATTACTGATGTAGCAAATGTTTGTAGGGCAGCAGGTATGTTGGTTCAATCTACATATAGGCACATCTATTGGACCCCTTGTTGTGTGCATACTATGAACAATGCACTCAAAGACATTGGAAAGATAGAGTGGGTGAAATAGGTGGTGGCAGATGCAAGGGATGTGCAAATGTTTATTTGCAACCACCATATGTCATTGGCATTGTTTCGGACCTTTGCAAAGAAAGAATTCCTCAAACCAGTTGAGACTCGGTTTGCTTCCTATTTCATTCTACTAGAGAGGATGCTTGAGTTGCAGGAGCCATTGCAACTTATGGTTATGACACAAGATTGGAATAGGTGGATGGAGTCGAAGACTGAGCAGGGGAAGAGGGTCAAGGAGATCGTGATTAGTGATACTTTTTGGTCGAATGTGAGATACATCACATCTTTTGTACAACCTGTTTTCACTGTTATTAGATTTGGGGATTCTGATAGTCCTAGTCTTGGGGAGATGTATGAGTGCATTGATAGCATGCTTGGCCAAATGAAGGTTGCCATTTGTGCAAAAGACCCCACCATACAGTTGTACAATGAGCATATTGACCCCATCATCCAAAAAAGGTGGAGCAAGTTGAACACCCCTCTACACATGGCTGCATATGCTTTGAATCCAAAATGGTATGTGGAAAGAGTTGGTAGAATTCCTCCTATTCGTGATCGCGAAGTGAGGAATGGCATCATGAAAGCCTTCAATAAAATGTATAGTCCAGAGGAAGCTTCATTGATCAGAGTTCAGTGGGTTAACTTCGTAGAACTAGAAGGCTACAAGAGTTCGGCAAGGATTGATAGGCTCAGTGTGAAGCCAGCTAGTTAGTGGACAATCTATGGACCTCCAGGACCATTGAGCACACTTGCCATCCGTCTTCTCTCACAGGGTTCTAGTTCCTTAGCTGCTGAGAGGAACTAGTCCACATATAGGTTTATCCACTCTCTAAAGAGGAATAGACATACCTCTGTGAGAGCGGAAAAGCTTGTTGCAGTGCATAGTGCTTTGCATCTGAATGATCGCAAGACACCTCAGTATAGGCAGAGCCCAGCACAGAGGTGGCATGTAGAGCCCGAGGAGCCAGGACAACTTGATGATGACCATAGTGTGCATGTGGCATTGGAGGATCCTCTTCTTTTTGACAGTTCCAGCGATGACGAGCTTCCTACATATGCTGTTGCTAATGATGATGTTGATTCTGATTTTTGAGTTTTCAGTTATAGATATTGTTTTTGGCAATATAATTTTGTCATTTTGATGCTTGTCACTTGTGTAATGTGATTATGAGACTCTAGTATGTACTTAGTACTTTGAACTTTCAAAGTTTAAACAGTTTTAAAGTTTATAACATACTTGAATACTTCAATTTGAAATTTGGAATGGATCATAATTTTCATCTACTATGAGTATGAATTTGATTCTTGAATTATCATTGATATTCAATTGTTCAATGTTTAACGTTTAGTGTTTACTGATAGTGTTTACTTTAAGTTTAACTGTTTATGTTACCTCAACATGTATCTTGTTTTAGTTTTTAACTTTATAACTTATATATATTTTTATTAAAATATTTATAATAATAGTTGTCCCCTCGCCGTCCCCAAATTTGAGGAAATTTTTTGCCATCCCCGGAAACCTGTCCCCCCGTCCCGGAAACTCGGAGAAACACTGATTATTATAGCGGCTATCTAAATGAGACAATTATAAGGCCTATGTAATACTTTATTTAAAAGTGTTTTATTTTAATACTTTTTGGAAAAAGTAAATGTAATTGAGGGCCCAAATGGGGGCACCTATAAAGGAAAGGCAAGCGCTCAAGGCAAATAATCCAATTGTCATTATTTTGAATTCAATTTTCAAATTTGAACATTCAAGGATGAAACTCCTTGGTGTGTGAGATCCAGAGAACAAAACCCTCCTAGTTTCAGTTGTGGATTTAAGGACGAAAACCCTCACATCCCTTGGTGGTGATTCTATTTGGGGATTGCAATTGAGCTTATTGTTGCAATCCAACTCAGCTGGAAAGTATTCATATTTGCAATCAAATTCAGCAAATTATCAATACTTGGTGAATTTAGAATCCATATACTGCTGTGCCATCATTATCAGCATTTTAGAGGCATTCTCAGTTGGTTTCCAGCTTGCACCATATCCATTTTCAGTATTTTGAGATGCACCATCATTTGTAATTTGATTTCAGCCCATGCGCCACACTTCTAGGGGACTTCTATCCATTCGTACAGCTGTATGGCGTGAGTAAGTGGTCTGCTGTTATGTAATTTGATCCAAATTAATTGCTGATCTACCATATGAATTTTGAGGGTTTAATTCTATAAACTGGAACTGATTTATTTCTTCTGTTCAAGGAGTTAGTGCACCATTCTAATCTGATTTTATCACTGCGAATTAAGGGTTTAATTTGCCAATGGATCTGATTTACCTTAATTATCATTCTAAGGCTTCAAAGTTCAAATGAATATTTTTGCAGTCATTTCTGCTCAGCATTATTAGCAACCAGATCCAAAATTCTTATAGTTCATTTTGGTATTACTAATCAATTAATTGCTGCTAAATGAATGCTTGAATAAGTTCTGAAATTTGTTGTTGCTGTTCAGCACTAGTCTTAGGGTTTAGAATATATTCAGTATTTCATTTGTCTTCTATAAACCAAATAAAATTCAAAAATCGCATATTGTTAGCATTCATTTTCAGCTTATTTCATACCATAAATTACTTAGGGTTTGATTACATAATTCAGCATTTACTTTCAGCGTTTGTTTTCAGTCTTTTACATAACCATAAAATACAAAAAAATTGCATATTTCTAAAAAATTCTAAAAAGGGACATTACAATATGTCTTCAAGAAACTAACAGTATTTAACTGTCTTTCTGAAGTGATTTTGTTTCAGATTCTGGGACACCAAGTGATGTTTCAGTTGCTGATGTAGATGATCTAATAGCTGTTCTTGAATCAGATTATAACCGGTCCTATTTTCTAACAGGTTAGTCTTCTGTTTGATTATTTGGATAACTGATGTGACTAAAGCTTCTATACTACTGTTAGTTCTGGAATTAAGGATCAAAAGCTTGAAAGAATTATGCCAATTATTTAATTTCAGCAACTGAGATATAAATACGAAAGTCAAATTAGATTTACTTCTGTATAGTTTCTCCCACCTGCCACTAAGTCCATACCTTTTAATGTGAAAAAACCATCCTTCAACCCCACCATCCCCATCAGTTTTTCTCCATCATCACATTTGTTTGGCTAGCCCAAAGGTGGCCCGCTTACAGGAGGCTGTCCTCCCACTTCTGACAGTCCGATTGGGCATCTCCCGCAACTTTCAGAACAGCTTTTATTTTCCAGATTCAAATCAGATCTGCAAGGTGTTGCGCCCCTATGAAACTTTTACGGGTTAGAACCTTTATGTTTGTTTTGTCATGATCGTCAATCAAGTTGTCAATAAATGTAGGCCTAATGTCATGTTTCCATCCTTAATCTATTTTGTTGCTTGCCCCATTATGAGAAATGGTTGTCATCCTTGAAGATGTTTTGCCTGTTGTCCAAGCCACAATGAAAACAGGAAGCATTGAGGGACAATCTAGGAGGAAGGAAGCTGGAATAAGGGTTTGTGCAAGCAGGTAGGGCATGATTGAAGTGCCTACATCAGTCATTGGATCAAGTTGACTTACCTATGTGGCAGCTAAGTGACACGAGCAGAAAAAGAGCACCTGGCTGCCTTTAGTAATTAAGACATCAGATTTGAGCCCTTAAACATGTAAGGGATGCCTTCAAGCGACAAGGGCAGCTGACATGCACGCCTGAGATGCATCATGCCATTTCTTAAGTGGCAAAGAGGACATTTGGGTGTGCCTGAAAAGAGAGTTACGAAATTTGAGTGACTGCATTGAAGGAAATAGGTGCCAAACATGAGAAAAGACCAAGTTTAGTGACTAAAGTAGCTGAAATAGTTGCCCAGGAGGTTGGCAAGTAACAAGAACCATAGAAAAGCGTGCCTGGAGGTCTGATCTCTGAGACTTTAGTGGCAGAGGCAAGGTAAAAGCACACTTCAGCAGTTAGTAAGCATTTCAAGTGGCATGAACAACCAATATAGGCAGCCAGATTAGTTGCAAAATCTTTTAAGTGACAACATGGGGTGGAAAAGGTGCCTAGGAGACATAAAACTGTAAAATCCCCAGGCCAATTTTTTTGTGTTTTTGATAAAAGTTTGACAATAAAGTAATCTAGATATTAAACTGGAAACTGAGTTTACATCAACAGATATATAGAATGCAACAGCGATTTCCTTCAAACATAAATAGCTCAGATTTCACATACATTACTAGTACTGCTGTAATAATCAGATTCAGAACTGAAATAATACATTTCTAACCTCAGAACTGAGATGACAGTACATGCTGGAAGAATCACTGGTATTCAAATCAGGTTCAAATATATTTGTGTGGACAAATTCCGTCAGTAGTTGGATGTAAGATGCATATAGCAGAGCTATAAATTGAAACTAATCTCTGTTTCTGCAGCAGGTACATTAAAACCCTTGTTCTTCTGCTCAGAACTGTTGGACGTCTCTCCTAAACAGGGCTGTGATGCATCAAATGATGTTCAAAACAGAAGGAAAGTGGGTGGCTTGAACTTGGGGTCTCCAAAACCCTTGAATCTTCATACGCCTCCCTATAAACTTCACATGCCTTGCCTCTATCTTGGATGTCTAGCCTTAGTGTTGGTGCAGCCACCTTGCTGGGATTTAAATCTGCTAAAATAATTCCAAAATTTTCTGCGCCTCTTCCCCAAACTTGCCTTCCTATTTGGACTGGCTTGTTAACACATACAAATGTGGGGCGGCCAAGTGAAAGAAGGCTGGAATAATGCTATCGAATCTGTATCTACAGAAAAACGATTAAATGCTTTCTTTGAAATCTTCATTCCTTGCTCAAGCTGGAACCAAAAACTCAAATTGGAAATGTTTAATCAACAATGCAGCACAAATCTTCACAAATTCTCAAACATTAAGCACACCTGTGAATTCTGTTTGAATCCACCACAATTTTTCTAACATTCAGCACAATGGTGATCTCTAGGTCAAATCACTCGATCAGCTAGGTGGGTTTTCGTCTACGAAATTGATTGCCAAAAAGGTTTTCGTCCTTAGACAGAGGAATGAACCAAGACCAATCTTGGACAATTAGCTGGGGTATATCAAATGCACAGAATGAACTTTTATTCTCAAAACCTCCTTTTTATACACTTTTGGAAAATAATAAAATATTATTTTCTGCAACTTTTTCCATTTTCCCACCAGAAGTGAAATAATAAATTTCACTTTATAATACTGACCATCCTTAAATTAAAATAATTAATTAAACATAATTTGCTATTTAATATAAAAAGTCCCTTCACAACTTAAGTGAATTAAATAATTAATTAGTTCCTGCATATCAGCCAAAGTTTACGAAAAATACTAAAATAGGCCAAATATAATTTCTGACCTCACCACTTACACCATAAGTGCATAGGACAACTGTCCATTTGAAAGTTGGTGCTCTCCAAGGATGATGGACTACTCCAAGAAGTTTTGAGTGCTCCCAGAGTGTTGTATTTGCACACGGAAAGTACTGTGAGCTTGTTTTGGCTTCAGGTACTCGCTGCCATCATTAAAAATTCTTTTTGGAAAAACAGGTGCTCTCCAAGAAAGCTGGAGTTTCCAAGAATGTTGGAATGGATCAGAAAAGGGGACATTACAAAAACAAACACTTAACTGGTGAAGGTGAGTGAGATGTGTGCCTGGGAGAAAAAAGACAGTTTTTAAGTGGTTGATATTATTGTTGGGTTTGCCTAGCATGTGTTTGATGAGGTTTACCGTTTAAGTGGTAGGTATGGCGAAAATAGGCACCTGCATTGTGATTTCAGTCCCATTAAGTGGCAAGGATGGAGCTAGGGTGTGCTTGGGCAGGTAAGGTGGTAGTTTAAGTGACAAATTCAAGGTCAATGGGCACTTGAAATAGTTAAACATTTTTAAGTGACAAATAGGCTGAAAAAGTGTGCATGATGAATGTGTATTAGTAGTTAAGTGACAAAACATCACCAAAAAGGTGCTTGAATGAAGGTTAGATGCCACAAGTGGGCAAAATTGGTGCGTGGGAGACAAAAGATCAGTTTTGAGTAACATATGTGTCATAAAGGAGTGCTTAGGGAAAGAATAAAGTGAGTTTCAAGTGATACAGATGACTGAATGAAGCGCCAGAGTCTGTTATAACTGTTTGAGTGGTTCAGTCCATAAAACAAAGGCGTCGTATCTCTGATCTGCCTTCCTTCATCAGTTTCAGACTTGTTTTGGTACCTCATAGAGTGTGCTGCCCCTTTTCTAGTTCATAACGGTTTGTTGTCTTCTGAGGGTTTTGAAAACATCCAATTTCGGAGTTCTTCTTGCTGCTGTTACAGAAGTTTCAGGAATTTCAGACCTAGGGTTTGTTGCTCCCGAACTTCTTCAACTCCCTGGGGTTCTGACATCAAGTGCAGGGTTTTTGTGGTTGTTTTTGTCAAAATTTCCACCAATTTGTGATGCTACTAGGGTTCCATGTGGATGGTTTGATTCACGTTCAATACCTAGGGTCTTTGATTAGCTTTTTCTCGATAATGACATAAGTTTCAAACATATTTTTTGTGATAGGGTTCTAGATTCGAGGGTTGTAGTCAGTGTACAATGCCTATTATTATGTTTTGATATTATGCTTATTCGACTATGTATTAACTGCTTGTTGGCTTTAGGGCAGTCATAGGAGTCAGTTGGTAGACAGTTCTTCTTGGCAATCGTTGGGTTCTTTAAATAAAATTTGTATTGTCAAGGAAAGCAATTTGATCCTTGGCTAACCATCTTTGGTCTACTTTTGTAATAACTTCATGTGTGAATAAAGATATACTTTTATTCTACTTTTTGGTATGCATTTCCATTTCATCATTTTAGGGTTTCATATTCTGTTTTCAGTCTTTTCAAAACCCCAGATTTGAGTCTAGGATAATTTGGTGAAGTCTCATGGTGATTGGGGTTTCAATATTCTTCAGGGAAATTTGTTAGTTTTAGAGCAAGCAGCTCATCAGAATCTTAGAAGGTGTTCATGCACTAGATTGCTATTTTTGGCCAGGGTTATTTCTAGCCTAAGTTACCGGATTCGCCTGTTAGAGGCTCGGGTGCGGGTGTGGTGCGGCTCGGGTGCGGGTGCGGGTGCGGGTGCGGGTGCGGGTACCCTGTGGGTGCAGGCAGGGTGCTGAAGAAGAGTGTTGGGTGCGTCCCGGACGCACCCGGGTTTGCTGGGTGCGAACCCAGCCTTAAAACATGGCACTCGGAGCGCACCCACGCACCTTTCATTTTTTTTTTATGTTTTTTTCGACTAAAACACAATTTAATATTATTTTAAACATTCAAAAATGCAAATATAACCCTAAAAAGTCATTATAAACACACTTTTGCCATTTTCAACTCATTCTTTCATTCCAAAACACAAAAATTGTCCATTGTGGCTGAACTCAAGAATTTTTTTGTGGTTGAAGAAAGAAGCTTGAAGATTGAATCCTGAAGGTTGGAAGTCGATTGCTCCACCATTCCTACTCATTTCCAACGGTTTAGAGGCTGCCAAGAAGATCAAAGGAAGAGATTTTTGCAAAGAGGTAGGTTTTCTATTCATTTTTTTTTTTGCATTTTTGAACAACAAACAAATTCTTTTCAACTTGTTTTTTTTTTTAAATTATTTATATGAATCATGAATGTATCACCATGCTTTTGTTTTTGTTTTGATTCTTGAAAGTTTTGAGTTTTCATTGTTTCCATTTTGTTTACAAAACTTATTGCCACACCCACAGGTGACAGGGATCACAATGGCAGCTAGTTCTAGCTCAGTATCACAATCAAAATTCAAAATCGATCCACACTCACCTCTTTGGAGGCATGTTGAAATGATTCAACAACAACCAGGTGGTGGGGGTTACCTTTGGAAATGCAATGGCTGTGATGTGCAATACAACAGTTCATATAGTCGGGTGAAAGCCCATTTGTGTAACATCCCTGGGATGGGGATCAAAGCTTGCCCAGGAAAGAGTAATAAACCTATACCACGAGAGCAAGTGCTGGCATATATCACCGAGCAAGAAGCAGCAGATGAAGCAGCAGGCCGTAAATCAGTAGCAAACGTGTTAAGGAAAAGAGGCAGAAATCAAAGAATGGGTCCTCCATCTATTCCTAGTTCCAATGTTGTGATAGAGAGCCACCCATTTTTGGTCACTCCTCAAGAGCAACCCACAAGCACTACAAACAAGAGACCAAAGGGACCTTTAGAAACATCATTTCAAAATGAGGCTCGAGATATTGTTGACCAACATATACCCAGATGCATTTATGCAAATGGTATGTCATTCAATGTTGTTCGCTCACCATATTGGCAAGAGATGGTGAGAAAAATTAATGAGGCTCCAAAAGGGTATAAGAGCCCAGGTTATGAGAAGGTGCGTGGCACCTTATTGGAGAATGAGGTGAAGAATATAGAAGATGCATTGAAGCCCTTAAGGGATTCATGGAGTGAGACAGGGGTGTCAATTGTCTCTGATGGATGGAAAGATGCAAAAAATCGGCCTTTGATCAATGTCATTGCAGTGTCCCCTAAAGGGGCAATGTTTTTGAGAGCTGTGGATTGTGAGGGACAGGTGAAGGATGGTGAATTTATTGCTCAGATCCTCATTGCAGCCATTGAGGATGTGGGACCTCGTAATGTTGTTCAAGTGATAACGGACAACGCAAAAATTGTAGAGCTACTGGGTTGTTGGTTGAGGAACGATATTCACATATCTTTTGGACACCTTGTGCTGTCCACTCTCTCAATCTAATGCTACAAAAGATTGGGAAAAAAATTGACTGGATTAGAGAGTTGTATGCAGAGGCCGAGGAGATACGAATGTTCATCACCAACCACCACATGTCCCAAAGCATATTTAGATCATTTTCTACATTGGAGTTGTTGAAGGTAAGTGAAGCAATATATTTTTAAATTTAAATTTTTCATAGTGCTTTAAATTTTTAATTTCACATATTCTATTTCTTCTTAAAAGTTATAGTTTGTTTTCAATTTTTTCAATGTTTAAATTAAATTTTATTTATTGTACTTTTTATTTTTGATATTTCAATAGGTTGCTGAGACCCGTTTTGCCTCAAACACAATTGCCTTGAGACGACTTGTGAAGGTCAAATAGGCTCTTATCAGCATGGTAACAAGCACTACTTGGTCCGTATGGAGGCAAAGCAACACTGAGAGGGCAGCAAATGTTAAGGGGATGATCCTAAATGACTATTGGTGGGATCGTGTGGAGTATCTCCTTAGTTTCACCGAGCCCATTTTGAGCATGATTCGTTATACGGACATGGACAAGCCTTGCATGGGGGAGATATATGATGGCATTGATTCAATGATAGAAAAGATAAAGAACATCATAAATGAGAAGGAGAAAGATCCTCAAGAAATTCTCTTCAAGCAAGTGCATGAAATTATTGAGGCTAGATGGAACACAATGACAACCCCGCTACATCTTCTTGCATTTGCATTGACTCCAAAATATTATAGCAGTGAGATTCTTTCGGTGACAAATAGGATTCCCCCATGGAGAGATTTAGAAGTGTCTGAAGGATACAAGGCAGCATTTCGTAGACTCTTCCTTGATCCAGATTTGCATGATATGGTCATTGATGAGTTCACTGATTTTGTACACTCCAATGGTCTAAGCATTGAGGCTCTTCGTGATAGATTCAAGAAAGATGCTCACAATTGGTGGTACTTTCATGGCCAACAATTCCGGTGCCTACAGCCTCTTGCAGTCAAAGTTTTATCACAAGTAAGTTTACTTAATTTCTATGTTTTTTATGATTTATAATTTTATCTTAAAGACTTTTAAAAATTTGAAGTTTGAAGTTCCATAATTTTTAATTATTATAAATTTTATAACTTGTAACTTTATAAGTTTTAACTTTGTAAGTTATTATTTTTAACTCTCTCTCTACTTTGTCATCATAGGTTGCTAGTTCCTCTGCATCTGAGAGGAATTGGAGCACGTACTCTTTTATCCACTCGATAAAGCGCAACAGATTGCACTCCAAAAAGGCGGAGAATTTAGTGTATGTGCATTCCAACTTGCGCCTCCTTTCGCACAAAAAGCAAGACTATAAGGAGGGGGAATCAAAGTTGTGGGATGTGGAGCCAGAGCAAATTGACTTGGATGCTTCTACTTCCCAATCCAAACATGTTGCACTTGAGGGATCAGAGAGCGAGCATACTTTTTCAGCGAGTGGCAGTGGTGCTGGTTGTGGTTCTTCAAATGATCCTGCTAATGTCCAAGAAGATGATGATGATGTGGAGGATTTAGCAAATCCATATGATGATTGACACTTGTCATTTGACATTGAAACAATGAAAATTGATTGTTGAACATGATATTATTATTTTGAATCTTGTTATTGAACTTGAAGTTCGAGTTTTATGTTTTATGATATTCAAGTTGATGGTGGTTTTGTTGATTATATGATGCTATGTGGTGTTCTACACTTTATTCTTGCATTTCTACACTTAATTCTTGCTTCTATGCTTAATTTTTTGCATATACATATATTTTTTTATATATATAAAAAAAGAACCCAAAAACGAACCCAAACCCCCAAAAACATTTTGGCCGAACCCGCGAACCCGAACCCGCACCCACACCAGAACCGACAACTTAGTTTCTAGCAGTTCTATTTCTAGATGGGGGGTTGGGGCCTATTTTTAGGTAGTTTTAGTTGGAGTTTATTTTTTTCTTTTTTTTAAGATTAGTTTTTGCCTTAATGTACCTTATTTCTTGCTTTTTAAATGTTTGTGCCTTAAAACATTGATTTTAGGATAATTAATTATTATCTGAAGTCCTCAAAATTGGGCATTTCGTAACTTATAAATAAGTGCATTGGACACAATAAATTCTTAAATGATAGTTGATGCTACACTTATGCTGCTGAAATATCGTTCCATTTCTTATGGTGTCTGCACTATTATGTTTGTGATTTTATTGATTAAATTGAAATTGAGTAATAGCTTCAACCTTTGTATTGAGGTTGTTTGTTCATCTAAGTGGTAGCTTTGCATGCAACTTAGCTGTTTAGTCTTTGTAATTGTGTGTTGTCCCCTATTGAAGTTGTTATTCCGTTTTAGAGCTTGTTTTTATTAGATTATTGGTCTCTGTGTTAGTCTGTAGGAGGGTGTTGTTTGTGTTTAGAATCAGTTGCTTTTGTTCAAAATCTATAAAATCTTGTTTGTGAGACAAGAGCTGTTATGAGTCTTGTGCTTAGACCTAAGGCAAAAAGACAGGCAGCTAGTTATTTCCTTTATGCAAAACCACAGAAGAATATTGTATAGTGCAAATATTTGTGTGTTTTGTTTATAGCTTAGTGTCTACGGTTAGTTTAGATCTCAGGGAATGTCCCTTTATAATTTGAAAAGAAGTTTTACTTTACATACTGTTCAGGTTTGAGTTGTCTCGAAAGATACAAATTAAAATGCTAACACAAGGAAGATCTGAAACAATTCATCCAACAAAAATAGTCATCAGGCTCTCTTTCCTAGCCAAGAAAGAGAACTATTGCTACCTATGAACATAAGTGACTTCAAAGGTACAGTTCTCCATGGATGAAATGGAAAACAGGCTATGAATGCTCAAAAAAAGAACTCTCAATTTGCAGATTTATGGAAGCTTTTGTTGAACCAAAAATTTTAAGTTCATGGGTACTACAAATATAGAAACCCATTGGTTCTATAGAGTTGTTTATGATGCCGAAAGGACATTTCATGGCTGGTTTTTCCTCAAAACAATTCATCCAACACAATATGAGGAAAATAGTCATGAGGTCCTCTTTCCCATCCAAGAAAGAGAATGGATGCTACCTATGGATAGAAGCTACACCAAAGGTACAGTTCTCCATAGATGAAATGGAAAACAGCTAGGGATGCTCAAAGAAGAAGCCTCAATATGTAGATATATGGGAGCTTTTCTTGGATGCAAAACTTTAAGTTCACGGGTACAAGAACACTAAAATCCATGGGTTCTATAGACTTGTTAATGATGCCAAAGGGGCATTTCATGCCCACTTTTGTCTCAAAGCAAGAGAAGACCAGATTTTCCAAGGAGGAATGTGGTTCATGAAAACAATAGGGATGTTCATGAAACATTAGTCTCCTGTTTTCAACCCCACAGGGGACCTACCAAGCACAGTTCCAGTTTGGGTAAGCTTTCCATTATTTCCAAGCGAAATACTGGGAAAATTTCCACTTTGAAAGATAGACCCAAGAATGTAAATTGCTTCAGAATTCACTGAACACCCAAGAATCCTCAACTATGCTAGAATTTGTGTCAATATAGACCTGAAAAAGCCTCCATGGGATAAAATTCTACTAGCTCTGGGATTAATCAAATGGGAGCGGCTGATAGACTATGAAAACATACCCTTCAGGTGTAGATCCCATCATTAACACATACACTTGGCTTGGGTCTGCTCTCGACTACTAGTAGAAGATCAAATGAGGAGATAAAGGATAACGATGAAAATTTCCTAGAAACTATGCATGGAACTATACCCCAGGAACTAGTTGCAAATAATCAGCGACACTCATTCATCTTGAAAGGGCAGCTCTTGGGTACTGAAGAAAAAATGGGGTACAAGGTCTAGAGAGCATATCAAACAAAAGGTAAAACCATACCCCCCGAGTCCTCAACCCAAATCCACTTGTTGAATTCTTTTGTTGCTCTCTCAAAGAGGGAAACAAGAACAGAAGCCATGGATAGCTAGGAATCCAGTAAACAGTGTGCAGAAATACAGCTCAACAAGGCCCATGGATAGCTGGGATTCTAGTGAACAGTCTGCAGAAATACAACTCAACAAGGCCCATGGATAGCTGGGATTCTAGTGAACAGTCTGCAGAAATACAACTCAACAAGGACAATGTTAAGGCCCACACACAAAGTAGAGCCATCCACCTCACCTCCATAGCAGACTCATCCAAAGCTGCAAATAAGATGAAAAACAACAAAAACAAAGAAATTGCATGACTTGATCATTATTACTAAAGCCTGGCTTGTAGGATCCAATGAAATAAACTCCGATTCAGTGGAACAACAGCTTCTGATTAACAATTAGAAATCAAAGTTAAAGGTCAGATATAAGGAAAAAACAATTCAGTTTTGAGAATATGTGGTTTCTCCACCCTGAATTTGAATATTATGTGCAATCACTACTATCTTCGTCTAAATCCCTGTCATACACTGCACCAGCACCTTCTACCCTCCTACACACACAATCATCACTTGACATTGCACCTGGATCACATGAAGCATCCACATCCTTGCTGCCTACAACAATCTGTTCGTTGCCAGCCACCTCTGCATTTGAGGATAAAGATTTTGCAATCATATCCCTCTTAGTTCTATCAACATAATCAATGAACAAGGACGCCTGTTGCATACTCATTAGATTAAACTCCTCCCGTATGGAACTTGAGTCCAAGGTAACATCATAGGCTCTCAGATACATGTTGATACAAACAGGAAGATCAGGTCTGAAATCCTCTGGGATGTGGGATAAAGTATTTGCAAACTTGTGGCTGAGCTCCATGCTAGACTCTCCCTCTTGCCTTCTGATGTTTTCCAATTCTTGGACAAGAAGTGCAGAGTCCAAACCATTTGCAAACTCTTCAAATGCAGCCTCTAAATGACTCCAGGAAGCAAAGTGATGGTCAGGGAACCATTCCGTGCCACTCCACATAGAGATCTAACAAAAATTCTCATCCACATATCTTCATCTTCAAATCGAAATTTATCCATGAAGTCAGAAAATTCCTCAATATGTGCCTCCCCATCATTAGCTTCACACCCATCAAATAATGGCATCTGATAATATATTTTATTGGGCATGGACTGCCTTTCATAATCAACCCATGAAAGGTCCAGTTGTTTGTATCGCGGCCTGGACTGACGTAGCCTGATTCGATTTTCTAATTCTTTTTCCTGTTGCAACAGAGATTCCAACAACTGCTTTTCTTTTTCAATTTCATATTGTAGCCTAGTTGATCCATTTTGATTAGGCAAGGGTGCATATAGGCTTGGGCTGTATGAACCATAGATGTAATACCCTGCGAGTACTCGCGGGTAAATGCAGGCCGCGAGTAACTCGTGGAAAAACTCGCCCCGAGTCATTGGAAAAACTCGCCGCGATTTTTGGGGGCAAAACTTGCTGAAAATTGCTGAAACTTGCGAGTCAGGCATAAAAAATGTGCCCAGCAACAGATTAAAACAAAATGTGAGGGTTTTTTTGTTTATTTCGCCTTTCAAAGATGCCACAGAGCGGAGCCGCAGGAGAGAGGAAAAGCAACGCCACACACAGGAAAATGCGACGCAAAACAAGAGAAATGTGAGGGTTTCTTGGATTCAAACACACCTGCACAGTGGTATGTTACCAAAACGCCCATTTTTAAAAAAAACCCTACGAATTTTAGACTTTTTTTGGTTGATTTTTTACCAAAATAGGGTGATTTTTTGCAATTTTTTTTGCATAAAAAAACCATTTTAAAACTTGGTCGATTTTTTACCAGAACAGGGCAATTTTTTGCAATTTTTTTGCACAAAAAAAAACCCATTTTTAGGGCACGAATTTATTCTTTAAATAGTAAATTCGTGCCCTAAAAAATTTGCTTATACGCTTAAAAAGTTAAAACATTTAAAATTTTAAATATCTCTGTTTTATTATTAGACACAAAAATTTCTGATTTAAATATCAAACACAATATTTTATTATCAGACAAATTTTTTAAAATATCCCTATTTTATCCATTGTCAGACACAAAAAAAATTTCTGCCTATTAACAAACTATAAATTTTTCATTTCTTTGCTTAATTTAAAATCTTAAATTTTATATTTTAAATAAAACACCTTTATATTTTAAATTTTTAATCATTTTTTTTTTGTCGTCTCTCTTTTGGCAGGTTTCAACTTCATTTTTCTAAATAGAATATGGCTTCTACCAGTGGAACTGGAGGTACAAGAACTGGTGGCAAACCTAGGGACCCTTGCTGGTAACATGGGACACCAGATCCAAAACGAGATGTTATTTGTAACCATTGCACTAAACTTATGACCGGAGGCATAAATTGACTTAAATACCACCTTGCACGGGTCCCTTGCCGAGATGTTACGAGATGCACAAAAGCTACTCAGGAGGTTGAGAGGGAGGCAAAAGCCCTCCTTATGGCATATGAGCAAAAGAAAGAAACTAGAAAGAGAACAACAGAGGCCATGGCAGCCCCAAACCTAGGTATTAGTTCTATAGGGTCAAATCATGGAGGTATAGGGGCCTCTTCTTTGCCTTCCATTGGGCCATGGATACGCGGATCAGGCAAAGGGATTGCTATCTTTTTTGTTCCTTGGAACACTCTTGGTGCGCAACCTTCATTGGAAGGTACTGCATGGAATAGAGAGGTGCATCAAGAGGCGAAGTTGGCATGTGCATGATTTTGGTACTACAACAATATTCCCTTCAATGTCGCTTCAAGTCCTTATTGGGAGCACTTGGTCACTGTTGGCGTTTCAATTCGCACTTCTGGAATGCGAGTTGGAAACGGACAGCTATGCACAGATAAATTGCTCTTCTATTGGAAGGGGGAGTTCCCTTTTTGCTGATGTTTGCTGAAAAGATAAATAAAACAAACTTCGCCTATCTTCTTTTTGATTCTCAGCTGCGAGCACAAGGTTATAAAACTCTAAACGCTGCAGAAGAGGTTTTTTCCTTTCTAAAACTTCTACTACAACTAGGCTTAAACTAATGACGCTTTTAATCTCCTAAGTAAATTCAGAGCAAAGGGATTAAAAGTGGACAAGGAATGATTGTTTTAACACAAAAACTTAAGTAAATTTCTCCCAGATTTGCATCACAAGACTCAGTACTTTAATGATGAAAGCTGAAATAAAAGTTACACAAGCCACACATCTGACGACGAAACTTGATGGTCCGAGATAGAATATCAGAGAAAAATAGGCATGAGATTTCTATTCCAACATCACAAAGTTGATACAACTCCAAGACAGCAATATTGTAAGTCTGTAGCAAAAGGCAGGCATACAGCAAGCGATCAAACACTGGAGAACAGGTTACATAGAGTGAACAAACACTTGAAATAACAAAATCTGCAGGCTAGAATAGGCACAGCAAATTTGCTATCACAAAAGAAGCTCTATTATAATGGGCAAGGCTGCCCTTATTTATACTAAAATCAAAGGAGTAGGGAACCTTAAAATCTCCTTGATTAACCCTAACTTGCCAACTCGCAAGCTTTATTTCTATTCTAAGACAAAGATACAACTAACAAACGCTTTAAAGCAATTTGCTTTAAAGCAAAGAAAACTCCAACTAATACAAAGTGATTTCTTTCTAAAGAAAGAATGGATGAGCTTAGGATGAAAGCAAATGCTTTAAAACAAAAAGCATCTGAGTTAAAGTTGCTTTCTTTTGAGTCACATTCTCATCTACATTCTTGCTTTATGGTGATGTCATCCATTGATATTTTTTGTTGATTTCTTCTAAAAAGCAGATTCTGAGCGAAAAAAGATGGCACATGGGTTTTTTAGATAATTCCGTTCTGAAGCAACCCAGTTTGTCGGATTCTGAAAAAGCGGAGGATTTCTCGAAAAAGTAGCAAAAAAGCAGACTCCTGAAAAAAGCAAAATTCCCAATTTTCAAGAGGATGAAATTTTGGATGGACCAATTTCGATGAAATTTGAAAAAGCTTCGGCCTTGTTTTTGAAAAATGATCCCCTAGAAAAAAGGACCCTGAAAAAGCGTGCTCCCCTGCTTCCTCATCCCGAAACTATGAAGAATGCTGAAAAAGCACTTCGTTTGAGCCTTTGAATATTCGTGGAAAGAAAAATAAAAATCCTTCCTTTGGATGCAAATTGCAAAAATAATGAATAAAAGCGGCCAAAAGCTTGTCTTTATAGAACTTTAGGGCAAAAAAGCAGCTTTCTTTGTGAAGAAATAAAGCTTCAATCTTATCAATGAAGAAAGCAACTTTTAAAGCACAAATCCAAGTGGATGTCTTCGAATAGAAAGAATCCCTATTTTGTAGCTGCCTATAGCTTCATGTGTAAGACAACGAAAAATATCTTCTTTTGATGATGTCATCGAACACGCGAGTTTGCAAAAGTGTTAGCCAATCTTACTTCGTTTTTGAAACTTTTGCACTCGTTTCGACTCAAGTATGGCCTATCTCTGACTTCAACAAGATGGCAAAATGTCACCGTTGATTGAAAAAGCTGACTGATCCTGACATTTTGGAGACCTATCAACTGAGATTCCATCCCCAGCCTCGGACAGACGATCTGACGTCGTTCAACTGCAAATCTGACTTCTGGAAATTGCCGCCAGACAAAGTTCTGGAAATGACTGTCGGAAAACACTATCAGATCGCAGAAAAATCTAACTCTGGAAAAGTTGGGCGCCCCTAGCCTCCAGGGGCGCCTGGCTTTCAATGCCTTAGAAAAATTTCTGAAAATTTCAAATTTTAATGCCATTTCTCGTTTTCTGTGCCAACAACCTCTATTTGATCTTCGTTTTCGGTCGTTTGAGTGGCTGCTGAGGCAGGATGGGGGATGATCTAAGCAGCCTAAACATATCTGTTATTAAATCCTAGCTTTTACTGATGTTTGACTGAGTTTGACCAAGTTTGACCAACCGGGAACGAGCTGACAGAGGCATTTTTGACGTTTCTCGAAAAATGTAATAAAAAAATCTAACACTGGAGAAGTTGGGTGCCCCTAACCTCCAGGGGCGCCTGAAACCTTCAGACTTAAACCATTTTTCTGATTTTCAACTCTCATTGCAATTTGCTCCATTTTGCGTGCCGATAGCTGCTTCCTGATATCGATTTCGACGATTTCGTCAGTCAACATCCATTGGATGATGAATAAACTGGATAACCTGGGTACATCTGACGAGTTTTCCAGCTTTTCAGAGCCTGATGATCAAAATGATTGCTTTTACGCCCACCGAAACGGATTGACGGACACACTTCTCGCATTTTCTTGAAAAATGCAAAAAATTTCTAACACTGGTGAGACTGGGTGCCCCTAGCCTCTAGGGGCGCCTGAAATCTCCAGACTTAGCCAAATTTCATGATTTCTAGATTTTCTCCTCACCTTGGATCCATCCTGCTCCGTTTTGTGTGCTTCGTCGAGTCGACAACTGTTCGTTGGTTCTGTGTCGTTGGAACAACATTGAAAACTTGAAAACGAGCTTTGGTAGATGAACTTCCTCCATTGACGACTTTAGAGCTCATGCTTCGCCTTCTGAAAAAGCAGAAATGACCCAGTAGAGAAAACTTGACCTTTTGCAAATTCCGTCTGGACCACGCTGATCGTGAAGCAAAATCAACCAATCAGAATCAGGCACGACACCTAAATTGGAGATTCTATTTTTAGAAAGTTTTGCCAGCATCCATATCTCAAGAAACCTAGAAAACCTATTTTAATGTCTATTTTTAGAAATTTTGCTTTTTTGACTTTTTGATGAAAAATTTTCTAGATTTGCTCAAAATGCCTTAATGAAGCAAAAGTTTTGATTGGGTACAACAATTGGCTCTGTCTGGGGACCATGTCAGATACTTACGGCATAGGAGAACCGAGAATCTTTGGACTTTTTAAGCTTGGACCAGTGCCTTATTAGTTGGGGAATAGAGTCAGGTCACTTTCCTAATCACCTAGAACAAGACTTTTCCCTACACCTAAAACCGGACTTCCTAAAATCACCTAAAAGTTGGAACTTTCCAGAACACAAAGAACACAACTGACACATTATGGAAAGGGGAAAAACATTACGACATAACAATCACGTTACAGAAAAGGGAAACACATCATGAGAATAGAAAGTGTTCACACACGCTCTTTTTCCTGAGCGAGGATGTGAAGAACAAGACTATCACATAAAACCATCAACCGACTTAGAAAAGTAAGAACCATCTCTCCTTAGCTGTGAAGATTGTCTTGGTAGCACAAAGCTTTTCTTTCTCTGCAACATCTCCTCAAAGAGCCACGATTCAGGGGGGTATTCACGTTCAGGCCACGAAAAGTTCATGAGGAATTGGTTGATACGCCAGAGATTAGGTGGAGCATCTTCTTCTAAAGCAAGCAACCTCTGCAACAGGTGAAGGTACAAAACCTCCTTCTGAAGATATGTAGGAATATCTTGTGGCCAAAGCATATCTGTGGGAATGGTTATCACCACATATAGAATATGAGTTTCATTTATATCTTGTACACACGCAACTTTGAACTCAGTCAATGCATCATCTTCTGGAAAAGGTGTAAGTTGCTCATACACGACTCTCATTACTGATTCTTGGCTTATAGGATCCACGACTATCGTCGCCCATTTTTCCAGTGCTTCAGGAGTTTCTTCTCCTTCATTGGTTGTGTTTTCATCCATCCAATCTTCAGAGTCTGATAGATCATCCAAGTCTGAATGCTCAAACTCTTGATTATTATCGATAACATCTTCACCAGACAGATCACTCTGCCATTCATTATCTTGAATCTCGTCATACTCTGTAGAGTAATCTTCTTCAATGCGGATATCCGGCATCATTTCATCTTCAGCATTCATGTATCTTTCTTCTTCAGTTAAGTAGGCAGAATCAAAGGCAGATTCATCTGAGCTATATGTTTCTTCTTCATCCTCTTCATCGATCTCACATACGGCGTATCTCACAAAACATTTGTCGAGAATTTCTGACTTTTCAATATCATCCTCTTTAGTGACCAAAACTGAATATTCCATGAACTCTTCTTCTCCATAGACTTTGTCGTATGTTGCATTTAGTATTGGTTGTATAGTATCAGTGATGTCTCTTTCTTGCACAGGTTCATGGATGAATTCAGCATCATCTTCTTTATTAATGTGTATGAAAACTTTTTGAGACAAAGATGAAGATGGGCTAAATTGTAAAAGAAAATTTACAGTATCCTCTACTGAAGAACCACTCTCCAAGTGATGTAGAAAATTGTCGAGATCCAATAATGAATCTTCCATATGATCTCCGGTTTTGAGAAATTCCTCCAATGACGAATCATCTTCAAAATGAAGAAGATCTTGTTCTTGCTCCAATTGCGATGCTTCTTTGGTCTCTTCTTTGGATGTATCTGACACAGATTCTTCAAACCAACCTTCAAAAGACGAGAAAAACAAATCTGATTCATCAATATTTTGCTCTTGAGAAGATTGTCGCACTTCTTCTTCCTCAAAGAAAGTTTGTAAGTTGTACATTTCTTCGGATTCTTCCCTTGATTCGTCAACCACACAGACAACTTCCTGATTCTCTTTAGTTATTTCTGACAGTATAACATATGTACTAGGATCCGTTTCTTGATATAGCACTTGTGCTTGAGGATCCTGAGATTTCACCACCGTGAATCGTGACTTGGTTTTTGGTTCCAATTTGAAACTGCTTTTCTTTAAAGGAATGGTCGCAAATGACCAATCCAATTGTATTTCTCCTCCAAGATCTTTGCAGAAGCTTCTACTTAGCAGCATCCCATAACTGGTTGGAATGTCGGCCACCAAGATAGTCATCATTATTTTCTTCTCGGGACAAGCCACCAATCGTACTTGAGCATCCTTCAATTGTCCAACCAACGGCACTGACTTAGACTCAAGCAAATAACACTTGTCATGCGTTTTGGTGCACGAAAGTCCCAAAGCGTTCATCACCTGCAAAGGCATGACGTTATCCGAGGCTCCTGAATCAATGATACAATTGCTCAATTTATAGCCTCTTATATACAGAGAGATATAGAAAGGCTTTGGCTTCTCTTCTGCTGGAACGGAAGATTGAAGCAATGTGGGCTGTACGACAGTCTCCTTCTTGACATACTTAACAATTCTATCCAGCTGATCTGGATGGTCCTGAAGATACTCCAGCTGGGAAATCTGCACCTTTGTCTTCATCATGGAATCCACTATATCAAAATTCGCCGAAGACGAATCTTGAGCGGCTTTGACATTTTCATGTGGTGGCTTAACATTGGAAGTGGAAGCCACTTCCTTCCCCTTTTCTTTTGATCTTTGCTTATCCTCTTCTTCTTTCTATGCTTTGAAATGTTGAGCACGTGTAAACACAGGCGTTGAAAGATTTTCATGATTCACCACAAGAGAATATTGATGAAGATACTCTTGTTCTTCCTTTATTATAACGGGTTCATTCTGGAAGTATCCCGTAGTAGAGTTGCCATCGAAATTGTCTGTTTGTGGTAAGACAACATTTGCACTTGGGGAAGAGACAATGCTTGAAATGGGTGCACCATCAACATATCCCATGATTTGATTCATTCTTAAATTTTCAGGACATGTGGCTCCAGTATGTGCATCAGTCTCATGAAAGGAACAAAATACTACATTTTGAGCAGCATCAACTACTTGTCTTGGTGGTGGTGCTGGCAACCTAGGCCTGTAATTATTGAAAGGCTGAAAATTGTTCCTTTTAGGCTGATATGGTTGTTGTGGTTGGTACTGTTGCTGTGGTTGGTATTGTTGCTGTGGTGACTGATATGGCTGTTATGTAGGTTGCCCTTGAGTAGGCAACTGTCTCTTCATGATAGTCACCTCATTTGCTACCTTATGTTGCAGTGGATCTGTAGAACTCTGAACAAGAGGCATGATTGAATCTGTCTTCATCTTGCCAGAGGTAATCATGTCATCCTCTAACTTGATGGCATTTTCTTGTGCATTAGATAATTCTGTTTCATTAGCCGATCTCAAAAAGAAGGCTATCTCAGAAGGAAGAGCGTTAATGAAATTGCTCAACAAAATTTGCGGAGATGGATTAAGTGTCTGAGAAAGACGTGTAACCAGGCGATTAAACCTTGCCACAAACTCCCTCATTGGTTCATTGTTTTCCATCTTTGAATTTGAGAGTTGGGCGAACAATCTGTGATTGTCTTCGGCAGGCTTGAACCTTGCCAAGAATTTCTTGCTCATAGTTGCCCAACTTGTAATGATGCCTGGTTCCAGATGATTGAACCAGTCGGTAGCATTTCCCACGAGAGTCTCAATGAAGAGACGCACAGCATCTTCATGTGATACATGCAAAACGGCGCAAGCTGTTGTGAATGCAAAGATATGTTCGTCAGGATGTTGAGTTCCATCGCCGTGGAACCGGGGAAAGTGCTTCCTTGACCCCTTTGGTAACTCATGATGTGCTTGTAGGGCCAAAGGTCCAATGTCATTACCCCAAGGCAATGGGGGTGGTCGCCTCTGATTTGCACCATTGTGATTGTTATTATTTGCATCACCCATCGCTCTAGGCTGGATTATTGGTTCCTCTTGAGGTTCTTCCTGCTTGACTTCAGGAACCAACTGAACTTCAGGAACTATGTTGGATGCCTCTCCAACTTCTGTAGGAACAAGATCTTGGAAGAAAATATCTGTAACACTGCCTTTTCCCCTTCTTGAATAAACCCTGTGAGCCAGGATTATCTACTGCCACGCGGGAGGTGGTACTACTGGTCTTCCTACCACAAGATCCGCTTTGTGTTCTTCGTCAAGAATAGTAGCCGCGTTTCTTGTAAGATACCCAACTAGTTCTACTAAAATTTTTCCTTACTTAAACAATTTTACTTGCTATTAATTCATCAACTACCGCAACAATACAAAGATATACATCACAGACAACTACTTGAATGAGAGTTGGGTACTTGTCTAGTTACTTGATTCAATCAACTTGCAATGTCTTATTACATGGATAGTGCTTTTAGTAGCATGAAGTACAACTCATTCAAATGGAAATACAAAGGAAAGGCCTTGAAGCCTTGATGATTACAATGGGCGCCTATACTTGATCGACTCAATTGGACTCAATGATGTCAACTGAACGTCAACATCTCACAATATCACAAGGGAGCATCACCTTGCTTGTTGAGGGAGCATCACCCCAACACTTGAAACTCGCAGGCCTCAAGATTACAAGCTCAACAGCTTTGCAGAGAAAAGTTTGTCAAATGCATAGATGCCAAATGAATGAGAGAGCTCCTCCTTTTATAGGCCTGCCAAAGGCAATGAAGGCACGTTTTTCAATGCACAAAGAGGAACCAAGGCACGTTTCCCAAGAAGCATATTCATGGAGAATATTCCATCTGACAACTCACTCTTATTCACTGAATCAGTACGGATCCCAATATCATTTTGTTGACCAATGAAAGCTCAGGTACTACTAGGCGCCCAATTGAGGTAGTTTGATCATGAGCTTGCGCTTTACCACTGCTAGGCGCCAATGGAGATGGTGACTGCTAGAAGTTGCGCCTTGCTAGAGAAAGGCTTTCCAATGATGTCCACTCACTTCCCAAGGTGCCTTTGACAAACAACTATGCATTCAAAGTTCCAAAGTGAGCAAAACTTCTCCAAGTGTAATTTGAGTTGGTTTGAGGTGGAAATTGCGCCTACTCTGATCCACTTGATCATTTCCAACACCTAAAGTTCGTTAGTGCCACAAACCACTTGAATGAAGGAAATGTTAGTAGGCGCTAGAAATGGCAGAGTGTGATTAGATGTGCGCCTAGTCTGGAAACTCCTTCTAAGCGCCACAATTGGTGTGTTTTGCCCTAAAGATGCGCCTAGGCATCATAACACTTCCTTGACTTTATCTTTCAACTTGGCATTCTTAGAGTAATGTTCTTTCAACCACGTGATCATCAATCTACAAGGAAAGTGCGCCTACCCTTGCAAGTGTCTCCTTCAGTGTCTAGGCGCTAGTTGAAAGCAGGAAATGCCAACTTGGCTAGGCGCCCAACATTCCTTGGTGACTTTACAAACTTCAATTGCCTAGAACTTCTAGAGAAATGACCAATGCTCCCTTCCAGATGGTAGGCGCCATAATGAAGGTTGAATTGTGCCTGGATAGCATTAGGCGCTGGCTAGAAGATGCTACCCTCAGGAAAATGCGCCTTCACTTTCAAGATGTAGAATCCAGATCCAAAAGTGCTAATAACTTGGGCGCTCAATAAGAATCTTCCCAAAGTGGGTGTCCATGAGAGAATGAACTGAGATGATCATCAGACAAAGGCGCGGATCTAGCTTTAAGGAGTAGGCGCAAATGTGAAGTGGAAGAGAAGATGAAGTGCGCCTACTTGAGTTTAACACTTCACAAGATGGGAATGATGCTTCTGAGTGAAGGTATGATTTATTTGACAATCCTTAATCTTTATTGATGATCAAGAGAGCCTTCCAATGACTTTTGGACTAGGGCGCAATTCTAGGATGCCAGAGGCTTGCCCAAATACCTAGGCGCCCTCAGAGGTTTATGTGAACAGGAAATGGCGCCTTGACCTTATATGGCGCACTTACCCTGTCGAACCCACAATCTAGCTTAGAAGCCATTCAAGGTGGTCCAGATGTGATAAAGCGCCTTATTGTACTAGGCGCTCATTTTGGATGGTGCAACATGAACTGGCGCCTAAGGTGAATAAACCTTCTTCCCAAACCAATCCATTCATCAAACCTCATTCTGGAAACTTATCAACTTCTCCTGTCAAGCGCCCTATTTGAAAATGCTTTAAGACAAATCTTCTTACCATCTTGCACTTCCGACGTTTGTTCGAGGATCCCATATCCTAAGGCGCTCATTTGAGCAGTTTGATGAGGAATTTGCGCCTAGATTCCAGGAGTTAACTGCCTTACAACTTGGCTTCCAGACTTAGCCAAATTTCCAGTTTCTGACTTGTTCCTGCAAAACAAAAGTTAAGTTAGTCAAAAACCAATTCATTCCCTCATCATTCTGAATTAGCCTCCGGGAATGATCAATAGGCTAATCCAATCTTAAGCTGATGATCATGCCGGAAACGGGGACATGACATTTCTCCACTGATCAGGACTTTCCTTTTGCGCAAATATGAAACTCCCCTGGCTACTAATAATGTCCGTTTGCTCTCCTTCCACTTGTACAAGATTTGGTTGAATAGCAGGTGGTGTAAGATTTGGTTGTTGAACTGGAGCAGAAGGACACCAGAGAGTCATTCCCGTGACATAAGTCTAAGTTTGCTTGAAGTTTTATGCCTCGTGCCCCACGGTGGGCGCCAGAAAACTGTTGGCGTTTTAATTCGCACCTCTGGAATGCGAGTTGGAAACGAACAACTATGCACAGATAAACTGCTCTCCTATTGGAAGGGGGAGTTCCCTTTTTGCTGATGTTTGCTAAAAAGATAAATAAAACAAACCTTGCCTATCTTCTTTTTGATTCTCAGTTGCGAGCACAAGGTTATAAAACTCTAAACGCTGCAGAAGAGGTTTTTCCTCTTTAAAACTTCTACTACAACTAGGCTTAAACTAATGACGCTTTTAATCTCCTAAGTAAATTCAGAGCAAAGGGATTAAAAGTGGACAAGGAATGATCGTTTTAACACAAAAACTTAAGTAAATTTCTCCCAGATTTGCATCACAAGACTCAGTACTTTAATGATGAAAGCTGAAATAAAAGTTACACAAGCCACACATCTGACGACGAAACTTGATGATCCGAGATAGAATATCAGAGAAAAATAGGCATGAGATTTCTATTCCAACATCACAAAGTTGATACAACTCCAAGACAGCAATATTGTAAGTCTGTAGCAAAAGGCAGGCATACAGCAAGCGATCAAACACTGGAGAACAGGTTACACAGAGTGAACAAACACTTGAAATAACAAAATCTGCAGGCTAGAATAGGCACAGCAAATTTGCTATCACAAAAGAAGCTCTATTATAATGGGCAAGGCTGCCCTTATTTATACTAAAATCAAAGGAGTAGGGAATCCTAAAATCTCCTTGATTAACCCTAACTTGCCAACTCGCAAGCTTTATTTCTATTCTAAGATAAAGATACAACTAACAAACGCTTTAAAGCAATTTGCTTTAAAGCAAAGAAAACTCCAACTAATACAAAGTGATTTCTTTCTAAAGAAAGAATGGATGAGCTTAGGATGAAAGCAAATGCTTTAAAACAAAAAGCATCTGAGTTAAAGCTGCTTTCTTTTGAGTCACATTCTCATCTACATTCTTGCTTTATGGTGATGTCATCCATTGATATTTTTTGCTGATTTCTTCTAAAAAGTAGATTCTGAGCGAAAAAAGATGGCACATGGGTTTTTTAGATAATTCCGTTCTGAAGCAACCCAGTTTGTTGGATTCTGAAAAAGCGGAGGATTTCTCGAAAAAGTAGCAAAAAAGCAGACTCCCGAAAAAAGCAAAATTCCCAATCTTTAAGAGGATGAAATTTTGGATGGACCAATCTCGATGAAATTTGAAAAAGCTTCGGCCCTGTTTCTGAAAAATGATCTCCTAGAAAAAAGGACCTTGAAAAAGCGTGCTCCCCTGCTTCCTCATCTCGAAACTATGAAGAACGCTGAAAAAGCACTTCGTTTGAGCCTTTGAATTTTCGTGGAAAGAAAAATAAAAATCCTTCCTCTGGATGCAACCTGCAAAAATAATGAATAAAAGCGGCCAAAAGCTTGTCTTTATAGAACTTTAGGGCAAAAAAGCAGCTTTCTTTGTGAAGAAATAAAGCTTCAATCTTATCAATGAAGAAAGCAACTTTTAAAGCACAAATCCAAGTGGATGTCTTCGAATAGGAAGAATCCTTATTTTGTAGCTGCCTATAGCTTCATGTGTAAGACAACGAAAAATATTTTCTTTTGATGATGTCATCGAACACGCGAGTTTGCAAAAGTGTTAGCCAATCTTACTTCGTTTTTGAAACTTCTGCACTCGTTTCGACTCAAGTATGGCCTGTCTCTGACTTCAACAAGATGGCAAAATGTCACCATTGACTGAAAAAGTTGACTGATCTTGACATTTCGGAGACCTATCAACTGAGATTCCATCCCCAGCCTCGGACAGACGATCTGACGTTGTTCAACTGCGAATCTGACTTTTGGAAACTGCCACCGGACAGAGTTCTGGAAATGACTGTCGGAAAACACTGTTAGATGATAGAAAAATCTAACTCTGGAAAAGTTGGGCGCCCCTAGCCTCTAGGGGCGCCTGGCTTTCATTGCGCTAGAAAAATTTCTAAAAATTTCAAATTTTAATGCCATTTTCTCGTCTTCTGTGCCAACTGTTGATAACTGAGAGGGGGGGTGAATCAGTTATCCTAATTATTTTCCTTTTTGAACTTTCTTTTTAATTGATGCAGTATAGAGTCAAACACAAAAACATTAATCATGAAATAAGAAACACATGACACAGTATTTTTGACGTGGAAACCCTGTTAAGGGAGAAAACCACGGGGTGATTAACCCAAAATTATTCTCTGTTAGAAGAATAGGAAATTACAAAATGGCACTTGCCAATTAGGGCTCACTGCCCGAGCACACTGCTCACAAGAGGCCCACTGCCTACAAGAAGACACACTGTCTACAAAGTGATAAGAATCACAGTCTTGAACTGATTGGAAGCATCTGCATATGCTGGAGTTCAGTTCCGGTTAGGCTCAGTACACTGATCTGCTGCACTTCATCTTTCCTTTGTTCTTTATTCTGCTATCTTTCACATACCGGATCCTTTTTGCTACCTCTGCTCTGTTCTGGACTTATTCGCATATATCTTCACACCACCACACTTCTTCACAACTAAATCCATCCTCTATATATATCCGCACAAGTAATTTCATCACCTTTCTAGTCGGCATCCGGAACAGTCTAGTTTCTTACAAACTCTTGTTCTGTCGGCTGAATCCTTCCTCACCAAGCAATGCGGATCAAGCATATACTTGTAGATATCATTAATCATGTCGGCCAAACATGATTCATGCCTTCACAACCTCTATCATCAATAGTAACACATCCGGAAAGTAGTCTGATACTCTGTCAGTCAGTTCTTCCTCTGTTTTCACTCTCTCAGGAATCCGGTACTCAACTATTCATATCTTTTTCCTTGTTCATCACCGGAGGCTAAATCCTTGGAATATACCACTCAAGGTAGTCCTCTTGACTTTCCCAAATCCGCACTGCACCAAGACACTTCCTCTGAGAGATCCGGACCAATCTGTCGGACCTTGCCACATGCTCTGTTCTTGTTCACCGGACCACAACATTCTTTATTCTGACTTCCGGTAGAGACACATTATGACTTGCGGATATGTGGGATGACCTTTGTTGCCATCAATGACAACAACCATGAATCCATATAGTGTCTCTTGCCAACAATCTCCCCCTTTGGCATTGATGGCAACACTTAGTGAAAAATGACTAAGTGTTTTCACTATGCTCCCCCTTTGCTGATGCTTTGTCTTTATATACAATTTCCGGAACTCCCCCTTAGTTGGATTCCTCATTTTTCACTGCTCCTCACTCCCCCTTTGACATCAATGGCAAAGGGTAGGGTCCGCACACCAAAATTTTCAAAAATTTTCTATATATAGCCGCATATTTACATACTCACATGTACTGAAGAATGTCTGCAATTGGATCATTTCTGTAGCCCAACTTTGCTTCATTCTATCCAAAATTGAAATGTGACCACTTAACAAAAATGCAAAAGCTTCTGCCCGCTTGAGATCTGTCGGATCTTTTGTTTGGGCGGTGGTCTGAGCATCACTGATGGCCTCATGCATAGTTTCCAACTTAGGGATTATAATCCTTCTAAGTTCTCCCATCCGGTTGGTGATGTTCTTCCTTTCCTTCTCAAGATTCTTTATTTCATTCAAGACTGCAATAGTCTGACATTCTTGATTTATTATGGAGGAAGAGAGAGGATCAAAACTTTGAGATAAGCTTTGTAGCTTGTCCTGTTCCTCTTTTATTTTCTTATCAATTGCTGCTGTTGCCTTTGGCCAGGATATGCAAAATTTGTAGATGTCACCGCCATCCTTAAGAGCATTCTCTAAGCTCTTTATTCCAATGCTCACAATCTTCCTATCTTTAGAGATTAATTCTAATATTTCTGAAAATCTCTTATCCAAAAATTCCTTCCGGACCTTTTCTTCAGCTGATTTTTCTAGAGAATCAAAATGTGTATCAACACTGCTGACTAAGGTTTTCAGATTACCGGAAGTGGAGGCTGTCGGATCTATCTGGATTGATGGCATAATCTTTACAAGTACTCCGGAAGCAGCCTCTATCAACTCACAGTCTTCCATATGAGACTTCAGGAGTTTTTCATTTGCCTTGGCATTTGCAAATGAAGCTATCTTCATTGTTTGTACCGGAGAGAGAGAGTCAAAGTCAAATGGGCCTTTTAGAAGCTCCGGTTCATCAATCTCTAAAGTTTCTTTGCTCAAAAATTGTTGAACAGTTTGTGCAGTGTCTCTTGCCGGAGACAGATGTTTCTTTTCTTCTGCAGTCTTGGAACTGTCAACCTCTTTGTCTTTCACCACTGCTTCCTTCTCCTGTAATTGCTCTTCTTCTTTGGATCCGGAGACTGTAGGGGAAACCGGAGGAGAGATGCTAGCTTGTTCATGGGCCACTTCTTCTGGAGCAGAGGGTCCCAAGTCCTCAGCTGTTTCTGTACCTAAGTCCTCTACAACAGGAAGATTGAACCTTTTGAAGGCCTTCCGGAGGATCTCTTCTGTTTCTTGGGCCACTTTGTCAGTCTCACCAAGCATGAGTTGATTCATCCTGGCTTTGCTTCTGAACTCATCTTTGCAGTCCTTGAAGATAATGTTCATTGTCTTGGGATCAATTTGAGGATATAGCTGAATAGCTATCTGCTCCCGGATCTCAAGATCTTTAGCATGAGCATTATTCTTTCTTACTTCCAATTCCTTTTCTAGGCTTTTAGGAATAAGAGATATGATTTCAATGAAAGCCTTATTATATATGTTAAGATATTTGACTGTGGCTTCCTGCAGAGTCTTTTGGTCAGCCTCATTGAAGTCATCATAAGATTCAGTCATTGGTTGAAGGTTTCCATCCACCGTGACCGACTTGATTACATTCTCTAGAGACAGAGTGGGCTTTTCAACAGATACCTCCGCCATTTCATCCTTGTCTTGGCCTGTGGAGGGTTTACCGGATCCTTTCTTCTTCTGTTTCTTTATTTCTCTTACTCCCTCATCTGACTCTGTTTTCTCTTCATCCTTTTGGCTTCCATAAGCCCTTGTGGCTTTTGTCTTGGATCTCTTACCGGATGCCTGGACTTCCGGTTTAGAACTTTTGGTTGTGGGAGGTGCAGATCTCTTTGATGATCTGGTCCGGGTGGGAGCTTCAACCGGAGCACTTTCTTTACTTTTCTCTTCTTCCTCAGCCTTCCTCCTCTTTTCCCGGCTGGCATCAAGTGCCTCTTTTGAGATGCCTAGGCCTTGAGCAATGTGCTCTACTTCTTTTCTCACCTTTCTTTTAATCTCAGATTCCCTGAGTTCTACATGTATTTTTACACTCAGCTCCTCAAAGGTTCCAAACCTTTTTGCCTTAGGATCTTTAGGCTGACTTAGCATGTGTTGAACATGCAGCTCCACTATCTGTTCATCCACTTCATACCCCATGGGCATGATCCAGACAGTCCTTGGCTCCACTGCCTCCATCAGGCACTGATCAGTGTCAACCATAAAGCACACTGAGTCTTTGTATTTTTCAACAAGAGACTGGGGAATTCTCTCTCTTGCTTGCATCATGCTCTGAAAGTTTTTGAAGTATCCCCATAGAGCTGAATTTCTCGCTTTTGCATCCCCAAGTCCATGCAAATAGTCTCTTATCTGGACTGCAACAGGTTTGTCATTCTGCCATACCCATCCACTTGATCCGGGTAGCTCATTCATGAAGTAGAAGAATAGACATACAATAAGAGTACCATACTTAAAGGAATTCTTCTTATCCTTCTTGATTTTCTGTATATTTTCCATTAATTGGCTTAGCAGTAGTTCGCAGAGATCATATTCTGCATTCTTTCTTAGCATTTCATAGGCAGTGTATACTGCAGTTCCGGATACAGAATTCTCCCTGCTGGAGTGATAGATCTTGTATCCTATTATCATGGATGCATATTTGATATCCGGATCCGAAATATCTTCAATGGTCATTGCCCTCTTATCAAATTTTGATCCGGTGGCCTCAGTTACAATGTTGTTCTTGACAGATTTGAGGATAGGTATCCCTCCGGAAGAGTATAGACCAGTTACTGCTCTAATTGCCTCTTTTGTGATCTTGCAGGGTCTATCCAGCCATAGAAAGTTGTCATGCATCCTGCTCAGTACATACCGGACCCATTCATCTTCTTCAAAGCAGGGGAAATGAATAAATTGCTCAAATTGTTTCTTCTGGATATCCTTATACTCTGGTTTAAGCTCAAAAGCATTGTCTATCAGTTGCTTGTGATAGAGGTCTCTTAATTTGAATTCCCCAAATTCCTCAATGCTTGCATGTATGTAAACCCTAATGTCTTCGGTATGTAAAACTCCGTGAGGAACACTAGAGAAGGCTCCTAGTGGATCTACCTCCAATGATTTGTAGGGATGTTTCTTGAATGAGGGGCGAGGTCTATCAGAGATCTTAACTATGTTTGGAGTAGCCATTCTTCAAAGATTTGCAGTGAGGTAATGAAAAACGGAGAATACCTTATGCGCCTTCGGTTTGCACGGAGTGGTTGGATTGATTTCTTTATGCAATAACTTCGGCAGGAGATCCTTGGTGTGCTTGATGAACCTTGTTGCAGAGCTCCACTTTTCGCTTCTTCTTGAGTGCAGAATGAGCAAATGACTTTTGAGAAATCCCTTAAATTGCTCCGCGAACCCTAATATCTGTCTGCAATAAATGCTTCACCTACATCATTCCGGTTTGCCTTGTCTGGATAGCTTGGAGTATCCCGGATTAGTTCTGATCTGTGGATATCATCCGGATCTTTCAATCATGAATAAATCGAAGTAACATATTACAAGAATATCTCAAACACTCTGTCCAATCCGCAGAACAAGATAGTGCACTTCCGGATCTCTCCGGACCTTTTTGTAATCCTTTATCATACCGGAGCATCTCCCTGAACAGGTCTTACTTGATCGATCACAGCTTCTTCATAACTCCATGCGGACCTCTGAAAACTTGACTGAAGCATCTCAAGACACATATCTGCAAACCCTTTAATCCGCATCTTGTGCCACATCCGGCACCACTTGTTTGGCTGGGGGAACAGGATTTTCTTTGAGTCTCCCCCTGAGCCTGAGCTCACTTTTTAATTTCCGGAAGAAATATCAGCACCAGAGTCTGGTGCGGATCCAACCTCTACATTCTCTGAACTTTTCTTCACCCAAATCTTGCTCATCTGATTCCTAACTTCATCCGCATTCATCTTTTGTTTACCCTTATCTTGATTCTGATTATACACCGGACCTCTTTTGTCCTGATACTTGTTTTTGCAGACTTTAGCATTATGACCGGACCTATAGCAGATTTGGCAAATAACATTTCTTTGCATATTTGACTGATATCCTCTTGATCTGCATTGATTAGCCATATGACCTACTCTATTGCATGTGAAGCATCTACCTTTGAATGATTTGTTTACTTGCATAATTCTGCATTCATGGGATTTGTGTCCATACCTTTTGCAGTTGAAGCACTGTCCGGAGAAGGATGAATTAATTTGATTCATTCTCATTCTGCACTGATTAGCTTTGTGACCAAAGTGGTTGCAGCTGTGGCAGTATCCATTGAAGGATGGATATCTTTGAGCATTTGGCTGTCTTACCGGAGGTCTTCTAGGCCTGCTCCTTGGATTTTCTGATCCATGATTCTTCTGACCAGATCCGGAGCTTTCTCCTTTCTCATATCCCAAACCATACTTGTCATCTGTCCTCTTTTGACTTCCAAGAAGAACTTCAAGTTGAGCAGAACTTATCTTGAATTTCTCTTTATATTCATTTGCTGTTTGAAGGTCTCTTTTGAGAGAGGCAATTTGATCCTGAAGTTTTTCTTCATTATCTTTGGCATCTTCAAGATCAGATTCAAGATGTCTGATAATCCTGTCCATCTGGTGGCATTCTTCAGATTTTTCTTTAAGAAATTGTCTTAGATTGTCTTCAGCCTTTCTTTTTTCTTCAATCTCTTGAGTAAACTTTATAGTCCCTGATTCCATTTCATGTCTTAACATAATGACTTCTTTTGATAACTTTTCACATAACTTGGTTTGCTCAGTCAATTCTTCATTTGTATTGCTTTCTTCACTTTGTCTTGCCAACTGTTGGAGTAGCTCCTTTCTCTTTTTCATAGAGAGACTTAATTTGTCTTTTAATTCTCTCATGAATTCATCAGCCTGTTTGAGTCTTTCCTTTAATTCACTGACTTCAGAATTTGACTGTTCAAGATCCTCAAGAGCAGTCTTGAGTTACTCCCTTAAACCATATGCATCCATTTGAAATCCCAGATCTTCCTCAAGCTGTTAGGCTCTATTAGGAGGAACTTAGCTCTGATACCAATTGTTGATAACTGAGAGGGGGGGTGAATCAGTTATCCTAATTATTTTCCTTTTTGAACTTTCTTTTTAATTGATGCAGTATAGAGTCAAACACAAAAACATTAATCATGAAATAAGAAACACATGACACAGTATTTTTGACGTGGAAACCCTGTTAAGGGAGAAAACCACGGGGTGATTAACCCAAAATTATTCTCTGTTAGAAGAATAGGAAATTACAAAATGGCACTTGCCAATTAGGGCTCACTGCCCGAGCACACTGCTCACAAGAGGCCCACTGCCTACAAGAAGACACACTGTCTACAAAGTGATAAGAATCACAGTCTTGAACTGATTGGAAGCATCTGCATATGCTGGAGTTCAGTTCCGGTTAGGCTCAGTACACTGATCTGCTGCACTTCATCTTTCCTTTGTTCTTTATTCTGCTATCTTTCACATACCGGATCCTTTTTGCTACCTCTGCTCTGTTCTGGACTTATTCGCATATATCTTCACACCACCACACTTCTTCACAACTAAATCCATCCTCTATATATATCCGCACAAGTAATTTCATCACCTTTCTAGTCGGCATCCGGAACAGTCTAGTTTCTTACAAACTCTTGTTCTGTCGGCTGAATCCTTCCTCACCAAGCAATGCGGATCAAGCATATACTTGTAGATATCATTAATCATGTCGGCCAAACATGATTCATGCCTTCACAACCTCTATCATCAATAGTAACACATCCGGAAAGTAGTCTGATACTCTGTCAGTCAGTTCTTCCTCTGTTTTCACTGTCTCTCAGGAATCCGGTACTCAACTATTCATATCTTTTTCCTTGTTCATCACCGGAGGCTAAATCCTTGGAATATACCACTCAAGGTAGTCCTCTTGACTTTCCCAAATCCGCACTGCACCAAGACACTTCCTCTGAGAGATCCGGACCAATCTGTCGGACCTTGCCACATGCTCTGTTCTTGTTCACCGGACCACAACATTCTTTATTCTGACTTCCGGTAGAGACACATTATGACTTGCGGATATGTGGGATGACCTTTGTTGCCATCAATGACAACAACCATGAATCCATATAGTGTCTCTTGCCAACACCAACAACCTCTGTTTGATCTTCGTTTTCTGTCGTCTGGGTGACTGCTAAGGCAGGACGAGGGATGATCTGAGCAGCCTGAACATATCTGTGATGAAATCCCAGCTTTTATTGACGTTTGATTGAGTTTGACCAAGTTTGACCAACCGGGAATGAGCTGACGGAGGCATTTTTGACGTTTCTCAAAAAATGTGAAAAAAATCTAACACTGGAGAAGTTGGGCACCCCTAGCCACTAGGGGTCCCTGAAACCTTCAGACTTAACCATTTTTCTGATTTTCAACTCGTTGCAATTTGCTCCGTTTTGCGTGTCGATAGCTGCTTCCTGATGTCGATTTCGACGATTTCATCAGTCAACTGCCACTGGATGATAAATGAACTGGATAGCCTGTGTACATCTGACAAGTTTTCCAGCTTTTCAGAGCTTGATGATCAAAATGACTGCTTTTACGCCCACCAGAACGGATTGACGGACACACTTCTCGCATTTTCTTGAAAAACGTGAAAAATTTCTAACACTGGTGAGACTGGGCGTCCCTAGCCTCTAGGGGTGCTTGAAATATCTAGACTTAGCCAAATTTCAGGATTTCCAGATTTTCTCCTCACCTTGGATCCATCCTGCTCCGTTTTGCGTGCTTCGTTGAGTCGACGATTGTTCGTCGGTGCTGCGTCGTTGGAACAGCGTTGAAAACTTGAAAACGAGCTCTAGTAGATGAACTTCCTCCATTGACGACTTCAGAGCTCATGCTTCGCCTTCTGAAAAAGTAGAAATGACCCAGTAGAGAAAACTTGACCTTTTGCAGATTCCGTCTAGACCACACTGATCGTAAAGCAAAATCGACCAATCAGAATCAGGCATGACACCTGAATCGGAGATTCTATTTTTAGAAACTTTCTATTTTTAGAAAGTTTTGCCAGCATTCGTATCTCAAGAAACCTAGAAAACCTATTTTGACGTCTATTTTTAGAAATTTTGCTTTTTTGATGAAACATTTTCTAGACTTGCTCAAAATGCCTTAATGAAGCAAAAATTTTGATTGGGTACAACAGTCACTGCATTGATTGTGGTAGGTAAGGGGTTCAAAGCCCCAAGTCGTCATGAGTTGAGTGGGCCATTATTGCAAGAGGAGGTCAAACACACATCTACTAGTAGAGGATCAAAGGAAAATTTGGGAAAGAAAAGGCTGCACTATTTTATTTGACGGATGGACAGATGCCAGGAATAGGACCCCATCAATTTTTTAGTGGCTTTAGGAGGGTAGCTAGTCTTTTTAAAGTCAGTTGATGCCTCTAATGAAATAAAAAATGTAGAAACCTTGTGTAACATGTTGGATGAGATGGTGATGGAAGTGGGAGTGGAAAATGTCATCCAAATATTGACTGACAATGTAGCTGCATATGTGGCAGCTGATAGACTTCTAGAGGCAAGGCATCCAACATTGTTTTGGAGCCCTTGTGTTGCCCACTGTATTGACCTTTTTGAGGACATTGTAAAACTAAGCTGGGTGAAGATTGTCATGTCCCCATATCTAAAACACTGTTAAAGTAAAGATTTGAACGTGATAAAGATGGTTTGTAAAATATTATTTGGGCTAATAGAAATAATTACATACATTATATATTATTTAATAAATAATATTATTGTATGAATATTTCATTATAATTAAAATATAATATCCATATTATAAATAACAATATATATAAATATATCTAATAATATAAATACAAATATTATTATTGTTATCTTATATTGTAATATAAATATAAATAATATAATATAAATGATATATCATTTATATAATACAAAGACTACAAAATAAATAATATATCATTTATTATAATGATATAATATAAATACAAATAATATAAATAAATAATAAGATAAAATAAATATCTTTTAACCTATCCTGGGAGTTAGGTATGGTTAGAACTAGTTTTACCACAAAAGGGAACTAATATAAAGCATAAAAATTATAAGAGGGTAAGTATGTCTTTTACCACCAAGCATAATAAGAGACGTGCCTCTTTGAATATATCTCAGAAATAAATAAAGGTTGTGAGATAGAAGGAAAACATCATCGGAGGAAAAAAAGATATTTTTTAAGAGAACACTTCTGAGATAAATACAACTTTAATATTGAAAATAAATAAATATAATAAAGAGTAATCGTATTTGATTTATTTAAGAGCATAGCACACATTGAGAGATTGGAGGTAAACTTGTTAGGAAGAAGTAGCATTAATACCTCAAAGGTAGATAAGACCGGCGGTGGAATGGACCATGTTACATCATACTTAGGCAATGGATAAGACCTGCGGTGGAATGGACTATGCTACATCATACAAAGGTAATAAGTAAGACCTGCGGTGGAATGGGCATATGTTACATCATACAAAGGCACTTAGTAAGACCTAAGGTGGAATGGGCATGTGTTACATCATACAAAGGCACTACTCGTAGAGGATGATTCATGCGACCTAACAAGAGATAGTACCCCATCTCCACTAGGGTTTGAAAATAAATAAAATTAACATATAATAGACAACCCTAATTATGGATATAAGTTCATATTATAAGAAGAATTGATTACTAATGTTCTCTTTTACAAGTTGAAATTATGTGCAAGGTTAAAGAAAATTTTGACTTGCTAAAGGGGACATTACAGTGGTATCAGAGCAGTGATCCCGCCATCCTGTGAATAATAGTTAAAAATAAATAAAAATGAAAAATAATGTTGTTTAATACATTGCTAAAATATTTTAAAAATATATATATGTAACATTAAAAAATTAGAAGTTACTCAATATGTTATGATGGAACATAAAAAAAAAAAAAAAAAATTACAAATATGTAATAAGTAATGAGTAAATAAGGTAAAAAATAAATAAGAATAAAATAACTCTTAAAATTACATTAAGTAAATATACTAAATGAAATAGTAAAATAAAATAATTAAAATATTTCTATGGGTAACCTACGACTTGAAATGGCATGAGAAAAACAAATTAAAATATATGTAAACAACTAGCTCCAAATATTTATTGTATTTATTGTGTACATAAACCTCAATAAATATAATGTTATAAAATATTATAGGATACCTAATTATAGTTGCTTGAGGACAAGCAATCTTAAGTGGGGAGGGTTGTCATGTCCCCATATCTAAAACACTGTTAAAGTAAAGATTTGAACATGATAAAGATGGTTTGTAAAATATTATTTGGGATAATAGAAATAATTACATACATTATATATTATTTAATAAATAATATTATTGTATGAATATTTTATTATAATTAAAATATAATATCCATATTATAAATAACAATATATATAAATATATCTAATAATATAAATACAAATATTATTATTATTATCTTATATTGTAATATAAATATAAATAATATAATATAAATGATATATCATTTATATAATGCAAAGAATACAAAATAAATAATATATCATTTATTATAATGATATAATATAAATACAAATAATATAAATAAATAATAAGATAAAATAAATATCTTTTAACCTATCCTGGGAGTTAGGTATGGTTAGAACTAGTTTTACCACAAAAGGGAACTAATATAAAGTATAAAAATTATAAGAGGGTAAGTATGTCTTTTACCACCAAGCATAATAAGAGACGTGCCTCTTTGAATATATCTCAGAAATAAATAAAGGTTGTGAGATAGAAGGAAAACATCATCGGAGGAAAAAAAGATATTTTTTAAGAGAACACTTCTGAGTTAAATACAACTTTAATATTGAAAATAAATAAATATAATAAAGAGTAATCGTATTTGATTTATTTAAGAGCATAGCACACATTGAGAGATTGGAGGTAAACTTGTTAGGAAGAAGTAGCATTAATATCTCAAAGGTAGATAAGACCGGCGGTGGAATGGACCATGTTACATCATACTTAGGCAATGGATAAGACCTGCGGTGGAATGGACTATGCTACATCATACAAAGGTAATAAGTAAGACCTGCAGTGGAATGGGCATGTGTTATATCATACAAAGGCACTTAGTAAGACCTAAGGTGGAATAGGCATGTGTTACATCATACAAAGGCACTACTCGTAGAGGATGATTTATGCAACCTAACAAGAGATAGTACCCCATCTCCACTAGGGTTTGAAAATAAATAAAATTAACATATAATAGACAACCCTAATTATGGATATAAGTTCATATTATAAGAAGAATTGATTACTAATGTTCTCTTTTACAAGTTGAAATTATGTGCAAGGTTAAAGAAAATTTTGACTTGCTAAAGGGGACATTACAAAGAATGTGGTTGAAGAGGCAAGAAATATCACAAAATACATCTACAACCACACATGGGTCCTAAATCTTATGAGAGAACACACTGATGGCAAGGAGCTCGTGCGATCAGGAGTCACATGCTTTGCCACTAATTTCCTTGCCTTGTAGAGCATAGTAGTAGCATTGCCCCACCTTAGGCGCATGTTTGTGAGTGAAAGGTGGTTGGAGAGTCCTTATCGTAGGAAGCTGGAAGCAGAGAGGGTCGTGACTAACAGTTTTTGATGATGGCATTGCCAAAGTCATGGACGAGATCATCAAAGTAAGTTTTCAAACATTGATTTTTATTTATTTATTTATTTGCTAATGTTAAAATTTGTTGATTTTGTAAAATTTTTATATTTTTATTTGTTGAATTTCAATTAGTATAATTCTCTAATTTTATTTTCATCCACTATTGATTTAGGTGTCAGAATTGTTGATTAGGGTTCTATGATTGGTGGATGGGGATCAAAAGCCCATGGGGTATCTATATGAGGTCATGGATAAGGCCAAAGAGGTAGTTCAGCATTTGTATGGGTCGAATAAAACAAGATATGAACCCATATGGCGCATTATTGATCGGAGGTGGAACCGACAACTCCACCAACATATTCATGTTGCTGGTTACTATTTGAATCCCAAGTTTTTCTTCTCCTCTTCATTCAGAGCAGATGCAGAGGTTATGCTTGGCCTTAACACATGTATTGAGAGGTTGGTCTTTGATGATAACCTTCGAGACCTCGTACTCGATGAGTTACATAGCTATAAAAGCACGGAGGGGCCTTTATTTTCTTCAAGAGATTGCATTCGTAGGAGATCCACTCTGCAACCAAGTAAAAACATATGTTTACTTTTAATTTACTATTTATTTTAATTTTTAAGTTTACTAAAATCCTTACAAAGTTATAAATGTTATCCTTGCATATTTATGGTGGGAAGATTATGGTGCCTCAACACCTAATCTTCAAAAGCTAGCCATCCGGATTTTATCCCAGCCTTGTAGTGCATCCGGTTGTGAGTGCAATTGGAGTGTTTTTGAGGCCATTCACACAAAGAAGTGCAACAGGTTAACTCAAAAGCGCTTGAATGACCTTGTCTATGTGCGGTACAACCTTCAGTTACATGAGAAGGTAGAAGGCCAGGAATCACAACATGCGTTGGACCTTGACGACATTGATCCATACTTAGAGTGGATTGCTAAGGATGTTAATGTTGATCCATTGTGTGCTATTGCTGATGATGATATAGCTGCTCTGGAGAGGGATACAACTGAATGGCAAGCGAATGTGGCAGCATATGAGGATTCCGAGACAGAGTCAGATGATGATGTGCCATTAGGGGTGGGTTCCTCACATGTACCACATGATCCTATAGATGAGGCTCCTATTGAGGATACCACAACTATACCATCCACTTCCACACCATCCACACAGAGAAAGAAAACTTTTTGAGCTTTAGTCGTAGAAGAAATTTATGATTTATATTTTCTAGTGATAATGAAACTAGAATTTCATATGTATTTGAAGGTTGAACTCTTTTTTTGGTCTATGATATGTATTAAACTCTTAATTTTGATTTATATATGAAGGAAATCAATAATGCATTCTACAATTTCAGAAATGTGTGTTTTTAAGAATTTTAAAAAAAAATTATGCATTTTTAAATGTTTGATAAATTTGTCGAGTTATTGCCGAGTCCCGCGTTTTTAAAAATTTTGGGTCTACCGAGTAATTGCCGAGTCTGAGTTTTTCAACTATGGTATGAACAACAGGGACCTTCGTGATGTAGAGCCACAGCCAGAAACGTGTACTAATGGTGGAACTTGATTTTATTATCATCGGCAAGAGTTGTTCAAATGTCTTACCGACATCCCATCGATTAGACTATAACCATCGGCATCTTCAAAAACTGTCACACCGAACTCCACCTCACGCCGATGGATGTTTTTCGCTTTATTGCCTATCGGCAAGATAGTGCCTATCAGGCTCTCCACTCTGACTTGCTCCGATGACTGAGGTCACACCGAAACATGCAAACCCTAACCTGCTGAACAGGTTCCCGTTACCTCTGCTACCGGTCACCTCTATCGACTAAGTTGCTTATCTGCAACACTTACGATGTCGGTCTAGCCGCGGAAGGTCTCCCAGACGCTCCACTTCACGCCGACGCCAAGCTCCTTATCGCCTATCGGTGGGACTCCCACTATCGGCGAACTCCTTGAGCCTTTTGCCGATCTCTATTGTCTCCCCGATACTACCAATGTTGGGTTCCACCGTCGGCCAGACTATGACTATCGGCGAAACATTCTCCTCGCTCACTGATACCCACTCTTACATCGATATGCTTTCTTCTTTCATTGAGACTTTCACCCACTCTCCCTGATGGACTATCCACTCTTCCTTTCGCACTTGTCGCTGTGACATATAACATCGGCTACACCAAACAACCTTATACCGATACCTTCGGTCACCCCGACGAGCCTTCGGACCTCATTCATTGGTGTGACTAACATCGTCGGCAGAACATTTCACTTCTCCACCGATAGTATATCTCATGCCGATGTGTTCACAAATTTGCACAGAAAACTCTGAGATCGAGCCGATCTGTTTCCTGGGCAATTTTAACTTAGATTTTATCCTTCAAACCCTAGCACATGAGGATGCTAGGTTTGCTCACTACATGCAATATTTCGATCCCAAAAACATGAAATGTAAAAACAGAAAAACGAGAATGCAAACTAAACTACTGTACATGTCCATTCCACCGATTTAGAGAATCAACCGGTGGAATGGATGAATGATTCCATCTCAATTGCAAAACAAAATATGATCACACAGATAGATCGAAGATCAGACAAATGAAACAACGGGATCTTTATTTCAATATCAGAAATGCATAGAAATATCTGACTTCACAGTCCCACTGTACCACAATGCTCAGTCTGATCTCCAAACACAATGTCTCTGTTTTTCATATGCAACGCTAAACTATATCTAAACAAATTGATCTAGGGCATAAATAACTACTCCTCTCGAGTAGTACAGACTCGATTCCTAGCGGCTGGGAGCTTCCAAGCAGCTGGGAGGACAGCTAGCATAACAAACTATAACTGTCAACACACAATCCTAGATTGACTTAAAACATAAGAATTGGTCCAATGGACCTTATTACATCATAAACTAAAAACATACTATAATTAGACTTATTCTTTATTTCGAAGGGGTGCTCCTGCACCATACTCCCTAGAAGAAGAAATCTTAAGTCCACTTGAGATGAGAGTATGTAGGTCTGAACCATGTTGGTTGATCTGTTCTTGAGTCATCCACACTGCTTCGGAATCAGGTTTGCCCTGCCAAGCCACCAAATATTCCAAATATGTTTTGTTCCGGGTCTTCTTGATCACTCGTGTGTCTACAATCTTCTGCAACTGTGGTGGATCATGTTTTGGAATGTCATCAGCTGCTGTAGCCTATAGTAGTTTCTGTTCTTCATCTGGATTATGCTTGTATGGAGTTAAATCACATACATTGAATATAGGTGATAAACCAAGATCAGAAGGAAGTTGTATCTCATAAGCATTCTGTCCATGCTTTCTCAAAATCTGACATGGTCCAATCTTTCTCTGCATGAGTTTGGTATATTTACCTTTAGGAAGTCTTTCCTTTTTCAAATGAACCCATACCAAATCTCCAACATCAAATTGTACATCTTTCTTCTTTTTATCAACATACTCCTTATACTTTAAGGTAGTTTGTTGGAGTTGGTTTTTGATCTGATCATGTACCTCTTTTATGGCTTCTGCAAAAGCTTCACCATTTGCACTAACAAAATCTCCTGTAGGTAGATCTCTCAGCTCCAAAATACCTCGTGGATGCATACCATATACTATTTGAAAAGGTGATTTCCCTGAACTCCTATTGACAGTATCATTATAGGAAAATTCTGCCTGAGATAGGATATTATCCCACTTGTCTCTATGCTGTCTTGTCAAACATCAGAGCAAATTCCCTAAGGAACGATTTACCACTTCAGTCTGTCCATCCGTTTGAGGATGATATGCGGATGAGAAAGACAAATTTGTTCCAAGTTTTTTCCAAAGAGTCCTCCAAAAATGACCAATGAATTTCACATCTCTATCTGACACTATGCTTAATGGCAATCCATGTATTCTTACTATTTCTTTGAAAAACAAATCTGCAATATATGAAGCATCAGCAGTTGTTTTGCATGGCAAGAAATGTGCCATTTTGCTGAATCTGTCCACTGCAACAAAAACACTATCATATCCCTTTCTCGTTCTGGGTAAACCCAACACAAAATCTATACTGATACTTTCCCATGGTCTGGAAGGAATGGGTAATGGCTGATATAAACCTGCATTAGTGGATCTCCCTTTTGCTTTCTGACATATCACACGTCTCTACAAATTTTCTGACATCTGATTGTAACTTAGGCCAATAATAATGTCTTCTAACAAGATCAAGAGTCTTGTCTAAACCAAAATGTCCTGCCATAGCTCCACAATGTTTCTCTTTAATGATGTTCAACCGCATAGAACACCTTGGAATACACAACTGTCCACCTTTGAACAGCAATCCATCCTGATATATCTCTCCAAAATCGTCATCAGCATCATACATGGTCTTCAATGAATCAATGCCAACACTTTCCAACTGAATCTGGTTGACTGTTAGAGCTCTCCTGCTCAAGGCATCTGCTACCTTATTCTTGACTCCTTTCTTATGCTTCAATGTGAAAGTAAAAGCTTGCAAAGTTTCTACCCATTTCATATGTCTGTGGTTCAACTTTTCTTGGCTGTTTATAAAACTTAAAGCCTGATTATCTGTGAATACAATGAATTCTTTTGGCATCAAGTAATGCCTCCACTTCTTGAGTGACTAGACTAAAGCATACATTTCCAAATCATATGATGAATACCTCTTTTTAGCATCATTGAGCTTCTCACTGAAAAATGCAATTGGCCTACCTTCTTGGCTGAGTACTGCTCCAATTACCATGTGACTTGCATCACATTCTACCTAAAAAATTTTGTTAAAATCTGGAAGTGCAAGGACTGGCTGCTGTGCCACTTTCTTCTTCAATGTTTCAAAGGAATCATCTACTTCCTTAGTCCAAGCAAATTTGCACTTTTGTCCTCCTTTTATAGTATCAAGCATGGGCGCACAAATATGACTAAACCCTCTTATAAACTTTCTGTAGAAGTTTGCTAACCCATGGAAACTTCTGACATCATTCATAGTCCTTGGAGTTGGCCAAGACAATATGGCACTCACCTTCTCCTTATCCATTTGCAGCTTTCCTTGTGAAATGACAAAACCCAAATATGTGATCTCCTCCTGCATGAACAAACACTTATCTAAATTTATCATCAGCTGCTCTTCGTGTAACCTCTTGAGAACCAAATCTATATGTCTGAGATGTTCTTCCTTTGTGTTGCTGAAAATCAAAATGTCATCTAGATATACTATGACAAACTTTCCCATGAATTCTCTCAAAACCTAATTAATCAATCTCATAAAAGTACTAGGTGCATTAGATAAACCAAAAGGCATAACTTTCCACTCATACAACCCTTCATTGGTTTTGAATGCTGTTTTCCATTCATCTCCTTGCCTAATTCTGATATGATGATAACCATTCTTCAAATCTATTTTTGTAAAATACTTAGCACCTCCCAAACAGTCAAGTAAATCCTCTATCCTAGGGATTGGAAACCTATACCGGATTGTTATCTTATTAATAGCCCTGGAATCTGTGCAAAGCCTCCAAGTGCCTTCTTTCTTTGGTGCTAGTACAGCTGGTACTGCACATGGGCTTAAACTTTTACCAATCAGACCTGTGTCTAACAATTCCTCAATTTGTCTTGCTACTTCTGCATTCTGTTCTGGAGTTAGCTTGTATGCTGCTTTGTTTGGAAGTGTAGATCCGGGGATTAGATCTATGCAATGGCTGATATCCCTTACAGGTGGTGGGGATCTTGGCATTCCATCAGAGATGATGCCTTTATACTTATCCAATAGCTCTTGGACAGCTGGGTCTATGAACCTCTGCTTCTTCTCTTTCTTGACTTCTTGCTGCTGTTCTTTATTCACTGTCAGACATGGAATTAGGGCATATACAACTACACCTTCTGCTGCTACTTCTTTCATGAATTGTTTTCCTTCCATCAGCATCACCTTTACCTCTTTTCCTTTTGATTTCTCCTCCTCTGTTCGTGGGATCAACTCTGTCACCATACCATCTTTGGTGATTGTATAGGTGTTCCTAACACCATCATGGCGTGCCTTCAAGTCATACTGCCATGGTCTTCCAAATAAGAGATGGCAAGCATCCATCTTGGTGATATCAAACAACAACTTATCTTTATATGCTCCAATCTGAAATTCTACCCAAGCCTGCTCTTCTACAACTGTTTGTTGACCTTGGGTAAACCATGAGACCTTATATGGGGATGGGTGAGGCAATTTTCTAAGCTTAAGCTTTGTTACCATTTCATCAGATACAAAATTTTCAGTAGAACCAGAATCAATTAAAACTTTACATGCCTTACCTCCTGCCTTGCATGTAGTTCTGAAAAGAGACTTTTCTTTGTGGGGGTTCTTTGTCAGGTACCTTCATGGTGGTCATTGTTCTCCTCATCATCAGAGATTCTCCACTCTCTGGATATCCATAATTGTCAGGAGCATTCACACTTTGAAAAGCATTTGAGCTTGTTGCACTTTGACTATCAGGTTCTTGGATCAGATTTGTTCTCCTTTCTCTTGTTGAACTTGTTGCCTTTTCTGGACATCTGCTGGCTATATGGCCTTCTTTATTACAGTTATAACATCTGATAGATCCTCTGCCTTGGGATCTTCCTCTGAAAGGTCTTCTACCTCTGAAGTTTTCTTGCTGATTGTAACTTCCTCTCTGGTTTTGACTGTTATCTCCCTTGCTGTTGTCATGACTGGATTCTCCCTGATATCCAAATCCATGTCCTCTGCCTCTGAAAGGACCTCTTCCACCTCTTTGCTGTTTTCCTCTTCCCCTATTGTTCTATTTTTGTCTTCTCTTTAACTTCTCTTCCACTTTCAATGCCAACTGAAAACATTTCTGAACTGTATCTGGGTTATGCAGATTCAAATCTTCCTGAATGTTGAACCTCAATCTATTAAGGTATCTAGCTACCTTTTCTTCCTCACTCTCTTTTACCTTTGTCTTGACACAAAGCTTCATGAACTCTTCTGTATATGAGCTGACATCTAGCTCCTTCTGCTTCAAATTTTGTTTCCTCTTATGCAATTGGATGCTGTAATCCAATGGAACATAGGCTTCTTTCACTAAAGCCATCATCTTCTTCCATGTAGCAACTCTGCGCTTTCCTTCTTGTACTCTGTCATCTTGGATAAAATTCCACCAAGTTAATGCAACCTCTTTCATTTTTGATTGGGCTATCTTTACCCTCTGGTGTTCTGGTATCTCCTCTGTCTCAAAGAAATTGTTTAAGGAGTCTATCCACTCCACCGAATCAGGATCCATCTTTCCTGTAAACACTGGCAAATCTAGTTTCACATCCATGGTTCTCCTCTCCATGGATTTGAGGGCATTAATCAAGGGTCTCTGGTCTGCAGGAACGTCTTCCTTGTTCCACCTAGGGATCTCTTCTTCTTCCCTATCTTCTTCTTTACCAGAACCTACTCTGTCCCTCAACTTCTCCAACTCATCTTTCAATGCCTGATTCTGAGCCTTTACAGCAATGCTCTCTGCAATCTGCTTCTTCACCAGCACAACCAACTCAGCGTTGGTCATCCTTACTGGAAGTTCTGATGATCCTTCACCATCCGACATCTTACCGTCTTCTTATCTTCCCTTAAGATACTCTTTCGCTCTGATACCACTTTGATGTAGAGCCACAGCCGGAAACGTGTACTAATGGTGGAACTTGATGATTTTATTATCATCAGCAAGAGTTGTTCAAATGTCTTACCGACATATCCCATCGATTAGACTATAACCATCAGCATCTTCAAAAACTGTCACACCGAATTCCACCTCACACCGATGGATGTTTTTTGCTTTATTGCCTATCGGGCTCTCCACTCTGACTTGCTCTGATGACTGAGGTCACACCGAAACATGCAAACCCTAACTTGCTGAACAGGTTCCCGTTACCTCCGCTACCGGTCACCTCTATCGACTAAGTTGCTTATCGGCAACACTTACGATGTCGGTCTAGCCGCAGAAGGTCTCCCCGACGCTCCACTTCACGCTGACGCCAAGCTCCTTATCACCTATCAGTAGGACTCCCACTATCGGCGAACTCCTTGAGCCTTTTGCCGATCTCTATTGTCTCCCTGATACTACCAATGCCGGGTTCCACCATCAGCCAGACTATGACTATCGGCAAAACATTCTCCTCGCTCACCGATACCCACTCTTACACTGATATGCTTTCTTCTTTTGCTGAGACTTTCACCCACTCTCCCCGATGGACTATCCACTCTTCCTTTCGCACTTGTTGCCGTGACATATAACATCGGCTACACCAAACAACCTTATACCGATACCTTCGGTCACCCCGATGAGCCTTCGGACCTCATTCATCAGTGTGACTAACATCGTCGGCGGAACATTTCACTTCTCCACCGATAGCATATCTCATGCCGATGTGTTCACAAATTTGCACAGAAAACTCTGAGATCGAGCCGATCTGTTTCCTGGGCAATTTTAACTTAGATTTTATCCTTCAAACCCTAGCACATGAGGATGCTAGGTTTGCTCACTGCATGCAATATTTCGATCCCAAAAACATGAAATGTAAAAACAGAAAAACGAGAATGCAAACTAAACTACTGTACATGTCCATTCCACCGATTCAGAGAATCAACTGGTGGAATGGATGAATGATTCCATCTCAACTACAAAACAAAATATGATCACATAGATAGATCGAAGATCAGACAAATGAAACAACGGGATCTTCTTTATTTCAATATCAGAAATGCATAGAAATATCTGACTTCACAGTCCCACTGTACCACAATGCTCAGTCTGATCTCCAAACACAATGTCTCTGTTTTTCATATGCAACACTGAACTATATCTAAACAAATTGATCTAGGGCATAAATAACTACTCCTCTCGAGTAGTACAGACTCGATTCCCAGCGGCTGGGAGCTTCCAAGCGGCTGGGAGGACAGCTAGCATAACAAACTATAACTGTCAACACACAATCCTAGATTGACTTAAAACATAAGAATTGGTCCAATGGACCTTATTACATCATAAACTAAAAACATACTATAATTAGACTTATTCTTTATTTCGAAGGGGTGCTCCTGCACCACTTCGTCCTCATCATACTGATGGACACACTCTCTATCATGATATCTAGGGCTTTCATCATATGATACATTTGAAAAATTATCCCTAGGGTAAACTAGTCCATTCCACTGAGCCATAGCTGATTACAAATTACTTGTGTAGGAAAAAGGAGAGCAAATAATATGTTCCTTTACTGAGAAAGAAACCATGGCTCAAAAATGGAAGAAAGAACATGTTCCTTAACCAGTTGTATTCTCTTCTGAATCATGCACACAACAACAGAACTTTATTTTCTTCGACAACAGAGTCGCCACCTCATCGAATGAGGAAATCCCGTGAAGCATGACTGATCTTCAAGGCAATGAAACTGATTCTGGGTTGCTCATACTAGCAGAGTCCATACACCATTCTGACCCAACACGTTACTCTTCCAAGGCAACGGCGCCAAAATGTTGGCGTAAGTTGATGGGCTGCCAACTTCAACACACAACACACTACACTCGGCAACGGTTGCAAACTTTCTTTAATGACTGTGTTATTGGGATCTTCGAATCTGAACCAAAGTGTTACTTCCTCGGCAACGGTGCCAAAATGTTGGTTCCCAAAACTACTGCTCAACTTGCTAGGATGGAATCACACTCACAAGGCCAAGGTTGTCGTCATGCAAGCATAACCAGTCCATCAACAGAATGTTGAGGGTTGAAGGTCAACTCTACGGGAGTGGGTTTCATCCCTTGCACTTTGAGCTTAGCTAGGCTATGGAGGGATATTCCAAGGGGGTATACCTTAACAGGTATTGAGTTCAAACCAGATGGACAACTAAAAACAAATGGACAACTAAACCCAACTCGTCATCTTGATTCCAAAGGTTGTCACTGAATCAAGAATGACTGGCTGTCATAAAATCTCTTTATAGTTGATTCAACTATGCGAATGTACATGCACAGGAAAGATGGTTTTTCCCCTAAACCATTGGTAAATGTTTGTGTTTGTTTAAAATGATGTGAGGCTGATAGGAATGGTTTCAGACTGGTTCCTGCTCTATGGGCAACAGAGTCATAGTTCATCAAGAAAATAACAAACTAAAATCAAAGGAACAATGAGCCATGCATTTACATATACCACAGAATATGAGATCTTGAAACAGAACATACGTAGTAATCCAAAACATAGCTGCATATACCCATATATAACATGAGAGAGATTATTACAAAGCTTGCAATATTTTCAGAATGTTGTCACATTCATCTGACCTAGTATTACATTTGTGCCATCAAACATGGCAAAGGAAAATACCCAATTGCGATTGAGAAATCTTCCTTGTTACATACCTAATGACCTGGAGACATTCGGCAACAAAACCCATATACAATATCAACCCCTTTGACTTCGTGGGTCTGCACTCATCAATGAGCTGGACTGGGGTTTCAATGGTTGCCCTGCAACTTTCTGCACCTATAGCTGTCTTCTGGAGACCACACACACAAAACCAACCTCCCTTTAAAATGAGTTTCAATCCTCCTTTTATATCACTTTCAACTCGGATCTGATGGTGAAATGGGAGGGAAAACCCCACCAACTCCACCAACTGCATTAAAACCATCTAAATCAACCACCCACTTCGCATTTATGAGGATCCAGAGAGTTGTTGGCGCATTTTTGTGCATCCCTGGGCACTGGCAGGACTTCGGGCTGCAGGAGGAAATTCAGACCTTGGGACTTGGGCCCAAAATCCCATTGGGTCCCGGAGTCTTGATGGAACCTCTTCAAAATACACTGTTGATGGAGGAATGGGAGCCGAGTCGGAAACGAGGACTGGGCCCACGGAAGAACTTAGAATTTTAGACCTTTTGAACTTAGACCAAAATGTCTATCGGGCCCTAGAGGCCCGATAGAACTTCTTCAATAAATTGTTGGAGACCGGAGGAGCGGAGCCTGGTCAGAAGCGGGTACCAGAGGAGCAAGAGAACATTGGACCTTTGGACCTTTAGGAAAAGGTCCAAAAACCCGGGCGGGCCCCGAGGTCCAAATAGGACCAAAAATCCTGAGAGTCAAAAATTGAAGTTTGATCCGAAATACCATCAAACACTTGGCCAATATCTCCAAAAATCACTTGAAAACTCGATCATTTGCTCCTCCGAGTCGGACTTGAAAGTTCAGGGGGTTCAAGAAGATTTTGAACTCTGGGGGGTCCATTTTCGCCTGCGGGTCCCGAGGTTGTGGAAGGACGAGGGACGTGGGACCATGGGGTTGTGGGGCGTAGGAGGATTTTGAACCTTAGGAAAGAGCCCAAAAACTAGGTGGGGCCCAAAACTCCGCAAGAACCAAATGTCCTGTCGGGTCCCGAAAACCTGACAAGACTGCATACTCTATACTTAGCCATTTTTTTAGGATTTTCAGGATTCATTCTTGAATCTCAAAAGGAACAAGCTAGGATTTTTGATTAACATGGGCAAAATAATGCTCTTTGGGAGTTGGATTTTTCAGGGGTCATCAAAGTATATGAAATTTACATCTCTCTGTGTGAAGTGTTGATAACCTGCCTCTGTTGTACTTGTATTACCGTTGGATGTGTCTTCTTACTTATGTTAGAATTCAATGCAAAGTGGTATTTCAACAATCAATTATCTATTCATTAGTTCTTTCCATTCTTATGTTTGGAGGAGATTCTAGTGGTTTTGTTATTGCTAGTTGTATCTAGTTTTGCCACGATGCATTGGGCATTGTGTAATTTATTTCAATTTCATATTAGCAGAAAACATCCTTTCCACTTTCAGGTTAACAGCATACAGAAAATTTGTAAAATAATCATAAGAAGGAAGTTGTACCTTCTAAAAAATTCAGAGGGCAATTCGTGAAATTGTCCAACTGTTAGTGGGGTTTTCATTATAACTTGGGCAAGTCATACACAGAATAAATAGTGAAAATCTGTTCACTAACGATGCTCACAATAGAATTATATTGTATTTCAACCTTCTCATCATCTGTCAATCCCCTCTTGGTTCTTTACCCCATTTCTTCTTCAACTATTTCCTGTATTTCTGGCTCTTCTACCTTTTTTCTTTGATAAGTTTTGTATTCTCTACTGCTAGGCTGCATCACAAATAATTAGATCTAACCTTGCAAGTTGGCAAGATCACTACTCTGATGCCATTGTAATGTCCCCTTTTTATTATTTTTGCAATTTTTTGATTTTTTTGAATTTTTGAAACAAACACAAGCTAAAAACAACAAACTGAACTGGAAAATTAATGCTGTTCTAAATGATAAGTGGCTAGAAATGACAACATAAACCCTCATAGAGCTGGAAATGATGAATAATTGCATTGCCAATAATAGATCTGAATTATACATGCCCAAATACATCAAATATAGTTGTTGTTCATGACTGGTAAAACTCTCGTTTTGTCGTTAACAAGAATATGACAGCTTTGTAGCTGATTTTATGAGCAAAATAACTGATTACAAGGCTGATATGCAAGCTGGAAATAAATTACAGAACTGATAACAACAATCTCTTCTCACAAGACTTCTTTGGATTGGTACAGCTGGCTAATCCAGCTGGAAATAATGAATTTGCAGACTTGTATTGAATGGTACGACTATGGTAGGAAGGTTGTACGATTGTTGCAGGTGCTGGAATGGTGAATGGTGACTAGGAAAGTATCCAGACAACAAGTAAAGATTATCTTCAACCCTCCCAAATGTTGGCGCCCCTGTAATTTTGACTGAAAATGCCGATTGCCCCTCAAAATGGAACCTAGAATTGTATGGCCACTCCACAATTACTCCCTCAAATGGTATGGATCTATCTTTGGGTAGGTACTCCAGAAAAATGTGCAAATTCAGCAATGAAAATGCAGAAATAACTGGTATATCAGTGACCTAGGGTTTGGTGATGGCTAGGGAGGATGTCACTAGTCTCCTCCTTAAAATGGCACTCCAAATCTAGCCAAAAATGGTGATGAAGAGCAGCAATAAATTCTAAAATCCCAACAATGAAACCCTCCAAATGCCAACCACCGAATTTGCTTGCAAATCCAATCGTCCAAACCTGAAAATATACAAAAATCTCCAATTTTAGTTCACTATGCAACGCTCGATGTGGAATTGCGAATGCTAAAGGCAAGGGTTTTCTTCCTCACCTCGAAGATGATGTCAAAGGGGTTTGTGTCCTAAACCTTAGAAATCAGCCAAGGGTTTTTGTCCTTGGATGCAAAATTCAAAAGCAAAAGCTTACAATGAAAATGCCAATTAAAATCTCGATGCCAAAAAAGAAGCTAAGCACCTCCTTTTAAATATTTCCAAATTGGGCTCTTGATAAAATTTCCCTCCAAATAGTATTTAAAATACTTTTATTTTATTTTATTTTTAGTATTTAACAATTCTTTTCATTTCACTATTAGTGTTCAAAAATACTTTTTATTTTAATAATAATATTATTTAAGTTGCCCCTTAAATTAAAAATTACCAGGCCCAACTTAAAATAATATTATAGTTCATTTTCCCTTGCTTTTCCTCTTAGCCTATAGGAAATAGAAATAGGCTAGAGTGTAATATCCCGGATGGATATTCTTTATAATACTAGTTATATGCTGTGATATCTCAGAAATTCTCTACTTGATTATAGATAAAAGAAAACCATTCAAATTAAAGATTTGAATGGATAATCACTGAACTTACAAATAGGACCTTGCAACTTTCAGCTACATTACATAATAATCTCTGATGAATACTGAATTATCCTTGCTGGACTGCAATCTGTACCTTTTTAACTTGCCTTTCTCAACATAAGATAGAATGTAAATGGAAATAGCACAGATATATATATATATATAATGGCAGGCCTTATATGAACTTTACATTTATATCATGTAAGACATACAGATATTATTCCATAATGTGCTGATGAGTTCACATACAGATCTTTATATTACCTGAGTCAATGTTTTGCATAAGCTCCAGTCATCATTGTGAATGATTGTTGACTCCACGATTTCCTTATGCTGATGGCGATGATACCTCAGAGTGCTTATTCTTTGCTGATCCCTGTATCTGACTCAGTGTTAAATACTTAGTCTTCTTCAAACTCACGAATTTCCTTATATTGTTAGAGTATCATATGCAGCGGCTTGGAATGCGATCCTGAACTTCAATCATACTAAAACTCTTTAACGGACCTTCTGAGATACCATCGATGACTTCCTGAAATCATCTCTTCTTACATTTGATCCACAACGATATCAATAATACTTTGTAAAATCTCCGCTTCACACTTGTAATTGATTCCCGATGCACAATGCAAACATAACTTCCTCAATTCCTTTCTGTATGGTGCGACCAATCTGATATTCGGTTATTGCCAGCGATGACCAAAATGTCTTAGGCGCTCAAGAATATGCTTCGTTGTCCTTAACCAATATGAAACTCTGTATCTTAGCCTTTGATTGGATGCGGACTTCTTTGATGTGCGGCAGGCCAGCGGTGGAGAGGTTCAATAATCTTGACGTTTTTATGGATGATGACCACGAACTGATGCAATATGATGATATTTCCTTCAAATCACATATGCAAATCGATGCTACAGAAAACAATATCGTCAATACTAAAAGGATTTCAACAAATTCAGTTCTTCAATGAAACAAACACATAAAACCCAATATGAAATGCCACGAATTCTTCTTCAATATGCCAACAAACTCCACGATGTCTTCAAGTTGGGCCCACGATCTATCTGTGATGAGATCTTCCAATGATGCGCTGCACGCTACCTGTAATGCCTTGTGCGGATAACTCAGATATCTATATGAACTTCTGGCGATGCCGTCCAATGCTCGAATTCCTTCAAACTTCGATCAATTCTCAAATTTAAGACAAACTCAAATACTTCTTAAATTTATATGAAATGCCCACCTTTAGTGGAATTCGGGACCCACATTCCACTATACAGAAACCTATGTTTCCTGATTAAAATAATCTCAGATTCTTGTCAGATATTGTCTCCTCCTGAACAACCAGAAATATACTTCATAGATAATATCAAACAATCTGAAGTCTACAGATTATTTAACCATATATAAATTGATCCAACTTCACAAATTCATTATTAAACCAAACCAGATTGCAAATATATTTATTCATAAATTTGCAAAAACCTTTATGAACCACAAATCAGAGAAACTGCATATATATATCTTAATTCAACAATGTCTGCAAATATAGATCTTCGATGAAACACTCAAATGGTCTCCGACCAAATATCGAAAACCCAACAATCGAACCAAAGACACTTGAAGCTCAGTTGTGAAATCTGAGATGATTTCACCTCAACAATTCACCAAGGGATCATCTCCTCGGCTCAGCAAATGCAAGGGAACATCACCTTGTCAATCAGCTGAATACAATTTGTCAAAAGACACAAACCTAAAACCAAGTATCTGAAAAACATCTAGAACATACATGCTCAACAATGACTCTCAGGCCTTCTTTTAAGGCCCTTACATCAATTAGGCCCAGCCTAATTTTATTAAATGCAAGTTTATATGTACACAGTCACACTTAACAATATTAAATGCTTGCACTTGAACTTTTTTAAATGTGTGTGCACAATAATACTTTATTTAATAAAGTATTTTTCAAGTAACTTAAATAAAATATTAATTTTATAAAGCAATTAAAATACTTTATAAAATTAATTTACAATTAGACACATTTTAAGTCACTTCAAAAATTGGGGACATTACATAGAGGTCTTCTCCATGGCTCTAATTCTAAAAAGGGGACATGACATATATCGACTCTTATTGGTCTTTGTAGTGACACTAATTTCTTAATTTATGAAAGCTTGCATTGCTTGTATGGTGTCTCATCATTATTGATGAATGCTTCTATGTTTCATTTTAATGGTCTATTGCATTATACCTATTTTTGCAAAGATGTTACTTGTAGATGGTAATTTTAAATCTATTTTTTCTTATCATACTTATATAAGATATGCTAGTAATTTTTCAAGAAAATGCTATAATTGCTTTATAAAATTAATTTACAATTAGACACATTTTAAGTCACTTCAAAAATTGGGGACATTACATAGAGGTCTTCTCCATGGCTCTAATTCGAAAAAGGGGACATGACATATATCGACTCTTATTGGTCTTTGTAGTGACACTAATTTCTTAATTTATGAAAGCTTGCATTGCTTGTATGGTGTCTCATCATTATTGATGAATGCTTCTATGTTTCATTTTAATGGTCTATTGCATTATACCTATTTTTGCAAAGATGTTACTTGTAGATGGTAATTTTAAATCTATTTTTCCTTCTCATACTTATATAAGATATGCTAGTAATTTTTCAAGAAAATGCTCTAATTGCTTTATAAAATTAATTTACAATTAGACACATTTTAAGTCACTTCAAAAATTGGGGACATTACATAGAGGTCTTCTCCATGGCTCTAATTCGAAAAAGGGGACATGACATATATTGACTCTTATTGGTCTTTGTAGTGACACTAATTTCTTAATTTATGAAAGCTTGCATTGCTTGTATGGTGTCTCATCATTATTGATGAATGCTTCTATGTTTCATTCATAGTTACTCGGCTCGGACTCGGACTCGGCAAAAACTCGGCAAAGACTTGGCAAATTGAAAAACCCAAGAAATTCAAAGATTTTAAGGATTTAAAACTTGTTTCATGCACCCTTTAATAAATAAACCTTAAAGACACAATAACATCATCAAATAGAAGCTAATTTGATCACATACACAAGTATACATCGATCACATAAGTATAAACGCAAATTGTAGCTGGGCTGCTGAAGGAAATAGCACACTTAGATATATAAATATAGTCAAATGTATACATAACTCATGGAATATGGAATCCATGACATCAAATGTTCCAAACAAATATGAAATATCAAAACAATAACTAGAGTCTAGAAGTCTATGGCTTAGAGGAGCCTGCATCCTTCGCCTTCCTATGAAGGTGTAAATGGTAGGTCTTAAATGATGCCAAAATTGACAAGTGAACAAAAACTTGGAGAAAACTTGGCAAAAACTCGACAAATCAATAGGATCTATCTCATCCAAATCAATAGGATCCAATGATTTGTCCTCTACTCTTTTTGTGCAAAATCGAAACCTTGAATTTGACTAAAGTCTGAAACCCTGAAACCCTGAAAAATTGGTTAAGTCTGAAATCTGATGGATCCTCCAAAATCTAGAATCTGCATGTTAAATGCCATGGATCCGGAACCTATCTCAAACATCCTGACAGTATATACTTAAATATATTTTGAAATATACTGTCACCTTGTCCCTGATTTTTTCACTAGTTTCAGCCGAGTTTTCCCATCGGGACTCGCCGAGTCTGAGTCTGAGTCCCCCAGACTTGGCCAAGGTGCCTGGCCTTGGACTCACCGAGTTTTGGCGAGTCCGGGCGAGTCTCGTTACTCTAGTTTCATTTTAATGGTCTATTGCATTATACCTATTTTTGCAAAGATGTTACTTGTAGATGGTAATTTTAAATCTATTTTTTCTTATCATACTTATATAAGATATGCTAGTAATTTTTCAAGAAAATGCTATAATTGCTTTATAAAATTAATTTACAATTAGACACATTTTAAGTCACTTCAAAAATTGGGGACATTACATAGAGGTCTTCTCCATGGCTCTAATTCGAAAAAGGGGACATGACATATATCGACTCTTATTGGTCTTTGTAGTGACACTAATTTCTTAATTTATGAAAGCTTGCATTGCTTGTATGGTGTCTCATCATTATTGATGAATGCTTCTATGTTTCATTTTAATGGTCTATTGCATTATACCTATTTTTGCAAAGATGTTACTTGTAGATGGTAATTTTAAATCTATTTTTTCTTATCGTACTTATATAAGATATGCTAGTAATTTTTCAAGAAAATGCTATAATTAACCTGGCCTTAATACTAATTTGATCATGTTGACATAGAGTTCTAATGAAATATTTCATAATTGCAGGAAAATTTACGACATCAATTTATGCAGAAGATTGTTGGTTCGTAGATCCAACAATCAAATTTAATGGTGTGCATTAATTATGGTTTCAATTATGTTGCATATTTATTTCCATGGTTATGTTATATGAGATGTTATTTGCATTTATGCTTTGGCCCCAGATTATAGCTTTGAAATCATCTTACCAAGTAAAGATACAATGCTCCTTACGATTGTGCCCCAATCATTGATATCTCAATATGTTTTTTTGATTTATTTTCACTAACATTTGACTGGAATTAGGACTAGGCTCTTCTGAACTATCACATGTGTGTCACTAGGGAGAACCATATTAATAATATCCTTAAATATGATATATCCTCCAAACATAGCTTTTGTACAAAATTTGGGTCCTATTTTGTTAATCGTCTCTACATTGTAAGTGAATCTTTGATCCCTACAACTCATTACTAGCTTCATTGATCCTTACATCACTTTAAGTAGTTCTAAATTTCTAATGACCTTTTACGGTATTTATTTAATTTTTATGTCATAACTTAAGGATAAGAACAAAAATCTACCCTAGTAAATATTGTCTTACAACAGTAAAAGGGTTAGAGGAAATTGATGTAATATTTATTAATCTTCATTGCTGAGTGTTCTTTTTGGTTTGAACTTATGGGTCTTAGAAACTATCAACATGGATGTTTCAGACTAAGATAATACTTGTCTTAGTGTGCTTTAATAGGAGAACAAGAAGTTGTAAGATACCCAATTGCACTTAACTAAAAATTTTCTTACTTAGACAAATTTACTTGCACTTAACTCTTCAATTACTCAATCTACTTAACATCATTCATGAAAGGTAACAATGACAACTTGCATGAATCAACTTGAAGTTGGGTACTTGTATTATTACTCGATTTAAATCAATACAATTGTCTTATTACAATAGATGATGCCCTCAATGGCATGAATATACAATCTTATTCAATTGACTACAAAGAAAGGCCTTGAAGCCTAGATGTATACAATGACTTCATACATGAACAACTTCTCTTGAACTCAACGATGTCAATTGTATGTCAACACCTCACAACTTGACAAGGGAACATCACCTTATCACTGTTGAGGGAGCATCACCCCAACTACTTGAAACACGCAGGCCTCAAGAACACAAGCATAAAGCTTTGCAGAGAGAAAATTCGCCAAAGATAAGATGATAAAATGAAGGTGCTCTCCTCCTTTTATAGTGCTCCTCCTTAAAGGCAATAAAGGCACGCTTTTCAATGCAAAGAAGGAACCAAGGCATGCTTCCCAAGAGCATATTCTGATGGCATATTCCATTTGATGACTCCCTCTGAGTTGGCAACCTTGTCCAATGAGCCGGAACGGATCCCAATGCCAACCACTTGGACCAATAGGAGATTAGATACTTGCAATGTGCTCATCCAAACCAGGGCGCTAGAATGATACTCCACAGGTGAAGAAGTGCGCCCAACATCCCAATTGGATGTCTCTCAAAACTAGGCGCTCAAACTGGGTTGTTAGAGGGTAGATATGTGCCTAGCATATCTAGTGGCTTCAATATGCATGAAATCACCTGAAATTGAAAGATCCCTAACCAATTCTAATCTGAATTTTCTGATTTTTTTGAAACTGCTGATTTGTTTGTTTCAATTTTTGTCTTTGACCAGCGAAGTGTATGTTGGTGTTTTTGCTTGAGTGCTGATTTGCTTGATGTTTGAGTTTAAATGTTTGTTTGTTTTAGGACCAAATCATAAGGAAACCATAGAAACATGGAAGAGAACTATTGCATATGTAAAAGATAACACTTGCACATCAAAGGAACACCTTTAAACTGATTATATCAGATCTGATTAAAAATTCAGAGGTCTGATTTCCACTAAATCAGACTATAACAGCAAGCAAAAAACTTCTATGAAATGCAATATTAAACTATCCCAATGATAATCACATACCCGGGAACCAACGCATATTTTATGGAATATGTAGTTGCTGAAACCCCAATTTCCAGCGAAGATTTGAGTGAATATGATTCCTGTTTTGTACGGCCAGCTAGTATAGGTATTGGAATGAGGATATATGCTGATAAATAGACCCAATCTGCATTTATACCCTGTTAATCCACTGCTGCAATCACTCCAGCTGTAATTACAACCTGTAAATAAGTCCAATGACGTCCAAACGGAAACCCAGTGTAGATTTCCCTGTAATGTGAACTGGGTTGTCGTCCAATCCACTGTCCTCTAAGGGTTTTCGTCCTCAGAAGAGCTGCAACCTGCTGAAACTCTATCCAGAGCTCCAAACCTGCACTTGTATTTTTAGAAAATGATGAATGAATGACCAAAAGATAGCCCCATTCATTGCTTTATAGATTCCATCTCTCTTTTCCATAAAATATCAATAAAATAATCCCACTAAAGGGTACACCCACCTTGAGGGTTACTTCCTCATGAAAAAGTCACACCATCTTTCAAAACAACATTACAGCTACTAGGATGGGGTACTTTTTACTATTCTCCTTCTAATTCTCTGTTACTGTTCACTTTCACTGTTCACATCAAGGCAAACCTATAGTGTTTTCAATTCAACTCTTGAAATCAACATCTAACATCAAACTGAAGGTCTCGGAAGGTTCCCTGCAAAGCGCCAACACCCTCGGTCGGGTTCCCTAACCAACCTATTGACATACGGAAACCCTGGTAATAGGCCAACCACTGCTCATCTATGTGCCATCTAGGAAGGGGACATTACAGAAATGTTCAGTGATGGTCCTCCGACGTTGTTTGAAGTCATCTCAATGATTAGGTGCCAAATTGGGATGATTTCTTCATGAAGTTGCGCCTTGCTATGATTAGGCGCCAATTGGGGTTTACAGAGACTCAAAAGTGCACCTAGTGTTCTAGGATTCATACTTGTTGACCTTAATTGTTTCAATCAATGGGAAACACTCTAACATGCCTCCTCCTTCAAATACTTATTCTCAAATGCAAGTTTACATGATCCTTTGCTAGGCGCCAAAACTAGGCTAGAAATGCGCCTAGACTCCTCTAGCCATTCTCTAGCAAAGTTTTCAATGTTTGAAGTCTATTGGAGATTGAAACATCAACTCGCACCAAGGTAGCAAGATTTCATGTTGAATTGGACATGTTTTGGTGAAGGCGCAAATGCGAGGTTGGAGATGAGGAAAAGTGCGCCTCACTCTCTTAACATTACTCTTGTCAAAGATGATGATTTCAACTGAGTAGATGATCTTTGGAACAATCTTTAATCTTTTGATGATCAATTTAGCCTTCCAAATCACTTCCTTGCTAAGGTGCAATTCTAGGGTTCCAGAGGCATGATCTAGCGCCTAGGCGCCCATTGTGGATTGCTTGATCAAGAAATGGCGCCTTGATCCTTAGGCGCATATTTGATGTGGTAGGAGTGCCAACTAGCACCTAGGTTTACTTAGGCAAATTTATGATCTCCAAACTCAATTTGATACTCCCGGATGCTCAACTGGAGGTCCAACACTCTTGATATCGTTGAATTCTGCCTTAACAAGTTAGGCGCTCTTTTGAGGTTGCACAGAGGCTCAAGGGCGCCTAAGACAATTGTTCAATTCACTTAGTCAAAATCATCTTAGGAACCAATCAATCCTTTCCTACCAAGGCGCCTTGTTTGGTATGATAGATGTGCCTCATAACACGATGTTTCTATGCTAGGCGCCATTTTGAGGCTGGAGGAGAGAGAAAGTGTGCCTAACCTATCTTGGGTGACTTCTGGACTTCAAATTCCCTTGTTAGGTGTGGAGCATGCTCAAATGGTGTTGCTCTTAACATTTTTCACTTCCGAACCCTGATTGAAGACTCCACATCCTTGGGCGCACATTTGGCACTAGACAGATAGAAGATGTGCCCTAGCTCTAGGAGTCAAGTTCCTACTTACTTGGCTTCCAGACTTAGCCAATTTTGCTAGTTTTGTCACAAGTTGATAGTTTTTAACTTTGTACCTGCAAAACAACTCATTCAGTTAGTCAAAAACCAGGTTCATTCCCTCAAGTTTGGTATTAGCCTCCGGGAATGATGAGTAGGCTAATCCATATTCAATCACTTGATTCATGCCAAAAATGGGGACATGACAGAAGTTATTTGATGTAATTATAAGTATTTTATAGCCATTTCAAATTTTGTTCCCATTATTGGGTTTTTTCCAAATATTTCCAATAAATCTTTTAATAATCTGACATATTCAGAATTTACTTGTTTTAGAGTTTTTCTGCCTTCAGCTAGAGCTATGCAAGAACTATTTGATCTCATGAAAAAAGATTTAAAGAAGTTTGCTTTCTCAATTAAGGTGTACATGCTGGAACTTTATCTAGATGTTCTAGTTGATTTGCTTGCATCAAAAAACAAAAGAACGCTCAAGCTTGAGATTAAGAGAGATATGAAGGGAATGATAACTGTTGAAAATGATACATTGCTTTCAGTTAATAGTTTAGGAGAGATGGAGTCTGTCATTGCGAAAGGTCAAGAGATATGACATGTAGTTGAAACCAATATGAATGAAGAAAGTTCCAGATCTCTTTTGATTCTTATTGTAGTCGTTGTTTCAACCAATCTGCAAATTCAATTTCAGATTAAAGGAAAGTTGAGTTTTGTGGACCTAGCTAGGTTTGAGAGGGTGAAAAAGTCTAAAGAAAGTGGAGATGGAATGGAAAAGGTTCAAAGAAACAACAAATCTCTCTTTGCTTTGGGTAATGAAATCAGTGTTTTGGCTGATTCTTCAGTTTGCAGTCATATCAGAGTAGCATAGTGGAAACATGGTGGTGAGCTTATTTTCCACATAGGACTGCTCTCAGGAAGGCTATAAGTTGCACGAACAAAACAAACAAACAAGTTGGGTAAATATCTGGAGCTCACAAGAGCTTTGCGAAGGACTATGGATCGACCACCAAAGCAATTTGAGAATGAGGAAGACAAAATATATGTAACACATAGAGAAATGGAGAAGGCTTTAAGGGAGTTACATAAATAGGCCACAACACAAGTTATGTAGATGAAGGAACATATTGCATCTCACGAGGGATTTAGAGCATGGAATTGCAAATTCCCAAGGATGAATTGGGAGCTAGGTATTATAGAGATGGTCATTTGGGGAGAGTCATAGTGGTTGAATTTGCATTGCTTGAGGACAAGCAATTTTAGGAAGGATGGACTGTCATGTCTCCGTTTCTAAATAATTTAATTTAATAATAATATTTTAAGTTGTCCTAGTAACTTTATTTTTATAACATTGTAAAATGACGACTTATGTATTATTATTATTTTATTTATGTGGCCCTGATGAAATATTTTTTAAAAAAGTGTCTCTAGACACTTCTAGAGGAAAATTAGGCGGGAAAAGGAAATTTGAATTAAATGAAAGATTAAGGAGCTGGGCATAGAAGAAGACATTCATTGTTATTTTTATCAAACCCCTTTTCTCTGAGTTTGAGCATGTGTGTTCATCTCCATGCCTGAGGACAAAAACCCTTTGGTGTAGCGAATTTGGAGGAGGAAAACCCTCTCGTTTTCCATTGTTGGATTGGAGGACAAAAACTCTCGTCTGTTTGAGGCAATTCCATCCAAGGATTGCATTTGTGTTGAATGATTAAAGGCATTTTTCAGTTTCAGTTAGTTTGAAGATCTTTTTCCAGTTGTTGCAGACATTCTAGATTTTGCGAAGGTTTTGAAGATTTTTCCAGATTGTGTTGAAGCAGATGAATTTCCAGATTTTGTGTGAGAGATTCATGGTTGATATCTTATAGTTTTTTAAGCATTTCTGTTGGGTAGCAAATGTTAATCTCTGCCCTTATTTGAAGACCCAACCGTACATTTCCCAGTAGAGTCGTACAAGTCTCAAAGGCATCAAATATCCTCGATAAGGTTGTCTTACATATGAAACACTGTCGCATCATATTGATAGGCTGCCGTACCAAATATTGTTTGATTCATAGCATCTTATAAGGTTTTTGGAGCTGTTGTACTTAATTCCTAGTCGTCGTACAATATTTTAGCTTGCTGTATCATATGCCTCAGCTAATATACCTGCCACATCATTGGCTAAACTGTGGTTCCTTTCTTTAAACAACACACCTTTTTTCTTGGGCAGTCGTGTTGTGACCTAATCACACATCGCCCCATTGCAAATGGGGACCCCTTTTTTTTTTGAGCTCTGATGCTTTGCATTTAGTTTTGGTTCGTGTCTTCTGTCAATCCAACAATAAGTCTCTCTCCTAGAAGGTTTTGCTTTATAACTGGAGGTCTCATCTGGAACATGAACTTGCAATAATAAAGAGTCTTGATCAAATTCCATCCAAATAATGAACACTGAGATCAATCTTGATGTATGTTTGAGATCCTGAAAATGACTAAGTTTGGTAGGTTGAAATTCTGAAATCCTGAAAATTTGACTAAGTCTGAAATTTGGTGGATCCTCCAAATTCTAGATTTTGCATGTTAAATCCGGTGGATTCGAGACCTATCTCAAACATCCTGAAAGGTATATTGAAAAATATTTAAAGTATAAGTTGGACCAACTTATACTTAAATATATTTTTCAATATACCTTGCCCTGAGAGATCCTGAAAAATGGCAAAGTACTGAAGAGAGCGCAAAAACTTGATCTAGTGCGCCAAGACATAAGAGTGGCGCAAAATCTTGATGAAATGCATCACTTCCAACCGAAGATTAAAATCATGATCTAATGCGCCAATTGTTTGAGAGGTCTAGTTTGAGTTTTATGCCACCTTCCAAACAAGGATCTAATTTGCCATCCCATGCGCCATGATGGAGGAGGTTTGACTTAAGGTTTTTTGACCATTTTTCAAGAAGATTCAAAATCTCCAACCAATGTGCCAAGATGGATAGGTGGGATACAAGTATCAAAACTCAAATTTGGTGAAGTTTCAAGATGAAATCAATTCCATTAACCAACGCGCCAACCTTGGAGGGAGTTTGATATGGTTTATCCAAGAGAAATCAAAACCTTCAAGTAATGCACCACCATTTGGAGTATGACGATTCAAGATTTTAAATGAAATTTAAACCAAAACTCAAAATCCTCAACTAGAGCGCCACTTTGAAGGGCAATGTAAGGTGAGCTCTTGAATATCATTTGATGAGGATCCAAATCTCTTAGTTGCTGCGCCTAATCTAAAGGTGATTTAAGTTCAAGTTTCTGTTGTGCACCTTAATGAGAGGTCAAATGGAAGATTTCATGAGATCCTAAGAAGAGATCAAAATCAGCATCCAATGCACTTGAAGAAGCTCTCATGATTGAAGTTTTAGAACATTCCAAGAGGAGCATGAAATATTGATCTGATGCGCCAAGGTGGAGAGGTTCAATTGCAACATTTCAAGTGGAGACCAAGATCCTATCCCATGCGCTACCTTTTGATGAAATCAGATTTAAAGTTGGTGAAGTGTTTTAGGAGAAATCACAAACTCTACTAATGCGCCAGCTTTATAGAGAAGTTTTAGTTGAGTATGACATTGCTTATCTTAAGAAGATTCAAAACTCTTAACCACCGCGCCACTTTGATGACTTCCAAATCAGGATCAAGAATCTTCAATCAGTCAGCCCAAGTCAAAGAAGATTGAAATTGCCACATCTAATACACCTTATGAAGGGGACTAAACTCAAGTCTTATGATATTTCTCAGATTAGGATCTAAAATACTGATCTAGTGCGCCATGGTGAAAGATCTAAATTGAGTGGAAAAGAACGTTGTCAAGAAAATATCAAAACTAGGAAGTGATGCGCCACCTTGATAAGCTGTGAGGTCTTTTAAGAGAAGCTGAACCTCTTATCCAATGCGCTGAAAGTCAAAATGCATCCTCCAAGTGGAGATCCATATCCAAATCAAGAGTTGTGAAGTGTGGAGGAGCAATTCTTAAGAAAATCAAAAAATTGTCAAGTAATGCACCACCTTGGAGTCAAATTTAGTTTAAGTCTTTCAAACTATCAATAAGTATCCAAACTCCTAAAGCAAGGCACCATTTTAAGGTGAGGCAAGTTTCAAGTTTCAAATGGTTTATCAGCCAAAGATCAAAATGTCTAACCCATGCGGTTCATCTAGTGCGCCATCCACAAAGAAGTAAAGTTAAGCTTTTGAGAGTTTTCAAGGAGAAAGTAAAATGCTAAACCAATGCGCTATGATGAAGGATCTATGTTGAGAGAAGAGAGGTGATGTCAAGAAGGAACGAGATGCTGATCTAATGTGCTAGTGTTAAGAAGATCCAAAATTTCCATCTAGAGTGCCAAAACTAAGAAGAGCACAAAACCTCCAACCAATGCGCCTCACTAATGAGAGGTTTAAATCAGGTTTTTGAACATTACAATAAGATATAAAATTCAGATCTGATGCTACAGATCCAATCAAGAAGGCTGATGCGCTCCTAATGATTGATACTTAGTTTGAAATTTGTAATTGTTTTCAAGAAATCAGCTAATTGGCATCTAATGCACATAAGCTAGAAGTACATGAAGTGATTCTTATGTGTTATAAATCAAGTATTATTAAGGGATTAATGTTGCTTCTTTGTTTGTTTTGCAGGATCAAAGAGCTCCGATTGAGCTAAGAAGTCACCTAAGGAGCTAACATCCGGAGTCACCTTCACTCAAAGAAGTCAACAAGTTGCCATCTCGGAGAAGGCATCATGTAGCTGCTCCAAGAAATCATTTCAAGTATCAATTAGCTTCTTCATCAATCATTGCATCAAGATCAACATGCTTCATCAATTGCATCATGTTCAAAAGACAAGGCTTTCATCCACTTTACTTCAAGTTCTTTCAACCTTTAAGATTAGAGGTAGCTGCTCCAAGAGGTCACAACAAGATACATCTCAAGTCTTCATCATCAATGGCATCATGTTAAGATCATCAAGTTGGAACACTTCATCATCAAACATTCCAAGGCATTCATCCATCCAAACTTCAAGACTCTTTGATCTTCAAGTCTAAAGAGAGATCTCCTACTTCTAATCATGAATTAGGTATCATCATTATCTCCTACTACATTATCCTAGCATCAAAGAAGATCATCATGTATCCTACAAGAAGGAGAAGAAACATCACAGTATTAGTCAAATGAAGCAATAAATATTATACATCCAGTTTACAAGAAGATGAACAAGGCAGAATCAACAAAGTATTCCTAAACATTCAAGTTCAAAGCAATCACATCAAAGACATCACAAGATGATACAATTTGCGAATATGCTAAGGTGGCACCTACGTGGTAGACACTCATCATCAAGCCAATCACAGTCCGCCACATCATTCGACAAACAAGAAGACAAAGAGGACGTCCATGTGGGAGATACTCCAAAGATTCCCTCTTATCTTCTTGGAAAGCATGCTTTCATTGCCTCTCTCATGTACTAAAAATAGCAAGTTGTTGTAACTACCTACTGAGGTGGCATGGTCTAAGCCCTTGGCTACCTGGATTGATCTAAGCCATTCATTGTAATATCAACTTCTATATAAAGGCTTTGTTGCCTCATTTGTAAAATCGGTAGTCATTAGTTTTTTAGGAGTAGAATAGGAGAGACTCTCGAAATTCTCTGAGAGGACTTGAAGTTGTAAATATTTCTCAAGAGTAATGCAAAACATTGGAGTTCATTATTTGGTGTTAAGTGTTGTCTTGTGGAATGACATGGTTTCTTGTATCTTAATGAAGTGGAGAGATGTTTCAAATTAGATTAGAAGTAGATTAGAAGCTCTTTGATGTAATACATGTGTTGAATATTTGATCAACTCCTAGCTCATGCTTTTGACATTCATCGTTGGTGAAGTGTTGTGTAAAGCTAGTCTGAGCCTCATTTGTCTAAGTTCGATTATGGACGCTTGTTTGAGCTACGCCATCCGATGGGTGCTTATATAAGCCTTCATGATTTGAAAACCATTCGCGTACTTTAGGAGATTGCACCAACTCCATGTAGTTGTAGGCATCCTTGGCGAAGTGGAGTTAGGTTAATCAAGGAGTTTGTCTATTCTTGCATCATCATTGCTTCATTGACCTTAGATTAGTTTTTCTCAAACCTTTATCTTTTGCCTTTTTTTTATCATTGATACATCGTGAATACTTCATCCACACTGAAAGGAGGAATAAGCTAAGGAAGTATGAATAAGTCTAATGTAAGTCCCTTTGTGATTATCAACAAGATCACATGTAATCACTGAGTTAACACATCATGAATCATAAATAAGGAACCTTGGAGTTACTTCACTGGATCACATAGTTCAGCCTTTGAAGAGCTTTATTCAAGAGAGAGTGGGATACTCTAGTGTTTTACTCTATTGTTGACTTGTCTAAAAACAACCATCAACAAGTCATACAATTGGCAATCAGTTGTTTCAGTCTGTGAAGACATTATCTTGTGAGTAGATTTCTATTATCATTTAAGATATTCAGAAATTATTTGTAGGATTTGTTGATTATACTGCCACAGCTATTTTTAATTAATATTCAGCCAATGCATTGAATTTCAAGGATTATCTCTAGAATATGATTGCAGCCCAACATTTGTAGATAATCTTGTTGTTGCATAATATTAGTATTAAATATTTTGCTATTTAGTATTGTTGTTTACCAATCATAAAAAACAAAAATTGCATGTTTATGAAAAATATAGAAAGGGACATTACAAGTTAATACATGTGTTATCTATGCTTCAAGAGGTGTTCTAGTTTGTGTCTCATTTATAGAGTGATGGTATCGCTCAAGGTAATACATGTCTTCTTTGCTTCAGGAAATGTTTCTAATCCAATCCAGACCACTTCAATGTTTTGTACCTTGTCCTTTGTTGAAGTTGTTTGTAGAAATGGATAAGTGGTTGTGATTCTTAAATCGGTAAAATGTTGTTGTTCCTCAGAATCTGGTGCCATTATGTCTGATGTGAGGAAAGAAGAGGCCGATTCTTTTATGTTCCTGTCATACCTTGTCTTTAATGATACTGTCTCTTAGAATGAGGCTATCAAATCTCAATCTGCTAACAATCTTGACAATGCAAGTGTTAAATAGGAATATGATTAGGAGGAATAAAAGATTCCTCAAGATCCTTCTTGTAAACCTATTTTGATGTGAAGCTCTGATGATGATTAGATAGTTGATGTAGTTGCCTTGTAATTTGATGGGATAGACCATAATGTTTTAGATTCAATCTAGACTTGAATTACCAGTACAATCATTCTTGTTTAAGTTGACTTTGATGGTTTTGATCCTTGTGCCCTAGTGGGCATAGACTGGTCTATTTTTTCAACAATATTTTTTCTAAAAAAATTCATATTCTGTTATATTGGGAAAAATGAATACACCATAGACCAATATTTTACCAAAAAAAATTTATCATCTGTGACCTATTTTAATGAAGAGAAGCATTTAATTGCTTATAAATTTATATTTTATTACATCAAAAATAGTTAACTCTAACTCATTGCTATTTTATTTTTTTGTGACATTTTCTAATGAAAGAGATGCACTTTAAATTGTGCAGGAAGGGATTTGTATCAACGCAATTTGCAGTTGCTTGTCCCTTTTTTTGAGAATTCATCCTTGTTGCTTTCCAGCATTGAACAGGTTTGTCATAATGAACCCTATTCTAAACCAAATAAAAATTTCTTCCCACTAATATCATTGTTGAGAATTAACAAGACATGTGAGAAAAGAGCACGAACTTTATGAATTTTCTTTGCATTCATATGATGTAGGATAGGACTTATGTTAGAGATCTAAGGATATGGATGCAACTTCTTTTTCTGGGTGAACAATATTTTTTGTTAATCAGCCAATGCTAGAAGAAATTCAGGTTTAGTTTTCGGGAACATACTTTATTGCTTAGGAGTTTTTTTGGTTTGATAAATTCCTCTATTTTGGGGTAATATTTGATAGCATTTTAATTTTCACCTTTTAGTACAACACAAAACAAAACAACATTTAACATTAAACCTTTCTTCAAATTAGAAGGGAAAGCTCCCCTATAACAGAAAACATAACTAAAGTCTAGAACCTAAGCAAACAACCTAGCTTTTTACAATATGTACAAGTTACATCTTTAGGTTTTGAACACACGTTGCAAACAAACTAAAGAAATTGCCTATCTTTTTAGTTCTCTTGCAAGGGCACCAAATCTTATCAGCACTTCTACCCAAGACGAGATTTTTAATATCTTTTCTTCAACATAAACACTTGCAATAGCTAACAAATGCTCATCAAATGGCAATTATTTGTAGGTATATACAAAGTTTTGCATGAAAAATAAATAAAAAGGTAACATAAGCTCCTAAACTATAAATAGTTTGCTTGCACACAAAGCAAGCTCGATATACAATTTGGTCTCGAAATACATCAACTGAAATTAGAAATCTTGAGATAGACATCTGATAAGAACATATGTCTATAAATAGACCTTTTAGAATGTCATCTAAAAATAAAATGTCTCTGAATAGATTTTCATATCAAATTATCTCAGAATAGTTGCCTCCCAAAAATAGCAACAATTGAAAGTAGCATGTGCTAAACGTAGCGAGTCTGATGTTGGCTCCTTGTGCTGCTTCCTTGTTTTGATCATGAAGATCCTTTGAAGAAACCTTGAAACTAATAACCATTGATGACTCACCAAATAATTTTGGTGACTTGAATCTGACTCCTTCCTTGGACACTTGTGAACTTCAGTGCTTAGTGCTTTAGACCTTATCTATGATGAATACTGTTTATGCTACAAACCATCCATCTTGAAGTGCCTTGAATGAAGAGTGAAGGAAATGATAAGGTCTATCATGATGATTGCTGTGGATGCATGAAGTATGGAAACAAGTGTTGATCCTTGGAGAATTATGATGAAACTTAAAGAATTTGTCAATCAATAAGATGTTGAGAAACATGCTCCAGTGGTGTCCTTTTGTATTTTTAAGGTGAGACTTGGACTTCTCCACATAGAGGGTGTGCTTTTGAGTCCTCGCACTTTTTGTTATAATTTGATGTTCACTTTGTTAGTTAACTCTCTCTCTCTCTGCAAGAGCACTTTTGAGTCTCCAAGAGTAGTTTCCACTTTTGTTTTTTCATTTACTTTTGTTATCCAACTTCCCAGGGGCATGTTTAACACTTGGGAGCAATTTTTCATGTTTTTACTATGACATTTTGACACTTAAAGTAAAATTAGGTGTCCCTAGAAGCTATAATGCACTTTTTCTTCTAATTTCTCATTCATGACTTGACATCCAACCTCCTAGGGCCCTCTTGAACATTTGGGAGAACTTTTTCATGTTTTTAATTTGACATTTTGACACATAAAGTAGATTTAGGTGGCCTTAGAGGTCGTAATGCACTTTTTCAGCTAATTTCTCATTGACAACTTGACATCCAACCTCCTAGGGGCATGCTTGAGTACTTGTGAGCACTCTTTCATGTTTTCACTTTGACATTTTTACATGAGTGAATTTAGGTGCTCTAGAATGTTTATTGCCAAATAATAACATTAACCATTGTAATATAAATGGAATATAATAGTTCATTTAGAATATCAACCCTCCTGCAGTAAATGTTGCTACTCTTGTTCTTGACCCTCTTCTTCTGGGTCCTAATTTGTAGCTTCCGGTTTATGATCGTTGGCATACTTCTTTTTTGGATTGGTTTTTTGGCTCCTATCTTGTTGTTTTGTTTTTGACATATAGGCATTCTGTAAATGTTTATCATTAGCCTTGGTTTCATGGTGGATCTTTCTGAATAAAATTCTATTACTATTATAATTAATATTTTGTTCAGGGGTTCACACCTTTTGCTTAAAAAAATGGAATATAATAGTACACACCAAATAATTGTAGATGAAGTGTTGCAGCCAGATGGGTGCATGTGGCTGATTTTAAGTCTTTTCAATCCTTGGGGCAGGTGGAGGTTGCTTGTTGGTGGGATTCCCAGGATTGTCCTAGAGGTGGCTTGGCAAAAGACCGCAAAGTTTTAGGGTAAATTCTTTCTAAGTGGAGATGCAACTCCTTGTGTGGTAGGGACACTTTAGCTTGGGGGCCGGACCCAAAGGGGTCTTTTTTAGTGGCCACAGGATATCAGGTTCTAAACTAGTAGGAGGGGAATGTTGGGGAATTTCTCTAGTGGAAGAAAATTTGGAGCAAATTTGCCTGGCTGAAATGTAACTTTTTTCTCTAGTTGGTTGCTAGGAATAGATGCCTTACCTGGGAGAATTTGTAGAAGAGGGGCTTCCAGGGGCCCTCTATTTGTGCTTTGTGTTGGAATAATGAGGAGTGTACCTCTCATCTTTTTTTCCAGTGCCCTTATGCTAAGGATATTTGGCATCTTTGGTGGGGGATATGGCATAAGGGGTGTGTTCATGCCACCTCTTTAGTGGATTTTTGGAACAATATGGGAAGGCCACCTTCCAAGGCTTCTTTTCTCCAAGTAGCGTGGGACATTGGGCCTTCCTGTATCATTTGGCAGATTTGGCTGGAACGAAATAGAAGAATCTTTCAAGGTAGTAAGCTTAGGGCTCTTCAACTATGGTAGAGGATTGTTTCCATGATCCGGGAGACTTTAGTGGCGAAGTGTATTCTGGATGATCATCTGGAGCAAGAAGATCTTTTTGTAGTTTGCAGTTTGGGCCTCAGGGACAAAGATGTTGGGCCGTATGTGGAAAAAGTGAGACGTACCCCAGGAATAAAGGTTCCAAGGGAGGGCAAATGGGAACCCCCCCAATTGGGATCCTCAAGATTAATACTGATGGATCTTCTAGAGGTAACCCAGGGCATGCTGGAATTGGTGGTGTTGGGAGGGATAGTTCTGGAGAGGTTGTTTTCCTCTTCTCCACGTATATGAGGCAGGAGACAAATAACCTCGTGGAGGCCTATGCTATTCTTGTGGCTCTGGAAAATGCTTGTGCCTTGGGATGGAGGAAGGTCATTTGTGAGGCAAATTCTATGGTTGTGATTAATGTTTTGAATGAGCAAAGGTTTGAAGGAATCCACTGGCATTTAGCAGTAGTGGGTAGACAGATTCTTTGATTGAGCAACTCTTTTGAGTCGGCTTCCTTTGTCCATATTCCTCAGGGATGGAACAGGGTAGCAGATTGTCTAGCTAAGTGGACTTCAGAGCAGTAGGGAGACTAGGATGTTTGTTGTTGGGACCAATTGTCTCTGGACAATTCTCTTAAGTTGCATCATCTTTTTCATGGCGATAACCTGTCTTGATGAGTGTCACTCTAGTTTGTTTTGGAGTGGCATTGGTGGTGTGGTTATGTTTCTTTTCTTCTACTCTTGTCTCTTGGCTTTTGTAGCCTGATTTTAATGAATAAATTTTTACCCCTTTTAAAAAAAAAAAATTGTAGATGAAGATTAATGAATGCTTTATTCAAATTTTGTGCTTGTACAATCCAATTGTAGACCAAGGAGGATCATGTACCAAATCAGATTGCCTTCCTTGACTACAAGAATCATATTTAAAGTGCTTGATGGTTGCAAGATAGAACACAACTGTTGACAACCATTTACAACCAGCTCCTAACAACTACCCACATGCTGACAAGTAATTAATACATAGCTGGGTACAAACATACTAACAAACATAATAAGTTAATTTATACCAACTACATCATCCCCTCTAAAAAGAAAGTTGGATTCCTAGCTAACAAACAAAGAACAAAACAGAGACATATCACATAACATCAGGAAAGTTTTCCATAGTTTTGGTGGTATTGAAGAGGATGAACTGGTTGGTTTTGTTGAGTTTTAGTGCTTGTAGCCATCACTACTTGAGCAAAACCTGAATTGTCAACTACAAAAAACTTTGCACTTGGTCTCTAAAACCTTGCTAGTTCATCAAATCCTTGAAGAGGTTCCTTTCCCTTATCAATTAGCTCTTCTTCCTTGGGAAGTAAAAATGAGAAATCTTCAATGATTGTTCGTTTTTGCAGACAAGCTAGAATGTACAGTGAGTGAACTCGTAACCACCTATACAACTGAATTAGTGTTTGAGGATTGTAAAATGCTTGTGAATCAACTTTTTTGGCCAACCTTGTCTTTGTCCACGAGCTATACAACTAAAGACAAACCTTATTTCCTTTGGATGGAGTATGATAGAGCAATCGATAATTGTACTAGACCATATGATTGAAGGTTGGACAACATTGTATTGTTCAGGCCACATAATGATGATTGTGCAAGAGGGGCATTGTTATCCTCAAATTTTGACCATGCAATTTTTAAACTTTGTGTTCATCAAGTTGAAGTTCATTGGTCATCTTGCATTTTCAAAAAGAGTGAAGGTCCTGTTGTGACGTTTTCACACATTGCCCCATTGCAAATGGGGACCCACCCTTTTTCTCGCTTTTTGTCTTCGTTTCGCTTTAGTGTTTTTTGGTTTTCTTTGAGTTTGTAGGTTTGCTAGTTTTGATTTGTTCAAGTCTCGCCAAGTTCTTGCTCAAATCCATGAAGTGATTGAAGAAATTGCCTAAGGGATCGATATTCAACTGAGGAATCCATATGCCTTCATCCTGATGCATGTCCCTGAAATCCTGAAATTGACTAAGTCTGATGTCCTGAAGTCTGATGTCTTGAACTCCTAAAAACTGACTAAGTCTCAAATCTGGTGGATACTCAAAAATCTAGAATCTGCATGTTAAATCTTAGGGATCTGAGACCTATCTCAAACATCCTGAAAGTATATTTCAAAATATTTAAAGTAAACATATACTTAAATATATTTTGAAATATATAGGATTTCAGGCACTGAGAAATGGCTAAGTAAGAAAAAAGCGCAAATTCCAGGCTCACGAGGAAAATGCGAAATTCCAAGCCATCACAAAAATTGCGAAATTCCATGGGTGAATGAAATGTGCGATGTGGAAATTCTAGGTCATAAAAAATGCGAAAATCCATGACCTCTCCAAAAGTCCGAAATTCCAAGGATGAGTAAAAATGCGACATGGATTTTGTCCATGATCCTCTTAAAATTGCGAAAATCCAAGCTCATAGGAAAAATGCGAAAATCTTGGGAGAACTAAAACTTGCAACATGAATCCAATCCTTAACAATGCCAAAAGTGCGACCAAGACAAGATTTGTCCACCTCTCCAAGGAAAATGCGAAATTCCTAGAGGTTAGCAAATTTGTGACATGAAAATTCCATGAACTTCTCAAAAATGCGACAGGAATTTATCCAAGAGTTCATAAAAAATGCGAAATTTCTGGATAGGGAGAAATGTACGATGTGGAATGTAATCCAAGACAAGGCTAAAATTGCGAAATTCCTCAAGGGAGTGAAATATGCGATGAAGATTTAATCCTCAACATGTTTGAAAATGTGTGAAATTCTAAGACAGAATCAAAGGAGCGACTAAGGATTAAGTACAATACAAGGCAAAGTGTGATCGAAGATTAATCCACAAGGTCCTCAAATGTTTGACTTGGAATCGTCCTTATCCTCCTTGAAATGCTTTAGAAAATCCTTAGGTGAAATTCGTTTGAACAACTCATAGAAAGTGGCGCAAATTTGAACATAAGGTGGAAAAATCGCAATTTCCATTGACTCGTGGAAATCCCTACAAAAAATCGCAGTTTCCATGCTAGTAAGGAAAATGCGCCAAAATGAAATTTCATCCTTGAGCTCATGAAAGTAAAAAACATCAACTCCAAAACATTGAAATTATCCTTGAAATGCATTGGAAAATCATTGAGAAATCATTGAAAAAATATGGAGAAATGCTATGAAAAGAGAAAAGTTACATTTTTAGGCATGAGTGGAAAAGTCGCAATTTCCACCCACAAGTGGAAATTGCACCAAAATCAAGGTGTTCGCCAATTTTGGTTTAAAATGAAGACCTCAATTCAAAAATCACTTTAAATCTATAAAAACCCATTGAAAAATCCATTGAAATCACCAAGAATCTACACTAAGGGAGTTTAAAAGTTTGAAAGGCAAAAAGATCAAGTCATGCCAAAATCACATTTTCCATGCAAGCCTGGAAATTGCACCAAAATTTCGCAAATTCCACAGGCAAGTGGAAATTCCTACATTGACTTTGCCTTTAATAAAATTCACCCTCATGTTTTGGAGATTTTGTGAAATTCAACGATATCTTTCAATTTCTCACATGTATTAATGAACTTGACTTGATGTTATCAAATACTATGACTTGTGAATTTTTATCTTGCAGATATTGGATAATCTGGAGGCGAGCTATCCAAAGGATCAAGACATCATCAAGATCATTCACCTTGCATCCAAAGAAAGCATCGTCACTATAATACTGCACTTCATCAAGATATCATCAAGTTCATCGTCATCTTACTTCCAAAGGAGAACTTCATCGTCGGAGTGAGAAGAATTTCATCATCACCTTGCAAGCTCCATCATCTGAGTATCCAGAAGATCACTTCCATGATCAAGAGCCTTCCACTTCATCAAGTGCAAACATCATAAGGTCTACTCCAAGAATTCACGCCCAAGTCATCTCCTCTACTTCAACATCTAGAGTAAGACTCCTACAAGAGCATCACAAGACGAGTTAGTCGAATGAGCAAGATTATCAAAAAAATCCACAAATTACAGGAATGCAAATACAACAACAAGAAGTGAAGAACAAGGACAAGATTCCCAAGTTCCACGTTGAAAGCTCCAGAAGTGAAAATTCAAATTCAAGACTTTGTCAAGAAAAGAAGATACAATTTGGGAATAGCATCAAGAAATTGAAAAAATATTGAAAATCAAGCAAATTTGCTCAGGGAATCCTGAGTTGGCATCTATACATCATCGATCAATCAAAGTTCGCCATGTCACTTGTCCAAGTTCATTGCATTTGTAAGAAGACATAAGGACAAGAAGGGCGTCCAACATGAATATTCTTCATCGATTCTATTTCATCTCTATCACCTTCGCGAACGTGCCTTCATTGCCTTTGGGTTTTTATGTACACGGGTTGTGTCAACTTTTTCTTTTTACTAAAAATAGTTGGTTGTTGTAACTAATTGTTGATGTGGCAAAATTTTGGCCATCGGTTGCTCAAATCGATCTTGGCCCTTCATTGTATTTTGAGGACTATAAAAAGGCCCATTGAAATTGTATTTTGAGGACTATAAAAAGGCCCATTGAAATTGTTGTAATCACTTCCAAGATTAATACATTTCTCATTGAAGCTTGGTGACAATTGTGTTGTTTTGGAATGTAGCATGGTTTCTTATTTCTCGAAGATGATTGAGATGTGTTTCCAAGTAAAGGAGATTAGAAAGTTCATTGATATAGTGAATATATTGTGAAGATATTTGATGAATTCCTAGGTTCATACTTTTGATGGTTTGTCGCTGGCAAGTCATTGTGTAAAGTTAGCCTAAACCTCAACTTATTGCAATAGTTCGATTGTTGATGCTTGTTTGAGTTGCACCAGCTGTGAGTACTCAAATGTGTGTTTGCAATATGAAAATCCTTAGTCATCCTTGGGAGATTGCACTTGTTTTACGTAGTTGTTGAATTTGTCACAACAAAGTGGAGCTTGTTATAAGGAATTTGTCTATCTTGGCATCGTTCATTGTCTCATTGTCCTTAGAAGTAAAGTAGATTCTCTCTAAACCCTTGACCTTTTTGCATTTTCTTTGTAGAGTGGAACTAGGAGGTTTCTTTCCATGAAAAGGAGTAATAAGTCGAGTGAGTGAAGAAGTAAATTCAGCGTAAGTCCCTTTGTGTTAACAGCATATCACATCATATATATACTAAGTCTATATCCAACGTATTGTCAAGACCTGACATCTGGAACCTTGGAGTTGTCTCACTGGATCATATAATTTAGCCTTTGAGAGTCTTTGTTCAAGAGAGGATAGAATACCTTGGTATTTTATTCTGAGTTTGCATGTGCATAAAAAACACATCAACAGAATTGGCGCTAGGAGGGCTTGAACAGGAAATACTTCGAGAATCACATTGCTTCATCTATTCCACGCGAAGAAAGATTTTACACCTATCACGCAAGATCCAGCACAGAAATTCAGGATAAAGTGGGACAAAACATCATCACTCCGTTAGTCCAAGCAAGAAAGAAGATATTCCGAATCGTGGATAGGAACTCGAAAGTAATCTTTCAAGGAAGAATATGAAATTTCAAGATCTCTCTTATGTCGAAAATCCAAAGAAAGTGAAAAAAAAAAAAGAAAGGTTGGATTTCTTAGTCAATGATATGAAGCAGCTTAGTGGGTATGATCTTCAAAGTGATACTTCAATTATTCTTCAACTTTGGTGGACTTTGAATGTGTGACTTAGGCCTAAAGATTTGAAAGACTTTGCGTCAAAGAAGGGATGTAGAATTCACGACACCAATGGACACGAGGAGCTATATTGTCTAACATTTTTGTCAAGGATGGAATTAGCATTGCAAGGGAAAATTTCTTTTTCACAGGTACATGAGCCGATTGTTCCTGCAAAGTTAGTGCCCGACGCCTTATTTGATGAAAGAGAATTCTTTATAAGTTTCAAGGAAATGATCAAGAAGAACTTGAGCATTGAGAAGGACATGCCTGTAGAAGACTTGTTGATTCTTGATGGTTGGTGCAGGATTCATAACACAACTCATTCGGAACTCACATGTTCATCTTGCAAGGAAGCTATTCATCAAGTGAAGGAGCAATTAAGGTTGGAAGAGGAATCTAAGGTACAATTAAGATTGGACATCTTGTGGACCAAATGTCTTCAAGAAATCAGTTTGCCATCCAAAGGAGAAGACGTTTCCATCCTATCCAATAGTGAAGATAGTACAAGTGAGCTTGTGTCATGTCCCTATAATGATTTATAATTGAATCATTTATTTAAATAATAAGTTAGCCTTATATAAACTAAATATATAATATATTTTAAAATATATTATTAATATGTATTATTTAATAAATAATATTATTAATTTAATATAATATAAATATTATAAAATATATGAAATATATATATTTAATTAACTAGATATATTATAAATATAAATATTTTTAATATAATATTTATGTGAATAATTAATAAGATATATTATTATATATAAAAATAAATATTACGAAGAGTCTTACCCATTAAAGCTAGAAAGTAAAGTAATTTAGAAAGTAAAGTAATTTGGAATAAGGCAAAGTAATACAGTTAAACAAAAGGTCAAATTCAAAATAAAATCATATAAAGATAAAAGTTTAATAAGACAAAAACATTATCCCACCATATTATATGCTTGTGAACAAAATAAGATAAAAGAGCTTATTAGTATTTTTTCATACTTATCTTTGTCGGCATGACTATTTTTAGTTAATGCTAATCTATGTCGACAGTTTTCTATTTTTAGAAAACTTGCTCTTTGTACATTGTATATATTGAGCGTTTTTGCTCATTTGTAAATATATCAAATCATAATCAATTCATCTTGTGTCTGTTCGAATTCTTTATGGTATCAGAGCGGTTCGATTTTGGGCGTTGAAAATTTTGAGTTCAAATTTTTTTTCTTCTGAGAATCGTGATTTCTGTGTTAGATTGTTTGTGCGGGCATCACAGTTGGAACGGAATCGTCATTGGATACCCGCTTGGGACGGTTTCTTCCAGTCGCGGCTCCTGTTGGTTTGGCCGTGCATGCCCTACCTTGTTGGGTTGCGATTTTCTTGGCGTTTCCTCTGGTTTTGGCTGCGCCTACCTTGCGGGCTCTTTCTCCTGAGACCCCGCCCATTTCGCGGACTCAAACCTCTGCTAGTCGCGCCCGCGACTTCTTTCCAAACTCCGGCGTTTTTTTTTACAGGCCCTTCACAGACTGCGGCCTCTGTATTTCTGCGTGTTTCGCTCTTGCACAGAAACCAGGCCGAGGAATCTCTAAATCATTTCGGAAATTTTTAGAGTATCTCCATTCTTTTCGAAAATTTCTGAGTGCCTAGGGCACGGACAGTTTTCATCTAGGGTTTTGAACCCTCAGCATTTGACGAAAACTTTTTTCGAACACATATTCCTTCTGGGTTTTTCGAGGCCTTTTGTGGGTACCTGTCAGATTTTTTTTCATACCTCAAAGTTCGTGCCTCATTTTCCGTGCCACCGTACCTGTCTCAGATCTTGTACCTGATCCTGTTCTGCTCCTCAGTAAAACGTTGTTCAGTTTTTTGTCGTTTTCCTGCATTGGGAGACGTGCAAATGGCGTCTTTGACCAACTTGATGTTGGAGGGCAGTCAACGATTTAATGGCAGAAACTATAATATCTGGAAGCAGCGTATGCTGACTATTTTTGAGTATCGCCGCCTTGATGAATTGGTTTTGGACAAAGAAACTCGTCCTCCCACCGCTGGTGCTGATCAGGACAAGTTTGATGATCGTAGCAGAGAGGCTGTCATGCTTCTTAAGCTTTCTATTACAGATGACCAGTTGCTGCAGATTCCTTCAGGCAAGACAGCTACTGAAATTTGGAAGCACCTGAAGGAGCTTCATGAGACCTCTGATAAAAGCTGGGCTTTCTTTTTGAAGAATCAGTTGTTCTCCATCATGATGGATGAACGTATGTCCTTACAGGAGCATCTCACGAAGATTAAGGACATTCGAGATCAGCTTGAGGCTATTGGTCGAAAAATGGAGGAAGAGGATATGGTAGTCATCACCCTCAAAAGTCTACCTAAATCCTATGAGCACTTTGTCGAGACTCTCAACATTACGTCTACGAATGTTGATTTGAAGTTTCCTGAATTATGCAACAAACTCCTGCAGCAGGATCGCTGGAAACAGCAGTTTGGTAGTAGTGCTTCTTCGTCCTCTTCCGAACAGGCATTTGCAGCTAATTCTTTTCAGAAGGATAACAGCAAATTTCAGTCATCTCAGTCATCACAGCCGAAAGGTTCAAATCAACCTTCGGGCAACCCTAAGAAGAAGAATGTGCAGTGTAATTACTGTCACAAATTCGGCCATATGAAGAAAGATTGCCGTCAGAGGATAGCTTCTGAACAAAAGAAGCAGGGAGGGTCACATCAGAAGGCACATGTTGCTGAACTTTCTGAGCAAAAGGAGTCTGCCTTTTACGCTTTTATGGCTAAAAGGTCTTCAGATCCTGCCAAGACTACAACTGGGTATGTGTTTAGTTTGGGATTTGGTGCTGTCACATGGACCAATAAGAAGCAGCAGGCCGTGGCTCTCTCCTCGACAGAAGCAGAGTATCGGGGAGCAGTTAAAGCAGGTTGTGAGGCAGTTTGGCTTCAACGGATGCTTGCGGATATGCATGTTCCTCAGGCAGGTCCGACTCCCTTGTTCTGTGATAATCAGGGAGTGCTAAAATTGGCCAAGAATCCGGTCTTCCATGAACGAACCAAGCATGTGGAAACTCATTGTCATTACATACGACAGCTGGTTGAAGACGGATCCATTCAGTTGCTGTATGTTCCTACCTCGGAGCAGCCAGCAGATATCTTGACCAAGCCCCTCGGTTCTGATAAATTTGTAAACTTCAGGGGGTCTATAGGTGTTGTTGATAGATTGAGCATTAAGGGAGGGTATTAGTATTTTTTCATACTTATCTTTGTCGGCATGACTATTTTTAGTTAATGCTAATCTATGTCAGCAGTTTTCTATTTTTAGAAAACTTGCTCTTTGTACATTGTATATATTGAGCGTTTTTGCTCATTTGTAAATATATCAAATCATAATCAATTCATCTTGTGTCTGTTCGAATTCTTTAGAGCTCCCATACTTAATAACAAATGTATTTATTTAAATTTTATACTATATATATTATATAAATAATGTACTTTAAAAAGATTAAGGGGAGGCCGAAGGAGGATATTTATAAGTGCAGCAATTAAGTTGGTTGACACCAGCGATCACATATATAAATAATATATTATAAATATATCTAATAATATAAATACAAATATTATTATTATTAACTTATATTGTAATATAAATATAAATAATACAATATAAACCATCTATCATTTATTATGATATAAATGATATAATATAAATAATATAAAATAAATAATATATCATTTATTAAAATGATATAATATAAATACAAATAATATAAATAAATAATAATATAAATAAACATCTTTTAACCTATCCTCTTATGATAAGGGAGTTACGTATGGTTAGAACTAGTTTTACCACAAAAGGGAATTAATATAAAGTAATAAAAATTATAAGAGGGTAAGTATGTCTTTTACCACTAAGTATAATAAGAGATGTGCCTCTTCAAACATATCCCTTGAAAGGGAAATAAATAAAGGTTGTGAGATAGAAGGAAAACATCATCGGAAGAAAATATAAAAAGAGTATTGGATAAATACATATATTTAGATCTGCATTATATATATATATATATTTCTGAGTCATAAGTAGGAAAGATGTCATAAATTAATATATAGAGATATGTACATCAGCAGTAAAACGGAGTGAAATATATATTATAAAATATATAAACGGCTATAGCTATATTACGGCAGCATAGGTAGAATTCCAGGTAAAGCTACATCAGGCAAGTAAGTATTTATATGTAATTTGTTCAATCTATAATTGGTAAAAATAAATGGTAAGATTATTATATATAAAAGAATAAATATATATGTGTATGTGATCCCTATATCAAAATAGAACTATACTATGTGAACAAATAGTTGATTGAAAGTACATTCTTAAATAAAGAAACATGCTTGAGACATATATGAACATATATATACATTATGAAACTTGAGGAGAAAAACATAACCATCCCATCACTTCCATTTCCTATAACTATAGGAGAGGCGGTCTTGTTAGGGAAAGGTGAGGTAATTCCATCACAATGCATTAGAGAGGGTTTAACGCGCCCTAGACAAGAATACTAGGGAAAGGCGAAGTAATTCCATTCATAATGCATTGGAGAGGGTTCAACGCGCCCTAGACATATAATTCCCCATCCATGGTTAAGGAATAGGAGGAAGATGACATGGAGAGATAAACGTAGTTGTTACTTCTATTTATATTTCTCTATTACTTTATCCTTTAAGGAATGATAGGTGTTGTGAGGGAGAGGCGTAATCCCATCTGTATTAAAGCCCGTAGGCTGGGACATAGTTCTCGTAGGCTGGGTCAAGAGATGGTTTCAGTGCCCCTATACATGTAAAGCCTAGTTCCCTGAGGAAGAGTAATAAGGAAATATGAATGATTGAATTATGGAATGGTTATCAATAGCAAGTAACAATTAGGAAATAAATAATCTTTTAACAAGGAATGATGTGAATACATTATCATTGATCTTATATGATCTTATCATTAAAATTTATTGTTCTCTAACGTTACTAATGTCTCCTTGAGAATCATTTTGAATGCAGATTCAAGTTTAAGTGTTTCCTCTAGAAAGGGGACATTACAGCTTGATAATCAAAACATTACTATGGAGAGCCAATTCGCATACCTTCTTCCAAGTAAGAAAGAACCTGCTGAAGAAGACGTTGAAAAGGTAATAGAAGGTGTTCAAACAAATGCAAATAATGATCAAAATATTGATTCCTCGACCAAAGATGAAGGTGACTTAAGTCCATTGCAAGAAAAAGAAATTTATGATGAGAACTCATTCATATTACAAGAAGAGAAATTTCTTGAGGAATATACATCCATGCTACATAGGGAGATCCTTGAAAATGAGTTGTTGGAAGATAATCGATTAGATGTATTACAAGAAGTATTTCAAGCCATCATCGAAGAGCCATTGAATGAAGAGCAATTCGGAGGGGCGCTAGACACTTTCATACAATAAATACAAGAGGAATTAATGCCAAAACTATCACAAGATGAACAAGTTGCTGTCATGGAAGCTGAAATCAAATCGATGTTGAGCCCGTTACTGGAGATTCAAAAGGAGCTTATAGATGAAATGTTGTATGCCTCAAGCGCAAGTGGAATGATCCATCACCAATGGTGACCTCCCGAAGATGAAGAACACCAGGTTGTTTCTTTCCCTGCTATTAATTGGAAAGATTTTGAATTTGATGATTACGAATTTCCAAATGATGAATATGAAGAATATGAATTTGACTATGGAAATTTAGGAAGAACAACTTGTATTTGGGCTAATCATGGTCCCAACGAACTACCACAGTTGATAATATTGAATAAATTTTTTTCTGAATTTGAAGATTGTGTGGTAAAAGAATATTTTTTGAGAATTTAAGGATGAATTTGTAAAACTGAGAACTGTCACTTGTGAGTTACTGTTTCTGTTCATTCTGAGAAGTCATTCGAGGTCATGTATATATTTGGATATTTTGAGTCGTGTCCGCTCTTTGTACATAGTTAGAGTAGGTTTTCTTTTTCGTTCTGTCGTAGTTTAGAATTGCCGTCCTTGATGTCATTTGATTCAAGTTTTGTTTTCTGTAGATTAATTTGCTTTAGAGTAGTTTGCTTTCGTAGTTTAGTTGTTTGCTTTAGGTTTCCTTTTGTGGGATCCCGATTTGTGAGAAAGGTGATATACTTCATAATCACACTTTGGCATCATTTTGCTATATTATGTTAGTTCATTTCTTAGACAATTATTCATGAAATTCTTAGTTAGAAGATCTTTTTCTTTCAATTTATCATCAAGTTAGATTTTGTACTTGACTCGGAAATTAATCATCTATTGTGTCTCGACACTGATATCTTTTTGATTATAATGTTTTAAAATGATAAATATAAATCTTGGATAGACATCCCAAGGTAAACAAGCTCAAGATGTTGGCATCTCATCCATCATTTCCACCATTTTCCATCGTTTTCCATCATCCACCCATTACATATGCATTCATTCCGCCTCATTATCATGCAAATTTCAAAAGCATATGACCATATATACTTTCCATCATCCGTTTTACCTCCACTTTCCCAACTCCTACAACCTATCCCTTTATCTATCCATCCATTTCCTAATCATGATCAACAAATGCACGCATCGTCTAAACGAGAAGCTTCCACCCTTCCACCCTCCACCTATCCCATGGATTCACAAATCAGACATTTGGATGCTCGTACCCTTGAAGCAGAAAGAAAATCCTAAGGATCTTCATGCCTTAGAGCACAAATGCAAAAGTCAAAGCAAAGTACATTCAAAAGGCTATTTGAGCCCATACCTTCAATGAAGCAAGCCAAAAAGCAAAATTTTGGGTACCTAAGCAAAAGAAGCTAAATCAAAAGAGGCTTCTACATCCAAAGAAATCCACTTCCATCCATTCCACTCCATCCCATTCCATCCAAAGTTTTAAGTTACTTCATCCCACAAATAAAATAAAAATTCTAAGTCTATGGTGGTCATGAATTCACTACTTCATATATTCCCTAGCCATCAATCCCATTATTCCCTACACCTCCTCCGAATCCCAAGCTTCGAAGTTTAGCTCGGTATGTGCAGGTGTTGATCATGGTTCCATTCCCTTCCATTTCATTCCGCAATACATACCCTCCGCTTCCCCCATCTGCCACTATCATACATATTCCACCTCTCGCTTGGTTTGTGTTTTTGAATAAGTTTTTGTGGATATACACCTTCCATTCACTCCACCTTTTGCATAATCCACATCATAATCCACTGTTTCCATTCACCCGTTCATATTCATTATCATAATCCCTCATTCCTTACCAATATCAGTAAGTATAATGACTTGATATGGTTTATGCATGGACTATTGCCTTTAATGACTGAGTCTTTTCCGTTCGTATTCCCTTCTCTCGCCCAAAGTCAGAAAAGTAAAAAGAAAAAAAAAAGAAAATAGTAAAGAGAAATCCTTTCGTCCATAGGTGAAAACCACCTTTGGTGGCGCCTTGGATAAGTACCATGATGAAAACCTGGCAAACAGGCATCATGCGTAGAGACACACTGTCTCATTCCATCTATACATCCTATCACTATCATTTCCATACCATTTCATACCATCATTATCCATTTCGCCCATATATACACATTTGCTCCATTCACCTTTTTCCTATGAACTTACCTAGCTTAAGACAAGTAAACTTAGATGATCTTGGTCTCTAAGGGATGGGAATGAACGCACGCGCACACATTTGGATTCTTGGAATATGGATGGTCGTGCTGGCAGTTGGTTTTGATTCTTTGATCATGTAGTTGTGTTTATTCAGCCTAGTACGTGGGTGTACATGGAAATTTTGAAACTTGACTTTTGTTTGTCTTTGGAATGCTTAAGAACCTTGTTTTAATTGAAATCAATCTTTAACCACACAACAGAAGATGAAGTGTTTTGATCCAATCTATGATTCTTTTCCATTTCAAGTACGTCTTTTAACTAGTTAATGAGTTGGGGAGAATTATCTGAAGGTTTTGAGTATGGATTGAGTCTTTTTCTTTGAAATGTTCAGGAACATTTATTCGGATTGGAGCTAGATGTTGTGACATTTTCACACATCGCCCCATTGCAAATGGGGACCCACCCTTTTTCTCGCTTTCTGTCTTCGTTTCGCTTTAGTGTTTTTGGTTTTCTTTGAGTTTGTAGGTTTGCTAGTTTTGATTTGTTCAAGTCTCGCCAAGTTCTTGCTCAAATCCATGAAGTGATTGAAGAAATTGCTTAAGGGATCGATATTCAACTAAGGAATCCATATGCCTTCATCCTGATGCATGTCCCTAAATTGACTAAGTTTGATGTCCTGAACTCCTGAAAACTGACTAAGTCTGAAATCTGGTGGATCCTCAAAAATCTAGAATCTGTATGTTAAATCTCATGGATCCGAGACCTATCTCAAATATCCTGAAAGTATATTTCAAAATGTTTAAAGTATATACTTAAATATATTTTGAAATATATAGGATTTTAGGCACTGAGAAATGGCTAAATAAGAAAAAATCGCAAATTCTAGGCTCATGAGGAAAATGTGAAAATCTAAGCCATCACAAAAATTGCAAAATTCCATGGGTGAATGAAATGTGCAATGTGGAAATTCTAGGAGGTCATAAAAAATGCGAAAATCCATGACCTCTCCAAAAGTCCGAAATTCCAAGGATGAGTAAAAATGCGACATGGATTTTGTCCATGATCCTCTCAAAATTGTGAAAATCCAAGCTCATAGGAAAAATGCGAAAATCTTGGGAGAACTAAAACTTGCAACATGAATCCAATCCTTAACAATGCCAAAAGTGCAACCAAGACAAGATTTGTCCACATCTCCAAGGAAAATGCGAAATCTATAGGACCCTTAAAAATGCGAAATTCCTAGAGGTTAGCAAATTTGCGACATGAAAATACCATAAACTTCTCAAAAATGTGACAGGAAATTATCCAAGAGTTCATAAAAAATGTGAAATTTCTGGATAGGGAGAAATGTACGATGTGGAATGTAATCCAAGACAAGGTTAAAATTGTGAAATTCCTCAAGGGAGTGAAATATGCGATGAAGATTTAATCCTCAACATGTTTGAAAATGTGTGAAATTCTACGACAAAATCAAAGGAGCGACTAAGGATTAAGTACAATACAAGGCAAAGTGTGATCGAAGATTAATCCACAAGGTCCTCAAATGTGCGACTTGGAATCGTCCTTATCCTCCTTGAAATGCTTTAGAAAATCCTTAGGTGAAATTCGTTTGAACAAGTCATGGAAAGTGGTGCAAATTTGAACATAAGGTGGAAAAATCGCAATTTCCACTGACCTGTGGAAATCCCTACAAAAAATCGCAATTTCCATGCTAGTAAGGAAAATGTGCCAAAATGAAATTTCATCCTTGATCTCATGAAAGTAAAAAAAAAATCAACTCCAAAACATTGAAATTATCCCTGAAATGCATTGGAAAATCATTGAAAAAAACATGGAGAAATGCTATGAAAAGAGAAAAGTCGCATTTTTTAGGCATGAGTGGAAAAGTCGCAATTTCCACCCACAAGTGGAAATTGCGCCATAATCAAGGTGTTCACCAATTTTGGTTTAAAATGAAAACCTCAATTCAAAAATCACTTCAAATCTATAAAAACCCATTGAAAAATCCATTGAAATCACCAAGAATCTACGCTAAGGGAGTTTAAAAGTTTGAAAGGCAAAAAGATCAAGCCATGCCAAAATCGCATTTTCCATGCAAGCCTGGAAATTGCGCCAAAATTTTGCAAATTCCACAGGCAAGTGGAAATTTTGACATTCACTTTGACTTCAATAAAATCCACCCTCATGTTTTGGAGGTTTTGTGAAATTCAACGATATCTTTCAATTTCTCACATGTATTAATGAACTTGACTTGATGTTATCAAACACCTATGACTTGTGAATTTTTATCTTGCAGATATTGGATAATCTGGAGGCGAGCTATCTAGAGGATCAAGACATCAAGATCATTCACCTTGCATCCAAAGAAAGCATCGTCACTGTAATACTGCACTTTATCAAGATATCATCAAGTTCATCGTCATCTTACTTCCAAAGGAGAACTTCGTCGTTGGAGTGAGAAGAATTTCATCATCACCTTGCAAGCTCCATCATCTGAGTATCCAGAAGATCACTTCCATGATCAAGAGCCTTCCACTTCATCAAGAGCGAACATCATAAGGTCTACTCCAAGAATTCACGCCCAAGTCATCTCTTCTACTTCAACATCCAAAGTAAGACTCCTACATGAGCATCACAAGACAAGTTAGTCGAATGAGCAAGATTATTAAGAAAATCCATAAATTACAGGAATGCAAATACAACAACAAGAAGTGAAAAACAAGGACAAGATTCCCAAGTTCCACGTTGAAAGCTCCAGAAGTGAAAATTCAAATTCAAGACTTTGCCAAGAAAAGAAGATACAATTTGGGAATAGCGTCAAGAAATTGAAAAACTATTGAAAATCAAGCAAATTTGCTCAAGGAATGCTGAGTTGGTGTCTATACATCATCGATCAATCAAAGTTTGCCATGTCACTTGTCCAAGTTCATTGCATTTGTAAGAAGACATAAGCACAAGAAGGGCGTCCCACATGAATATTCTTCATAAATTCTATTTCATCTCTATCACCTTGGGAAATGTGCCTTCATTGCCTTTGGGTTTTTATGTACACGGGTTGTGTCAACTTTTTCTTTTTACTAAAAATAGTTGGTTGTTGTAACTAATTGCCGATGTGGCAAAATTTTGGCCATCGGTTGCTCAAATTGATCTTGGCCCTTCATTGTATTTTGAGGACTATAAAAATGCCCATTCGCCTCATTTGTAAGGATATATATATATATATATATATATATATATATATATATATACATATACATTAGATTAGAGTTGTTGTAGGAGTAGAGTAGAGGAAGCTCTTCTAAGTTGTTGGAGAGAACTTGAAATTGTTGTAATCACTTCCAAGATTAATACATTTCTCATTGAAGCTTGGTGACAATTGTGTTGTTTTGGAACGTAGCATGGTTTCTTATTTCTCGAAGATGATTGAGATGTGTTTCCAAGTAAAGCAGATTAGAAAGTTCATTGATATAGTGAATGTATTGTGAAGATATTTGATGAATTCCTAGGTTTATACTTTTGATGGTTTGTCGCTGGCAAGTCATTGTGCAAAGTTAGCTTGAACCTCAACTTATTGCAATAGTTCGATTGTTGATGCTTGTTTGAGTTGCGCAAGATGTGGGTACTCAAATGTGTGTTTGCAATATGAAAATCCTTAGTCATCCTTGGGAGATTGCACTTGTTCTACGTAGTTGTTGAATTTGTCATGGCGAAGGGGAGCTTGTTATAAGGAATTTGTCTATCTTGGCATCATTCATTGTCTCATTGTCCTTAGAAGTAAAGTAGATTCTCTCTAAACCGTTGACCTTTTTGTATTTTCTTTGTAGAGTGGAACTAGGAGGTTTCTTTCCATGAAATGGAGTAATAAATCGAGTGAGTGAAGAAGTAAATTCAGCGTAAGTCCCTTTGTGTTAACAACATATCACATCATATATATACTGAGTCTATATCCAACGTATTGTCAAGACCTGACATCTGGAATCTTGGAGTTATCTCACTGGATCATATAATTTAGTCTTTGAGAGACTTTGTTCAAGAGAGGAGAGAATACCTTGGTATTTTATTCCGAGTTTGCATGTGCATAAAAAACACATCAACAGGGCCCTTGTAGTCCCAACATAACCAAGTTGAGAAATCGCTAGTCTTAATGACCTTAAGTGTAGGTGATTGGGAATGAAGTTGTTCATTTTGAAGTGTTGGAAAATTGTAATGTTTCGTTTTGGGTCCATTCCAACATTCTTGGAAAGTTCCAAGATTCTTGGAGAAGTCCATCATCCTTGGAGAGCGTCGATTTTATGTGGAAAGGAGACATGCAATTAAAGCTATTGGCAGAGTTGTCAAGAAAGTATAATTGGCCTATTTTAATATTTTCTGTAGGCTTTGGATGATGTGCAGAAAATAATTAAATAATTAAATAAAGTTGTCGAAAGGTGATTCTGAGTTATATTTTAAAAAGACAAATTTTTTTAAAAAAATTAAAAAGGTTGTTTTAAGTTGTGCAAATAAAGTCTCGCTAGCTCCAAGGTGCAAAAAAGGTAGTCACTAGGACACTTTATTGTATTTTTATAATGTTGAGGAGATAAGTGAGCAAAAAGAAATAATATTATTTTATTCCTTCAAAAAGTTATAAAAGGAGGTTTTGTCTTTAGGAAAAGGTTACTGCTTATTCATGTTAGTTTCTCTGGAGAAGGAACGTGAGTTCTTCCATTGGCTTGAGGATGAAAACCCTTTGGTGAGTTCAGTTTTGAGGACGAAAACCCTCCTAGCTGACTGAGTGGTTTCATTCAGAAACCATCTATGTGTTGAAGAGTGTAGTTTTCTAGTTTTAGTATGATCATGGAGATTTTGATGTGTTTTAGTGCTGGATGAATTTGAATATTATGCATTTGCTATTATATTTTTTTAGTAATAGTGTTTTTTTGTAGTGTCTAAAGGGGCCGTGCCAATTGGAAGTTTGTTGGGCCATATTATTATAGTACCTAGCTGTACTTTTGCTGCTGTTCACATTACTTGCTGGCCATACATCATCAAATCTGGTCATATTCCTTAGTGATTAGTCCATACTCATTCCTTGGAGGCCATACTATGTATCCCTGTTGGTCGTACCATGAAGGACAAGTCATACCAAATATGAGGAGGGTGTGAGAAAGTTATGTATACTCGCCTATTTGATAAATGAATACTTGCAATAATGAACAGAATTAACAATGCATACCAGATTGAGGAGTAAAACTATATCTTTATTCGCACATGAAAGTATTATAGAAGTAGACTAGAGATGGTCGGCCAAGGATTAGAGTCGATCCGACTACATCATATTACTTTCCTTGACGATACAAAGACTATTTAAAAGCCCTAACGGTTGCCAAGAGGAACACAACCGTCAACAGACTGACTCTAACTAACTCTCAACTACCCGAGAGCCGACAAACATTTAATACATAGTCGGATACATAGTTGGATAACATAGTCGGGTTACATAGTCAAATAACCCATATTATCAAATATAAGAATCGACATTATACATTGAATACATTCTCCCAAAAGAAAAAGTCGCCTTCCAGACGACAAAAAACTATGAAGTATCAAGTGACACTAGGTAAGCTTTGCCAAATTGACGACAATGTTGAAGAACCTGGAGGAAAACTTGGAAGTACAAGTGGAGTAGAAGTAGAACCATGTAAGATCCTTAATAATATCTGCCCTAGAATTCTAAGTTTTTTCTTCCCAAACCCTAATTCTGAATTCTGATTTTTATTTCTGAATTACAAATAAATGTGGACAACGAACATATATGTGCCAAAATGGTCAAATAAACATGCCAATCATGTACTCATATGAAGATTTCATCAACCATGAACTCAACCACAAGATATGACCAATCAAGTGCAAACAAATGACAAACAAATCTGATTCCTGAATATATATGTCTGCTGCTACAAATTTGAATATTCTGATTTGCAATTACATCAAATATATAGGCTCAAACATGCCCAAACATAGCCCAGATTTCTGCTATGACAAATCAGACTTTTACATTGACAAATAATTGCTCATACATACCAAAATAATGAGGGATGAGGTCTATGCTTTAAACCCTAGGATGTCATGTTCCCATTTCCGGAGTGATCACACATGGAGTTGTTGATTAGCCTATACACCATTCCCGTAGGCTAATACACATGGTGAGGGAATGATTTTCATTTTGGCTTAGTATTTTTTGGTGATATTATTTATTTTGCCAAAATAGAGTGTTTGTGGTTAAATGGAAAATGCAATATTCAAATTGTGTTTTCATCATTTCATTGATTGGACAAATTGATGCCAAGTGGACAAAGGAAAATGTCAATCTTCAATTGCATTTTCAAATATCTATTTGCTCTAGAAATCCAACGCTCCTATGAAGAATTGGTTATTGGATTGCATGCCAAATGCCTAAGGTGAAGTGATTTCATAGTATGTTGTACCAATGCATGAGAAGGCTAATTGCATTGAGTTTGGTGCCAACACATGAGGAGAGGGTGAATTGTTTAGAGCTTTGTGCCAACGTTCAAATGGAGAAAGGTAATTTCAAATTGTCCATTGGATCATGTGCTAGGCATCTTGGAAGGAGAATTGCAAAAATTATAAAATATTGATATTCTTAGGATCATGCACCCAACATCTAGAGGTAATTTTCAAAATATTAATAAAATATTGTCATCACATTGGATCAAGAGCCAATGGCTATAGAGGAATAAAAATGCATAAAATAAGGATTTCAAATGCCAAGGTGACACCACCCAAGGAGAAAGAAGAATTTTATTAAATAATATTTGTTTTGCTGATAAGGATCGCCGCCCAAGTCAGAAAAAGAGGTTTTTTATAATAAAATATCATCTCATATTGGCCGCCGCCCATGGAGAAGTCATTTAAAATTGCAAGGAAAATCGTTTTTTCTCAAGGCGTGGAAATTAGAGGTGAAATTCATTTAATAAAATCAAGGATGATTTTAAATGATGGTTTTCATTGATCCAATGCATTTAAAATTGTTCAAGGGAAAGGCATTTCATTGATGGACTTCAAATTACTTGCAAATTGGAGCTAATTGGATCGACCAGCCAAAGAGGAGGATAAATAGAGCCTTTCATTATCAATTTGCAACTATTGATTCCCTTGGTAAGTTCTCTTATGCTTGTGTTTTGGCTGGAAATTGTATTTTCGGTGTCTTGTCAAGGAGATGATCCCTTGATTGTGATATGGAGATGATCCCATATCTTGTTATGAGATGATATCATGCAAATTTCATCATGTTTTGCAATTGCAGGTCTATATTGAGTAGTTTGAAGGGTATTTGCATTGGATTTGAAGTCATTGTTCATCATTGAAGACTACCAAGGTAGTTGATTTGGCTAAAAAGACTATTTTGTGTGAATTTGCTAGCATTTTGAAGGTCTAATTTTATAACAGCGAGCTGGACATTTCGTTACAGGGTTCTTAGGCATCATTCCATTGCAGATCTCGAAGGTTTAAGGCATTTGGAATATCACTGAAGCAATTTGTGGCATTTAGGAACCCATCGCTTGGCATTGGAGGTGTTATTTTACATAGTTTTGGCGTCATTTATATTTCTGGGCACTTTGTTCACCTACAGCAGTCATAACAGCAGCAGATATAGTGATATCAGACATTTGTTTGGGCTCATGCAAGACTGTCACAGTGCTACATTGTCATGTTGATCATTCCTCATTGGAGTGGCATTGATATATTAGGGTTTTAAGGCACTTTGTTGCTCATTTTTCATGATGTATTGAAGTCTGATATAAATCAGTCCTAGACTGTCATATATAACAGCCAATAACTATTTGTATTCATCATTATTGAAGCCTATAATAAAGGATGGGAGATTTGACATTCAATTGTTCATGTGTTTATTGATATTGTGTTGCATTTAGAATTGATTGTTTGAAGTAAAATTGAGGCAAAAATTTCAGTCATATTAAGTAGGGTATTTTACATAGAAGGGCGAACTGATTTGCCACTTGATCTTGATACAACGAACTCTAAAATGATCCTCAAATCCTCCAAAATAGGCAGCGCGTGCAAGGATGAAAGGTGGCGGCTAGGGTTTGAGGCTCCAAAGCCCTCCAAGCATGAAATCACTCCACAAAATGCAAATCACCCTTCTTGGGAAGTGGCACTCCAATCTAGGGTAAACGCTAGTTTAACCTCTACACAAAACCCTCTAACAAGTGGCGCTCCAATCTGCTCTAAAAGTTGAATATGGTCTTCCTTCTCCAAATTGTATTTGGCCACAAATCTCACAATTTGGCCTTAGGGTTTCTTCTCACCAAAGTGCAGAAATAGATATGCCGTTGTAGCTCAATATCCTTCTCCAAAATGCCAATGAAGTGCAATTGTGAACTCCGCAATGAATCCTCTGTGATGAATCCACCTCAAGATGAGTTAGGTTTTCATCCAACCCACCAATATTCCTAAGGGTTTTCGTCCTCGGAATATGCTGAACCAAAGTCGCAGCCAAAGAGATAATCTCCAAATGAAAATGATATGAATGAATGATGAAAATGACCTCTGAATTACTTTCTTTTATAGGCATCCAAATAGACTCCCTCATGGCCGACCTCCCTTGGCAAAATATATTTTATTTTATTTTCTATCTTCTTCCAACTTGGCCGACCACCCTTGGCATTTTATTTTATATTTTTTAACCCTCAATTGGTCATCCACCTTCTTGGCAAATTTCTTTTATTTATTTTATTTTACCAAGAGGTTTACAAAAATAGTAAAATTCATTTCACATCATAAATTGGTCCAGCAAAATCAGTTAAATATAAATAACCCGAAGTGACTAGGATTACTTAGTATTTAACTAATAAATTATTCCCTTGTACTTCCGACTTAGCCTATGGGAATAAAATAGGGTAGCCGTCTCCAGTTGGGTGATCACTTGGAAAAAGAGGACATTACAATCCTGCCTTCTCGGAATTGCTTGCTCTTAAGCAATTGCAAACCTGGATGCTGTAGAATCTGTTCACCTTTCCAAGTAGCATCCTCAAGTGGCAAGTCTCTCCATCTAACCAAATACTCCTTGATCACCCTGTTTCTCAACCTTCTCTCCCTAACATCTAGTATAGCATCAGGAACCAATATGAGTTTCCCCTCCTCATCCAATGGTGAAAACTTTGGAGAAGATGTAATATGCTGTCCAGCCTTCTTGAGGCAAGATACATGAAATACATTATGAATTCGACTACCCTCGGGCAACTCCAACTCATATGCAACCTCTCCAATTCTCCGCACAATCCTGTAGGGGCCATAGAACCGAGGTTCTAACTTTTCTGCACCACTCCTCTTCAGTGTAAACTATCGGTATGGCTGTAGGCGCAAGAAAACTAAATCATCAACCTCAAATGTCCTCTCTACCCTATGCCTATTTGCATACATCTTCTACTAATTTTGTGCACGGTTTAGATTATCCTTAAGTGTCGTAAGGATCTCCTAGCTATCTTGCATCATCTCTCTAGCTCTGGGAGCTTTGCTGTCACCAAATGCTAAGTCTACAAAAGACAGCGTCATAGCCATACAAGGCTCTGAAAGGAGACATGCCTGTCGACATGTGATAGGTGGGGTTGTAACAATGCTCTCCCAAATGCAACCACCTGACCCAACCCTTCTGCTGCCTCGCAATGTAATTGCGTAGATATCCTTCCACCCATTTGTTCACAATCTCTGTCTACCCATCTGTCTGAGGGTGGTAACTAGTGCTCGGGGTCAACTTTGTATTAGCCAATTTGAATAGCTCCTGCCAAAACACACTGAGAAATCTGCTATCCTAATCGTTGACAATGGTCTTGGGAAGTCCATGGAGTCTAAACACCTCTCTAAAGAACAACTCTGCAACTTGAGGTGCCTTATACTCAGATGAAATAGCAAATAAATGTGCATACTTAGTCAATCTATCAACAACCACAAATATGAAATCTTTGCCTTGGACCTTCGGAAGACCTGTAATGAAATCCATAGAGATACTCTCCCACTTCTGCTCTGGAATAGGCAATGGCTAAAGCAGACTTGCTGAGAAATTATGCTCTGACTTGTTCTGCTGACAAGTCATACGCTCACGAACATGTCGCAAGACATCATCTTTGATACCCTTCCAAGAGAATCTCTCACGCACCTGCTTGTAGGTCTTGAAGAACCTTGGATGTCCTGCCAAAGGAGTGTCATGAACAACCCTCAAAATCTTCTTCTTCATTTTTGATTCAGATACCAAATAGATACTGTCCTTGTAGTAGATCACATCATCCACTACCTTATACATGTCATCCATGAGCTCGCATGCAAAAGAATTCTTGGAATGCTCAACCAAAAGGTGAGCCTTCCAATTAGCTGAAATCTCTGTCATAGAGCAAAGTGTGGGTCTCCTAGATAGTGCATGGGCAACAACATTATTCTTCCCCTTAATGTACTCAATATGAAAATCATATGCCTGGATCTTACTTACCCACTTTTGCTGCCTCTCATTTAGATCCTTTTGCTCCAAAAAGTATTTCAAACTATTGTGGTCAGTTCTTACCACAAATTTTCCACCCACTAAGTACTGTTTGAACTTTGCCAACGCATGCATGATGGCAAGCATCTCCTTATCATAGGTGGAATACAACTGCTCTACATCTCTCAGCTTCCTACGCTCATAGGCTATGGGATGTCTGTTCTGCATGAGAATGGCGCCAATTCCTTCACTTGAAGCATCACACTCCAATACAAACGGCTGAGAGAAATCAGGAAGAGCCAATACTGGACAAGTACTTATTACCTCCTTGAGTCTATCAAATGTCGCCTAAGCCTCATCCGACCATCTGAATGCACCTTCTTAGTGAGATCTGTAAGAGGTGCTGCTAGCTGTGAAAACCCCTTCACAAACCTCCTGTAGTAACTACAAAGCTCAAAGAAACCTCTCAAATCTACAATGTTCTTCAGCGGTGGCCAATCTAGAATAGCCTGTATCTTCTCCTAATGCACCTTCACTCCATAATCTCCAATCACATGTCCCAAATACAAAATCTTTATCATTCCAAACTCACATTTGGAAGCCTTAGCAAATAGGGACTGTGCCTCCATGATGCCCAACATCTCGTCAATGTGCCTAAGGTGATCTTCCCATGTCTTACTATAAATCAAAATATCATCAAAGAAAACCAATACAAACTTCCGCAACTGCCGATTGAAGATATGATTCATACATGACTGGAAAGTCACATGCGCATTAGTAAGACCAAAGGGAATAACCAAGAACTCATAATGCCTGTAATGACATTTGAATGCAGTCTTATGTATATCCTCATCACGAACTCTAATCTGATGGTACCCTGATTGAAGATCAATCTTGGGGGACATTGCTCCATGTAACTTATCCAACAACTCATCAATCCTTGGTATAGGGTACCTGTTCTTGATGGTCCTCTTGTTCAAGGCACGGTAATCAATGCACATCCTCATCGTGCCATCCTTCTTCACCAAGACTGTTGAAGAAGCAAAGGGACTGGAACTAGGCTTGATGTGTCCCATATCCAATAGCTCCTTAATCGTCTTCTTTATCTCCTCCTTGAATCTTCTAGGATGACGATAAGGAGTGGTGATGACGGGCTTAGAGCCCTCCTCCAACTCTATCACATGCTCAAAGCCACGATTTGGAAATGTTATATGCAAAAGTAGAAGAGTCAATAAAAATAATAAAGGTTTATGTTTTTTGAAGAGTGAAATGATAAAATTCAAGACTCTTCTAGCTTTAAGTTTAAGAATTATCATTAATCTAAATGCTTATGTAACCCTAATTGATGTTTATTTAAGTATATTTTTAATGGCATAAATCTACTCTTCAATATTATCTAGCCCCTTTCTTGACAAGGAATTCTAATTACCAAGGTTGCATTAGAGTGGGAAATTTACTTTTTTTTTTGCTCTGTTGGATTATCACAAGAAATCCTTTTACCAAGAAGGTTAAATATATTTGTGCAGGGCTTGAAAGGGGACACAAGATTTATTGAAGCAAAGTGGCAACTAAGGTATTGGCGATTATAACAATCAATTAATGTTTTTTGCTTGTACTTTCTTCCAATACACTCTAATAAAAATTTATGTTGTTAGGTATGATATTTCTTAGAAGACCATTAGTTTGTGTTCAAGAATTTAAATTTTATATTCTTAGCTTATGTTGCTACATTTTTCAAAAGCATATAATAAATGATCCAAAGAAACTAGATGAAAAAATGGTGTCCATTGGGGACAAAGCAAACTGAGGTGATCCAAGTGGCAGCTAAATGCCGAGGCCTCCAAAGATTTCTATAAGAGTAAAATAATTGAGTATGGTTCAGTTTTTATGGACACAAATCATGGAAAATGAAGTGAAAGTAAGACAAATGTATAAATGTAATGTCCCTTTTTAGGATTTTTGGGAATTTGTAATTTTTTAAATTTTTCCAATTATAAGAGACTTGAAAATAAATGCTAAACTATGAAATTAAACCCTACACTAATAATGATCAACAATATGTAATTTTTCAGAATTCAAATGAGAGACTCTAAACATGCAATTTGTATTTTCTGGTTATCTAAACTTAAATTGAAATGAGTAAATTATAAGTAAACCCTAACCTAGAATTTAATTCAAACAACTATAATTAAATAACCTTAAGCTAACACAATTAATTTCAGAATTTAATTAATAGCAAATTAAAGTGACAACAATGTCAGCCAAACCCTATATATATAACAGTTCTAAAAAGAACAAATAACAAGGTTGCCATACTGTTGTACAGAACGACAACAATAATTTCTGAAAATTATGAATGTTATCAGAAAGTTGATTGCAAAGCTGCGGTGATTGTAAGATACCCAACTATACTTAACAAAAAATTTTCCTACTTAAACAAATTTACTTGCACTTAACTCTTCAATTGCTCAATCTACTTAACATCATTCAGGAAAGATAACAATGACAACTTGCATGAATCAACTTGAATGTCATGTCCCCGTTTCCGGCTTGATCATCAAGTGAAGAATGAATTAGCCTATTCCTCATTCCCGGAGGCTAATTCTAAATAATGAGGGAATGAACTGGTTTTTGACTAACTTAACTTTATTGTTTTGCAGGAACAAGTCAGAAACCCAAATTTGGCTAAGTCTGGAAGCCAAGAAAACAGGAAATTGACTCTCGGAGTCTAGGCGCCAATGTCATGTCAGATTTCTTAAATGGGCGCCTAAGGATTTTGAGACCCTCTATCAAGTTCTGGAGTGCAATGTGACAAGTATAATATCATTGGGACTGGTCAACACACTTGACTAGGGTTTTGAGGGTCAGAAGTTGCCATGAGGGTTAGGCGCACTTTCTCTCTCCTCCAGCTTTAAAGAGGCGCCTAGCATAGAAAATTGTGTTATGAGGCACTTTCATCATTCCAAACAAGGCGCCTTAGTAGCAAAAAGGGATTGATTGATTTCCAAGATGATTTTGACTAAGTGAATTGAGCAGTTGTCTTAGGCGCCCTTGGGCCTCTATGCAACCTCAAAGAGTGCCTCACTTGTGAAGGCAAGATTCCAAGGCACCAAAGGTGTTGGACCTTCAATTGAGCACTCCTCCATATCAAACATATGCTTAAGTAACAAGGCGCCATTTCTTGTTCAAGTAATCTCCTAAAGGCGCTTAGGCACTAGATCATGACAGAGCAAACCTTAAATGGTGTCCTATGTTAGATAGTAGTTTGAAAGGTTAGAAAGCATCATCAAAAGTGCGCCTAGGTGTGGGGCGCTAGCTCTTGCTCAAACAACCTTGAAAGAGCGCCTGGAAAAGGAAGATCATTTCAAGTATGGGCGCAAATTCCTTCTTGTGCAAATCTAAAAGTGCACCTAACCTAGAAGATGCTTCCAATCCACTTGGATGTGAGGGGTTTATGAAAGCTGAGATGAGATTTTTACTAAGGAAAATAAGGTTAGGTATTGAAGGAGTAAAGTCATCTTGGGCGCCAAGTTGTGATCAAACAGTATTGAAAGAGCGCCTAGGCATATCAAGGTGCCAAAACAAGACTCCAGTGGGTGAATGATGTCCTCACTTCTCAGTAAGCTAAGGTGCTTGGTAAAACAAGTGTTTGGTGTCATTCCAAAGACTTCAAGTATGAGCGCTTTTCAGGGAGAGTGGCAATTCAAGACTAGGCGCCAAATCCATGTTATTTTATCTCAATAATGCACCTCACTGATAAAATGACTCCAAGCTCTCCAATTCGTTTAGGCGCTAGTAAGGTCGATGTTTTTAGGTTCACTCCAATGTCTCTGGAAGCAAACACTTGCATGCAAGATAAGCTATTCAAGGGAGGGCGCCAATTCTCACTTCCACAGTCATCTTGTTGTGCCTAAGGGTCTTGTCCCCAAAAGTGCGCCTAAGGAGCTTCCAATCTACACCCTTGTCCATCCACAAATGCGCCTAAGGACTGAAAACAAGGTTTTTAACTACTCTGGATATGGGCGCTCTCTCCAAAAGGGTCAATACAACACTCAGGAGCTTCATCTGTTGCATAAGATTGTGGGAAGATGTCAAAACCTTCTCTAGGTGCCCATAACCTCCAAATCTAGCGCCCAAGTCAGAGAACACTAGAACTGTGCCTTAGTGTTTCTAGAAGGAGTTGAGGTAGTTAAGGTAGTTACACTACTTGAACTCTCATTGGTCGACAGGATGACATTGGGATCCGTGTCAGGGTATTTGGATATGCTTGCCAACTCAGAATGAGTTGTCGAGAGGAATATTCCTTTGGATATGCTTCTTGGGAAACGTGCCTTGGTTCCTCTTGGTGCATTGAAAAACGTGCCTTCATTGCCTTTGGAAGGCCTATAAAAGGAGGAGCCCTCTCATTCATTTGTTATCTAATCTTTTGGCGAATTTCTCACTGCAAAGCTTGTAAGCTTGTAATCTTGAGGCCTGCGAGTTTCAAGTGTTGAGGTGATGCTCCCTCAACTGACAAGGTGATGCTCCCTTGTTGTATTGTGAGGTGTTGACATTCAGTTAACGTCATTGAGTTCAATTGTGTTGATCAAGTGAGGAAGACATTGTAAACATCAAGGCTTCAAGGCCTTCTTTTGTATTTCCATTTGAATAAGTTTGTAACTTCATGCTGTTGAAAGCATTATCTCTGTAATAAGACATTTGCATTGAATCAAGTAATAAGACAAGTACCCAGCTTCAAGATTGATTCATTCAAGTTATTATCTTTGATATATCTGATTCAGTTGTTGAGTAGTTGATAAGTTAAATACAAGTAAATTTATCTAAGTTAAGGAAAAATTTTAGTAGAACTAGTTGGGTATCTTACATTGAAGTTGGGCACTTGTATTATAACTTGATTCAAATCAATACAATTGTCTTATTACAATAGATGATGCCCTCAATGGCATGAATATACGATCTTATTCAATTGATTACAAAGAAAGGCCTCGAAGCCTAGATGTATACAATGACTTCACACATGAACAACTTCTCTTGAACACAACGATGTCAACTGTATGTCAACACCTCACAACTTGACAAGGGAGCATCACCCCAACTACTTGAAACTTGCAGGCCTCAAGATTGCAAGCATAAAGCTTTGCAGAGATAAAATTTGCCAAAGATAAGATGTTCAAATGAGAGAGAGCTCCCCTCCTTTTATAGGCCTTCCAAAGGCAATGAAGGCACGCTTTCCAACGTGCAAGGAGGAACCAAGGCACGTTTCCCAAGGAGCATATCCAAAGAGAATACTCCCTCTGACAACTCATCATGAGGTGGTAACCTTATCTCATGAGCTGGAATAGATCCCAACATCAATCTGACGACCAATGGGAGCTCAGATACCTGTAACTACCTCATTTTCTTCCTAGGCGCTAATTTGATTGTCTGGATCCTAAAACTGCACCCTACTTGTGTCTAGGCGCCAATTGAGATGGTGACTGCTAGAAGTTGCGCCTTGCTAGAGAAAGGCTTTCCAATGATGTCCACTTGCTCCCCATGGTGTCTTTGACAAACAACTGTGAATTCAAAGTACCAAAGTGAGCAAACTCCTCAAGGCGCATTTTGAGTTGGTTTGAGGTGGAAATTGTGCCTACTCTTCTCCAACTTGATCATCTCCAACACTTGAAGTTCTTTAGTGCCACACGCCACTTGAATGAAAGAAATGATAGTAGGCGCTAGAAATGGCAGTGTGACTAAATATGCGCCTAGTCTGGAAACTCCTAGGCGCCAAAATTGGTGTGTTCTGCCCAAAGATGCGCCTAGGCATCATAACAACTTCCCTTGCACTTCATCTCTCACCTTTGCATTCTTGGAGCAATGCTCTTTCAACCAAGCAACCCCAAAGTGTTCATTTCATCAACCTACAAGGTAGGCGCTCATTTGGTCAATTTGACATGGAACTTGCGCCTAGTGTGTAACTTGGCCAATTCTACCAATGATTTGCAAAGGCTGAGACTTCCGGAAGTGATAATATCTTCTTCAATGCAAGCACCTTGACTATGTAGGGTGTCTTGAAGCCCATTTTCCCTTTAGGCGCATATTTGAGGTGATTCTGACAAAAAGGGCGCCTTGTGTTTCTAGCCGCACTTTTGGGAAGGTTGGAAGGCAAAGTGCGCCTTGCTCTAGTTGAACCTTTTGAAACCTTACAACTCACTTGGATGCCTATCCATGTTCTCCGGAGGATTCATTGTACCTCAATCATCTTCATCAGTCAAACTCTCCATCAAAATGCACTTAGGCGCCATTTGGATGTCCTTTAGTCTAGGCGCATTTGGTGGTTGCACCAATAAGTTTGGGCGCCTAGCTACTCCGAGGTCCAATTCTTCAATCTTGCACTTCTCAACATAATCCCATAACATCTACTTAGTCTTTGATAACCCAAAACATCATTTCCTCATCTAGGCGCACAATTGGGAAATCTGATGTGGAATTTGCGCCTAGAGGCTGAATTGGCAGTTTCATTCATAAGTTTGTAGTAGATGACACTTCTAGAGGTAAAATCAACCTCATTCAAGGGAGTGCCCAACAATTGCATGTGATTTGTAGCCTTATTTCCCTTAGGCGCACTTTTGAGAAATTCCAACTGGTATTTGCGCCTAGGGTTCCTTTTGTCACTCTTCCCTACAATTTTCACTGTGTTTGAAGCATTCTAAGGACTCAACTCCATCACCACAGTAAGCGCCACCATTTGATGAAGTCAAAACAGGGTGATATGAAAGTTAGGCGCATTTTTGATGCCGGACAGACAGAAGATGCACCCTGGCTTTAGGAGTCAAGTTCCTGCTTAACTTGGCTTCCAGACTTAGCCAATTTTGCCAGTTTTGTCACAAGTTGATAGTTTTTGACTTTGTACCTGCAAAACAACACATTCGGTTAGTCAAAAACCAAGTTCATTCCCTCAAGATTAGTATTAGTTCCGAGAATGATGAGTAGGCTAATCCATATTCAATCACTTGATTCATGCCGGAAATGGGGACATGATAGTCTCCCCTTCCCGGGATTGCTTGCCCTCAAGCAATTGAAGGTTAGGATGCTCAAGAATCTTCTCTTCTTCCCAAGTAGCATCCTCCATCGGCAACCCTTTCCACTTCACCAAATATTCCCTTATGCTCCGGTTGTGCAATTTCTTTTCTCTCATATCCACCACACTCTCAGGTTTAAGTACAAGCATTCCTTCTTCATCTAGTGGTGGCAATTCTTCTGATGAAACCACATGTTGCTCTAGTGCCTTCTTGAGACACGACACATGAAACACATTGTGTATGCGGCTTCCTGCTGGCAGATCAAGTTCATATGCCACTTCCCCAACTCTTCTGAACACCTTGTAGGGTCCATAGAACATGGGTTTCAACTTCTCAGCTCCTATCTTCTTCAAAGAACTTTGCCTATAAGGTTGAAGACACAAAAACATCCTATCACCAACTTCAAAGCTTCTTTCAACCCGATATTTGTCAGCATATAACTTCTGTTGATTTTGAGCCCTTTGTAAGTTGTCCTTGAGCACTCACAAGATGTCTTGCGTGTCCTGCATCAATTCTTTAGCTCGAGGAGCTCAACTGTCATCCAATGCCAAATCAATAAAGGAAACTGCATCATACCCATACAATGCATGAAAGGGAGACATGCCAATTGACATGTGGAAAGTGGTGTTGTAACAGTATTCTCCAAGATGTAACCACTTTATCCAAGCACGTTGATGATCAGATACATAATTTCTCAAGTATCCCTCAAGCCATTTATTGACAATTTCAGTTTGCCCATCAGTTTGAGGATGATAGCTTGTGCGTGGTGTTAAGTCAGTACCTGCTAGTTGAAATAGCTCTCTACAGAACACACTGATGAACCGGCTATCTCGATCACTGACTATGGTTTTAGGGAGGCCATGTAGTCTAAAGACCTCTCGAAAGAATAAATCAACTACTTGCAATGCTGAATACTCAGTTGGTATTGCAAAGAAGTGAGCGTACTTCGTTAACCTGTCAACAACTACATAGATACAGTCCTTTCCCTGCACCTTTGGAAGTCCTGTGATGAAATCCATTGAAATACTCTCCCACTTATGTTCTGGAATTGGTAGTGGTTGGAGTAATCCTGTTGGAAAAGTATGTTCTGACTTGTTCTGCTGACAAGTCAAACACTCCCTGACATACTGCAGAACATCTTCTTTCAGACCCTTTGAAGTGAATCTTTCCCTAATTTGCTTATAGGTCTTGAAATAGCCAGGGTGTCCTGCAAGTGGAGTATCATGGTATGTTTTCAAAATTTGTTGCTTGAGCTCCGATTCAGGAGTTAGGAAAATTCTATCTTTATAATAGATGATCTTATTAACCACCTTATACCTATCATCCTGAATGATTCCATCCATGATCTCACAAGCAAACTTTGATTTGGAGCACTCAACTAGAAGCTGAGACTTCTAATCAACTGAAACTTCACTCAAGGCACAAATGGCAGGTTTCCTAGAGAAGGCATCTGCTACCACATTCTTCTTACCTTTAACATATTCAATGTCAAAGTCATACGCCTGTATCTTAGTAACCCACTTTTGTTGTCTTTCATTTAGATCCTTTTGCCCTAGGAAGTACTTCAAACTGTTGTGATCTGTCCTGACCACAAACTTCGCTCCAACTAGATACTAGCGGAACTTAGCCAAAGCATGCATGATTGCCAGCATCTCCTTGTCATAAGTTGAGTACAATCTCTCTGTGTCCTTCAGTTTTCTACTTTCGAATGCAATCGGATGATGTTCTTGCATCAAAACGGCTCCAATGCCTTCTCTAGAAGCATCACATTCCAGGACAAAAGACTTAGTAAAATCTGGCAAAGCCAGCACTGGTGTTATACTCATTACTTCTTTCAATTTGTCAAATGCAGCTTGAGCTTCCATTGACCAGATGAAAGCACCTTTCTTTGTCAGATTCATCAAGGGTGCAGAGAGCTGCGAGAACCCCCTAACAAATCTTCTGGAATAGCTGCAGAGGCCAAGGAAAACCTCTCAATTCAAAAACATTCCTGGGTACTGGCCAATTGCGAATGGCTTCAATCTTCTCTTCTTGAACTTTCACGCCGTTAGCTCCAATCACATGACCCAGGTATAATATCTCCTTTAGTCCAAAGTCACACTTAGACATCTTTGCATACAAAGATTGTTTGTCCATGATGCTCAAAACTTCGTCCAAGTGTTGGAGATGTTCTTCCCATGTCTTGCTATATATCAAAATATCGTCGAAGAAAACCAACAGGTACTTCCTCAACTGCTTGTTGAAAACATGATTCATGCAGGACTGGAAAGTAGCTGGAGCATTGGTCAACACAAAAGGCATCACCAAAAATTTATAGTGACCATAATGGCATCTGAATGCAGTTTTCAAAATATCTTCTTCTCGAACACGTATCTGATGATAGCCAGATCGAAGATCTATCTCGGAGAAGTAGATTGCTCCATGCAACTCATCTAGTAGTTCATCAATCCTAGGTATGGGATACCTATTCTTGATAGTCTTCTGGTTCAACGCTCGATAATCAATGCACATTCGCATTGTTCCATCCTTCTTCACGAGCACTACTGATGATGCAAATGGACTAGAAGATGGCCTAATGTGCCCCATCTCGATCAACTCTCTGATCGTCTTCTCAATCTCAATTTTGAAATGCCTTGGATGCCTGTAGGGTGCAATATTGATGGGTTTGGTCCCATCCTCCAACTCAATCACATGTTCAAAACCCCTGTCTGGTGGTCTGCTTGGAGGTATATCACCAAACACTTTGCTATGTTTTTCTATCACAGCTTTGAGATCCTCATGATAAGGCTCTTCAATAGAGAGAACCTGGTTGTCCTTGATGCAAACTTGTGCCCATCCAATGTCGTTATGCTTGATCAAAGCTTCCATACGCTTGGCTGAAACAACTCTGGGATTTCCATCAGACAATGACCTCAGTTTGATCTTTCTTCCCTCATGTGTGAATTCAAGTTCCATTGTCTGGAAATTCTGGACAAATGATCCAAGAGATTGCAACCACTGTACTCCAAGTACAATATCAATTTGTCCAAGTCCTACTACATAGAAGTCATCTTGTAGAGTGTAGTCATTACCCATTTGTATTTGAAGTTGAGTGACTCTCCGTGTGCAACTCATGATGAATCCATCGGCAACTACTACCCTAAATCCTTCGAAGTCTTCAACTGTTAAACCTCGCTTAGCAACTAACCCTTCATCAATAAAGTTATGAGTAGTGCCACTATCAATTAGACATGTGACTCTCTGCCCCTTCACAACCCCTCTTATGCGAAAGGCATGATACTTTGGTACTCCTGAGAGTGTAGCAATTGTCATCTTATCATGTGATCCTCCTAAGGCTACGTCAAGAATTGCTTACACTTCTTCATCGTGAATTGACTCTTCATCACTTTGTGACTCCTTCACTTCCATCATCTGATATTACCTCAATCAAATGACCTTTACCTTTGCCAAGGCACCTGTGTCCTAGTTCCCAAGGTTGTTTACATGAGAAGCAGAGTTTCTTCCTTCTTAGTTCATCTCTTTCTGCTACAGATGTATCTTGAGTCTTCCTTTGAGGAAATGAGGGTTTCCTTTGAGTGGAACTAACGCCTTAATAGAACTTCCTCTTAGGCTAGTATGCAAGAGTAGTATCAAGATCAAGAGCAAAGTTAATTGCTTCTTCCAAGTTAGCTGGTCTTTGCACTTTCACCAACGCCCTAACTGGATTGTTCAATCCCTCAATGAACAACATTGTGATTCTCCGTTCGGTCATGTTAGGTACCATCACTGCTATCTTCTGGAACTCATTCACATACTGCTCAACCCTTCCTTCTTGCTTGAGTTGGGCGAGTTCGCGATAGTATACTTCAATGTCTTTTCTATCGAACCTTTGAATCAACTTGCTTACAAACTCATCATAGGTATTGATCCTGTCATGATGTTGAGAGACTAGGCCATGATGCCACCATTCATAAGCTAATCCTTCTAGGTGCATTGTAGCGAAGTGAATTGCCTTCTTCTCCATCATAGGCTTGAGTGAGAGATAAGTATCCAGCTTGTTCACCCAAGCTCTAGCATTGATTTTACCACTTCCATCAAAGGTAGGAATAGGAACTCGATTCAAGGCTTCTTTATACTCCTTTGTATCATCATCCCTTCTAGGATGATTGCCTCTAGCTCTACCACGCCTGTCCCTATCTTCCCTCTTCTATCAGCAATATTCATTGAAAGTCATCATTTCCCGAACACAATCTGGTAATCTGGCATAGAGATCTACAAAGAGTGCTACTTCATCTTCAAAGTTATTCTGCTTTGTTTATGGCAATATAGTGTGTTTCACAGAATATGGAGTAAACAGAAATAAGTAGTAGTATAGTGCATCATACGAACATAACAGAATTACTCAGAATAGACCATTGTATTCATCATTGATTCACAGGAAACATTACAATGTTCATGACAGCAACATACATATTTCATTATGATTCCAATGTCTGCATATCAACTATTGTCAAATCACCGATATCTCTGACTACAATGCATTGACGATTAAATACTCATGGTCAAGGTTGGTTGTGATGCCAACCGTTGGTACCGACTCCAAACTACCCGACCCGTCGGTTGGTACCGACAACTAATTACATCTTATTACGTTATTTATTCACTTAACTAATTTTCTGTCTACATCTATCCCCCCCTCAAAATTGGTCGTCTTCTAGACGACATTTACATCAAAACAACAAAATTATGACAAAAACTCAAAAACATCCTACTGAGAGTGGGGAGGTTGGAAGGACGTCCCTGGATGTACTGAGGAGGTTGGGGTAGCTGATCGCTGTTGTGCCTGTAGCTTCCTTGCTTCCTCGGTCCTTTTCCGCAGCTGGTGTTGGGCCACTAGCTCTCGCTCTCTTGTTGCCTTCACCATTGCTTGCACGCATTTCCCGTCAGACTTTCCCAGGCTTCCATTCCTGTATTAGCACTTGGTTTTTTCTTCTCCTCCGATGCAATCTTCAGCCTGTAGGATGCAATCTTCTTTCCCTTGTCCATTGTGTACCTTTGACTCTGTAATCTTCCTGGAGGGTCTTTATCGCAATGTGCTACGACCAATGGTAATGTGCAACATCCACACTTCGTGTCTCCTGGCGAGAATTCGTACAGCCTCAGGATTGTACGGCCTCACCGGTGTACGACATCAGGGCCTCAACAATTTCCTCTCAGCAGTAGGGCTTCAAGGGGTTTTTAAAGGGGCAAGGGAACACCACGCTGTACGGCCCAGGTCGTATGTCGTACGGTTTTTTTTTTTTGGTAATATATATATATTTTTTTTCAAATTTTTTTTGCCAAGCCATACGGCCGTACGGCCTGCATTATTTTTTTAAAATTTTTTTTCTCTCGACATTTTTTTTTTTTGTCTTTTCCATGTCGAACTAAATCTGATTTGTCTATTTTTCTCCGACGGGTTCCACGTTCGATCTGCAACTCCGACTGGAATTGTTTTCTTAAAAAAAAAAAACTATCTGAGTTTTGAACATTATTTTTTCTCTATTTTCTCTATTGATTGTCATTGATTGCCAAAACATTGCAAGTCGACGGAAATACTCTATCGTCCTTATTCTTTCTGTATGGTCTCTTTCTGGCCGGTGTTTTCAATGTTGTGTTCTCGTCGTTAGTTTCATCACCCCGATTCACCTTGCTTGTCAATGACTTTTCATACCTGATCACCTCGTCTGGTTCAAATGTATGTGCAAGTGTATCATCTATCTTGGCTTCACCCTCTGTATATTCTTTCTGTGCCTCTCCTAGTCGACTTGTCTATTCTGGTCGACTTGTCTCTACCACTATTTGCTCTGTTACTTCCGGCTGATTATTACCTTCCTCCCCTTTGTCACTCATTACTGGTTCCCTCTTGCCAAGTGGTCGAGTGTTTGTCAATCCATCAAGTGCTTCATTCGTGAACAATGTTTTACTTGTCGGCCTAGAGTTGCCCAGACTTTCACTTGTCGGCCTAGAGTTGACCAGACTTTCATTCGTCGGCCAAGAGTTGCCGAGAGTTTCACAGTTGCCAAGTGTTTCACTCTTCAACCGAGTTTTGCCAAGAATTGCACTGCCATGACTTGCATTGCCAGGACTTGCACTACTAGGACTTGCATTGTTCATCGGAGAGCTCTCGCCGACTTCTTTTATTGAAATCATATTACATTCCAGTTGATAGAACTCGTAATCTTCCATCTGCCAGTGGAAGAGCCCACTAAAGGAATTAGTTTCATCCTTAGAACATTCTTGCAATTTTAATACTCCTTCCTCATCAGGTTCCATTGGCCCTCTGCCAACCGACTCCCCTTTGTCTGAATCGGAATCCGATGCTAGTTCCTCACTTATAGCCTGTGTTCTCAGATCTATGACAATCTTCTTACCTTTGTTCTCTATTGACAATGTGTTTCTTTTCCAGTTATGGTTGGCCTTGGCGGCTATCAGCCACCCTCGGCTGAGTAATGCATCGTACGACGCATTTTGTGCTGTTATGACTACAAAGTTCAATCGAAAGAGTTGGGTGCCAATCTTCATTTTTTGAGCCATTAGCACTCCCAACGCTTTAATTCCGTGCTTGTCTGCTCTCAATAACTGGAAATTTTGTGGCCATAGTGTAGGTTTCCCCAAGCACTTCCACGTATTTTCTATCAACACATTTACTCCCGATCCACCGTCGATTATTGTGTTTGTCAGGTGACATCCACCGATTTCCATGTGTACGACGACTGGATTCTTGCCATTGTTGATGGCCAACAGTCTCGGGTCGATGACTTGTTCTCCTTCCAGCGGTGGCTCCACTATGACATCTTCATCCTTTGTTTGCCCGTTTGGGTTCCCTTCCATCACCTTCGAGATTGCCATCCTCAGTTGCGGCATGCTCTATAGAAGTTCCGCTATCTTGATCGATACAGTGGTTTGTAACACCTGATTCACAATACTCTTGTCTGACTCTGGTCATACGGTAGTTGTTTTTTTGTTCTTCCCTTCCGTTTCCATTGTCATCTCTACTTCTTTCCTAGCCTCCCGAAGTCTCTCCTCGGTTCGAGGATCTAGATACGTTGCTTTTTTCCATTGTGCTCGGGTGACCGCAAGGATCTCTTCATCATTTTCTTTGAAACTGATGAGGTTCACCCCTTTCTGTTTTGGGCAATCTTTTTCTTCGTGATCCCCAGGCCCACACCACTTGCATAGTGCATTTATTTTGTTCTGGTTATTGTTTGGGCATTCCCTTGCAAAGTGTCCCCATTCGTTGCATTGCCGGCACTGTATCATGGGTCGCCCCTTGCTGTCGTACTGCAATCTGTTTCTCGGACTTCTATTGCTTTGGTAACCTCCAGGGGATGCATGGCTATTGTACTGGGGCTTTGGTGGTGTGTTCGGCGGTGTTGACGGTTCTCCTTGAGTGAAGAGTACTTGCGTACCCCTTACTTTCAGATTGTATGGGCATTCCTTGATGGAATGTCCCATCACTTGGCAGATATCACAAAATAATTTTTTCGGACAATTTGCCTTTGTATGACCTTCCCCCTTGCAATCTGTACACCACAGTTCTCTGGCTTCCCCCGTACTCTCCTTGTCGGCCTTTAGTTCTTTCATCATTCTCATCATGTCCTTCCTAAGTGCTTGCACGGTCTTGGACTCACTGTCGCTATTGTCATCTGTACTCCTCGTCGTCCATCTTCCTTTTCCCTCGGAAGGATATTTTATTTTCACTCTCTATATCCATCGCTCAATTGTACGCTTCACCATATGACGATGGAGGCACAACTTTCATTTTCTTTCTCAGCGATGGGCACAACCCTTTGATGAACCATCGCTTCTTCAGCTCGTCGGTCGGCTGAGTCTCCAGTTTTCCCAACAATTCTTTCAGTCTCCGGTTGTAGGTTTGCACATTCTTGTGCTTCCCTTGCTTCATACTGTAGATCTCCACTACAATTTCACTGTCATCCCTCAGAAGTTTGAATTCATCTTGGAATGCCTTTAAGTAATCTCCATGATGCCCTGTGTGCTTGGTCCAACTCTGTGTACCAGTCGATGGCACTATCTCTCAGTGTCGCTGGAAATGCTTTCAGCTAGAAGTCCACATCATCTTGCCCAATGGCTATCCAAATCGTCTCGCATGTCTTACAGTGTCGTACTGGATCTTCTGACCCATCCCCCGTAAATTTTGGCAGCTTCTGCCTCTCGGCTGGCGGAGTCACCATCCTTCCCCGATGCCCTCCTTGTGCGTTGGACCTGACTGGACTAGTTCTCTCGCAACGTCCCGGTGCGTCACTTGCACTCTCGGCCACATTCGAGTCTTCCCCGCGTCCTCTGTCAGCGTCCTCTACACCTTGAGTCTCCTCGGGTTCGTTCTGATACTCCCTCTGCCCTGGGGTCTTAGGCTCAAATCTTCCAACTATCGGCCCTTCGTCGTCCGATATGGATAACTCTCCAATGCAGCGTATGCTGTTTTCAATTTCTGTCAATTCATTTTCATTCCCTTTTTCTTTATTTGTCAGCGGTGTCTTGAAAATTCCTTCGTTGGCATGATGATGTTCATTGACAATTTGTCTCAGTGTTTTCCTTCGTTCTTCTTGTTCCTTTAATCTCAATGATCTTCGTGTTCTTTCCTCTGGTGTTTCATGCCCACTTGGTACTCGGTTCTTATCTTTATTGAGTTGTATGGGCATTAATTGCTATTCGAGTGAGGAGATGGTCGACCTCTTGGTTGACGTGCACTTGATCCCAGATGACTGACTGAGGGATCTCTTGCCTGAGAGCCTCCCTCCGTACGTGGTCCTTCAACGAGTTTTCCCACAAAATGCAAGGTCTTCCGTCAGAGCACCTTCACGATCCTCGTTTGCTTGTACTGGCTCTTCGGTCGGCTGCCCCATCACAACGCCATCTTCATTGTGTTTTTTCCGACCCTGGTTACACCCGACGGTTTGCTTGTTTCTGACGATGCCACTTGTCCGATGGTTTCCGACGACTCAACTTGTCATCCGATGGCCTCGGACGACTCAACTTGTCATCAACTTGTCAGCCTCGAACAACTCAACTTGTCATCGACTTGTCACCTGATGGCCTCGAACGACTCAACTTGTCATCAACAGCCAACTTGTCATCCGATGGCCTTCGACGATTCAACTTGTCATCCAATGGCCTCGGACGACTCAACTTGTCATCGACTTGTCACCCGATGGCCTCGGACGACTCAACTTGTCATCGACTTGTCATCCTCGACCCGTTTTCGAACTGGCAACGGCGCCAAATGTTTACAACAATATGGTGTGTTTCACAGAATATGGAGTAAACATAAATAAATAGTAGTATAGTGCATCATACGAACATAACAGAATTACTCAGAATAGACCATTGTATTCATCATTGATGCACAGGAAACATTACAATGTTCATGACAGCAACATACATATTTCATTATGATTCCAATGTCTGCATATCAACTATTGTCAAATCACCGATATCTCTGACTACAATGCATTGACGATTAAATACTCATGGCCAAGGTTGGTTGTGACGCCAACCATTGGTACCGACTCCAAACTACCCGACCCGTCGGTTGGTACCAACAACTAATTACATCTTATTACGTTATTTATTCACTTAACTAAGTTGCTGTCTACATGCTCTTCCTCATCAAACTCTTCATCAACTTCATTGCCTTGTTCAGGTGGTGGTGGAAGGAAAGTAGGTCTTATAGGCCTATCAATTGTAGGAGTCTGTGTGCGAACTCTTCTGCCTGTTGCACTAGCAGCAGCATGATCATCATCATCAGGTCGCTCTTGTCTAGTTGCTTCACCTTGTTGACCTCCTACTCCTTCATTCATGTTCTGGAGGGACCGTAGAACTTGTTGCGGTATCTGCGCTATTTGTTGTTGTCCATCAGCAATGTTCCTGAACATCTCCCTTGCTTCACGTTCATTATCACCAGGTGGATTTCTACTTCTTTTACCCATGTCAGCCTATCTAGCTGCCATTGCTCCTGAAAGAGTATCTTGTTGTGGGTAAGGATTAGTCCATTGGAACTGCCTTCTTTGTTCACGCGCAATGTATCTCCTTGTTCTATCACTTTGTTGATCACCTTCTTGCATGAAAACCCCAAAGGCTAGTACGATCCAAGCTCTAATACCACTGTAAGATACCCAACTATACTTAACAAAAAATTTTCCTACTTAAACAAATTTACTTGCACTTAACTCTTCAATTGCTCAATCTACTTAACATCATTCAAGAAAGATAACAATGACAACTTGCATGAATCAACTTGAAGTTGGGCACTTGTATTATCGCTTGATTCAAATCAATACAATTGTCTTATTACAATAGATGATGCCCTCAATGGCATGAATATACGATCTTATTCAATTGATTACAAAGAAAGGCCTTGAAGCCTAGATGTATACAATGACTTCACACATGAACAACTTCCCTTGAACACAACGATGTCAACTGTATGTCAACGCCTCACAACTTGACAAGGGAGCATCACCTTATCACTGTTGAGGGAGCATTACCCCAACTACTTGAAACTCGCAGGCCTCAAGATTACAAGCATAAAGCTTTGCAGAGAGAAAATTCGCCAAAGATAAGATGTTCAAATGAGAGAGAGCTCCCCTCTTTTTATAGGCCTTCCAAAGGCAATGAAGGCATGCTTTCCAACATGCAAGGAGGAACCAAGGCACGTTTCCCAAGGAGCATATCCAAAGAGAATATTCCCTCTGACAACTCATCATGAGGTGGTAACCTTATCTCATGAGCTGGAACGGATCCCAACATCAATCTGACGGCCAATGGGAGCTCAGATACCTGTAACTACCTCATTTTCTTCCTAGGCGCTAATTTGATTGTCTGGATCCTAAAACTGCGCCCTACTTGTGTCTAGGTGCCAATTGAGATGGTGACTACTAGAAGTTGCACCTTGCTAGAGAAAGGCTTTCCAATGATGTCCACTTGCTCCCCAAGGTGTCTTTGACAAACAACTGCGAATTCAAAGTCCCAAAGTGAGCAAACTCCTCAAGGCGCATTTTGAGTTGGTTTGAAGTGGAAATTGCGCCTACTCTTCTCCAACTTGATCATCTCCAACACTTGAAGTTCTTTAGTGCCACACGCCACTTGAATGAAAGAAATGATAGTAGGCGCTAGAAATGGCAGAGTGTGACTAAATATGCGCCTAGTCTGGAAACTCCTTCTAGGCGCCAAAATTGGTGTGTTCTGCCCAAAGATGCGCCTAGGCATCATAACAACTTCCCTTGAATTTCATCTCTCACCTTTGCATTCTTGGAGCAATGTTCCTTCAACCAAGCAACCCCAAAGTATTCATTTCATCAACCTACAAGGTAGGCGCTCATTTGGTCAATTTGACATGAAACTTGCGCCTAGTGTGTAACTTAGCCAATTCTACCAACGATTTGCAAAACCTGAGACTTCCGGAAGTGATAACATCTTCTTCAATGCAAGCGCCTTGACTATGTAGGGTGTCTTGAAGCCCATTTTCCCTTTAGGTGCATATTTGAGGTGATTCTGACAAAAAGGGCGCCTTGTGTTTCTAGGTGCACTTTTGGGAAGGTTGGAAGGCAAAGTGCGTCTTGCTCTAGTTGAACCTTTTGAAACCTTACAACTCACTTGGATGCCTGTCCATGTTCTCCGGAGGATTCATTGTACCTCAATCATCTTCATCAATCAAACTCTCCATCAAAATGCACTTAGGCACCATTTGGATGTCCTTTAGTCTAGGCGCATTTGGTGGTTGCACCAATAAGTTTGGGCGCCTAGCTACTCCGAGGTCCAATTCTTTAATCTTGCACTTCTCAACATAATCCCATAACATCTACTTAGCCTTTGCTAACCCAAAACATCATTTCCTCATCTAGGCACACATTTGGGAAATCTGATGTGGAATTTGCGCCTAGAGGCTGAATTGGCAGTTTCCTTCATAAGTTTGCAGTAGATGACACTTCTAGAGGTAAAATCAACCTCATTCAAGGGAGCACCCAACAATTGCATGTGATTTGGAGCCTTATTTCCCTTAGGCGCACTTCTGAGAAATTCTAACTGGTATTTGCGCCTAGGGTTCCTTTTGTCATTCTTCCCTACAGTTTTCACCGTGTTTGAAGCATTCCAAGGACTCAACTCCATCACCACAATAAGCGCCACCATTTGATGAAGTCAAAACAGGGTGATATGAAAGTTAGGTGCATTTTTGATGCCGAACAGACAGAAGATGCGCCTTGGCTTTAGGAGTCAAGTTCCTGCTTAACTTGGCTTCCAGACTTAGCCAATTTTGCCAGTTTTGTCACAAGTTGATAGTTTTTGACTTTGTACCTGCAAAACAACACATTCGGTTAGTCAAAAACCAGGTTCATTCCCTCAAGATTGGTTTTAGCCTCCAGGAATGATGAGTAGGCTAATCCATATTCAATCACTTGATTCATGCCGAAAATGGGGACATGACAGTGACCCTTGGAAAGTTGGTGTGGCAGCATCCAATGAATATGAATTGTTGTGATCTCTTTGTAAGGGATACACGACAGTTTAACTTTGACCTTTAATACATTCAGCAGTCTTAGTATGATTAATATGCTGCGCCTAGAGTGTACAACAGACCTCTTTCAAAGGCTGCACTTAAATAGCATAATGTACGGCAAACAACATTAATAAAATTTGTTGTTATCACAGCATATGAATAATAGAGATTTATTCATAAGACATTAAAAAAAATCCCATTTAGTAAACAAAATGATAATATAATGAAATTTGATGACAATAAATCCTTCATAGTAGATGTAAATTGAAGCTCAATATATAAAAATAATTTGCCAAGTATGAATTCAAACTCTCAATAATCGCTGGTGTAATTAAATAGTTAATTACACTTTATTAAGTTGACTTAGGGCTTCTTTAAGTCATTTTAGGTTTTCTAATCTTGCTCACATAAAGCAAGTTATCACATGTAATTCATTAAATCCAATTTCATTATTGCATCCAATATTATGCAAATTCATACTCTATGTTTTTTTTCTCTTGTAGAAGGTAAATCCTAGGTTTTGCAGATGATCCTGGCAGCTTGAGTCAATCAGTGGCTCTCACATAGTATCAAAGCTCCAAATCTGCAAGCCCCTTCTTAGATCCAGAGAAAAATCAAGCAAGAGTCTGATGAGCACACAATTATGTTGAGACAGGGGGGGGTGAATCAGTATAACACAATCTTTCACTTTTCAAAACTTAAACAACCACATCAATAACACACATGCAAAATCTAGCAATTAAGAACAAAAGAAGAACATACGATTTATGTGGAAACCCTTGCGGGAGAAAACCATATTATGGTTTCATTGGTTTATAACATCACATGCTTCATTACCCTATTATGGAGAAAGATAGATACACACACTCAAACAAATCCATGTGAACATCTCTAAAACTAACCCCTGTTGGTTTTCCTATATCCTATGCACTCAAGTACACACCAAGCATATCCAATACAAGATTGTCAAAACACAGCATAATAAATAACCAGTGCATACATGCATACACTCATGCAAGACATATACATGTTGCATAATCACATCATATAAATCATATCTCAATAATGATTCTCTAATTATAGCATAATCAGAATAATGTAACAAGAGCATGATTAAACCATATTTAACCTTCAACCAATTAATAACATAGAACCATTAAAATTTTAAAAAACTAATATTTCATAACCATAATGAAAACAATGAAGTTGAAAAGATCATAATGTCTCAATCATAAAATAATATGTCGTCATATATAAATGATCAATATCCAAAATGATCACAAAAGTGTACAAAACAACATATATAAACTGATACAAAACTGAGCAGCAAAGTTAAAGGCACAATATGTGGGCCTTACAAATCCTGTGTTACAGCCAGATTTGTAAGTGCAATTCGTCTTGGGTGAACAAATGCTCTCATTTTTGCTTCCTCTTTTTTTTTTTTTCCTGTGGTTCAATAATTTATGTGTTTGTTTTCTGTGAATCATTTAGGAATGCAGCAAAGTCCTCCATCCGAGAGATGTGTGTTGCTTACATTTAAATGCAGTTAGCTTGTTTTGTTAAAAAATAATTTAAAAACAAATTGTTTAATGATAGACTGAGTTCATTTTTAGTGTTTTGTTCAAAGCTTATGATCATGTTCTCAAGGTTAGTATCTGCTCATCATTTGGTTTAAGGAAACAGATAAATCATGTCAATAAAATAATAATCTATCATGTTGCCTAATTTTCAGAGAAATGTGATCTTTCGTTTGTAACAGGTGTTTCCTTGGTCTTAGATTTTTTTTTTAAATTCATTTTATCTATCTTATTTAATCAGCTGCTGATGGTTAGTAAGATGCATATTTTGTTTGCTATCAAGCATATAGAATATTTAAATTTCAATGTACTCAATGTTTGTTCTCATGGTATTGAGACCAATTTTCTTATTCAGTTCCCTTTCAGACAATTTTAAGGTTCCTTTCTTTTAGTTTTTAAAATGATGTACTCCTTTATCATGGGCCTGAATTGATTAACTTTGCTTGTCCAAGATCTTATTGAAACAGAACTTATTTGAAATTTCCATGGAGGCCTCTCATTTCCTTAGAAGGCTCAACAATATATGATTTAAACGATAACTTAAAAGTAAGTATTTACACATTATACTGATTGGATTTTGTAGAATCCTTAATGGATGCAGTTGCTCATCACAAATAATGTTTTTTTAATGCAGATTATAAACCACACTGAAAGTTGGAGTATATCTCCTTTTGAAGCTATTACACAAATATTTGTTCCATCTTCAAATCTTTTCTCGAAGAAATGAAGATTTGTTCTTAGTATGATTGTTGCCTAATTATGTTTGAATAAACGTAACTCAAACTTTTTCAATATTCTGATAAATATGGTCTGGTTTTTGTTAAATTCTTCTGTCTTTGTTGTTATTGATTTCACACTTCACCATAAGAACTAAAGCTAACTATTCGTGGGTTCTAGGATCAAACACAAAAAAAAATTGAGAATTATATTTGTAAATAATAAAAGAACATAGAAATTATATTATGTTTGGGTTTTCAATATTGATTACATTATTCAATGATCTTTATAAAGGCTTTCACTCTTTTAACTTTTATAACCACTTTTCCTGTAGGAACCAACTATTAACTACCCAACACAAACTATAAATTATTAAACTAACAACATAGATATATTATGGTGTTGAGCGGGAAACTAAACTTTTATTTTTAATAGGAGAAGAGTGGGAAATTGTAGGGTGCAATGAGCGAGGAGGATGTTGAAGATGCGGATGGTGACGGGTGTAACAATTATGAGGAAGATTGGAACTACGGTTGGGATAAGGAGATGGAGGACAAAAGCCTCTAGGACATTTGGGAAGAAGCACAGTGTATTGTAGATGAGCGATGTGCATCTCATGTAGCTGCTAGCGAAGTTTTGACGATGTCTAATTTGTAGGAACTTGGAAGCTTTCAGGGACCTGCTTCCCCTAGCTCAGTGGGGGTCTACGTAGGGGATTTCTCCTTCCCCTTGTTGTGTCTGGTTTCCAAGCAGTTTCTCCATCTATGCAAGATCCTGCAAAGGACTCCATTCTGGGGGTGTCTGTTCTCAGCGTTGCCAACCTGGGCATGAATAATACATCAGTTTTTGATGGTCTACTAGAGGTTGGGTTGTGCCCTATTGAGGGCGGGGTTGCTTTGGTGCAGTCTATTGCTGCACTTAACCTCAAGGCCTGCACCAAAGCTGATTTTCCCTATTCTTGTGTCTGCTTTGCAGGATTTGGGGCCTGTTCTAGCCACACCTTTTGTCTAGGATGGGTTTGTCAAGAAGGGATGTGTGGAGCCACCTTCCTCTATGACTTTCAATGTTCCTAATTATGTGGTTAATAGGGCTTCCGACAGACTGAAGAACTCCTTGTTTGGGAAGTTTGTTGGGGCTAGACCTAATATTGATGATTTCAAAGCTTGGGCTCAAAGAAATTGGAGGTTTTGTGGCCAGATTGTTATTTCGGCCTTGCCTTTAGGTTTTTTATTGGTTTCTTTTTCAGCTCCGGATGATTGTAATCGGATTCTTTTGGGTGGGCCATGGTTCCTCAGATGTTTAGGGTTATTCCTCCAAGGATGGTCTGTAGGTTTTGATCTGAGGATAGATTTTGTTAATTAGGTTTCTATTTGGATCAGGATTCCAAGTTTGCCCCTGGAATGTTGGGATGAGGAAGTGTTTGTGGGCATTGCTAACTCGATTGGATAATTCAATACTATCAATTCAGTTATAAAATCAAGAAAGTGCCTACTGTTTGCATGATTTTGTATCAATGTGGACATTGGTAAGAAGCTTCCTTCTTCTGTTTCTTTGTCTACAAAACTGGAGACATGGGTGCAACAATGTACTTATGAAGATCCATTGATAGTGTGTTCAAATTGCTCCAAAATGGGTCATGTTGTTGGATGTTGTATGAATGGTAAAAGGAAACATAATACTCTGGGAGGGAAGGTCCAATCGGTGCATCCTCAACTACAATCTCATATTTTCAGTGGTGTGTGGTGTGGGGAAGGTTCACCCTTAGCTGGTTTCTGCTCTTTCTGATGGTGCAGGTCACATGTCTTTGGATGACAGGCCTCAACCCAAACTGATTGATTGGGTGAAGGTTCACAAGGAGTTGGTCTTGGACTGTCCTAGTTTGGGAAGTTGTCAAGGGCTAAGGAATTCCTTTCCTCTTGCCATTTGACCCTTTCATATTTTTGCTTGGCTTCTAATCTTGGGAGTTCTGTCAGGTGGGATTCTTGCAAGGCTTTAGGAAGGGATGGTGTCCGTGTTTCAAACTCATTGGAGCAGTTTACTTCTTATCGCATTAAATTAGTCGTGTGTTCAAATGACTGCCTAGATTGTCTTGCACCTTACAGTGCAATGTTAAAGGTTTGCTTTTGGGGTACTACTCTATTGTTGTTTGTCTCTTATTGTTGTTTCACTGTTTTGGCTGTGCTGTTTGGAGATTCTATCTCTATGTAAAAGGGTTTGGGCCCTTTCAGAAATCCACCTTTACCAATAATTAAAAACATTGTTAAGTAACTACAAACTAACACTTTGGATCATATACCTAACCAACCCCCACCCCCTTGATCCAAAGGGGATCAAAAGATAGTTTGGAGCATCCATCAATCTGCCTCATCTTGCCACTTTGTAAACTCAAACTCTTGTCTCTTGGTACTGATCAACCAATCTCGACATCTATATGCATCCTCCTGATGCATGACCCTTTTCTTCACATTTATGTGAGCAACTTCTGTCAATCATGTACATCTAGTGCCCTGTGCCACTGCCTCTCATAGTCTAAAGATCCATTGCCTCTTCCTGACACAACCTAATGCAAACATGCTGGAATCCATCATCTATCAACATGTTTCTAACCATCTATACCACATGCACTATGAGCAAGTTTCTTCGTTACCCAACTACAATGACCATTGTCTTTGCAATTCCTTGTATTTGTAGCCCTCAAGTGCATCCTCAATAGATGACCAACTACTTGACCACATATCAGCTTATTCCATTTTTCCTTTGCTTCTTTGGCATAGGCAATACCTATCAAAAGTATAAAACCACTCATTGACTAAGCATGAAGACCTACTTCCTCCCCATCAGTCAAGAGGTGGAAACATAATAACATAACTCCACTATACCACTGCTCCTCATCAATGCTTAACAAAAGAAAACCAAATTTGAACACAACAAAACACATTGCAATACTAATTTGGAACACCAACCACAACTGAAAAGAAAACCATCTACTCCTACCAAAAATGCTACTCAAGAATTTTACCCATTTTCCAAGTGAATAGCTAACCTAAGAAGGGAATGGTCCATTAGCCTCCCAGTGGGCACTCCAACCTCCATTTGGACCCCATTAGATTTTAGAGTATATAAGCATCTTTAACAAAGAAAGATTCCTCTTCCAAAGAAGAAGCAACAAAATGCATAGATGATTTTTACTTTAATTTCTTCTTGAAAATACAATTATATGCATAATGGCCAAACTTTTTATGTAAAAAACACTTCACAGATATTTTATTTCAGGACACATTGTTACTGGTACTAGAAGAAGAAGATTCTGTAGGATCATCCTGATAATTGTGACGAGAAAACTTATATGTTTTGATAATCTAGGACTTTATTTCTTTTGTTTGGAAGCAACAACATAAGCTCCTTCAAATGTATAAATATGTTTCTTCTTTGCAAATTGGCGTTCATGTTGGGTGAGCAATTCACAAATTGAATCAAATGTTGCCCTATTAAGTTTGTTTGCAACATTTCCAAGAAGTTTGTGTAGTTGGAAGTAAGTCCATTCAAAACAATAGATATCAACATATCGTCACCAATTTTACCACCTGTAGTACTATATTCGTGCTTTACATGTTAAATCTTCATCATCATTGAGTTTAGTGTTTAACAATTGCATTAATAGATCAATTTTCTTATATGTAGTTGTTTGTCATATAAGTCGGTAAGTGTCTTCCAAGCTTTTCAAGCTTTAGATTTAATAGTCTCCATGTGGATGATAACTTGTGAAGAACAAGAAGATTTTAACAGTACTAAAGCTTTCTTGTCTTGCTTTGAAACTTAGACAATTTAGCAGCATCAGTAGGGAGTGTAGTTTGATTCTCAACCAAATCCCAAAGAACATCGAATATAAATGTATTTTCCACATTCATACTCCAAACATTGTAATGGTTAGGTGTCAGTTTCCTTATTTCTAAGATGAAACTAGTAATTTTAAGCATATCGACACACAAAGAAAATAAGCCACAAGGAACAACAAATATTTTTGTCTAAACAGATCTTTATAACAATGCTTATTACTTCAAAAATATCCTTTATCGCTCCATACTCATTTTGCAAAAACATATCCGCTAAAACTTGTCCTATCTTCTATAATATTAAACTCCAAATAAATCTTTTAAATACCAACTACACAGTCCATGATGCGGCCCCCTTTTTTAAAAATATTTTATGAAGAAAACAAACAACAAAACAAGATTCAAACCAAACCGTCCATAAAGCTGAATCTTCTGCAATGTCCACGGTTCAGTGGGATGATTCTGCACTGTATAAATATCTGCTGGTCTTTTCATTGCATTTGGTGTCTTCAAACAGGCGCTGTATGATTGGGACTGCGTGCAGATGCTCTTCCTGGCTACTTTCAAAGTTAGCCGGTCTTCTGCATATCGCATAGTATTTTCTTTCAGAATAAATGTCCCAATAAAATGATTTTACTGCAACCAAACCAATTAATTAAATCCACGCGGTCAGAGTGTATGCTGGAAGCTTACGTCTTTCTCATTCAAGCTGGACGCCTCACAATAAAATATGAGCAAAATAGAGATGGGCAATGGCTTGCCTAGAAAAACCTTCAGATACAACTACATTAAAAAAAAAAGCATTCAACAAAAAATAATTCTCTGTAAGATCACATTCATGGGTAGACTTAAAAGGGATACAACAATAGTGTGAATACAGCATGTAATCTTTATTTTTTATTTCTTCATGCTGGCTGGGATGGAACTCCACAAATATTAAAAGAAATAATGGTGCAAACACTTTGACTTCTATGCAGCAAATAAACCTCTATTTTAACGCTTTTCTCTCTTTTCTAACATTTCTTCAAGTGGAAGACAACAGCAGCAGCACAATGATCAGCACGCACTCCAAAAAAACATCTTACACTTCATCCTCTTCCATCTAGAACCACTCTGATACAACTGTGGGCTCTATAGGATCAAACACATGAAATAAAATTGAGAATTATATTTGCAAGTAATAAAAGAACATAGAAACTATATTATGTTTTAAGGTTTCAATATTAATTACATTATTCAGTGATCTTTATAAAGGTTTTCACTCTTTTTAACTTTGACAACCATGTTTTTCATAGGAACCAACTATTAACTACCCAACACAAACCATATATTATTGAACTAACAATATTATTAAGTAATTACAAACTAACAGTTTGAATCATATACCTAACATTATTGTAATAAAAATGTATCAATGGTAAAAGAAAAATAGATTCGTTAAGCTTTTCAAGACGTATTGTAAGATGAAGCTGTAGCTTGGAAAAAGGCCACTGAAAAAATGTTTTAGGTAGAAACCAGTCTTCTATTCTAATTATATAATTACATTACTATAACTGAACAAAGTTCACTTTCTTTATTTATTTTTATTCTTAATGGAAAAAGTAATTGAAAAACTAATGTTTTGAATAGAAATCAAGATTAGATCAGAATCTGAAAATATGTAATTTTGAAATAGATCTGACATTTGCTCCTAATATAAATCCATAGTTACTCAATCTCTTATTTTCTAAATAATCTTTACAACGGATTTTCATTGAAAGTATTATGCAGAAAGAAATTCACCCTACAAGATGACAAAAGAGCCAGATTTGTAGAGTTTGGTGGTGCGAACTAGAGGGACCATCAAAATTTTACAAATTCATAAAATCATAGAACTACTAGTCCAAACCGTCCCTTGCAATCTAATAATTTATATTTCCAACACTTTAAAAAGATAAAATTTGTTCATAGTATAGAAAACAAAATGAAGTGGATGCATATCAAATTGATGTAGTTATGACCGGAGGGTCAAATGAAAGATTATCCAACCATGAACACACAACATACTCATTGAAACAGAAAAATAATGATATATTCCTTATTCATTCACAACCACAACACTATTACAATCTGTCGCAATGGGCTTCCAACATGCTAGGCCTCAATCATTTGATTACAAGTTACAGAATTCAAAAGATATTGCAATACAATCCTCAAACTTGACTCCCATCTAGAATCTCTAACTTGCTTGCTTTCAAATGATTATAAGTGATGTTTATATAGTAGCTCCTAGCCTTAGGAATAATCACAGTCAGCCACAAGGTGGTGTAAAACTTGATGCCTTGTAAAACATGTAGTCAGCCAAACATGTAGAAAGAACCTTCTAGAATGATTGTGGTAATGATGGGTTGATGAAACTTGATGTGTTTCATACCATAAGCTCTCCTAAGTCTAGTGAGCCTGGAAACATGCTCATTTGTTGTTGCAAACTTTGGAAAATTACCGCGAGCCTCAGATAGTGAAACTAAGTATTATTATGTTATGTTTGGTAATGATTTTGGAGGTGAATTATGCCTAAGTTGTGATGACTCAAATCTCCTAAAAGTTGGATAGGACGTTATCAGCGCTAAGTAGATCCTATGTCCTCAACTACATGATAAAATGTGTGGTAAATTACAGTAGGATCTACAATGATTAATTGATGTCTGGAATGCTATTAAAAACTTACAAACAAACAAACAAATTATTGATGTGAATGAGGTATATTACCTAATTGGTTCCACATTAGGTCCTATTCATACTTGTCTAGTTAAGTTTACTTAGGGCATACTTAGGATAGTTATCTTTTTGTGGGTCATGCCATATCATTTATGACACTTGTCATAATCCTATTTTGTTTTATGTCTCACCTTGGCCTATATAACCGAGGGCTTCTCATTGTAATTTCATATGCATGTATATTCATGTATTGTATAGCATATTTGCATCCTTTGATAGAATAGAATTATTCTTTCATATTGGATCTCTCTTGTTTTTTCATTGAAGCTCTTAGATCTTGGGTGGCTACCTCCATGGCCGAATTTTGCATGGTATAGAGCATAGTTCTGAGACTCAGACTCATCACGGACTCGACGAGGGTCACGCGGCTCGGGGCTTGGGACTCGGCACCCAGATTCAGCGCAGACTCGGCACAGACTCGAAACAAACTCGAAACAGACTCAGCAAAGTGAAAAAACCAAGAAATTTAGAGAGTTTTAAGGATTTAAAACTTATTTCATGCACCATTTATTAAATAAACCTTAAAGACACAATAACATCATCAAATAGAAGCTAATTTGATCACATACACAAGTATACAACAATCACATAAGTATAAACGCAAATTGTAGCTGAGTTGCTGAAGGAAATAGCACACTTAGATATATAAATATAGTCATGTTTATACAAAACTCATGGAATATGAAATCCATGACCTCAAATGTTCCAAACAAATATGAAATATCAAAACAATAACTAGAGTCTAGAAGTCTATGGCTTAGAGGAGCCTGCATCCTTCGCCTTCCTACGAAGGCGTAAATGGTAGGTCTTCAATGATACAACAGCCATAATCTTTGCTTGTGACTCCATGCCACCCTCACCCACATCAGTTGTGTCTATGTCTGCTCGTGCTCTATCCTCCTCTGTCATGGCTACAGCCTCAACCTATCTATCTGCCTGGTCAACCCAATCAAGGTCCTCGTCACTAAAGATAGGATATGTAGCCTCAGTGATCCACTCAGATTGTGGATCGACATCCTCTAGCGTGATTGGGGTGGAGTCATGGTCTAAAATCTATCTGTGTCTAAGACGAAGGTTGTAATGAACATGTACACTAGATCATTCAACCTCTCCACAGACAGTCTATTGCGCCTCTTGGAGTGTATGTGCTCAAACATACTCCAATTGCGCTCACAACCTGAAGAACTGCATGGATGGCTCAATATGTGAATGACAGTCCTCTGAAGGTTTGGTGTTTTAGCACCAAACATTTGCCACCATTTATCTGAGATGAGAAAAAGAAAAAAATCAATCTCATTTCCAATTTTAAGTCTCAAGATTCAACATTTAATAATCATATAAAAAGAGAAAATATGCCCTTAAATATATTTTTACCTGGCTGCAATGTCGTCCTACTCTCTTTGCACATTTGACGAGAAAAGAGGTCTCCTTGTGCATCAGTAAAGGCCTCTATCTCATGGACTATCTGTGTAGTAACTGCAGGCGCCATCCGCTCTATCACTGAGTGGAGCCCACCAAGAACCTCATCATCCACCTTGAAATCAAGGCATAATTATAATGTCGGATTTGGGAAATAAGCAGCTGCATGGAGGGACTTGTGAAGCTGGTGGTGCCATCTCCTATCAATGATCTCCCAAATGGGACAATACTTACCCTCAACTCCCCCATAGACGGATCTAATGGCCTCCTTGGCTCTATCCATGCCCTCATATATGTAGCCCATTGTGGGCTTCTCCCCATCAGTAACTCATAGAAAAACTAGCAAGGGCTCGGTGAACTGCAAATATTGTGAAACATTAACATAACATAAGTGTAAACGAAAATAAAATTAAACAAATAAAAGAAAAATATGAATAAAAATTAAAAGTAAACCATAATGTAGAACAGTAGAATACTAGAATTAAATTTTACGGTTACCTTCACAATCTCTACAGTAGGTGTCCAAAAGCTTGGCTCATCATAAATGTAATTTGCCACTTCAATCCATGCAGTGGAAGTAGCATAGGATGAGGAAGTCCACTCTTCAGCAACAAACATACGTTTCAAATCTCCCTTTGACCGAATCAAGGATTGTAATGTGATGAAATTAGTAGCAAATCCGGTGATGCCAGGACAAGCCAACTCCCTCATCTTCGTGTATTGCCTCATTAAGCTAAGGACCCATGTGTGATTGTATAAAAAATTGCAAATATTTTTGGCCATATCCACACATGTTTTGATCCATGGAAGCTTGCCAAGATCCTCCAATATGAGGTCAAGGCAATGGGCGGCACATGGAGTCCAAAATATTGTTGGGTGCGTTTCCATCATTAGTCTACCTGCAGCAACATAATTTGCTACATTATCGGTCACCACTTGAACCACATTCTCCTCACCCATCTCAAATATGACTTCCTTTATAGCCTCACAAAGGTATGTGGCATTTTTTACATGCATTGAAGCATCAATTGACTTGAAGAACACGGTGCCACCTAAAAAAAGAAGCAAAATCAATGGTTCAATAAAAGTAAAACATAAATTAAAAATATTAATCGCTAAATCAAATTCGAATTTCAAATTATTCAATGCATTGAGGGAAGTACAATTACTTGTAGAGGAAACAAGAAAATTCAACAGCGTTCTATTTTTTCTGTTAGTCCAACCATCGGTCATGATGATGCAACCCTTCTTACTCCATACCAAACATTGCTCCTCTATTTTGGCTTTTACACCAGCCACCCTTTGACTCAAAAGTGGGCCCCTTAAGTCATCTTCAGTAGGGCCTTTGAACCCCTCCCCACAAATAGTTATGGCGTCAACCATATTTTGCCAAAAAGGAGACCTAACACGTCATAAATAAATTAAATAAGATAAGTATTGTAAAATGGAGAGTTTAACTTTACATTTGAATTCAACATACATCTAAATATAAAAATTCATGAGATAAAGAATCAAACTATAAATTTTAAAACAATCAAAACAAAAAAGAATTACCTGGTTGCATGGAATGGAATGGTGCAATAGTACCAAAAGTCTCCAATTGTTCGTCTAGCTACATCATGTGCCGCCTCTTTGTTCCAACCCATGCTCTCAAGTGATGGTTGGGAACCAGGCGTAGTGCGTGGCACAAAAAATGAATCCAACCTAGATTTATGAACTCTAGGACCAATGCTAATACTCCCACTAGCACTAGCACTAGCACTAGCACTAGCACCAACACTAGGCCTAGCACTAGCACCAGGACGAAATGGAGGCTTGGAAGAAGCCTCTCCAACACCACCAACGCACGCCAACTCCTCCCTTTGCCTCTTTTTCAATTCTTTTTTCATTTCAAATGTTTCTAATTGTACTTGCACTTCACGAACCACCTCAACAGGTGCCTTATCACATCCCACAACATCATGGATGGGTATCCGTGCAAGATGGTATTTCAATCTATTAATGCCTCCATGGAAAATTGTTTTGCAATAGAAACATTTTGCCTCTCCTTTTTTTGCCTGGGAAAAATTTCAGCATGTTTCCAAGCTGGGTCCTTTCGATTTGGGAAGTAGACATTGTGAAAAATATGATTTGAATTTGAAATCATGGCTGCTGCAATAACACATAAATACAAAAAAAATGAACATTTGTGAATTCATTTATAATTATTAAACTAATACAAAAAAAATGTAGGGTTTGTTTCAAAAAAAATGTAGGTTTTGTTGATTGTTCCAAAACAAAAGGTAGGGTTTCTAAATTTGTTGAATGTTCAAAAAAAAAGTAGGGTTTGTAACTTTGTTCCAAAAAGAGTTGAAATTTTAGAAAACAATACAATTTTTGCTAAAAAAACACAAAAAAACCAAACAAAATCAAGCTTTACCTCTCTAATGAAACTTGAAATGAAATGTAAATTCCTTCCAATTGCTGGTAGAAAGCTCTCGATGCACCAACTTTGAGTATGAAGCTGCCCGAATGCGATTTGTTGATGGATTTTTTGTCTACCTCCTTGTTGTTTGCCTTACAATGCACTCTTATTTTTCCTCACAACTCTTTTTTTTCCTCCTATTTTGCCAACAAAATGAAATGAAGTTGCTTTTAGGAATTTAGATGTAATATAAGTAAAAAAAATCAAGTTTTAACTTTAGTTTTATGTTTTTTTTACTTTTATCCTCAGCCTGTGCTGGCCGACTCTACCTGATGGGACTCGCCTGGAACCAGCGAGTCTAACGAGTTTTCACGCCGAGTCCGCAGGACGAGTCTGGGGTCACTCGACTCGGGACTCGCCGAGTCTAGGCGAGTCCTGGCGAGTCTCAGAACTCTGGTATAGAGCATTATATGCCAACTCTTACATGGTATCAGAGCTTATAGGATTTTTTCATGTTAGTCTTTTGAGAGATTTAGGATGCAAATCTTGGTTTCTTTTGAAAAGTTAAGTGTGCTCTTCGCTGGCATTGAACAATAACTTAGAGAATTAAAAACAATTAATAGAAATACCAGATTTGGGAGGGTTTCTTCTTTGTGGCTTTGTATTGCAGGTCTATTTTGGAGCATGTTGGAGCAAATTTGAGTTCATCATTGAGTTTAGAATGGCCAATTGATTTTTTCCTTATGATTTGTCCAAATTGGGCATTGGAGGTCAGATCTACAAGGGTTTGAAGTTGGGAGATGGTTTCTAGATCTAGGAGGTAGCCACATTTTTGGAGCACTTTGGGTCAAATTTGACCCTATCATCATGTCTAGAAGGCCGAAGAACCTAAGGATTGACTCTCAATTCATCAAATTTGGACATTTTTACCTCAGGGCATCAAGGAATTTTTTCCTCCTCTCCAGTCGTATGGATCGTATAATACATGTTGCAGAATATTCTATGAAATCTTGGCGCAGGTAGAATTGGCACATTTCTCTGTCCACAAAATCTTTAGTTTCACCAGACCGCTATGTAAAAGAATTTTTTAAACTATTGGTTAATTGTTTTATCCTCTTGTTTTTTGTTGTTTTTTTACTATGGAATTTTATGGGTACTATCATACCTTGTCTGTGCAAACTGTGCATAGGGTACGTGGCTTGTTCGCGAGTGACACATGGCCACACCAAACCTGCCAACCCCTACTAGTGGCTCCAAACACCCCCCTCGAATTACTAGAGACTGTAATCAACTTTTGTTCACCAGAGGTACCAGCTGGAAACAATCTTCCGATTGCAAAACTACTCTCCTAGCTTGCCGCAAAACAACCTTCAACGCAAAACAACTCATCAACTTTGCCAAATCACCCCACACCATTTGTAAGCAATTTTACACTAATCCCTTGGTAGTTTTGCATTTCAATACAATAGTTTTCAAAGCTAAACAATGGCTTTCAAATTTCAGACAACAATTTCAGAAAACTAATGGCAATTTTATAGTCCTAAGAGAATATTCTATCACAGGTGTTCACTAATGTCATCCTGCGTCAACTAATGTCATCATTTTTCTCCCCAATTCATGCCTTCTCATAGCTTGTAGTTTTGATTTTACACTTAGACCTTACAAGGTCCATTCTCGATCATATTGGCTCCTTTTTGTGAGCAATTTTTTATTTGGGGCAAAATTTTGAGAGCTTTGCAATGGTGTAGATAGTTTTTTATTTTGATGTTTGGTTTTTTTAGAAATTGCAGATTTCATAGTTGTTGCTAAGCAATTCTCATTTTGGAAACTTCGAGGGCTCCGTTTGGACTCATACAGTAACATTTTTTGGTGCAATTTTTTAAAAAGTGCATAATGTTTTGTATACTTCTCATTGGTGTAGTTAGATCTATCTCATTCTATATTGAAATTGTAGTTTCATCTTTGTGGCCTAATTTGATATCTTTAATGTCTTAAGATCAAGACCACTTTGCTAATTTGGCAAGTGGCAGTTGTAATTGCACTATATATTTCTAGGGGGGTCTCATGATTAAATCAATTTGGGGTGGGGGTGTGGGAAATCTTGTGCTTTTGTTGGATTAAGTCTCTTGATTGGTCTATTGTGTCACTAAAAATTGAGGAGATATCATTGTTATTCATGGGTATTTTAGCTCATCCTTTTGTCACTAACTTGGAAAGAGGAAATTATAGGTCTTGACAAGATGGAATTATGAAGCATTTCAAATGGCTTAATCTCTTGACCTATCTCTACAGATTTGTCCCCAAACCAAGTACTCCACATTGATAGCTTGTATGGAAAGACAAAATTGATCATGTCCTTGGATTTATTGTTTGTAATGTTGATTACTACATAATCACTAGGTTACAATTGACATTAAGTGCCCTTGTGCACTTTGAATCAAAACTTGGGAGATGTATGGACATCTAGTTGTTTCTTCATTCCCAGAAGATTCTTCCTTGAACTGTCTTGTTCCTCTAGATGATTCTAATAATCCACCATATGATCATAAAATAGCTATGGTCCTTGATCGTTGGGAAAGTCATGGACATAGTGACTTCTCCTAATACTCCTCTAGAGACTCCAATTGATTATGTGGCTTCTATGACTCCTAATATAGATTTAGAGGGTTCATCTTCTTTATCTATGAGTCAACATCTAGAGGTTGGGGATTCTATCATTCCAACATTGCCAAATACATCTGATGTTCACACTCAAGCATCTTGTGTGGACACGTCATCTAATGATGAGCGGTGTAGTCAGATGGCATACATTGAGATCTCATCTCTATATCTTTCTTCTTTAGAGTCTAGTGTTACTTCAGATGGCGTTTCCAATGATTAAGTGCAATAGGACATACATTGTCTTCCAAATACAACTACTTGGGATGAGTACTTGATAGACATTGTAGGTTTGTTTTTTGAGTCCCATCTTGTAGATTTGGACACTATTGAGGACATTCATCTCCTCTTTGATGTTTTCTCTTATGGAGTTGCATCATCTTCTTTGGATGTTACAAGGGAACATTCAAACCCTCTTGTTCTTTCTCCACCTATTCATTTGTCACAGTTTGGTATTGGGTTGGAGATCCGTGAGTAGCATTTGGGGGAGCCTTCATCTTTGGATAATGTTCTAGATTCATTTCCACTAGGTTCTGGATTGTTACACTCTTTAGTTTGGTCTGGGACTCCTAATTTGATTGTGGCACCTTTCAGCATCAAAATGGTGATACCTGAGTAGCCTTCAAAGACTTCATATATCTTGTTTTTTCTTCCCTCATATTCCTTTCAGAAATGGGAAGACATTGTGTGTTCATCATTGGCTTTGTTTCTTCCTAAGGGGAGAAATGGTGTTCGACGTTCTTGGATCATCTTCAACATTCATTGTCGAGCATCTACCACTAGTGCAGGAGATTCTACACTAACTGGGGGCTACATGGTCACTCTTCTTCTCTCATATGGGGGGGCTTTTTCCTCACATGGGGTTTATCCTTCTCATAAATTGGAGAGCATCTTTCTCATGTTTGAACTCTCTTTGGAGAGGTTTTTTTTTTCTACGGGTTTTTCTCTTTTTCTCCATTTGTGAGAGATTCATTTGTACATGGGTACCTAACATGGCCTTGTAGCTGAGATCCATCTTTGCATGTTTTCACATTCTCTCTAAGTTGCACTTAAGGGGGTGTTGGTGTGAACGAGGTATATTACCTAATTGGTTCCACATTAGGTCATATTCACACTTATCTAGTTAAGTTCATTTAGGGCACACTTAGGATAGTTATTTATTTGTGTCTCATGTCATATCATTATGACACTTGTCATAATCCTATATTGTCGAATGTCTCACCTTGGCTTATATAACCAAGGGCCTCTCATTGTAATTTTATATTCATGTATACTCATGTATTGTATTGTATATTTGCATCCTTTGATAGAATAGAATTATTCTTTCATGTTGGGTCTCTCTTGTGCTTTCATTGAATCTCCTAGATCTTGGGTGGCTACCTTCATATCCAAATCTTGTATGGTAAGAGTACTCTATACCAACTCTTACACAATAAGAAAATATTTTTGGGTGAGCTGCAAGATTGCTCTTACACTCTGGGATGTTCCCACATCAGACACTTGACGTAAATGATTTGTGAGAATAATGCTCGTACATAAGGGTTGAGTGATAGAATCACCCTTTTGGTTTTGGTAACCAACCTCAGCACACCCTCAACACATGGATAGGCTTTTAGGATCAACTCAATGTTGTTTCTTCTTCCACCTCTACTAGTCATGAGCAAGGAACTAGGACATACCCCAACTTCCATATTTCCCCTTGTACTTATCATTTTCCTTAAGTGTCATTTCATCTTCCACTTCACTCTCCTAGAATTGTATCTCTCCCATTAATCTAGTCTCCTAGAACTCTCATCCCCTATCTTCCTCAACTCAAACCACCCAATCTTGTTTTGAAATTTCACTATTACTTGCTCTCTGTTATTTCTTGTCATCTTCCTCAATTGTGGTATCTAGTCCTCATGCTATATACTACTCCATGATCCACATGTAATTATTTCCACTCATGTACCAAAATTTCTTTTGGCATACTCCCAGTTTTGGCTACTGGTTAAATCTACGCTTCCTACTATTATTCAAAATGCAACTACTTCTATCTATCTGCTATCATTCTTCTGGAATCTTATCACATATTCTCCTATTCCATATTTGCCACAAGATTTTATGTATTTTTCTCTTCATATCCATCTTTGCTGCTATTGTGGTACAAATCAACACATTTTTCCATCATCCAATCACTTTTGGCACAGTTCCTATTGCTCTATTTGAGAAATTCACCTTTTGCAACACTTTCCTGATTACCACACATCACCCATTTACATCCTATACTGCCACAACTTCTTCCACATTGTTTTTTACTTCCAGATTGCCATCCTATCTTATACTCACTTGTGATTACTTCAACTATCTAATTTGTCTTCTAGACTTTGTCACCTACCTTTGAAGTAATCTCTTCACATCATTCTTATTGTATTCTCACTTCATTGCCTGTCCACTTATATTCTTCATTTACTTTAGACAACTATATCAACCTTCATCTCTTTTGTTGATAACTGAGAGGGGGGGGGGGGGTGAATCAGTTATCCTAATTATTTCCCTTATTGAACTTTCTTTTTAATTAATGCAGCATTGAATCAAACACAAAAACATTACCATGAAATAAGAAACACATGACACAGTATTTTTGACGTGGAAACCCTGTTAAGGGAGAAAACCACGGGGTGATTAACCCAAAAATTATTCTCTGTTAGAAGAATAGGAAATTACAAAATGGCACTTGCCAATTAGGGCTCACTGCCCGAGCACACTGCTCACAAGAGGCCCACTGCCTACAAGAAGACACACTGTCTACAAAGTGATAAGAATCACAGTCTTGAACTGATTGGAAGCATCTGCATATGCTGGAGTTCAGTTCCGGTTAGGCTTAGTACACTGATCTGCTGCACTTCATCTTTCCTCTGTTCTTTATTCTGCTATCCTTTCACATACCGGATCTTTCTTGGTACTTCTGCTCTGTTCTGCACTTATTCGCATATATCTTGACACAGTCACACCCTTCACAACTAAATCCATCCTCTATATATATCCGCACAAGTAATTTCATCACCTTTCTAGTCAGCATCCGGAACAGTCTAGTTTCTTACAAACTCTGTTCTGTCGGCTGAATCCTTGCTCACCAAGCAATGCGGATCAAGCATATACTTGTAGATATCATTAATCATGTCGGCCAAACATGATTCATGCCTTCACAACCTTTATCATCAACAGTAACACATCCGGAAAGTAGTCTGATACTATGTCAGTCAGTTCTTCCTCTGTTTTCACTGTCTCTCAGGAATCCGGTACTCAACTATTCATATCTTTTCCTTGTCCATCACCGGAGGCTAAATCCTTGGAATATACCACTCAAGGTAGTCCTCTTGACTTCCCCAAATCCGCACTGCACCAAGACACTTCCTCTGAGAGATCCGGACCAATCTGTCGGACCTTGCCACATGCTCTGTTCTTGTTCACCGAACCACAACAATCTTTATTCTGACTTCCGGTAGAGACACACCATGACTTGCGGATATGTGGGATGACCTTTGTTGCCATCAATGACAACAACCATGAATCCATATAGTGTCTCTTGCCAACAATCTCCCCCTTTGGCATTGATGGCAACACTTAGTGAAAAATGACTAAGTGTGTACACTATGCTCCCCCTTTGCTGATGCTCTGTCTTTATATACAATTTCTGGAACTCCCCCTTAGTTGGATTCCTCATTTTTCACTGCTTCTCACTCCCCCTTTGACATCAATGGCAAAGGGTAGGGTCCGCACACCAAAATTTTCAAAAATTTTCTATACATAGCTGCATATTTACATACTCACATATACTGAAGAATGTGGTGCAGGAGCACCTACCTAACAGCTGGCCTCCATGAGGCAGTTAGTTAGTTTGAGTCTTGTTAATGTTTTTCAAGAAGGTCTTATAAGACCAATGCATGTAATAAGGTCATGTTGACCATACTTTGCTATTTTTAGCTAGTTTGTTAGGACAGTTGTCATGATGTATGTTCGGTTGGATCTCCCAGCCGCCTGGAGAGATCTCCCAGCCGCTGGAAATCGAGTGGTAGTACTCGAGAGGATTCCTATTTATACAGGCGGATCGGTTGGTTTTAGATCATCGATCATAGTATTGCATTTGAGCAGGGGAGTTAGATTGTGCTGTGTGAGAAACAGTATATTGTATTGCATCTTTGAAATCAATAAAGATCATGTTTGTGTTCATCCTCTGTTGATTTCCATTGTTTAATCGATTTGCTGTTTTGGGTGGGTACATGGATTCGCTGATCCATTCCACCGGTTGATTCGTCGAATCGGTGGAATGGCCATGTACAATAGGTTAGGTTTTAATTTACTTTCTGTTTGCATGCAGGTGTGCAGGATCGCGGTCGAGAGATGTTGAGGACCCTAGCATGGGTATGTGCTAGGTTGTGTTGATTGTTAAAGTCTGGAAGATCACCCTGAAAGTGGATCGGGTCATCCCAGGAGGATCGGCGAATTGAAAATTCGCTAAGTGTGAAAGTTCGTCAAAACGGCATCATCAGGATATTTCGGTTTATATCCTGCAGTCAGTTCGGGCATCGTCATCCGAATAAGTGGAGATGAGCATGATGCAGTAGTTTGCATAAAGAGAAGGTGCGTCGGGGTGATCATCATCAGGAGTTGCCGAGGAGGAGTGCATCGGCATAAGGTAGAAGATCGGGTTGATCAAGTCATCGCGGGCCGATAAGGTTAAGTTTGGCCGACAGCAGGATATTGAAGAAGTTGCATATGACGTCATCGTCATCAGGATATACGTCATCAGGATATTGCGGGGCAGCAGGATATTGAGGAGCTGCATGTGACGTCATCGTCATCAGGATATACGTCATCAGGATATCGGGGTGACGTAAGCACCGAAGGGAAGGGGCATGAGGTAGTCGTCGTCAGGATAAATGGGAGGAACAGGATGTTTTATATCCTGCTGATGAACATGATGTTGAACATCATGATGCTGAAGGTAGTAGTTGTCAGTGAGATGAACAGTGAACGTCAGGAGGATGTTTGCGCTTGCCGAATATCATGATGCTGTTGAAAGGCGAAAAGTGAAAAGCGATAAGGAGGTGAACAGTAGTCAGCAGGAGGATATTTCACGCCTTTTTGAAATATGATGATGCTGCCGATAGTCGGATATGATGATGCTGTGGACATGCGAAAGGGCGAAGGCTTGTCTGCAGGAGGATATCGGTCGGCAGCGTAAATATGATGATGCTGACAGTGTTAAGGTAAATATGATGATGATGATGATGAAGGGTTGCGGACATCCATGCTGTATATCAAGGTTATAGTGTGGATGCCTCTGCATCATAGTGGTATCAGAGCTCAGCAAAAGGTTTGGGCTGTTGTGTGTTGATTCTGTCACCGAAAGGGCAGAGTTAGAGTTGAGTGTGTGTTGTGTGTTGAGTGAGAGGTTGACAAAATGCCTCCGAAAGGTAATGGTACTGCAAGGGAATTGCAGGAGATGAAGGAAAAACATGCCAAAGAGATGAGGAAGATGAAGGAGCTTGCTGAAGCACTTCAAGCCAGGCTTGTAGCCCTGGAAAAGAACAAAAAGAGGGAAGTGGAAGACAGTGAGTCTGAAGCAGATGAAGATACTGTTGAAGAGTATGAAGAGGTAGCTGAAGATCTGGATGCTGAAGACCAGAAATTTGCAAAACTGTTAAAGGCAGTGCAGGGTGATAAACCTAAGGTAAAGGTTGATGTTTCCAAGTATAATGGAAGTTTGAATGAAGATGAGTTACTGGATTGGATTGCTGCACTTGATAATCACTTTGAATGTGAAGATGTTGCTGAGGATCAGAAGGTAAAGATTGCAAAGACCAAGTTAGGAGGTCATGCTTTGGTATGGTGGGATTATGTACAGTCCGAGAGAAGGAAGCAAGGGAAGTCAAAGATCACTTCATGGGATAAGATGGTAGCAAGGATCAAAGGTAAATTCTTGCCTAGGGATTATGAAATTCAGATGTTTAAGAAGCTGCAATTTTTAAGGCAGAAGGAAATGGATGTGAAGGCATATACTGAGGAGTTTTATAAGTTGAGTATGAGATCTGGTCATCATGAGAATGAGGTAGAAAAGGTGGCTAGGTACTTGGCTGGTTTGAGATTGAACATACAGGATGAGTTAGTTTTAGCTAACCCTAAGAATGTGGAGGATTGTTATCAAATGGCAATCAGGATTGAAGAAAAGATGAATAGGAGACAAGATAAGTCCATGAGAGGAAGAGGCAGCAGTATGAGGGGAAGAGGAGCAGCCCCTACAACAAGGCAAACCAATGAGGGTCAAGAAGACACTGGTAAAGGACAGGGACAGTCTGATTTCAGAGGTGGATGGAAAGGTAATAGAGGCAGATTTGGAGGTGGTAGAGGTTCTACTACATTTTCAGGAAAGTGTTACACCTGTGGTGAGTTTGGTCATCCATCTTTCAAATGTCCAGAAAACAAAGGTTCATCATCCAGCAATGATAGAACGAATGACAAGAGAGTACAACTTGTGCAAGAAGAGAAAGTAGAGCAAACAGATAGAGTTTCTGTCGGTTATGGATATCCTGAGGAGGGAGAAGCATTGATGCTAAGGAGAATTAGTTTGCAGGCATCAAAGGATATGATGCAAAGAAGAGCTCTTTTCAAGACCACATGCAAGAGCAAAGGTAAAGTATGCAAGGTTGTCATTGATACTGGTTCAACAGACAACATGGTATCCCAGGAAATGGTGGATAAACTGCATTTGGAAAGGATTCCACATCAACACCCTTACAAGGCATCTTGGGTGAGTGATAGTCAATCACTTTGGGTATATGAACAGGCATATGTGGATTTTCAGATTGGAGCATATCATGATAGAGTTTTGTGTGACATATTGCCCATGGAATGTTGTCACCTACTGTTGGGTAGACCATGGCAATTTGATAGGAGGGTACTGTATGATGGGTATGCTAATACCTACACCATCAAGAAAGATGGGAAGACTATTAAGTTGATGCCATTGCAGGCAAATGCTGCAGTACAGAAGGCAGCCCAAATCATTTTAATGGGAAAGAAGGAGTTTGTGCAGAAGCCTATAGGAGCAGGCATACAGGCAGTTGAGGACACTGCAGGGAAAGGAGTTGTTAAGGACAACAGGTGGAAGACAGTTTCAGTTGTGACTGACCAAGGTCAGCAACAGGTTCAGAACCAGGTTTGCAAACAGCAACCAGGTGCGAGGAATGACAAGGATGTTGTCATAGTTGGGACTATTGTTTGTCCTATAAAGGTTGAAAGAAAGATAGAGTTGAACATTACAGCAGTTCAAGAGGCAGTTCAGACAGAGGTTCTGGTCAGACAATCTGACAAACACAAGGTATGTGAGAGAAGGGCCTACATTGACAGGCATGAGGATTTACTTGCCAGACAGCAAGTTACAGTTCAGAAGTCTTGGAGCAGCCAAGAGACAGCCGAGGATAAAGCTGGAACAGGGCAGAACACTGCAAAGGCAAAGTGTAAAGGTGGAGGACTTCCACAACCAAACTCATGGGACATGAGTTCTTTTCTGTTGGGGAGTATGGTGCAGGAGCACCTACCTAACAGCTGGCCTCCATGAGGCAGTTAGTTAGTTTGAGTCTTGTTAATGTTTTTCAAGAAGGTCTTATAAGACCAATGCATGTAATAAGGTCATGTTGACCATACTTTGCTATTTTTAGCTAGTTTGTTAGGACAGTTGTCATGATGTATGTTCGGTTGGATCTCCCAGCCGCTGGGAATCGAGTGGTAGTACTCGAGAGGATTCCTATTTATACAGGCGGATCGGTTGGTTTTAGATCATCGATCATAGTATTGCATTTGAGCAGGGGAGTTAGATTGTGCTGTGTGAGAAACAGTATATTGTATTGCATCTTTGAAATCAATAAAGATCCTGTTTGTGTTCATCCTCTGTTGATTTCCATTGTTTAATCGATTTGCTGTTTTGGGTGGGTACATGGATTCGCTGATCCATTCCACCGGTTGATTCGTCGAATCGGTGGAATGGCCATGTACAATAGGTTAGGTTTTAGTTTGCTTTCTGTTTGCATGCAGGTGTGCAGGATCGCGGTCGAGAGATGTTGAGGACCCTAGCATGGGTATGTGCTAGGTTGTGTTGATTGTTAAAGTCTGGAAGATCACCCTGAAAGTGGATCGGGTCATCCCAGGAGGATCGGCGAATTGAAAATTCGCTAAGTGTGAAAGTTCGTCAAAACGGCATCATCAGGATATTTCGGTTTATATCCTGCAGTCAGTTCGGGCATCGTCATCCGAATAAGTGGAGATGAGCATGATGCAGTAGTTTGCATAAAGAGAAGGTGCGTCGGAGTGATCATCATCAGGAGTTGCCGAGGAGGAGTGCATCGGCATAAGGTAGAAGATCGGGTTGATCAAGTCATCGCGGGCCGATAAGGTTAAGTTTGGCCGACAACAGGATATTGAAGAAGTTGCATATGACGTCATCGTCATCAGGATATACGTCATCAGGATATTGCGGGGCAGCAGGATATTGAGGAGCTGCATGTGACATCATCGTCATCAGGATATACGTCATCAGGATATCGGGGTGACGTAAGCACCGAAGGGAAGGGGCATGAGGTAGTCGTCGTCAGGATAAATGGGAGGAACAGGATGTTTTATATCCTGCTGATGAACATGATGTTGAACATCATGATGCTGAAGGTAGTAGTTGTCGGTGAGATGAACAGTGAACGTCAGGAGGATGTTTGCGCTTGCCGAATATCATGATGCTGTTGAAAGGCGAAAAGTGAAAAGCGATAAGGAGGTGAACAGTAGTCAGCAGGAGGATATTTCACGCCTTTTCGAAATATGATGATGCTGCCGATAGTCGGATATGATGATGCTGTGGACATGCGAAAGGGCGAAGGCTTGTCTGCAGGAGGATATCGGTCGGCAGCGTAAATATGATGATGCTGACAGTGTTAAGGTAAATATGATGATGATGATGAAGGGTTGCGGACATCCATGCTGTATATCAAGGTTATAGTGTGGATGCCTCTGCATCAGAATGTCTGCAAAGGATGTCTGCAATTGGATCATTTCTGTAGCCCAACTTTGCTTCATTCTATCCAAAATTGAAATGTGACCACTCAACAAAAATGCAAAAGCTTCTGCCCGCTTGAGATCTGTCGGATCATTTGTTTGGGCGGTGGTCTGAGCATCACTGATGGCCTCATGCATAGTTTCCAACTTAGGGATTATAATCCTTCTAAGTTCTCCCGTCCGGTTAGTGATATTCTTCCTTTCCTTCTCAAGATTCTTTATTTCATTCAAGACTGCAATAGTCTGACATTCTTGATTTATTATGGAGGAAGAGAGAGGATCAAAACTTTGTCATGTTCCTCTTTTATTTTCTTATCAATTTGTGCTGTTGCCTTTGACCAAGATATACAAAATTTGTAAATGTCACCGCCATCCTTAAGAGCATTTTCTAAGCTCTTTATTCCAATACTCATAATTTTCCTATCGGTAGAGATTAATCCTAATACTTCTGAAAATCTTTTATCCAAAAATTCCTTCCGGACCTTTTCTTCAGTTGATTTTTCTAGAGAATCAAAATGTGTATCAACACTGCTGACTAAGGTTTTTAAATTACTGGAAGAGGAGGCTGTCGGATCTATCTGGATTGATGGCATAATCTTTACAAGTACTCTGGAAGCAGCCTCTATCAACTCACAGTCTTCCATATGAGACTTCAGGAGTTTTTCATTTGCCTTGGCATTTGCAAATGAAGCTATCTTCATTGTTTGTACCGGAGAGAGAGAGTCAAAGTCGAATGGGCCTTTTAGAAGCTCCGGTTCATCAATCTCTAAAGTTTCTTTGCTCAAAAATTGTTGAACAGTTTGTGCAGTGTCTCTTGCCGGAGACAGATGTTTCTTTTCTTCTGCAGTCTTGGAACTGTCAACCTCTTTATCTTTCACCCCTGCTTCCTTCTCCTATAATTTCTCTTCTTCTTTGGATCCGGAGACTGTAGGGGAAACCGGAGGAGAGATGTTTGTCTGTTCAGGGCCCACTTCTTCCGGAACAGATGATTCCAAATCCGCAGCTGTTTCTGCACCTAAGTCTTCTACAACAGGAAGATTGAACCTTTTGAAGGCCTTCCAGAGGATCTCTTCTGTCTCTTGGGCCACTTTGTCAGTCTCACCAAGCATGAGTTGATTCATCCTGGCTTTACTTCTGAACTCATCTTTGCAGTCTTTGAAGATTATGTTCATTGTCTTGGGATCAATTTGAGGATATAGCTGAATAGCTATCTGCTCCCTGATCTCAAGATCTTTTGCATGAGCATTATTCTTTCTTATTTCTAATTCCTTTTCTAGGCTTTTAGGAATAAGAGATATGATCTCAATGAAAGCCTTATTGTATATGTTCAGATATTTGACTGTGGCTTCCTGCAGAATCTTTTGGTCAGCCTCATTGTAGTCATCATAAAATTCAGTCATTGGTTGAAGGTTTCCATCTACCGTAACCGACTTGATTACACTCTCTAGAGACAGAGTGGGCTTTTCAACAGATACCTCTGCCATTTCATCCTTGTCTTGGCCTGTGGAGGGTTTACCGGATCCTTTCTTCTTCTGCTTCTTTATTTCTTTTACTCCCTCATCTGACTCTGTTTCCTCTTCATCCTTTTGGCTTTCATAAGCCCTTGTGGCTTTTGTCTTGGATCTTTTACCGGATGCCTGGACTTCCGGTTTTGAACTTTTGGTTGTGGGAGGTGCAGATCTTTTTGATGATCTGGTCCGGGTGGGAGTTTCAACCGGAACACTTTCTTTACTTTTCTCTTCTTCCTCAGCCTTCCTCCTCTTTTCCCGGCTGGCATCAAGTGCCTCTTTTGAGATGCCTAGGCCTTGAGCAATATGCTCAACTTCTTTTCTTACCTTCCTCTTTATCTCCGGTTCCCTGAGTTCTACATGTATCTTTACACTCAGTTCCTCAAAGGTTCCAAACCTTTCTGCCTTAGGATCTTTGGGCTGGCTTAGCATGTGTTGAACATGCAGCTCTACTATCTGTTCATCCACTTCATACCCCATGGGCATGATCCAGACAGTCCTTGGCTCCACTGCCTCCATTAGACACTGATCTGTTTCTACCATGAAGCATACTGTGTCTTTGTACTTTTCAACAAGGGATTGGGGTATTCTTTCTCTTGCATGCATCATGCTTTGGAAGTTCTTGAAGTATCCCCATAGAGCTGTATTTCTTGCTTTAGCATCCCCAAGTCCATGCAAATAGTCTCTGATTTGGATGGCAACCGGTCTGTCATTCTGCCATATCCATCCACTGGATCCGGGAAGCTCATTCATGTAGTAAAAGAAGAGACAAAGGATCAGATTGCCATACTTGAAGGAGTTTTTCTTGTCCTTCTTGATCTTCTGCAGATTTTCAAAGAGTTGGTTCACAAGAAGCTCACACAAGTCATAGTCTGCATTCTCCTTTAACATTTGATAAGCTGTGTAGATTGCAGTTCCCGGTACTGAATTTTCCCTACTGGAGTGATAGATTTTGTAACCAATTATCATAGCTGCAAATTTGACATCCGGTTCAGTGATGTCATCAACTGTCATAGCTCTCTTGTCAAACTTGGATCCGGTTGCATCACTAACTGTCTGATTTTTGACAGACTTGAGAACAGGTAATCCACCGGATGAGTGCAGACCGGTTATAGCCCTAATTGCATCTTTGGTGATCTTGAAGGGCTAGTTCAACCATAGGAAGTTGTCATGTACTCTACTTAGTACATACCGGACCCATTCATCTTCTTCAAAACAGGGGAAATGAATGCACTGTGCAAAGTGTTTGTCCCGGATGGCTTTGTACTGAGGTTTGATCTCAAAAGAGTCATCTATCAATTGTTTGTGATAGATATCCATCAGTTTTGATTCTCCAAAGTCTTCAAGATTCGCATGGATGTAAACCCTAATATCTTCCGTATGCAATACACCATGAGGAACACTAGAGAAGGCTCCTAGTGGATCTACCTCCAATGATTTGTAAGGATGTTTCTTGAATGTGGGGCGAGGTCTATCAGAGATCTTAACTATATTTGGAGTAGCCATTCTTCAAAGATTTGCAGTGAGATAATGAAAACGGAGAATACCTTATGCGCCTTCGGTTTGCACGGAGTGGTTGGATTGATTTCTTTATGCAATGACTTCGGCAGGAGATCTTTGGTGTGCTTGATGAATCTTGTTGCAGAGCTCCACTTTTCGCTTCTTCTTGAGTGCAGAATGAGCAAATGATTTTTGAGAAATCCCTTATATTGCTCCGCAAACCCTAATATCTGTTTGCAATAAATGCTTCACCTATATTATTCCAGTTTGCCTTGTCCGGATAGCTTGGTGTATCCCGGATCAATCCTGATCTGTAAACATCATCCGGATCTTTCAATCATGAATAAATCGAGGTGACACATTACAAGAACATCCCAAACACTCTGTCCAATCCGCAGAATAAGATAGTGCACTTCCGGATCTCTCCGGACCTTTTTGTAATCCTCTGTCATACCGGAGCATCTCCCGGAATAGGTCTTACTTGATCGATCACAGCTTCTTCATAACTCCATGCGGACCTCTGAAATCTTATCTGGATCATCTCAAGACTTATATCTTTAAACCCTTTACTCCGCATCTTGTGCCACATCAGGCACCACTTGATTGGCTGGGGGAACAGGATTTTCTTTGAGTCTCCCCCTGAGCCAGAGCTCACTTTTTAATTTCTGGAAGAAATATCAGCACCAGAGTCTGGTGCGGATCCAACCTCTACATTCTCTGAACTTTTCTTCACCCAAATCTTGCTCATCTGATTCCTAACTTCATCCGCATTCATCTTTTGTTTACCCTTGTCTTGATTCTGATTATACACCGGACCTCTTTTGTCCTGATTCTTGCTTTTGCAGATTTTAGCATTATGACCGAACCTATTACAGATTTGGCAAATAACATTTCTTTGCATAATTGACTGATATCCTCTTGATCTGCATTGATTAGCCATATGACCTACTCTATTGCATGTAAAGCATCTACCTTTGAATGATTTGTTTACTTGCATATTTCTGCATTCATGGGATTTGTGTCCATACCTTTTGCAGTTGAAGCACTGTCCGGAGAAGGATGAATTAATCTGATTCATTCTCTTTCTGCACTGATTAGCTTTGTGACCAAAGTGGTTGCAGCTGTGGCAGTATCCTTGAAAGATGGATATCTTTGAGCATTGGGCTGTCTTACCGGAGGTCTTCTAGGCCTGTTTCTTGGATTTTCTGATCCAAAATTCTTTTGACCGGATCCGGAGCTTTCTCCTTTCTCATATCCCAAACCATACTTGTCATCTGTCCTCTTTTGACTTCCAAGAAGAACTTCAAGTTGAGCAGAACTTATCTTGAATTTCTCTTTATATTCATTTGCTGTTTGAAGGTCTCTTTTGAGAGAGGCAATTTGATCCTCAAGATTTTTCTTCATTATCTTTGGCATCTTCAAGATCAGATTCAAGATGTCTGATAATCCTGTCCATCTGGTGGCATTCTTCTGATTTTTCTTTAAGAGATTGTCTTAGATTGTCTTCAGCCTTTCTTTTTTCTTCAATCTCTTGAGTAAACTTTATAGTTCCTGATTCCATTTCATGTCTTAACATAATGACTTCTTTTGATAACTTTTCACATAACTTGGTTTGCTCAGTCAATTCTTCATTTGTATTGCTTTCTTCACTTTGTCTTGCCAATTGTTGGAGTAGCTCCTTTCTCTTTTTCATAGAGAGACTTAATTTGTCTTTTAATTCTCTCATGAATTCATCAGCCTATTTGAGTCTTTCCTTTAATTCATTGACTTCAGAATTTGACTGTTCAAGATCCTCAAGGGCAGTCTTGAGTTGCTCCCTTAACCATATGCATCCATTTGAACTCCCAGATCTTCCTCAAGCTGTTAGGCTCTATTAGGAGGAACCTTGCTCTGATACCAATTGTTGATAACTGAGAGGGGGGGGGGGGTGAATCAGTTATCCTAATTATTTCCCTTATTGAACTTTCTTTTTAATTAATGCAGCATTGAATCAAACACAAAAACATTACCATGAAATAAGAAACACATGACACAGTATTTTTGACGTGGAAACCCTGTTAAGGGAGAAAACCACGGGGTGATTAACCCAAAAATTATTCTCTGTTAGAAGAATAGAAAATTACAAAATGGCACTTGCCAATTAGGGCTCACTGCCCGAGCACACTACTCACAAGAGGCCCACTGCCTACAAGAAGACACACTGTCTACAAAGTGATAAGAATCACAGTCTTGAACTGATTGGAAGCATCTGCATATGCTGGAGTTCAGTTCCGGTTAGGCTTAGTACACTGATCTGCTGCACTTCATCTTTCCTCTATTCTTTATTCTGCTATCCTTTCACATACCGGATCTTTCTTGGTACTTCTGCTCTGTTCTGCACTTATTCGCATATATCTTGACACAGTCACACCCTTCACAACTAAATCCATCCTCTATATATATCCGCACAAGTACTTTCATCACCTTTCTAGTCGGCATCCGGAACAGTCTAGTTTCTTACAAACTCTGTTCTGTCGGCTGAATCCTTGCTCACCAAGCAATGCGGATCAAGCATATACTTGTAGATATCATTAATCATGTCGGCCAAACATGATTCATGCCTTCACAACCTTTATCATCAACAGTAACACATCCGGAAAGTAGTCTGATACTATGTCAGTCAGTTCTTCCTCTGTTTTCACTGTCTCTCAGGAATCCGGTACTCAACTATTCATATCTTTTTCCTTGTCCATCACCGGAGGCTAAATCCTTGGAATATACCACTCAAGGTAGTCCTCTTGACTTCCCCAAATCCGCACTGCACCAAGACACTTCCTCTGAGAGATTCGGACCAATCTGTCGGACCTTGCCACATGCTCTGTTCTTGTTCACCGAACCACAACAATCTTTATTCTGACTTCCGGTAGAGACACACCATGACTTGTGGATATGTGGGATGACCTTTGTTGCCATCAATGACAACAACCATGAATCCATATAGTGTCTCTTGCCAACATCTTTATCTGTTATCAACTCTAAATTGTTGTTGTAACCTCCACCATTCTGACCTTTGTCACTGTAAGATAAGTATACACCTTAAGCCAAATCATCATATCTCCAATTTTTCTTACGTACTTGCATATTTTCTTCTCTCTAATTGCCTCATGTATCTATATGTGTTGCCACAAGTTCCTGTATTAAGTACATTAACCACGTACTTGACTTCAACTTCACTTCACCTCTAGACTAGCATTCTTTGCATATGTAGTAGAAACTATTGTTTGCTCCTTCATCTATACTTTGTCTACTATTACCTCTTCTCAACTCAGAATAAAATCGTGTATCCTCCCATTGGACCCTAAAATCTTCATTCGTCCAAGTGTCAAACATCCCCATTATATCTGATTTTTTTGTTCCACCTTTTTGTCCATCTTTCAAGTATTCATTTGTCTTCACTATCCATCCATAGTCATTTGTGATCATCTCATGACATGCTTCACCTTCCCTATACTCATCGCACATTGTCTAAAATTCACCACAAATTTCCTGATTCAACTTAATTCCACCATAAACAATTTGGTTCTATTTAATTCCATTGTACACCATCTAATTCTCCTATATCTCCTTTTCTCTTGATGCTTCATCCTCTATAACTCTACAGGATGTCTTCTAACCTATATCTAGCTCATTTTCTTCCACTGCAAACTTTATTATTGCTTCATTTGCATTCTACAAATTACTTTGTATTCCCTCATTTATGATACCTTGGATGTCTTCATTATTTCTTGTTGACTTATCACACTCTTCTCTAAGTATCATCTTTGCAGGTCTACTATCTCCACTTGTTTCACCTTAATCATTTTCAGCAATCTCCAAATCTTTAAACCTATCTTAGTTGTTCACAATTTATACCTCTCAAATCTTCTTCACTTGTTATCTTTTCCCCAGAAATGTCTTGATCTCCCAATCATATAATCATTCACCTTCTTCTAGCAGGATCAAAATGACTTCCATGTCTTCTTCCTCTATATCTTCTTCTTTATCTAAACTGATCTCTAGAATTCTACTTTCCTTCGCCTCAAGGCTTATCATCTGGTTTAAAAGATTCTTTGCCATACTGAACATCATTTCTATCTTATATATAACATCATCATCAAATTCATCTTGACCTTCTTCTAGTTCCTCAATCTTTTGAATCCTTATTGGAAATATGTCTTCAACTTCACCTAATGTTAGATTTCTCATTGCACTTCCTTTATTTCTCTTGGCACTACTACACTCTACACTACTTTGTTCTGCCACACTAGATTTTTTTCTTTTGATCTCTATCTTTTCTTCATTCTTGCTTGCATCCAAAACTTTCTTTGTTCATCCACTTACAATATATCAAATCTACTTGCTACATCTTTCATCATTAACTCTAACATTTCCAATTTGTCTTATAAGGATCTTCCCATCACATTAGCAACCTTAACTCTAGGACTCACATTTCTTCTTTTCATCTTCATAACCAAATCACAAAATACTTACAAATTGCCTAAACAATTTGGTGCTCTATCTACTCACTTTGTAGATTCATTATCAAACTTGCTCACAACTCTTCTTCACCTCTCACTCTCTCTTTATGTATACCATTATCAATGTAGACACCTAAAATCATCCACTTACTATCTCATCACTATTCATCTGTAATTAGGACATCACTTGACCATCTTCTTCTATAATTAATTGGTAAATCCCTATTTAAACAATTAATTATCCATTTTTCATCCCAACATTAATTAAATAATATCTTATTATTTAATTAATATTTTCACTATTCATCCATACCTCTTATAGCATAAATAATTAATTAATCATTCATCACCATTCTTCTATAGTCCACCTTAGGTAAATAAATCCAAATATTTATTTAGCTAAGTCCCTCATTCCTCATCCAAAAAATAGTTATTTTTTTCACTTTTGATTAAGTTGGCTAAAATCAATCAATCTACTTAATTCCTCACTTGCACATTTCAAATCCCTCATTAACCCATTCAAACCCCTCACATTCTTCAAAATGTACAAAGGCATGGGTCCTTGTACAAGTCACATGGGTCCTCTTACAAGGGTATGGGCAAGTACCTTGCACATCCCTCTAAAAGGGTCATGTTGTCCTCCTTCAATCTCATCCATCCATTTTATCCAACACACTCCACCATTGATCTCTCCTCAATCCAAGGACTCTACTTGTCCTCCAATCCAATCATGCCACTTGGTGGCCTCTCATCAACCCATCTCCACCCTTGATCTCCCAAATTAATTTCAAACCTCCAATAACCATCAACCTAAGTCATTTTCAAGTCTCCAAATTATGCAATGTTATGTTGCTAGTTTGAGGAGAGATCATACATCCACATCAAGGAGTACATCCAAAACACACAAGGTTTGCATTTGTAGATAATTAGTTAGCTTCATTTTATGTATTCATTATTTATTTGCTCAATTGAAGGTTGCATTAGATGTGAATGGAATAGGTTAATATTCGTTTAGTTTGTTCTTCTTTATGTTCACATTTATATGTAATACAATTAGATTGCCTCACTATTGGCACTCTATCTGAAGGGTGATCTCCTTTACTCACTTATTTTTCTTTCTCAAATTGCCTCATAGTTGGTAGTTTATTTGCTCCAACTTTTTCACTTTTCTCTTTCACAAATCTGATGTTGACTACCTTAGATTCAACAATCTACTTACAAACTCCTTGTGACTGCCTCAAACTTGGCGATCTATCCACAAGCTACCTTTGCAAGCTCCCTCAATTTGTTGATTTGTCAACAAGCATAAACTCTCTCTCTGGATTTCAAAGTCATTTTTCTTAGGATTCCAAACCCACTTTGATAGTATTTGATGTAGTCATGGCTAGAGGGTTTAATGAAGGATTATCCAACCATACAACCAAGCAAACAAACACCTAGAAAACTCACTGAAACAACAAAATAATCATGTTTTTTATTCATTCATAGTCACAACAATATTACAATTTATTGCAATGGGCTTCCAACATGCTAGGTCTCATTTGTTTGATTTACAAATTACAAAATTTGAAAGATATTGCAATGAAATCTCCCAACTCGAATCCCATCTCAAATCTCCTACTTGACTTCTTTCAAATGATTATGAGTGATGCTTATATAGCAACTCCTAGCCTTAGGAATAATCTCAGTCAACCGCAAGGTGGTGTAAAACCCGATGCCTTGTAAAACGTATAATTGGCCAAACATGTAGAAAGAATCTTCTAGAATGAGTGTGGTAATGATGGGTTGATGAAATTTGATGCGGTTCATACTATAAGATCCCTTGGGTCTAGTGAACCTAAAAATGCTCCTTTGTTACTGCAAACAATGGACAGTTATCGTAAGCCTTGAATAGTGAAACTTGTTGCAAATATGTGCCTAATCGGTGTTGTCATTGATGTCAACATATCCTTGTTTCCATTGGTGTCAACTATATCCTATTTTGATGTCTGTGTAGAAGACTAGATTGTTGAGGATATTGAGAAAATTAATCAGGATCAATGTATGCGGACCACATGGCTGAGTAGAGGATTGTCTGAAGAAGCTCCAGTTAAGCTTTGAAGGGTTCATATGAAGATTTGAAGAAGCTATGGCCATCTGAGTAGAACTAGTTTTGCAGTGTTCAGAAGAGATAGAGTGACAGGAAAGAGGTCCAAATTGTTCCAGATATGTCAAATGATGATCTGCAGATCTGGAGTCATGTTTGGGAAGTCAGTGTGTATCTTCCATTCAAGTGGTATGTAGTTTGGAGGTCCGCAAGCAATCTTTCTAAAGTGACAATCATGACAGAAAGTATTCTTGAGGTTCCAGAGGAAGATGCAAGTGATTCTGATGATTTGGAGGAGTGCGGATGTTTTTGTTGAATTCAATGTGCTTGTGGAAGTCTCTGGATTGTGTGACTGCTATGTTGGAGGTCCGCATTGAAGTTTGAGCTTGTCAATAAAGATTTCCTTCTTGATGTTTTTGTTCTTCCTAGTCTTGGCCGACTAGATGATTCAAGGGTGTTACGGATGATCTAAGAGCATTTCTATGGAGCATGGCATGTTGATTGATGAAGATTTGAGTCCCAGTTATGTTTGGCCAACAGCTTAGTGATTTGCATTAAGTTAGATGTTTGTAGTGCTGACCTTGATGTTCATTCTAACATTGATGAAGCGTATAAATACTTGTTGATGAGTTGTGGAAAATCATCCTTGTGCGAAAATAATATAATCTGAAGAAAGGATCAAAGGCAGAGCAGAGCAGAGGAGAAGCAGAAGAACAAGAGTTGTTTTGATGAAGAGTTAGAGAAGAAATATTTGGGGTAGAGCATAAGTTTTTGTGAATATTCAATGAAACTAAACCAGGCATGAAGGAGATGCTATTTATCAGTTAATTCTTTCTATATCAAACATAAATTTTGTAGGCAGTGAGCCTCTCTTGAGTAGTGAGCTCTGGGCAGTGAGCCCGAAGGCATGTGCCTTCTCTTTTCTTCTAAGTACTTTTAATAGGGTATGAATCTTATGGGTTAACCCCCACCGTGGTTTTCCCTTAATCAGGTTTCCACGTAAAAATTCTAGTGTTGTGTGTTTAGTTTGTTTTTGCTCATGTGTTGTTGATTCATGCTTTAATGTTTACATTATTAATCTGATTGTAAGTTGATAAAGAAGAATAAAAGAAGAAAAGGTTAAATTTGCGAGACAACTAATTCACCCCCCCTCTCAGTTGTCCGGACTAATTTCAACAATTGGTATCAGAGCCAAGTTCCTCTAAAATGAGATTAACCGCCGAGGAGATCCAGGATGTCGACCTACAAGAAGTATAGTCCGAGATTTGATGGAACAAATTACTCTATTTGGAAGAGTCGCATGGAGTGTCATTTGCAATGCATGGGTGATGCTTATTGGGTGTAACTAAGGATGAGTATAATCCTCTGGAGAAAGGTCCGTCAACTCCAGATGAACTCAAAGATGCTAAAAATAACCTTCGAGCTAAAGAAGCCTTGTTGAGTGCCTTGACTGATTCAAAAATGACAAATGTCTTTGGACTAAAAACTGCTCATGAAATCTAGAAGTTGGAGAATCTGTATGAAGGCGATTAATATGTCAAATGTGCCAAGCTACAAAGTCTGAGAGGAAAATTTGAAAATTTGAGGATGAGTGAAGATGAAAACATCACAATCTACATGCAAAAGATAAATGAACTTGTGTGTGGTATCAAGTGTGCTAGTGGAACTTTGGAGGATTCAGAGATTGTGGCAAAAGTGCTCAGATCTTTACCTAATTCTTACAAACATAAGGTTGCTGCTATAGAGGAGATTAGGACTGTCTCAGAAGTTACAAGAGATAAGCTGGTTGGCAAAATTTTAGCTTTTGAATTAAGTGAATTTGGTGATTCCCTTCCTAAGTTAGAATCTGCATTCAAGGCTAGTGTATATGGAAAACAAAGATATGATCCGGTTGAAAGCTCTTCAGCAAGATCAAACAGATTTGTGAAGGCAAGGAAGGATCTTGAAGATGATGAAATTGAGATTGCAGATCTTGAAGCTCTTATTGCTAAAAGAATGCCAAGAGGATCTGGTAAGTATGAAGGAAAGTTGTCACTCAAATGTTTTGCTTGTAATAAGATTGGTCATTTTGCCTCAAGATGTCAAGAGAGATTTTCAAAACCAAACCCTAACAGATATGAAGGTTAGAAGAAATGCTACTATGTCCAAGAAGCTGGAGAAGGAGTCATAGATGATGAATCTGATCATGGAGGTTCCACTGAAAATGATTGGGTGTTCATTGCTATCAAAGAAGAAGATCCGGTGTCTACTGAATCTGCTAGTTGTGCAAATGTGGAAAGTGCCTTGGCTACTCAGGTTGTTGAAAAGGATGAATGGGTGATTGATAGTGGATGTTCTCATCATATGACTGGTGATAAAAGTAAGTTTGTAAGCTTTGAAAAAAATGAAGGTGGGCTTGTGAAATTTGAAGACAATTCAGCTGGTAGAATCCGTGGTAGAGGATCCATCTCTTTTGATGGTAAGAATAACACCAATGATGTTTTGTATGTGGAAGGACTAAAGCATAATCTTCTCAGTGTTGGACAGTTGGTTGATAAGGGTTATGACCTCAGATTCAAGGATGGAAAATGTAGAATCTTGAAAAGCTCTGGAACTGAAATTGCATCCGGTAGTCAGATTGGAGATAACATCTTTCATTTAAGTAGTTCAGGTAAAAGTTACTTGATTGCTCATGTGGATCAGAGTTGGCTCTGGCATAGGAGAATGTGTCATGTAAATTTTGATAACATTTTAAAGATAAGTTTCACTCAGGCTGAAAGAGATCTTCCAAGACTTGTGAAACCTATTGATAGCATGTGCAGAGAATGTCAATTGGGTAAACAGAACAAAATTTCATTCAAGAGTAAAGAACAGTCATCAAGTGGATTGTTGGAACTTGTGCATACTGATCTTTTTGGTCATGCTAGAATTAGAAGTGTACAAGGAGACAGATATTTCATGTTGCTAATTGATGATTACTCCCGGATGATGTGGGTAACCTTCTTGAAAGAAAAATTAGAAGCTCTTGACAAATTCAAAGTGTTCAAGGTCATGGTGGAGAATGAGATTAGTGTGAAGATAAAGTGTCTGAGATCCGATAGAGGTGGAGAGTTTACCTCTGGTGAGTTTGATTCATTCTGTGAGAAGCAAGGAATAAAAAGACAGTTATCTGCTCCTAGGACTCCTCAGCAGAATGTAGTTGTGGAAAGAAGAACCGGACCATTCAAGAAGCTGCTAGGACCATGATGATGGAAGAAAATGTTCCACAAGTCTATTGGAGAGAAGTTGTGAGTACTGTTGTCTACACTCTTAACCAGGTGTAGATCCAAGGCAATTCTGGTAAGACTCCTTATGAACTTTGGTTTGGTCATCCTCCTACTGTGAGATATTTCAGAGTTTTTGGTAGTAAATGCTATATCAAAAGAGATGAGGATCTAGGCAAGTTTGAAGCAAAAAGTGATGAAGGAATTTTTCTGGGTTACTCTACTCAAAGCAAAGCATACCGGTGCTTTAGCAAGAGGTTGAAAAAGATTGTTGAAAGTGCTAATGTCAAAGTTGATAAGAGCAAGGAAGGACATTCCAGGTCTTGCGGATATGATTCAGATGATCAAGATGAAAATCTAAGTCAAGAAAGGCAAGTGCAAACTTAGACTCAGATCCAGATTGATCCAAAAAATCTAGAAATTCAAGAGGATAGTGCAGAAGTTGAGGAACAAGCTCAAGAAATAGAAGTTCAAGCAAATTCCAAAACTCCCAAGTATGTAAGGATGAATCATCCTGAAGACCAAATTATACGAGATAGAAATAAAGGTGTTCAAACTAGGAGAAGAATTGTTGAAGATCAAGAAGAGATTTGTCTAATTTCAAAGATTGAACCAAAAATAGTAACTGAAGCCTGCGAAGATGAAAACTAGGTAAAGGCAATGGAAGAAGAATTAATGCAAATTGAAAAGAATCACACTTGGGATCTTGTTTCTAGACCTGAGGACAAAAATGTGATTGGAACTAAATGGGTCTTTCGGAACAAACTAAATGAAGATGGTGAAGTTGTAAGAAACAAAGCAAGGTTGGTATGCAAAGGATATTCTCAAGTGGAAGGAATTGATTTTGAAGAAACTTTTGCTCCAGTGGCAAGAATAGAAGCAGCCAGGTTATTTCTTGTATTTGCTGCTTATAAAGATTTCAAGGTCTATCAGATGGATGTCAAATCAGCATTCCTAAATAGAGTTAGAAGAAGAAGTCTACATTGAGCAACCGGAAGGATTTCAGTTGTCTGATCAGAAAGATATGGTCTGCAGATTGAGGAAAGCATTATATGGACTCAAACAAGCCCCAGGAGCCTGGTATGCAAGATTAGATAAGTATCTACCAAAGCTAGGATATAACAAAGGCACTATTGACAGTAATCTTTACTTCAAGATTGATCATGAGAATATTCTAATTGTTGAGGTATTTGTTGATGATATCATTTTTGGTGGAAATGAGATCATGTGCAAAACATTTGTTTATCAGATGCACAATGAATTTGAGATGTCCATGTTTGGTGAGATGAATTTCTTCTTAGGTTTGCAAATCACTCAGTCAGATAAAGGTATCTTTATATCTCAGTCTAAGTATGTGAAATAATTGTTGAAGAAGTTTGGAATGGAAGATTCAAATCCAGTAGGTATGTCTATGGTAATCGGATGTAAGTTGAGTAAAGATGATGACTCCCCTAAGGCAAATTAGAAAAGGCATAGATTAATGATTGGAGGACTGCTTTATTTGACTCAGACCAAACCTGATATCATGAATGTAGTTGGACTTGTTGGCAGATTTCAAGCTGATCTTAGAGAATCCCATGTTGTAGCAGTCAAGAGAATTTTTAGATATCTCAAAGGGACCATTGATTATGGATTATGGTATCCAAAGGATAATGACTTCACTCTTCATGCATATACAAATGCTGATTGGGCAGGAGATGTGGATGACAGAAAAAGCACTAGTGGTGGTGCATTCTTCTTGGGAAGTAGATTGCTGCAGGAGGCAATATCCCTATCTACAGCAGAGGCATAATATATAGCAGCAGCAAACAATTGTACTCAAGTTCTGTGGATGAAACAAATGTTGAAGGACATCAGAATTGTATTTGAGGAGCCTGTCACAATCTTCTGTGATAATTCAAGTGCAATAAGCATCTCAAAGAATCAGGTGTTGCATTCAAAGAATAAGCACATAACCATCAAGTTTCATTTCTTGAGAGAGAAGGTAAATGAGAATGAAGTCAAGTTGGAGTTTGTGTCTTCAAAGGATTGGATTATGGATATTTTCATTAAGCCTCTTCAAAAGGATACTTTTGAGTATCTCAAAGAGAAGTTAGGGGTTATTACCCTTCCTAATCAGAATTAAGATGCACTAAAGTGCATTAGTCCGGTGGAACTCACAGTCATATCTTGTGATCCAGATTGATGTTAAGGAGACACTACTCAGGGGGAGTAGTCTACATGCAATTTTTGAGTTTGGTCTGAAACAAAAATAAGGAGAAAAGACTGCAAATATGTGCCCTTTGCCATTGATGTCAAAGGGGGGGAGAAATCATGTGAAAAACTAGTTGCTGATGAAAGTGGGAGTAGTGAAGAAAGTAGTTGCAGAAGTGATAAGAGAAAGGGGGAGAAGTTCTTGTCTTGATGGTTGAATCAATTTTTCACATCATATGTTTCCATCAATGACAAAGGGGGAGATTGTTGCAAATATGTGCCTAATCGGTGTTGTCATTGATGTCAACATATCCTTGTTGCCATTGGTGTCAATTGTATCCTATTTTGCTGCCTGTGTAGAAGACTGGATTGTTGAGGATATTGAGAAAATTAATGAGGATCAATGTATGCGGACCATACGGCTGAGTAGAGGATTGTCTGAAGAAGCTCCAGTTAAGCTTTGAAGGGTTCACATGAAGATTTGAAGAAGCTATTGTCATCTAAGTAGAACTAGTTTTGCAGTGTTCAGAAGAGACAGAGTGATAGGAAAGAGGTCCAGATTGTTCCAGATATGTCAAATGATGATTTGTGGATGTGGAGTCATGTTTAGGAAGTCAATGTGTGTCATCCATTCAAGTGGCTCGTGGTTTGGAGGTCCGCAAGCAATATTTCTAAATTGACAGTCATGGTAGAAAGTGTTCTTGAGGTTCTAGAGGAAGATGCAAGTGATTCTAATGATTTGGAGGAGTGCAAATGTTTTTGTTGAATTCAATGTGCTTGTGGAAGTCTTTGGATTGTGTGACTGCTATGTTGGAGGTCCGCATTGAAGTTTGAGCTTGTCAATGAAGATTTCCTTCTTGATATTGTTGTTCTTCCCAGTCTTGGCCGACTAGATGATTCAAGCATGTTGCAGATGATCTAAGAGCATTTCTATGGAGCATGGCGTGTTGATTAATGAAGATTTGAGTCCCAGTTATGTTGGCCGACAACTTAGTGATTCGCATTAAGTCAGATGTTTGTAGTGCCAACCTTGATGTTCATTCCAAGGTTGATGAAGCGTATAAATACTTGTTGATGAGTTGTGGAAAATCATCCTTGTGCGAAAATAATATAATCTGAAGAAAGGATGAAAGGTAGAGCAGAGCAGAGGAGACGCAGAAGAACAAGAGTTGTTTTGATGAAGAGTTAGAGAAGAAATATTTGGGGCAGAGCATAAGTTTTTGTGAGCATTCAATAAAACTGAACTAGGCATGAAGGAGATGCTATTTATCAGTTAATTCTTTATGTATCAAACATAAATTCTGTAGGCAGTGAGCCTCTCTTGAGCAGTGAGCTCTGGGCAGTGAGCCCGAAGGCATGTGCCTTCTCTTTTCTTCTAAGTACTTTTAACAAGGTACGAATTTTGTGGGTTAACCCCCACCATGGTTTTCCCTTAACCGAGTTTCCACATAAAAATTCTAGTGTTATGTGTGTTCAGTTTATTTCTACTCATGTGTTGTTGATTCATGCTTTAATGTTTACATTATTAATCTGATTGTAAGTCGATAAAGAAGAATAAAAGTAGAAAAGGTTAAATTTGCGAGACAACTGATTCACCCCCCTCTCAGTTGTCCGGACTAATTCCAACAAAACTAAGTATTTCTCTATTATTCCTAGTAATGTGATGATTCTTGAGGTGAATTATGCTTTTGCAGTGACCCAAATCTTATGAAAGTTGGATAGGATGTTATTAGTTCTAATAGATCATGTGTCCCCAACCACATGATAAAATGTGTAAGTGCAGTGAACTATGATAACATCTGTGGTGACTAATTGATGTCTAGAATGTTACTAAAAGCTTGCAAACAAATAAAAGAAATTAATTTTGGGTGATTCAAAATTGTTCTTATGCCCTAGGATGTTCCTGCATCACAAATGAACAAGAGCTACAAATCAAAAGTGAGCACTATGTGCAATTTGTCATTTTGTAGAAAAGTTAAGTAGGTGAAATGCTTTGTATATCTTATTCTTGTATGTTATCTCTTATCTCAATAGGTGATGAGTTGCAATATTATAGGTGATTATGATGTCAAAGTTTTGTTGCTAAAGGGGATAAAAATATAATGAGTATGAGTTATGCTTAAGTTGTGCAATTCTTGTGTTTTCATTATTCTTTGAAATTTCACACACAACTATCTCCTCAAACATTGGTTTTGTTGTCTTGTTTTTAACAGTGTCATAGTTCTAATAAAAATATATATATGAAATTAATTGTTCAACTATATAAACAACCACAACCATCCTTTGGGTGTCAAATTTATTAGGGAATCACCACATGGGTAATATGTAAGCCATCTTCACCTACCATTGAACCACAACCCTCATGCAAGATCACCTACTTGTAATAACATATTTGAATCCTCACATGATGCATGGTATTTGTTGGGCTTTGTTGGTGACAATATTTATTTTGGTAGTTCATAAGTAAGCATATTATTATGTATACATCCTACTTTTGTAGTGGAAGATTTTTTTCTCTTTGGAGAATCTTTCACATGCAATTCATATTCTCACACTTGTAAATTTTGTGTGGTACCTTCCACTAGTAATTATGCATTTTTATGGAGTCTTTTACTTGTGCATAACATTTTCTCTACATGTATTAAGTAGGATTTTTGGAAATTCTTGATGTCCATCTTATTTGGGGTGTCCTATTTGTGTGCTTGATCTTTCACATTTTGACTTTGCATATTTCCTTTTTGCTTACTTTATCATAATATGGTATTGCCTTTGAGTTATCTTTGCACTTTGCTCCTTGCTTATACTAGTGTCATGAGTTTGTGGATTTTAAAGATGACATTTTCTTTTTGACAAGAGTAGTGAATACTAAAATTAAGGCTTGTCGATTTATCAACATTTGTTTGAAATAAAACTTTGTCGAAAGAAAGATTTCATTGTGTGTATTAATCCTTTTTTGGTAATAAGTTTAGATTCAACTCAAATAGGACCTTTTTACACTAACTTAAGAATTATGATGGAACATTTGTTTTCTTTGTTAAGCTTGAAATTTAATAATAAGATATTTATCTACGGAACAATCTTTCCTTCTCTTTCACCTTGAATCAACCTCTCCACAAGATAGATGTCTCTACATCAATCTTTCCTTCTCTTGCAAGCCTTGAGTCATCCTCTACACAAGATAGATTTCTCTACATCATCCTTTTCTTTCTAGCAAACCCTGAATCAACCTCTATACAACTCTTTTGGGTGACTATGATTTGTGCTCAATTTTTTTTTTTTTGAGAATCCCAAGAGGTTCCAAGTCAAAAGACATTGTCTTCTTACAATGATGTAGAAGAAGCAAAGAAAATATAGGAATGTGATAAAATGGTTTCAAAACTAATTGGGAAAACTTTACCTTCTTATTGTTGACATTGTCTTGTTCAAATGTGGTCGACACAAGCATAGGGAATATGAATGCCCAAAACCAAAAAAATTAAAAAAGAAATGAGTCAAGAGCTCATGTGGCTCAAGTTGAAAAGAGGGTAAAAGAGGATTAAGTGGATGTTTTTGTTATGAGTTTTAATATCCTCTTTAGTGTCAAGTATGTAGTTGATCAGTTGATAGCTAATTTTTCTTTTCTTCATTGGGTAGGATGCTGACATGTACATATTCCTTTTTGAATCTAAGGAATATTATTATTTTGTCTATGTAATTCAGTTTTTATGCAAGTTCAAATCTATAGATAAATGTGTACAATACATAGATGAATGGTGATGACATTAGGGTTGACCTATTAAGTCAAATGGTTTTTGTGATCCACATTTTTTGTATAACTTTCTTTATTATTTCTAGCTTCCTAGGTGAGGACCCCTATAGAACCCTCTATATACCAATAAAAAACATGACAACATGAAGAATTTTGAATTCCTAAATTAGATGGATACACTTTTCCTCAAAATGGAACCAAAAAGTCAAAGTGTGGAGGAATTGGTAGTATTTGTTGTTTTATCAAAAAATAGTTGAATTCAAAGATTAACAATGCAAAAAGAACTATCCTCATTACCACTATATTTGGATTAATACTATCTCTTTGCATAAAAGTTAGATTTTCTTGCTATTTTACTATCCATCTTTCAGCTCCACTTTCTCCAAGAACCTGAATCTTGCAAGTCATTTCCCTTTCATAAACTCAATGCCACACGATGCCATCTCTTTGAGGCATTCAGTCGTGAGACTAATAAAAATTAAAAAAAGTTTCTAAAGCCTTTTCAAAAAATCCATTTTGTGCATATCCTGCAATCATTGCAGTCCATGAGACCACATTTCTTTGAGGTATTCTATCAAACAGTTCACGTGCCTTGTCTATACTTCCACATTTTGCATACATGTCTAGCAGGGTAGTTGCAACTACAACATTTGATAAAATTCATCTATCCTTTATGTTTTGATGGATATCCATACCCTATTCCAATTTTCCAAAGCTCCCATTTTGACACAGGCAGGGAGGATGCTGGGCTGGCAAAGGTTGTGGAATTTGGCTTTACACCAGCCAATTGCATTTGCTTTAAAATTTCTAAAGCATTTTCAACAAATCCATTTTGTGCATATCTTGCAATCATTGCAGTCCATGAGAGCACATTTCTTTGAGGCATTCTGTCAAATAGTTCATGTTCCTTGTCTATGCTTCCACATTTTTACATACATGTCTAACAGGGCAATTGCAACTACAACATCTAACAAAATATGAATATCTGAAAAAAAAAATTTATAATTTTTTTTGTAACATTGTAGCATGTATGTCTGATTTTCTAATTTTTATTTTTTTCTTAACATTGTTTTAACTTTTTTCTTTTGCAACATCATCATCATGATGAGTTCACACAGCAGAAGTGACGATGAGGGTAGAGAGGTTGAAGTTCAAAGTGAAAATGAATCTCAATCATCTCAATCTGATGATCCTAATTTTCAAATAGGATGGGAGGGTGAACATGCCTCAAATACTCAGTCTCAAACTGACACAAGTTCCATTGAGAGTAAAACTAAAAATGATAGGTGCCCTTCACGACTCCTTGAAAAATGGGTCAAGGGTCCCTTTGATCCAAAATCACATTTAAAACAATTTGCATCTAAGATAGCAGCAAACCTTGGGGCAAAGGGGGGCACTAGAAAATGGAAGTGCAACATATGTGAACTTACATGGTTTGGAAGCATTAGAAGAACTAATGCTCACTTTCTTCTTATTAAAGGCAAAGGTGTGGATGTATGCAATGTTGTGGAATGTAACTTGAAGTACAGGGCTGAAATTTTAAAATTATGGGGTTGTAATGAGGATGAAGTACCTAGATCTGTTATGTTGCCACAAAGGAGTAGGGGTGATCATATTTCTACTTCTACTTTGCAGAGTCAAAGGCCACCAAATCCATTCAATTTAAGTGCAGCAGAGCCTAAGGGGAAATGTAAGATGGCATCTTCACAACCATTGGTAGATTTATTCAATGTGCAAGCAAAGGATGAGGCAGATGATGCCATTGGAAAATTCTTCTTTGCCAATGGCATTCCATTCCATGTGGCTCACTCTCCTTATTATAAGGAAGATGTGTCAAAGATAATAAGGGCAGGACAATCATATGTGCCACCAGGGGAGACTAAATTGAGGACAACAATCTTGGATCAAAACTATTCCAAGATTAATATTTTGATGGAGAAGATGAAGAGAACCTGGGTCACAAGTGGATGTAGCATAGTCATGGATGGGTGGACGGACATTAGGCATCATCCACTCATCAATATCATCATTACATCTACAACTGGCTCTTATTTCCTTAGGGCTATTGATTGTTCAGGGCATAGCAAGGATGCCCATTATCAGTTCTAGATCCTCAAGGATGTTATAGAGTAGGTTGGGCCACAAAATGTGGTGCAAGTAGTGATAGATGCGGCCCATGTGTGCAGAGCTGCAAGGAAGTTGATTGAGGCAGCCTATAGACATATTTGGTGGACTCCTTGTTGTGTGCATGCTATGAATAATGCACTTAAGGACATGGGTAAAATTAGTTGGATCAAATCAATTGTCAATGATGCTAGAGATGTGCATATGTTTATCTGCAACCACCATACTTCACATGCACTTTTTAGGTCCTTCTCCAAGAAGGAATTCCTAAAGCCTGTAGAGACTCGGTATGCATCATACTTTATTCTCTGGGAGAGGATGCTTGAGTTGTAAGAGGCATTGCAACTAATGGTAATGACAACATAATGGAACCGATGGTCTGATTCGAAGACACATAAGGGATTGAGGGTTAAGGAGGTGGTGACGAATGATGTCTTTTGGGCTGATGTCAAATATATTGTCTCCATCATTCATCTAGTCTTCACAATTATTAGATTTGGAGATTCTAATGCACCTTCCCTTGGAGAGAGGTATATGAGTGCATTGATTCAATGCTTGATCAAATGAAGGTTATTGTGCGAGAGAAGGACCCCACAATGCAATTCTATATCGAGCATATTCATCCAATCATTCAGTGTAGATGGGAGAAGCTCAACACTCCCTTACACATGGTTGCCTATGCATTAAACCCAAAGTGGTACGTGCATAGACCTGATAGAATCACACCTATAGAGGATGTTGAGGTGAAGGAAGGGTTCATGAAGGCCATTGACAAAATGTATGATCCTATAGAGGCCAGCTTGCTTCATACTCAGTGGACAAAATTTGCCACTCTTTGGGGATATTCAGAGGCGGCCAAGATAGATTTGGAGACTATGTCACAGGAGGACCCCAAGTTGTGGTGGATTATGCATGGGCCTAGATCTTTGATTACTACTCTAGCCATTCATTTGTTGTCCTAGGTTTCTAGTTCTTCTGCTGCTGAGAGGAATTGGTCTACTTATAGCTTCATCCACTCTGTTAAGAGGAACATGCTTACTTCTAGGAGGGCAGAGAAGCTTGTGGCTGTACATAGTGCCTTGTGTCTCATTGACCACAACACAACTACATACAAGGAGAGTCCAACAACCAAATGGGATGTAGAGCCAGAAGAGCCAGCATAGATAGATGAGGATGCTACACAGACATGGCTGGTTGCTATTGGTTTAGATGAGCTTGAGCATTTGGGGTCCAACAGTTCCAGTGATGAGGAGACTGACATGGAGCTTGGGGATGATTAGATCATTAGAGGCATCAGGCCATTAACCATTTGGCATTTTGGAATTTAGTATTTACTATTTAGTATTTAGTATTTTGTTTTTGAACTTTAAACTTTGAACATTGTTGATTGTAATTATGAATCATGATTATGAAATTCAAATTATGAAACATCTAGTTCTCGTTCCAATGTCTATTAAGTTACGTATATTTTGATTTTCATTGTTTCAATGTTCACTAGTTCAATGAAATGTGTTTAAACTCTAAACTTTACTTATTAATTTATTCCTTAGGCTTCTACAGTTATACATCTTTTTATAACTAATCTATCAAGTACTATATGTATTTCAGCGCACTACTCCCCTACAACACACACCCACCCCCCCCCCCCCCCCCCCGCCGTTGTCCCCCCGCCATCCCCTGCTGCACCCAAAACTAGGCCCCCTGCCCCCCGTCCTTGAAACGCATCCCCCGCCATCCCCCCATCCCCGTCCCCGAAACGCATCCCCCGCCGTCCCCCCATCCCCGTCCTTGAAACGCATCCCCCTCCGTCTCCCTAGCCCCGTCCCCGTCACTCCGTGGAACTATGCAAAAAACACAACATATCTACATAAGGCAAAACACAAAGGAGAAAATATACAAATCAAAAGAGGAATACCTCATTACTCAGGAAAAGTAATGCTTGAGATGCTAACCATGAACTGGCAGCTCCATGAATTCTCCAACCAGATTCCTGAGATAGTAAATGTTGTCATATTTTAGCCAAGGCCAAAATAGCCCAAGGATCCCCTGAATTTTACAAAGATGTTGTAAAATTGCCTTCAATATGTTGCAGGGCTTTGGTGTGTTTTGCCTTGTGAAAATCCCCCCAAAATCCTAAAATTTTATAAATATTTTACCTTAGCCCATTTTGCATTGTCGGCAAACTTGAAGGTTCGCGAACAGGATTGGCAAGTTTGTCGACAAGTAAACCAGCCGACTAAAGGCAAGGTGGAGGGAAATTCTTTAAGGGAAAAATGGAGGCAAAGTAAATGTGTTTTATCACTGAAGTGGGTGGTCCACGAACTTGGAAGTTCACCGATCAGTCGGTTCGCCAATGGCAAAAGTTGCTAATAGGCAAAGGGAAAAAAAAGAAAAATGAGAACAAGGCAAGGTAAAAAGAGAAAAAGTTAAAATGCTCGTCGATGAACTTAGTGGTTCGCGAACTGAGAAGTTCGCTAACCAAGAACTTTGTCAATAGAAGAAAACAAGAGACAACATGGATAGTTCATGAACCAGATGGTTCATCAATTGGTGAAGGGGCCCAAGGTGAAAGCAGAAGATAAAAGTAGATAAAGAAAATTAGGCAAAGATAAAATCAAATATCAAAGGGTCTGATAAATTAAAAGATGAGATTAATATCGATCAGGAAAGAATTCAAATTCTCAAAGGGTGCCAAAAGTAAATTCAAAAGTCAACACTTTTGAAGTGTTGTAAAAGCCTCTAAGGGCACGATTTCCTTGGTGCTTAAAAACATGCTTCCAAATGACACCATTGTTACAGATCAGCCAAAATGCAGTAGCTCGTACAATGCAAATCTTCAATGCACAAGTACCTAAATTTAATGAGGATGAAGTGTTTCAGTGTCCAATACTGTGCATGTCCTTTCACTTCCAAAGATGACGCACATGGCATGGGCATCCTCAAAATTTGTAGGTTCTCTGACATGAGCCATGGGCCGAATTTATAATAGTATGGGTGCCTTGAGGTTTCTTATTGACCACTTTTCTTAGTGCCTAGGGCTGCACAGTGATTTGTAAAAGTTATATAAGCATGTTAAGATGTATTTTTAGAGGTTGGTTAGTTGTTCTAAGTCATTATTTAGAGAGAAAGATCCATTTGTAGGTTCAAACCTGGTGGTATTTCCAAAACTGGGCGGATTTGATGATTTGTTCTAGCTTCTAGGCCATCTGTCTCTATACCGGTTCAACAATGAAGGAAATCCTATCATTTTGTGTCTATTTCATTCCTGTTGTTGACATTTCTTCTGAATCAGCATTAGGATTTGCCACTTCTAATGCACAGGCAGATTCAGGCCAACTGAATACAGGAGGTTGCGTGAGCTCCTCCCCTTCACTTCTGGTTCTGCCGCACCAAGGGGGGTATCCCTATAACTCAAGATGTAACCTTGACTAGCTCAAAGATAGAAAGATCTAACTTGACAACAACAGGCAGAATACTCTCATGTATGGACCAAGATCTGCATGATAGATCACAAGGCTGGCAACATTCTTGGACATGATGTCTGGTTGGGTATGAGAGCATGCAGGGGGTTCCTAATCCTACTCCTACAACTAACAGGTGGAGGTATGAAATGTTTTAGTTATGAATTTGGATGCAAAGCTGGACATGGTGTATAACACAAGAACACAGCATGATTGGTGCCTATCCAGGGCTTGGAGTCGGTAGACATACACCTGTGAATGATCAGCATGAATAGCTAAAACCGGATTTCAGGGGGATACACATGATATCTGCCTTACAGATATCTCCCAATATAGAGTGTTGAGCTATCTCTACTTATGGCATCCCTACTGCAGTATACCCTTCCCAATGTTCAACCTGAAAACAGTTTAATCTGCCCCTTGAGCAGAGGTTAAAAGATCAGACATTCAACATAGGAATTCTATGCTCTAGAATCTAAACATCACACAAATATCCAGATCCAGAAGAAGAATACATGCAACACTGGAGACAGAATTAACACAACACATGCTAAGATAGCATTACTCATATAAGATCAACCATGAAACCAGTGGATTCATGCCAAGTCCTACAACAGGAGATACATAAACTCACAAGAAAACTGTACAGAGCAACCAGATCAGCTGGTTTTGCATTACAGAGCCAAAAATCATCAACTTGCAACAACCTTGAATGAATAACACCCTCTGCATTATATAGCAGGAGGATGTATTCAGCATTAACTACCAGGTTGACCAAAACTCCCGCCAGATATACAGTATCATAGAAATGGCGCTAAAACATTAATGCAGCAGGTAGGGGAGGAGACAGGAAGATTTCTCGAGCCCTGCGCCACTGCCTCGGGATCCAGATCTTCAATCAGGTACTACATCCGCCCACGACATCGCCCATACCTCTGCAACAATCGCCATTGATGGCGCACCAACCCGCGGCCTTGGGAAGATCATCAAACAGTTAATCGCAACCACTTCCCGCCGATATTCATCATCATGATATTTCGAATATGCAGGATAACATTATCCCACATGCACCCCGCAATGACCTCTTTAACACTTTATATACTAGGTCATGAGCATATATCATGTCGGTGCTTTTGCTCCTGACGACACTAGTATAGGACTTCATCATCATCATCCTCCAGCAGCATGATATCCTGTTGTTCGAAATATCACCCTGACGTCATCATGATATTTGAAATATAACCTTCATGATAATCGGCACAACCTGATCCATCGGAGGAAAATCCTCCTGCTGAGCTTAAACCAAAAGTCTGGCCGATGAACATCCTGATGACGTCATCATCATATCCTGCTGTCATCATCATCATATCTGCCTACTGCGCGCCTCCTCATATCCGGATGACGTCCTCATCATGTTTGCAAATATCGGGAGATCTCCTCAAGATGATCAGTGTTAGAAATATGACCCCCCCGGGACCTTGATGACGTCATCATTATATTAACATCATCATGACATTCGGAAGACAACCAGATATTTGGAAATATCCTCCTGATGCACAAATATCAGGTTGCACTGTAGCTCCTCTGTAAGATCGGGGCGATAGATGAATATGATGATGCTCGAAAAGATCACCCTCACTAGATAGCGCATGAAGCCGGCAGGCGGATATCTCCTTGATATCAGCATCATCATGATGCTGGAACAAACATATATCCGGGTGATATGAAAATATCACCCCCTCCTTCGGAAAAATCATGATGCAGATAGGCAGAGAAAAAGATATCACCCTGATATACGGATGACGTCAGCATCATCAGGATGACAAAACAATTGAACAAGAAGTGATACAACATCATCAGGATGATATTGACTAAGATCATCCTGACGTTCAAAATATGATGACCCTAGTGAATATTGGGTCGCACTTAGAACTCTTCAACATCATCATCAGGATGATCATAACCAAGATCACCCGATGATAGAAATATCACCCCGGCGAGATATCATGATGCAGAAAATATGATGACCTCCGCAAGCAGCAGGATGATAAAAGGAAATATGATGATGATGACGACGACCCTTAGGAAAAAACAAGTTAGGTCGAACAACTTAGAGAATAACCCCTCCAGGATAATGGGGCAACATCATCATCATGTTTGGGCAAGGTGATAAATGGAAGATCACCGGATACTTGAGAAATCACCCCCACAAACAAACCAAAGCGCACTGTAGCTCGTCAGCATCATCAGGATAAAACCCAAACATCACCCGACAGCGAAATATGATGATGACGATGAGAAACTGGTCGACGGAGAACATGATGATGATGACCTCCTCCTCAAGAAAATATGATGATGCAGCTGAAAAATGCTGAGGAGGTCAATTACTTAGAACATTTTTTTGGATACTTAGGGAGAGTGCCTGAATGAAAAATGCTCAGAAAACTACCAGTCAATTCAGGCACTAACACCTGTAATGAGTTTTTTCCCTATTTGTAATGGCTATTTGGCCTCTATGATCAATATAAACTGATACTTTTACCTCTCTCATTGTTCTTACACTATGTTTATTTGATAGATGCAAGCTGTGTATTGTGGGTAAAATAGTCCCTTTCATAGTTTTATCTTTCTGCCTTAACCTCTGTTCGAACTTGCATGAGTCTGTGTGAGTTCCCTTCAGCATTTGAGATCATTACCATTTTATGTTGGTGACAGTTAAACACCCCAAATCTTAGTGCATCACCCCCTTTCCTTTTCAGTTCTCCTTCTCCCTTTCCTTTGGTGACTATTAACATTAGATTTAGTTATTTTCTTTGGACCTTAAGTCTAGAAAGAGGAACCAGCTTTCTTTGGAGGTATGATCTCATCTACAAGGTCCCAGACCTTGAGATCAGTCCCATTGTGTCATTGGAATACTTGAACAAGATTCAATAGGGGTGCAATTCCATGTGATAACAGTTTCTAGCATGCCTAGTGGGGCCAATTTGATGAGCTTTATCATCCATTGAAGGATTTGGTGTGTTATTCAATGTATCTTGCCATTTGGGGCAATCTTCTTCAACACCATGGCGACTCTGCTAGACAAATCTATTGGTGAAGCAGCCTGAGTGCTTAAATAATTTCAAAGATCAAGATTTCAATGATATTCTTTGTCTAACTTGCTTTCAAAAGCATTTTAATCACTTGGCGATTCCATGGTATGAGCTCATTTCTCATAAGGTCAGATCTATTTGCTTTTATTTCAAGAATGTTTGAATGGTTTTCTGAGTTTGATGGTCTGAAATGTCAAATTTTTATGGGAGTTATGGTTATTCCCCTCCACCTTGTCAAAATAAAAGTCATTGGCCTCCATATGAGCTATATCAGGCCTGAAAATACCACTAGTTTTATGCCAAATAGCCCTACAGTAATAGGTTATCAACATCCTCATGATGCTTACCTCCCTCCCACCCTTTCTCAGTCTTCTTGGTAGCCTAATCCTACATATTATCAACCCCAAGAAGACCACTTCATCCCTAATCAACATATCTACCCTACTGATCAACCTCAAGATGTCAGCAATATGCGTTTCAAAGATATCATGTTGAATTTTCAAAGGGAATTTGATGACATCAAGAGGAAGCAAATGTATAACCAGCAGCAAGATGAGCTTTCTCATCAAGCCTTCCTTCACTAGTAGAAAATCAAGGCGCAGGGAAGAGCTTATCAAGAAAACCTTTCTATGCAAGTTGCAGCCAAGGAGGAACAAATGAGGCAACTACTCTCTAGGATACAAAGGTTGGAATCCCACCCCACATCCTCCCTTCTTGATTTCAAACTAGATCCTCCAGCTCCTCATACAATTATGAATCAACCTGCGAAGGAGCAGGCTTCCACTTTCAAAGTCCCAAGCTTTAAGCAACATGACCCCTATAAAACCCTAGATCATCCTTGGTGTTTCAAATTTCCAATTTTTAGGGGTCCCCATCCTTCACAAGACCCTATTCCTATGAAAACCCAACTCATTTCCCCCAGGAACATTATTTCCAAGAACCCTCTCACCTCCAAGAAATTCAAGGAAATATTCAGGCTCCTGTCCCATGTTACTCCTCTTGCCCTAATGCTATTTCACTTTTCAAAGGTGGACATGTTTATCGGGCTAGTTGGTTGGATGAGCCAAAGGTGGAGGTGGAGGATTAAGAAATTAATGAGGAATAGTTTGTTGTTCCTATGCTCAGAGAGGTGGAATTCTGTGAACCCCTTACACCTATGAGTAATGTTAATCCAAATGAAGGGTTGAATCCTTTTGAGTTTAGTTCTTTTGAAGTGTTTTCTCATGCATCACATCAAGCAAACAAGAATGAATTGCAAAGATTGCATGGGGAGAGTCTTCAGCTTTAGAGGTAACTCAAGTAGAATCCAGTGGAGTTGCAGTCAAATGATGAGGGCATTGAGGAGAAGATCGATGCAGTAGCTCTAGAGGTTGATGACACCACCCTGTTTCACGAATTGCCCAAATTTCATTGAAGATAAAGAGGGCATGATATTGCCTAGGTTAGTTGCAATTCTAGAATAATATGAATATGTTGAAGGCCATGGTGAGTTGGTAGTATGTGCAGACAATTGTGGAAATGAGGTCTCGACTCAAGAAGAAAAGAGTGAGGGCAGCCCTATATTGGGAAGTTCAAAAATTGATGGCATGGATCTGCTTGGGGAGCTCCCATCTTTTATAGAAGAGAATGATGTGGAGATTGAGCATGCAGAACCAATAGGGATATCAACTCTTTGGTCAAGGAGATTTCATCATTGAGCAAGTTCAGGGCTCATTTTCAAAGCCTATTTCAGATGGCCTCCCTGAATGGCATGAGCACAAGGTGGAGGCAACCATATTTCCAGTTGAGCCATAAGAGCTAGAGATTTCAGACTAGCAAGAGGAGAAAGAAATAGATCAGAGGCATGAGATCAACTCTATTGATTTGCATGTCATTTCAAGGCGATGTCCTATCAGACATCTAGCCCAACTAGAGTCAGACAATGAAGAGTCACCACTTGTCATGCTTGCCCCTGAGCATGAAGTTGAGTATCAAAATGAGAAGAATCAACCCACTTATCCACTTCCTAGAAGCTGCATTTCCAATCAATTCATGTGGGTAAGTGAGTTTGATTTTGTTCTTACAATGGCATTTCATTATATTGTTGCATGCTTACTCTTTTTACATCTCCTGTTAGCTGCCCACGAGTTGGAAATATATGTTAAATTGTTAAGAAAGGGTGGTTATTTTGAAAAACTAGTTAATGGCTTTGTTTGAGGTCATTTTCTTTTGGTTAGTTTAGGTTTAGGATAGGTTTGTTTTGTGTATTTTTCTTTTCCTCCAAGTTCTCTCACATAGGTTGCATCCTCATTAGGAGGTTGTTTTCCTTGTTTGTTTTTTGTGTTGTTTTGTTGTTGGTGGAGGCATGCTCAATTGTGTGTCAATCTGGCCCATCTTGTTTTAGGTGTTGTTGCAGTCCCCTTTGACTTAGTGCCTAATGGATTGCATAAGGCCACTAGTTCTTCTTGTGTTTAGCAGGCAAACACCTCTGCATAGTCACCAAAATGTTGTTCAATTTTAGCCCAGGCCAAAATAGCCCAAGGATCCCCTGAATTCTACAAAGATGTTGAATTGCCTTCAATATAATGCAGGCCTTTTGTGTGTTTTGCCTTGTGAAAATCTCCCAAAATCCTAAAATTTTCTAAGTATTTTTCCTTAACCCATTTTGCATTATCGGCAAATGTGAAGGTTCGCAAACTTGCTGGTTCGTCGATCAACAAGTTCACTGACAAGTAAACCTGTCAACCAAAAGGCAAGGTGGAGGGAAATTCTTTAAAAGAAAAATGAAGACAAAGTAAAAGTGTTTTACTAACGAAGTGGGCAGTTCGCAAACCTATCGGTTCATCAATCGATCAGTTTACCAATGGCAAAAGTAATCGATAGGCAAAGGCAACAAGAAGAAAGACAAGAACAAGGTAAGGTAGAAAGAGAAAAAGTTAAAGTGCTTGTCGATGAACTTAGTAGTTCGTGAACTGTGAAGTTCACCGACCAAGAACTTCGTCGATAGAAGAAAACAAGAGACAACGTGAATAGTTCACGAACCAGATGGTTTTCCAATTGGCGAAGGGACTGATAAGGTGAAAGTAGAAGATAAAAGTAGATAAAGAAAATCAGGCAGAGATAAAATCAAATATCAAAGGGCCCAATAATCAAAAGATGAAAGATTAATATCAGACAAGCAGGAACTCAAATTCTCAAAGAGCACCAAAAGTAAATTCAAAAGTCAACAATTTTTAAGTATTGTAAAAGCTTCTAAGGGCATGATTTTCTTGGTGCCTAAAATCATGCTTCTACATGAAGCCATTGTTGCAGATCAATCAAAATGTAGTAGCTGGAACAACACAAATCTTCAATGCACAAGTACCTGAATTTAATGAGGATGAAGTGTTTTAGTGGCCAATACTTTATAGGTCCTTTCACTTCCCAAGATGATGCACAGGGCATGGGCATCCTCAAAATTTGCAGGTTCTCTAACATGAGCCATGGGCTGAATTTATAGCAGCATGGGCTCCTTGAGGTTTCTTTTTGACCACTTTTCCTAGCACCCAGGGCTACACAGTGATTTGTAAAAGTTATATAAGCATGTTAAGATGTATTTTTTAGGGGTTGGCTAATTGTTCTAGGTCATTATTCAGATAGAAAGATTCATTTGCAGGTTCAGACCTGGTGGTATTTTTTAGAATTGGGAGGATTGGATGAGTTGTGTTGTTTTCCAGGCCTTCTATGTCTTTGTACCAGTTCAACAATAAAGGAAATCCTATCATTTTGTGTCTATTTCATTCCCGTAATGAGTTTTTTCCCTCTTTGTAATGGCTATTTGGCCTCTATGATCAATATAAATTGATACTTTTGCCTCTCTCATTGTTCTTACACTATATTTATTTGATAGATGCAAGTTGTGTATTGTGGGTAAAATAGTCCCTTTCATAGTTTTATCTTTCTAACTTAACCTCTATTTGAACCTACATGAGTTTGTGAGTTTTCTTCAACATTTTAGATCATTACTGTGCTATGTCGATGGTAGTTAAACACCCTAAATCTTGGTACATGACCCCCTTTCCTTTTCAATTCTCCTTCACCCTTTCCCTTGGTGACTGTTAACATTAGATTTAGTTATTTTCTCTAGACCTTAAGTCCAGAAAGAGGAACTAGCCTTCTCTAGAGGTATGATCTCATTTGTAAGGTCCCACACCTTGAGATAAGTCCCATTATATCATTGGAATACTTGAACAAGCTTCAAGTAGGGTGTAATTCCAGGTGATAACTGTTTATGGCATGTCCGGTGGGACCAATTTGATGAGCTTTATCATCCATTGAAGGATTTGATGTGGTCTTCAATGTTATCTTGTCATTTGGGGTAGTCTTCTTCAACACCATGGTGACTCTACTGGACAAACCTATTGGTGAAGCAGCGCGAGTGCTTAAAGAATTTCAAATATTAGGATTTCGGTGATATTCCTAGTCGAACTTGCTTTCAGAAGCATTTCAATCACCTGGTGACTCCTTGGTATGAGCTCATTTCTCAAAAGGTCAAATCTGTTTACTTTTATTTCAAGAATATTTGAATAGTTTTCTGAGTTTGGTAGTTTGAGATGTCAAATTTTATGGGAGTTATGGTTATTCCCATCCACCTTGTCAAAATACAAGTCATTGTCCTCCATAACAGTCATATTAGGCCTGAAATACTCTTGGTTATATGCCAAATAGCCCTACAGTAGAAGGTTATTGACATCCTCGTGATGTTTACCTCCCTCCCACCCCTACTTAGTCTTCTTGGTAGCCTAATCATGCATATTATCAACCCCAAGAAGACCACTTCATCCCTAATCAGCATATCTACCTTATTGAGCAACCTCAAGATGTCAGCAATATGAGTTTCAAAGATATCATGTTGAATTTTCAAAGGGAATTTGATGACATCAAGAGGGAGAAAATGTATAACTAGTAGTAAGATGAGCTTGCTCATCAAACCTTCCTTCACCAGCAACAAATGGAAGCGCAAGGAAGAGCTTATCAAGAAAACCTTTCTATGCAAGTTGCAGCCAAGGAGGAACAAATGAGGCAACTGCTCGCCAGGATACAGTGGTTGGAAGCCCACCCCATATCCTCTCTTTCGAGTTTTAGATCAGCTCCTCCATCTCCTTGTACAATTATGAATCAGTTTGTGAAGGAGCAGGCTTCCACTTTCAAAGTCCCAAGCTTTAAGCAATAGGACCCCTCTAAAACCCTAGATCAACCTCGGTGCTACAAATTTCCAAGTTTTAGGGTTCCCCATCATTTACAAGACCCTGTTCCTGTGAAAACCCAACTCATTTCCCCCTAAGAACATTCTTTCCAAGAACCCTCTCCCCTCTAAGAAATTCAAGGAAATATTCAGGCTCCCGTCCCATGTCACTCATCTTGCCCTGACGCTATTTCACTTTTCAAAGGTGGACCTGTTGTTTATCAGGCTAGTTGGTTGGATGAGCCAAAGGTGGAGGTGGAAGAGAAAGAAATTAAGGAGGAACAGTCTATTGCTCCTATGCTCACAGAGGTTGAATTCCTTGAACCCCTTACACCTATGAGTAATGTTAATCCAAATGAAGGGTTGAATCCTTTGAATTTTAGTTCTTTTGAAGCATTTTCTCATGCATCTGATCAATTAAACAAAAATGAAATGAAAAGATTGCATGGGGAGAGTCTTCAGCTATAGAGGCATCTCAACTAGAATCCAATGGAGTTGCAGTCAAATGATGGGGACATTGAGGAGGAGATCATTGCAGTAGCTCCAGAAGTTGATGATGCCACCCTATTTCATGAACTACCCATTTTCATTGAAGATAAAGAGGGCATGCAATTGCCTAGGTTAGCTGCAATTCTAAAACAATATGAAGATGTTGAAGGCCATGGTGAGTTGTCGGCATGTGCATACAAGTGAGGGAATGAGGTCCCAGCTTAGGAAGAAAGAGTGATGGAAGCCCTATATTGGGAAGTTTAAAAATTGATGGAATTGATCTGCTTGGGAAGCTCCCATCTTTTATAGAAGAGAATGATGTGGAGATTGAGCATGGGCAAGAACAAATTGAAAATTTATTCTTGATTATCCAATAGGGATATCAACTCCTTGGTGAAGGAGATTTCATCATTGAGTAGGTTCAGGGCTCATTTTTAGAGCCTATTTCATATGGTCTCCTTGAATGACATGAGCACAAGGTGGAGGCAGCCATATTTCTAGTTGAGCCACAAGAGCTAGAGCTTTTAGACCAGAAAGAGGAGAAAGAAACAGAGCAGAGGCATGAGATCAACTCTGTTGATTTGCATGTCATTTCAAGGGGATTTCCTATCAGACATCTATCCCAACTAGAGTCAGACAATGAAGAGTCATCACTTGTCATGCTTGCTCCTAAGCATGAAATTGAGTATCAAAATAAGAAGAATCAACCCACTTATCCACTTCCCAGCAACTGCATTTTCAATTAGTTCATGTGGGTAAGTGAGTTTGATTTTGTTCTTATAGTTGCATTTCATCATATTGTTGCATGTCTACTCTTTTTACATCTCCTGTTAGCTTCCCATGAGCTGGAAAGTTATGTTAAATTGTTAAGAAAGGGCATTTTTGTTTAAAAACTAGTTACTGGCTTTGTTTGAGGTCATTTTCTTGTGGTTAGTTTAGGTTTAAGATAGGTTTGTTTTGTGCAGTTTTATTTTCCTCCAAGTGTTCTTACAAAGGCTGCATCCTGATTAGGAGGTTGTTTGCCTTGTTTTGTTGTTGGTGGAGGCATGTTTAGTTGTGTGTTGGTCTAGCTCATCTTGTTTCAGGTGTTGTTGCAGTCTCCTTTGACTCTGTGCCCAATGGATTGCATAAGGCCACTAGTTCTTCTTGTGTTTAGCAAGCAAACACCCCTACATAGTCACCAAAATGTTATCCTATTTTAGCCCAAGGATCCCCTGAATTCTACAAAGATGTTGTAAAATTGCCTTCAATATGTTGCAGGCCTTTTATGTGTTTTTCCTACTGAAACCCCCCCAAGATCCTAAATTTTTCTAAGTATTTTGCCTTAGCCCATTTTGCATTATCGACAAACTTGAAGGTTCATGAACCTGTCGGTTCGTCGATTGGCAAGTTTGCCAACAATTAAACCCGCCAACCAAAGGAAAGGTGGAGGGGAATTCTTTAAGGGAAAAACAAAGGAAAAGTAAAAGTGTTTTATCGGCAAAGTGTGTGGTTCGCAAACATGCCGGTTTGCCGATCGGTCAATTTGCCGATGGCAAAAGTCACCAATAGGCGAAGGGAAATAGAAGAAAGATGAGAACAAGGAAAGACAGAAAGAGAAAAAAGTTAAAGTGCTCATCGGTGAACTTAGTGGTTCATGAAATGAGAAGTTCTCTGACCAAGAACTTTGTCAATAGAAGAAAACAAGAGACAACGTGGATAGTTTGCGAACTAGATGGTTCACCGATTGGTGAAGGGGCTGATAATGTGAAAGCAAAAGATAAAAGTAGATAAAGAAAATCAGGCAGAGATAAAATCAAATATCAAAGGGCCCGATAAATCAAAAGATAAAAGATTAATATTGACTGGGCAGGAATTCAAATTCTCAAAGGGTGCCAAAAGTAAATTCAAAAGTCAACATTTTTGAAGTGTTGTAAAAGCTTCTAAGGGCGTGATTTCCTTGGTGCCTAAAAACCTGCTTCCACATGATGCCATTGTTGTAGATCAGTAAAAATGCAATAGTTGGAACAATGCAAATCTTCAATGCACAAGTACCTAAATTTAATGAGGATGAGGTGTTTCAGTAGTCAATACTTTGCAGGTCCTTTCACTTCCAAAGATGACACACAGGGCATGGGCATCCTCAAAATTTGCAAGTTCTCTGGCATGAGCCATGGACCAAATTTATAGCAGCATGGGTGCCCTGAGGTTTCTTGTTGACCATTTTTTGTAGCATCTAGGGCTACACAGTGATTTGTAGAAGTTATATAAGCATGTGAAGATGTTATTTTTAGGGGTTAGTTAGATGTTCTGGGTCATTATTCAGACATAAAGATTCATTTGCAGGTTCAGACCTAGTGGTATTTTCCAAAACTAGGTGGATTTGATGAGTTGTGATGTCTTCTAGGCTTTCTATGTCTCTATATCAGTTCAACAATGAAGGAAAGCCTATCATTTTGTGTCTATTTCATTCCTGTAATGAGTTTTTTCCCTCTTTGTAATGGCTATTTGGCCTCTATGATCAATATAAGTTGATACGTTTTCCTCTTTCACTGTTCTTACACTGTGTTTATTACGTGGCTCCAAATCCACCAACTGAAAAGATGAAATATTTCGGATACCTCCCTAGATCACAACTACCTAGGCCATTGAACGTAGTGGAGAAGTTGAAGAAGGCACCTTGTTGTACCCATACAAATTTTTTTGTTTATGCATACAAACACCCTAAAAGTGATGTCAAAACACACCTCTCAAGCACCATGTCACCTTATCATTATTTTATAACCCCGCAGGTACAAGATATGTCGAAGGAGATCAAAACAAGGCCCAAATGAAGAGAAATTTCAAAGAGCCAAATTAGCTAGAGGCTGTGAAAGATCATTTGGAAGTCGAGGTAAGAAGTGACGAATTGAAGACCAAAACACTGCAAAGGAACGATGAAAGGCGAAGGGAAGAGATCTGGCAACTCAAAAAGCAATTTTGAAAAATTTGAAAAATTTTCTAAGGCATGGAAATGGCACACTTTTCCCTTGGCGTGTGTGCCAAGGTAAAAGCACTCCAAAGTGATAAATGCAAAATTCAAGTATTAGAAGCCTTCTCTTGTTCTTTGATGAAAGTTCATCTCGAAAGTCTCTCTGAAGGCACAAGTCAAAGGAGCACTTTCAATGCGAAGCACACTCCAACTCCAAAATGCTCCAAGGCATGTAGACATTCAAGGCAAGATCAAGAGCACTCCCAAGTGCGTTTGGAGCACTTTCACCCCGGAGCACACTCCAAGTACAAAAGGCTTCAAAAGCATAAAAGGCCAACAATGGTCAAAAGTGAGAAATCTAAGAGATTTTTGTCAAAAATTCCTAAGGCAAAAACTTTCATTTTGAAGCACTAGTCAAGGTAAAAAAAAGGCCAAGGGAAAGCGAAATGGATTGAAGTGTTTTAAGTGAAACAAAGGCAAATTTTTAAGTGTTTTGTTGAAGTGGCAACTCGTCGCTTTCCCTAAAGGCACCGACGCCATTCCCTAAAAGGTGCCTAAACTCAGAGAAAACGCCCACTTTAACTTAGCCAACCAAAGCAAGGAAAAAAGCATCATTTTCAAAAGCTCTTAAAGGTTATAAATAGAACTCACTTCACTTCAACTCAAGCTCTCCACATTTGCATGGAAGGCAAATAAAATCACTCTAAATATAGAACAAAAGCAAATTTCTAAACCCTAGAGACAGCGCCCAGATATAAGAAGGCATTTATACCTTGCTTTTATCATTTACAAAGGCATCTAGGAGGAATAGAGGCAGCGCTCAAGCTGGAGGAGCTTTTTCTTCATGATTTTTGTCAAATGAAGGCAAATTGAAGGGTTTTTAGGGGCAACGCTTCACCTTAAGGGCATATTTTGTACATTGTGACATGATTTTGTTCATCATTCTTGTTCTAAAGGCATATTCCCGACATTGAAGACCAAATTCCAAGAGAATTTGAAGCTTCTTGTGTTGGTTCAGGTTTTTCAAGGGCAAAATCATCAATTCCAACCATAGAAAAAGGGCTTTTGAAAGCATTTCCATCCATTTTTGTTGTAGGCCCACCTTGGGAAAAAGTATTTTTTACTATTCTAGAATGTGTAGAACCCAAATCCAAGAGATTTTTGAAGGTATAACTCAGTATTTTCACTTTCCAAGGCAAAATATACATTTTTTAATGAAAAACTGAGTTGAACAGCATAAAGAAAAGTCTAATTTTCTTGGACAACGAGCTTAAAAAGGTATGATTTTGCACTTTTAGTGCGAGACAGTGAAGAGGAAATCTTCTCTAAGCCACAAAATAATCATGCAATATTCTTCGGTCACTATTGAGGCTAAATCACCACTCATCCATGATTACTCAAAGGTCAAAGATATGGATTTGTGCCAAGTTTCCCCCAAGGGTTTTGACTTGGATTCCTTGATGAGAGCAGGCAGTGTTGCGACAAAGAATTTGATTTATTCCAAGCTAACTCAAGCTAGCTCCTTCCCTATATCCACCCAAAGCCTAGAGTTTGTGCTTGCTTGTATAAAGCATTATGATCATGAATCAAGGGAAGTTAGAGCAGTGGATGGGAGAGTAATCACTAGCCTAAAACCAGATGAAATTGAGTTTGCTTTTGGTATTCCACCATTCGCGCATTCACTCGCCCTTGACCTTGAAGATTGTGACAGAGTGTGGAGCACACATATTGATAAATGTTAGAAAATTACATCCAAGTGGCTAAAGGAGAAAATAAATACACTTCCAAGAAATGTAGGTAGAGGAGAATTCAAGGATGAATATGCTATCATGATTAAATTGCTCAACCACATCACAGGGCAACCCAAGGCACGAAGTTTTAAAACTTGGATGTTCTATATCATCAGAAGTATAGCCAATGGAAGTGAAACTTATGAATGGTCCACCCTCATAAGTAATTGTATTCATCGATAAATCATAGAGTTCCCCTGAACTCATGAATTTAGGATGGTATCATATTTGGTGTACATGGTGGCGAAGCAGTGCAACTTTGTTGGGGTGAATTTCATAGGCTCCTTATAGAATTCTAGAGTATTCAGTCTATATCCTCAGTTAGAGTTTTCAGATTCCTTGAAGCATTTCTATTGGGTCAATGATGCATTCCTAATGTATACAGTGCGTGAATTGGAGAATTAAATGCATACTTGCATTTCAGAGGAGGCAATGGCAGTGATATCAGATTGGGTGGATTGGTATATTCAATTTCCTACATTTTCATACATCCGAGTGTATGGGTTCAATTCATATCCATACATGCTCCTAAGATACTCTTCTAATGAGTTGGTGTTCATGGAGTTCCTGCATCAGAGTTCAGAGGTTCACACTTTTCTATGTAGCAGGCATAAGCATGCAATGGGTTTTCCTATACAACTCAGTTTCTTCAAATGCAAGAATGCTTCCGATGCTAAGGTAATTGGAGAAGAGATGGCTATGTTTGGCCTAAAGACCTTCAAGGAGAAGCGCACATATGACCCCAAGGAGGTGATGAAGTCTAGATTTGGCAACAAGTTTGCTCATATGCCTACCATTGAGGATTATTGGGCTAACTTCAAGGATGAGTTTGAGGTTCACTGACGGAGTTTCAGTCGCTTCACATTGGAGCAAATACATGCTTTTCTTGATGAGGACATCAAAGGTTTGCAAGAGGATAATTGCATTCTTTCTCCTAAATTCATTAATGAGAAAATTGATCTGTGACCTTTACCACAGATAGATTGATCTATCAAGGAGTCAGTCTCTATCACCAAGAGGACTCAAGCAGTTGTGAAGTGTAGTTAGATGTTCATCAATACTCAGAGAGAAAAGAGAGCCAAAGCCCGAAAGGACAAGACTTCTACAGTAGAGTCATCATCTTCTTCTTCTCACTTGATCAGACGATTGAAATCAAAAGTGATAGGAGAGAAGGCCATGAAAGTGGATATTCATGCAAAAGAGCCCCCGAGGGTGATCTAGAAGAGTAGAGCTTAGTCTAGAGCACCAATTCAGCAGCAATCAGAAGTAGTTACTTTATCATCAACAGAACTAAGTTCACCTACCACTTCTACTTCTACTTCATCTTCCTCTTCTTCTTCTGACGAGGAGGATTCATTGTTGTCACTAAGGATACTTGAGCCACACGAGTCTCCTATACATATTACTTCCATGCCTTTTGACTCATCAGGAGTTGAGGAGACCGAGGTTGAGCCTGAGGTAGAGCCAGTGACTCAACCACATATTGCACCTCCTGAGGTTGAGCCCATGCTTGATCCAAAAGTGGAGGTAGTGACCCATCCAGAGTCAGCACCTAAAAAGGCTACACCTACTTGGCTTCGCAAGGTGATGTTAGATTCAAGATAGACAACTGAGAGGGGGGGTGAATCAGTTGTCCCAAAACTTTCTTCCTTTTACTCACTTAAATCCACTTTGTAATTCAGCAACATAATAATAAATTAATCATGGAAACATAATGCAACAATTCAAGAGCAGAAACATATTAACACATATGACACCAAGATTTTAACGTGAAAAACCCAGTTAAGGGAAAAACCACGGGGTGACTAACCCAAGATTGTATTCTTTGTTAAAGGAATAAGAAGAGCAAAATGGCACATGCCAATTAGGGCTCACTGCCCGAGCACACTACTCACAAGAGGCTCACTGCCTACAAGAGACACACTATCTACAAAATGATAAATATTACATACTTTAACTAAAGAATAGCATCTTCACCATGCTTGAGTCAGTTCCATTTAAGCCCAATACTTATGCTTTGCCTTTCACTTTCCTCTTCTCTACCACACTCTCATCTCCGCCAAGATACCTTTGAAATGACTTCACAACTTCTTATTTTTACAAGACATTTGACTTTGGAATAATCATCCAAGTTGGCATACATTACAGAGCAAATACATAAATACAACATGACTAATTACAAAAAGACTTCACGTGGATCAACACACTATCGGCTACACAGATCTAAGACTTCAATCTTCTTTGAGGAATACTCCATGCTTCACAAAATATCTTCAAGATCATCTGCAAGATGTGTAACTCAACCGGTCAACCAAACTTAGGAGGAACATCATCATCCAGAAGTAATTCTTCAATTACAAGCTCAAACTTCAATGCGGACCACCAACATGAACTGGACACAATCCAAAGACTTCCACAAGCTTGCCTAAATCACGAAAAACATCCACACTACTTCTGCTTACTCAAATCATTCTCTCCTTCATCTAAAACCTCAAGAACATAGTCTGTCATCACTGTCATATTGGAATAGATGCTTGTAGACCTTTAGACCATGAACCAATTGATTTGTCAATTCAAATTGACTTCCTAAACACTCCACCAAATTTGTAGAACAAGATATTGCATTTCCTAATCTCACCGGACCTATATGTGTCACTCTGTCACCTTTGAACATCTACCCGAACCAATTTTACTCAAGTGGCCATAAATTCTTTAGATCTTCATGCGGACCTCTCAAGTCTTTGCTAGATCATCTTAAGACACATATCTACAAACCCTTTGAAGCGCATCCTCTGATCTTCATCTTAACTGGGATCTTTACCTTACTGTCTTCACTGTTCTTCTCTGTTCCTGATAAGACTATGTTGGCAAGAGACACTGTGTGGCTTCATCATTGTTATCATTGATGGCAACAAAGTTTATGCCACACATCCGCAACACATAATAGGTCTTTACCGGAAGTCAGACTAAAGAGTGTTTTGGTCCGGTGAGCAAGAACAGAGCATGTAGCAAGGTCTGACAATCAAGTCCAGATCTCTCAGAGCAAGTATCTCAGAAAAGTGTGGACTTGGGGAAGTCAAGAGGAGTACCATGACTGCCACATTTCAGAGATTGAGCCTCTGATGATGAAAGAGTGAAAAGATATGAGCACCTAAGTGATGGGTTCCTGACAGGCAGAGCAGACTGAGCAAGAACTAACCGGCAGAGCATCAAACCTTAATCCAGATGAGGAATTGATGGTGATCAAGCTTCTTGATGGATCATTCATGGTTGCTTGACATGATTGATGACTTCTATAACTATCTCTTTGATATGCATCACTTAGTAAGCAAGGATTCAGCCGACAGACCAGAGTTTGGAAAAATCTTGAGTATTTCGGATGCCAACTAGAAAGATGTTGAAATCCTTGGTGTAGGTATGTATACCAAATGGATTTCGATGTGAAGGTGTGTGTGGTGTGATAAAGTGTGTGAAGAAAAGTAGAGAGTAGTGTGGAAGCAGCTATACAAATCTGATATGTGACAGAACAACAACACTAAGCAGAGGAAGAATGAAGTGCAGCAAATCAGTATATTGAGCCTAACCAGAACTGAACCTCAACATATGTGGATGCCCCTGATCAGTTCAAATACCTGGTTACTTTCTATATACCTTGTAGACAGTGAGTCTCTTGTAGGCAGTGAGCCCTAATTGGCAAGTGTCATTTTGTACTTATTCTTTTAACAGAGCATACAATCTTGGCTTAGTCACCCCATGGTTTTTCCCTTAACAGGGCTTTCCATATAAAAATCCTTGTGTTATGTGTGTTGATTTCATTTCTGCTTTCATGTTCATTTCTGCTTATATGTTTTGATAATGCACTATTGTTAAAGAAGAAAAGAAAGTTAAGAAATTTAAGATAACTGATTCACCGCCCCTCTTAGTTATTTGCCTTGTTTCTAACAATTGGTATCAGAGCTAAGTTCCTCTAGACAGAGCCTAACAGCTTAAGGAAGATCTGGGAATCTCAATGGATATGTATGGTATGAGGGAACAACTTCAGTCTGCCCTAGATGATCTTGAGAAATCTCACTCTGAAGTCAATGACCTAAGGGAAAGACTCAAACAAGCTGATGATTTCATAAATGAACTCAAAGAAAAACTAAGTATCTCAGTGAAGAAAAGAAATAAACTACTTCAACAATTAGCAAGTCAAAGTGAAGCCAATGATACTAATGAAGATCTGAATGAGAAAAACAAGTTATGTGAGAAGCTATCAAAAGAGGTCATTATGGTAAGACATGAAATGGAATCAGGGGTTATGAAATTCACCTAAGAAATTGAAGAGAAAAGAAAAATTAAAGATAATCTAAAACAATCTCTCAAGGAGAAGTCAGAAGACTGCCACAAAATGGATAGAATAATCAGGCATTTGGAATCTGATCTTGAAGAAGCTAGAGATAATGAAGAACAACTTGAGAATCAGATAGATACTCTTAAAAGGGATTTTCAAACTACAAATGAATACAAAGAGAAATTCAAGATAAGCTCTGCTCAACTTGAAGTTCTTCTTGAAAGCCAAAACAGGGTAGATGACAAGTATGGCTTGGGATATGAGAAATGTGAAAGCTTCAGATCCAGTCAGAAGAACTCTGGATCAGGAAATCCAAGGAACAGACCTAGAAAAACTTTGGTAAGGCAACCAAATGCTCAAAGATATCCATCCTTCAATGGATACTGCTACAATTGCAACAACTTCAGTCATAAAGCAACTCGGTGCAGAAGAAGAATGAATTAGACTAATTCATCCTTTTCCAGACAGTGTTTCAACTGCAAAAGGTATGGTCACAAATCTCATGAATGCAAAAATAGGCAAATAAATAATTCATTCAATGGTAGATGCTTTGCATGCAATAGAATAGGACATATGGCTAATCAATGCAGATCAAGAGGATATCAACCAAATATGCAAAGAAATGTTATTTGCTACAACTGCAATAGATCCAGTCATATTGCCAAATTCTGCAAAAGTAAGAATCAGGATAAAAGGGGTCTTGTGCATCATAATCAAAATCAGGACAAAGAAAAAGGAAAAGTAAATGTGGATGAAGTTCAAAGGGAGATGAACAAGATTTGGGTGAAGAGAAGTACATAAAATGTTAGGGATGGATCCGCACCAGAATCTGGTGCTGATATTCCTTCCAAAAATTGAATAGATGAGCTCTAGCTCAGGGGGAGTCACAAAGGAAAACAAATTCCCCTAGCCAGTCAATCGGTGCCTGAAATTGGCACATGGAAAGCTGCGGATTAAAAGGGCTCTCAGAGAAACATCTAAATAACCCTTGGTAAAAATATAAAAGATCCGCAAGGAGTTTTGAAGAGGTTAATCATCCAAGATTGATTCGGTTTAACAGTCATCTGGTAAAAGTAGGATTTTCACAGTTAGATCCAGTACGATTCAAAACTGAAACACTTTGATCTGTGGATAAATAGGATGATTCAAGGAAGGGAGATACATTGTAAGTTATCATTCTAAGTGCATCTTAGTGATCTGGAAAGATCTCTCTCAGAACAAGAAGAACAAGGCAACCAGAATGACTTAAGTTATGCATTTATTGCAATAAGAAATTAGGGTTTGCGTAGAAATATAAGGGTTCATCTACTCATCATTTGCACATTTGCACTCGAGAAGAAGAAAGAAAAGGCTCTACAAACAAGTTTGCTTCAACCCTCTCAAAGATCAATCACATAATCTTACTCAACCAGCGATCTCTTTGGCTCATATCATGAACCCTAGAAGAGTAAAAAAGTATTTCTACTCTTGAATATCTCTCTCTAAGTCATTTGAAAGATGGCTACTCCGAATGTTGTTAAATTCACTGATAGGCCGTGCCCTAAGTTCAAGAAACATCCTTACAAATCCCTAGAAGTTGATCCCCTAGGTGCATTCTCTAGCATTCCACATGGGGTTCTGCACGTAGAAGATGTTAGGGTATATATTCACGCCAACATTGAGGAATTTAGGGAATCCAAGCTGATGGATATCTATCACAAGGAATTAATAGATGAAACATTTGAACTTAAACCCCAATACAAGGCCATCCGAGATAAGCATTTTGGACATTGCATCCATTTCCCCTATTTTGTAGAAGATGAATGGGTCCGGTATGTTCTGAGAAGAATGCATGACAACTTCATGTGGTTTGATGCGGCCATTTAAGATCACAAAAGATGCCATTAGGGTGGTAACCAGATTGTACTGATCCGGTTGGTTGCCTGCTCTCAAATTAGTCAAAAACCAAACTGTAAGTGAGGCTACTAGATCAAAATTTGATAAAAGAGCAATGACAATTGAGGATATCACAGATCCGGATATCAAATTTGCTTCTATGATAATCAGTTATAAAATATATCACTCTAGTAGAGAGAATTCTATATCTATAACAAGAATATACATTGCCTATCAGATGCTAAGGGAAAATGTTGATTATGATCTTTGTGAGCTTCTCCTGAACCAACTGTTAGAGAATTTGTAGAAAATAAAGAAGGATAAGAAGAACTCATTCAAGTATGGTGGGCTAATACTGTGTTTATTCTTTTACTTTATGAATGAGCTACCTGGATCAAGTGGCTGGGTATGGCAGAATGACAGACCGGTTGCCATACAAATCAAAGATTATATGTATGGGCTTGGTGACACCAAGGCTCAAAGCACAACACTCTGGGGTTATTTTAAGAACTTCCAAGGCATGATGTAGGCCAGAGAAATAATTCCTTAGACAATGGTTGAAAAATAAGGATATAGTGTGTTTTATGGTAGACACTGATCAGTGCCTAATAGAGGCAGTAGAGCCTAGGATAGTCTGGATTATGCCAATGGGCTATGAGGTAGATGAGAAAATCTTAGAGCTGCATGTCTGACACCTACTAAGTTAACCTAAGGAACCTGAGGCAGAAAGGTTTTGAACCTTTCAAGAATTGAGTGTGAAAATTCATGTTGAACAAAGACAACTAGAAATGAAGAGAAAAGTGAGAAGGGAAGTAGAGGAAGTTGCCAAAAGAAGAAGTAGAAGAAGTAGTTGATGCAAATAGAGAAAAATTAGAAAGCGCTGAGAAGGAGAGACAAGAAGTAGAGAAAGAAAGTAATCCGGTACAAGCCCCCTTCTAGACCAGATCCTCTAAGAGCTTCGCACCTACCACCTCTAAGAGCTCAAAATCCTCAAAACTGGAAGCAAAGACATCCGAAAAGGGAGAGAAGAGAACAAAGACAAAGGCTACAAGATCATACATAAGCCAAAAGGATGATGAAGAAACAAAATCTGATGAAGAAGTTAAGAAGATGAGGAAGAAGAAGAAAACATCCAGGGAAACCTCTACCAGTCAAAACAAGGAAGAAGAGGAAGAAGAATTTGTTGAAAGGCCTACTCTCTCCATTGATGATTTCATCAAATCAGTCACTGTGGATGGGAACCTGCAACTAATGACTAAATTTTATGATGAATATAGTGAAGTTGACCAGAAGATCTTGCAAGATGCTACAGTCAGGTATCTAAACATCTATAACAAAGCATTCATTGAAATCATCTCTCTAATCCCCAAAAGTCTAGAAAAGGAACCTGAACTGAGGAAGGAGAATGCTAAAGCTAAGGACTTAGAGATCTGAGAGTAGATTGCTATCCAGCTCTACCCTTCCATTACTTCAAAACAAATGTACATGATCTTTAAGGACTGTAAGGATGAGTTCCGAAGCAAAGCAAGAATGAACAAGCTTATGCTCAGAGAGGTAGATCAAGTTGCCAAAGCAATAGAAGACATCCTCCAGAATGCTTTCATGAGATTCAATCTCCCTATTACAGAGGAAATAGATGAAGAACCCTCTACTGTAGATGTAGAAGAATTGAGTTCATCAAAAGCAGAATCCACTGAGAAAAATGCAGAAGAGTCCAAAGAGATGGATAAGGAAGAGACTAAGGACTTGGATTCCTCTGTTCTAGAAGAGGAGGTCCATGAAGAAGTAAACATTTCTCTTCCAGATCCCCCAACAAACTTTGGAACTAAAGGAGAAGCAAGAAGAGAGGAGAAAGCAAGTCAAGAAGAGGAGAAAAAAGGAAGAGAAGAAGAACAAACAGAGAAGATCTCTGATGATAGTTCTAAGGCTGCAAGAGGAAAGAAATCTCTAGCAAGAGACACTGCAGAAGCAGTGAAGAATTTCTTGACCAAGGAAATGATGGAGATTGATGAACCGAAACTGTTCCAAGTACCACTCAATTTTGACTCCCTCTCTTTGGTTCAGACAATGAAGATAGCATCCTTTGCCCAAGCAAAGGCAAAAGAAGAACTTCTGAAGTCTCATATGGAAGATTGTGAGCTGATAGAGATTGCTTCTAGAATGTTGGAGAAGATCATGCCATCTTTCAAAAGGATCCTTCGGCCTCTCCATCTGGTAACCTTAAAACTCTGATAAACTCTATCAATACTTAATATGATTCCTTAGAAAAGGCGGCAGAAGAAAAGGTTCGGAAATAATTTTTGGGAAAAAGATTCTCTGAGGTGTAGGGACTCATAACAAATGATAGGAGAAATTTGGATATTGGGATAAAGAGCTTAGAAAATGCTCTTAAAGATGGCAGAGATTTATAGAAATTTTGTCTATCTTGGTCCACCGTGACAGCAGACATTGCTAAGAAGGTGGAAAAATAAGAGAGTAAACTAACAAGTTTATCTCAAAATTTGGATCCTCTCACCTCTTCCATAATGAATCAAGAGTGTCAGACTATTGCCACTATAAATGAATTAAAGATGCTTGAAAAGGAGAAGAAGAATAGAATAAGCAGGCTAAGTGAACTAAGAGGGATAATTATTCCCAAGTTAGAGGCAATGCATGAAGCCCTAACTGATGCTCAGACTACAGCCCAGACCAATGATCCAATAGACTTAAAGAGGGCATAAGCTTTTGCATTTTTATTAAGTGGTCACATCTCAATTTTGGACAGGATGAAGCAGAGTTGGGCAACAGAATTTGTCCAGTTGAAAACCACTTTTGCGGATATACTTAAGTATATGCAAGTATAACTTGTATATATACTTATGCAGCTATGTATAGGTTAAATTTTGCAAATTTTGGTGTGCAGATTCCACCCTTTGCCATTGACGTCAAAGGGGGAGTGAGGACGAGTGAAAAATGTGGAATTTAGCTAAGGGGGAGCTTCAAAAAAGTGTACATAAGAATAGAGCATCAGCCAAGGGGAGTGTGCTATGACACTTAGTCATTTTTCACTAAGTTTTGCCATCAATGGCAAAGGGGGAGATTGTTGGCAAGAGACATTGTGTGGCTTCATCATTGTTGTCATTAATGGCAACAAAGTTTATCCCACACATCCGCAACACATAATAGGTCTTTACTGGAAGTCAGACTGAAGAGTGTTTTGGTTCGGTGAGCAAGAAAAAAGCATGCAACAAGGTCTGACAATCATGTCCAGATCTCTCAGAGCAGGTATCTCAGAAAAGTGTAGACTTGGAGACGTCAAGAGGAGTACCATGACTACCACATTCCAGAGACTAAGCCTCCGATGATTAAAGAGTGAAAAGATATGAGCACCTAAGTGATGGGTTCCTGACAGGCAGAGCAGACTGAGCAAGAACTAACTGGTAGAATTAGACCTTAATCCGGATGAGGAATTGATGGTGATCAAGCTTCTTGAGGGATCATTCATGGTTGACTGACATGATTGATGAATTCTATAACTATCTCTTTGATATGCATCACTTAGTAAGCAAGGATTCAGTTGACATACCAGAGTTTGGGAAAATCTTGAGTATTCCAGATTTGGAATAGAAAGATGTTGAAATCCTTGGTGCGAGTATATATACCAAATGGATTTTGATGTGAACGTGTGTGTGGTGTGATAAAGTGTGTGAAGAAAAATAGAGAGCAGTGTGGAAGCAACTATACAAATCTGGTATGTGACAGAACAACAACACTAAGCAGAGGAAGAATGAAGTGCAACAGATCAGTATATTGAGCCTAACCGGAATTGAACTTCAGCATATGTGGATGCCCCTGATCAGTTCAAATACCTAGTTTATTTCTATATACCTTGTAGACAGTGAGTCTCTTGTAGGCAATGAGCCTCTTATGAGCAGTGTGCTCGGGCAGTGAGCCCTAATTGGAAAGTGCCATTTTGTACTTCTTATTATTTTAATAGAGAATACAATCTTGGGTTAGTCACCCCGTGGTTTTTCCCTTAACAGGGTTTTCCACGTGAAAATCCTTGTGTTATGTGTGTTGACTTCATTTCTGCTATCATGTTCATTTATGCTTATATGTTTTGATACTACACTATTGTTAAAGAATAAAAGAAAGTTAAGAAATTTAAGATAATTGATTCACCCCCCCTCTCAGTTATCTGCCTTGTTTCCAACAGACTAATTTTCTCAATATCCTCAGCATACAACTCATCCAATCCTTGTTTATCAATGCAACAGGAGTATGTTGACATCAATGACAACACCGGTTAGGCCCATACTTGCAACACTCTCCCCCTTTGTCATTGATGGCAACATATGATGTGAAAAACTGTTTTAACCATCAAGACAAGAATTTCTCCTCACTGACTGACATAACTCCCCCTATCAACAACAACCATTCACATGTCTTCTCTTCCTTAACTGCTTCCCCTTTGATTAGAAACCACTTTTTATTTTTCACATGTCTTCTCTCCCCCTTTGACATCAATGGCAAAGGGCACATACTTGCATCGCTTCAGAATCATACTAGCTACTCCCACCGAGTAGCAGCTTCCCATTGTCAATCCGGACCACAAGATATGACTGTGAGATCCACTAGAACTGATGCACATTAGTGCACCTTAATTCAGAATCGGAGGGGTAATAACCCCTAACTTCTCCCTGAGATACTCAAAAGAGTCCTTAGGTAGAGGTTTAGTAAAAATATCTGCAATCTGATCCTTGGAAGGCACAAACTCTAATCTGACTTCATTCTTGTTCACTTGCTCTCTCAAAAAAGTGAAACTTGATGGATATATGTTTTGTCTTTGAATGCAACACCAGATTTTTTGATATATTTATTGCACTTGAATTATCACAGAAGATTGTGATAGGTTCCTCATACTCCACTCTGATGTCTCTTAGCATTTGCTTCATCCACAGTACTTGAGTGCAACTACCTGCTGCTGCAATATATTTTGCTTCTGTAGTGGACAGAGATATTGTCTCTTGTTTCTTACTCAGCCAAGAAACCAATTTTTTCCCTAAAAAGAATGCTCCACCACTGGTACTCTTCTGGTCATCCACATCTCCTGCCCAATCTGCATCTGTATATGCATGAAGAGAGAAATCATGATCTCTAGGATACCATAAACCATACTCAACTATCCCTTTTAGATATCTAAGAATCCTCTTGATTTCCATGACATGAGATTCTTTAGGATTAGCTTGGAATCTAGCAACTAGACATACAACATTCATAATGTCAGGTTTGGTTTGAGTGAGATACAATAATCCTCCAATCATTGACCTGTACTTTTTTTGATCAGCCTTAGGAGAGTCATCATCTTTGCTCAATTTGCATCCGGTTGCAATGGGAGTACTCATTGGTTTTGAGTCTTCCATCCCAAATTTCTTCAATAGTTCTTTCACATATTTGGTCTGTGAAATGAAGATTCCTTTCTTTGTTTGAATGATTTACAGACCTAAGAAGAAATTCATTTCCCCAAACATGGACATCTCAAATTCACTTTTCATTTGATTTGCAAAAGTTTTGCACATACTTTCTCTTCCTCCAAAAATGATATCATCAACAAACACTTCAACAATTAAAATATTTTCTTGATCAATTTTGAAAATATGCTTATCCAATCTTTCTTACCAGGCTCTTAGGGTTTGTTTGAGTCCATACAATGCTTTCTTCAATTTGCAGACCATATCACCATGATCAGACAATTGAAATCCATCCGATTTCTCAATGTATACTTCTTCCAAGTCACCATTTAGGAAGGCAGACTTGACATCCATCTGATATAGTTTGAAGTTCTTGAAGGTAGCAAAGACAAGAAATAATCTGACTACTTCAATTCTTGCCACCGGAGCAAAAGTTTCTTCAAAATCAACTCCTTCTACTTAGGAATAACCCTTGCAGACCAATCTGGCTTTGTTTCTAACTACTTCACCATCTTCATTCAGTTTATTCTGAAAGACCCATTTGGTTCCAATCACATTCTTGTTTCTAGGTCTAGGAACAAGATCCCAAGTGAGATTTTTCTCAATTTGCATTAGCTCTTCCTCCATTGCTTTAGTCCAGCTTTCATCATTACATGCTTCATTCACTGTCTTTGGTTCAATCTTTGAAACCAGACAATACTCTTCTGAGTCTTGAGCAATCTTTCTTCTTGTTTGAACACCTTTGCTTTTATCACCTATGATCTGATCTTCAGAGTGATTCAGTCTTACATACCTGGGAATTTTGAGAATTTCTTGCACTTATGTTTCTTGAACAGGTTCATTCAAACTTATCTCTTCTTCCTGATTCACTGGATCAGTCTGGATTTGAATTTCAGAAGGGGCTTGGACTTGTGGACCAAAACATCATTCTGATCATCTTCATCATATTCATAAAACCTTGAGGGTTTTTCAATACCTTCATCAACCTTCACATTTGTACTTTCTATAATATTTCTCAATTTCTTATTATAACACCGGTATGCTTTACTTTGAGTAGAATAACCCAAGAATATTCCTTCATCACTTCTAGCATCAAATTTGTCAAGGTCTTCATCTCTTTTAATATAACATTTTCTACCAAAGACTCTGAAATACTTTACAGTGGGAGTGATGCCAAACCAGAGTTCATAAGGGGTCTTACCAATATTGCTTCTGATTTGTACTCGATTAAGAGTATAGACTGCAGTGCTCACAACTTCTCTCCAGTAGATCTGAGGAACATTTGCTTCCATCATCATGGTTGTAAATGCTTCCTAGATGGTCCGGTTCTTTCTCTCCACTACTCCATTTGGCTATGGAGTCCTTGGAGCAGACAACTGTCTTTTTATCCCATGTTTCTCACAGAATTCTATGAACTCATTGGATGTGAATTCTCCACCTCTATCAAACCTCAGACATTTTATGTTTAATCCAGTTTCTTTCTCTACCATAGCCTTGAATATTTTGAATTTCTCAAGAGCCTCAGACCTCTCTTTTAGAAAAGTCACCCACATCATCCGGGAGTGGTCATCAATTAATAACATGAACTATCTATCACCTTGCAAACTCTTGATTCTTGCCGGACCACATAGATCAGTATGTATTAAGTCCAACAATCTGGTGGAAGACTGTTCCTTACTTTCTAATGTGACTTTGCTTTGTTTACCCAACTGACATTCTTTGTGCAAACTATTAGTAAGTTTCACCAATCTTGGAAGATCTCTTATAGCCTCAGTGTTGCTTATCTTGATGATATTATCAAAATTCACATGACACATTCTCCTATGCCACAACCAACTTTGATCAATTTGAACAAATAAACAACTTTTACTAGTACCGACCAAGTGGAAGATATTACCTTTTGTTTGAGTACCGAATGCAATCTCTGTTCCAGAACTTTCAAAGATTTTACATTTTCTATTTTTGAATCGGAGATCATAGCCTTTGCCCACCAACTGTCCAACACTGAGAAGATTGTGCTTCAGACCTTCAACATACAGTACATTACTAGTTTTGTTCTTTTCGTCAAAAAAAATAGTTCCTCTACCTCTAATTCTCCCAGCAGAATTATCACCAAATTTTACAACTCCTCCATATCTTTCCAAATCTATGAAATTATTTTTATCACCTGTCATATGGTGGGAGCATCCACTGTCAATGACCCAATCATCCTTTTCTTCAACTTGGGCAGCCAGAGCTCTTTCTATTACTTTATGATTGATAGATTCAGAGGGCATTGGATCTTCTTCCTTGATGGCAATAAACACCCAGTCACTTCCAGATTGGTTTCATGTCTCTGATTCATCATCTATTACTCCTTCATCATCATCATCATCATCATCATGAAATAGTAACATTTCTTTTAGAATCTTGATCTATTAGGATTTGGCCTTGAAAATCTTTCCAGACACCTTGAGACAAAATGACCAATCTTATTGCAGTTAAAATATTTAAAAGACAATTTCCCTTCATACTTACCAGGTCCTCTTGGTAGTCTTTTTGCAATAAGGGCTTCAAGTTGAGTAGCTTCTGCTTCATCTTCTTCCAGATCTTTTCTTGCTTTTTCATACCATGATAGTTTCTTTGAAGAGTTCTCTTTCAGATCAAACTTTTGTTTTCCTTTTACAGAGGCACTAGCTTTGAATGCAGATTCAGTCTTGGGGGATGCATCTCCAAAATCGGTCAATTCAAATGCAGCTAATTTACCAACCAATTGATCTCTTGTGATATTTGAAAAAGATCTGAATTCTTCAATAGCAACAACCTTGTATTTGTAAGAATCAGGAAGAGATCTAAGAACTTTGGCAACAATCTCATCTTCATCAAAGATTCCACTAGCACATCTAATGCCACAAACAAGCTCATTTACTCTTGGCATAAATGTAGTGATATTTTCATCTTCTCTCATCTTTAGGTTTTCAAATTTTCCTTTCAGACTTTGTAGCTTGGCACATTTGACATACTTGTCTCCTTCATGCAGAAGTTTCAGTTTTTCCCAAATCTCATATGCAGTTTTTAGATCAATAACATTTGTTAGCTCTGAATTAGATAAGGCACTTAGCAGAGCTTCTTTAGCTTGAAGATTGTTTTCAGCATCTCTGATTTCATCTACGGTTCTCGAACCATTCTGTGGAGGAACATACTTCTTTGAAGTTATGATCCAATATTGCATTCCCATACATTGCAAGTGACATTCCATGCAACTTTTCCAAAGAGTGTAATCGGTTCCATCAAACTGTTGGTGTAATTAAATATTTAATTACACTTTATTAAGTTTACTTAGGGCTAATTTTAGTCTTAGGTTATTCTTAAGTCATATTAGGGTTTTTCTCTAACTTGCAAATATAAAAACAAGTTCTCACATGTAATTCTTTAATCCATTTCATTAATTCATCCTTATTGTGCAAATTATTCCTCTTTACTTTTTTCTCTTGTGGAAGGTAAATCTTAGGTTTTACAGGTGATCTTTGTGGCTTGAATTAATTATCAAATTCAACATGGTATCAGAGCGGATCTGCAAGCCCCTTCTCAAATTTGGAGAAATTTTTTAGCAAGAGCCATTTGCTGGGTGTTTTTTTTGTGTAAAACGGAGTATTCCATTGGATTCAGAGCAGCTGGAAAAGGTAGATCTATCTTTTGTTTGGCTGAATTTGGTTTGGGGAAGCCAGATCTGTGAAGGTTTCAAGAGTTTTTTTATGAAGAAAAATAGAGGTTTTAGAGCATTTTTGGCCAAAACAGACCTCACCATTGCGCTCAGAAGGCCCAAAAACCCCTATTTTCATATAAGGCACTCTATATTTTGCTGAAAAAAAGTTTCTGGGTGTTTTTTCTAGGGTTTAAAAAATTTGGTTCTATGAAATCCGTATGACTGTACGGTGCCTCGATTTTTGTGCCAACCTCAATTTTTGTGCCATTCTCATCTGAGCTAATTTTGATTTTAGAGTTGCCTCAATTTGCGTGCCATCTCGATTTCTATGCTACCTCGATTTCCATGCCCAGGTATAACTGAATTTTTTATTAATTTTTTAATAAAAAATAATTTTTTATTTTGGAGGGCTAGCCCCTTGGGTTTAACCCTTGGTCGCATGGGGGACCAGCCCCTAGCTTCCAAGTAGCAACCCCTAGAGACTCAGCTCTTGGTCATATGAGGGACCACTACCCTAGCCGCCAGCCCCCAAAGACTCAGCACCTGGTCACATGGGCGCCCAGGGGCTTCAATAGTGTTTTTTTTGGGCCTCTTTGCACTAAAGGAGCAGTTTTGGTAAATCGAGCATATCTTGAGCATACGGAGTCGGATTTTCGCAAAAAAAATAGGCGTTGGAAAGCTGGTTTCGAGCACAATCCAGTGGTGCAGGTATTTTTTCTAGGTTTTGCTGATTGGTATAATTTATTGCTGTTTGAAGTTAAGACATCTTTTTTGGCCTTTGAGCTCTGTTCTTGCACCTAGAATCTCCATTTTTCAAAATGAATAGGCGTTGAAAAGGTATTAGAGAGCTACACAGACAACTATATAATGTTTTCAGATTCATCCCCAGGTATATTTTAAATCAATTTTTTGATTTTATGGCTTCTGTTGGATATCTTGGACATGTTGCCTCCGGAAAGTTTCTGTTTGCTTTGAAAGACTTCTATTATCAGCATAAATCTATTTGCATATTTTGATCTATAATCATCTAAGGAGATGGGATTCTACCATCAGCATAAATCTACTTGCAGATATTGTGGAAGTAATCAACATGAGAAAGAGATGTGTCCTCATTTCTCACATCATCTCTTTGAAATGCTTCTTTCAATCGCTTCTCCTCCTGATGAGATCATTGTTCCACCATCACCTACTGCTACTTCAGAGTTCAGTGTTGCATCATCATTGGCTTCTAGTGATTCTGTGCAGCAGGTCAATATTAGTCTTCCTGATCCACCTCATTGGGATTCCTATCTTGCAGACATATCATCTTTGTTTGTAGAGTCCCATCTTATAGATTTGGAGGACCACATTGAGGACATTTGTTTTCTTTTTGATGACAGCTTCGATGGAGTTGCATCACCATCATATGCTTCAAAGATTGTTCTTCATCCTCCTCTTCTTCAGTCACAGTTTGATAGTGGATTGGAGACATTTGAGCAGTTTTCAGGAGCATCATTATTGTCTTTGGATCATGTGCAGAGTTCAGAGACATTTGTCCTTCTTCCTGTATATTCCTATCCAGAATGGGAAGACATTATGCACACATATGCAGTTCTATTTCTTCCTAAGGGGAGGAATGTTGTTCGACGTTCATGGGTCTTCATCTTTATTCTGTGTCGAGCATCTTCCAGCACTGCAGGAGTCATCTTGAGGAGCGGCTGCATGGTCTCTCTTCTCATCTCTATTTTGGGAGGGAGCATTTCCTCGCATGGGGTTTCATCCTTCTCACTTATGGGGGGGTCATCAGACCTTCTCTTTTCTTCCTCTCTTATGGGGGGCGGCATTCTTGATTGTACTTTTGTGATGGATTCACTTCTTGGGGGGTCTTAGTTTTAGTCCTTCTTCCATCACATGTTTATGTACTTGTATTTTTCTCTCTTTTGGAGAGGAGTTTTCTCCCCACTGGGTTTTTCTCCTTTCTCTCCACTTTATGAGAGATTTTTGTTGTTCATGGGTACCTAAAATGGCCTTGTAGCCGGGACCCATTCTTGCATTAGTTGCATGCTTTTCATTTCTCCCTAAGTTGCACTTATGGGGGGGTGTTGGTGTAATTAAATATTTAATTACACTTTATTAAGTTTACTTAGGGCTAATTTTAGTCTTAGGTTATTCTTAAGTCATATTAGGGTTTTTCTCTAACTTGCAAATATAAAAGCAAGTTCTCACATGTAATTCTTTAATCCATTTCATTAATTCATCCTTATTGTGCAAATTATTCCTCTTTGCTTTTTTCTCTTGTGGAAGGTAAATCTTAGGTTTTGCAGGTGATCTTTGTGGCTTGAATTAATTATCAAATTCAACACAAACCTCAGACTATCCTTCTTGTAGGACTGTTGATAACTGAGAGGGGGGGTGAATTAGTTATCCTAATTATTTCTGCTTTCTGAACTTTATTAATAATCAATGTAACATTAATTCAAATGAGCAAACATAACCATGAAATGGAAATACACATGACACAATATTTTTGACGTGGAAACCTTGTTAAGGGAGAAAACCACGGGGTGATTAACCCAAGATTGTATTCTATGTTAGAAGAATGGAAATACAAAATGACACTTGCCAATTAGGGCTCACTACCCGAGCACACTGCTCACAAGAAGGCACACTGCCTACAAGAGACACACTGTCTACAAAAAGAGTGTTATACAATACTTGAACTGATTGGTAGCATCCACATATGCTGGAGTTTAGTTTCGGTTAGGCTCAGTACACTAATCTGCTACACTTCATCTTTCCTCTTCTCTTATGCTGCTTTCCTTTCACATACCGGACCTTCCTTACTGCTTTTGCTCTGCTCTGTTGCTTTTATTCACACATCAATCACAACCACGACACCTCTCACAACTAAATCCGTCGTGTATATATATATCCGCACAAGTGATTTCATCACCTTTCTAGTCGGCACCCAGAATAGTCAATCTTTTCACAAGCTCTGATCTGTCGGCTGAATTCTTGCTTACCAAGTAATGTGGATCAAGCATATACTTGTAGAAGTCATCAATCACGTCAGCCAAACATAACTTATGCCTTAAGAACCTTTTCCATCATCAGTAACACATCCAGAATAATGTCTGATGTTCTGTCAGTCAATTCTTCCTTTGTCCACATTGTCACTTGGGAACCTGACACTCAAGCATTCATATCTCTTTATCCTTTCCACACCGGAGGCTTAAACCTTGGAATCTATCAGTCAAGATACTCCTCTTGACTTCCCCAAATCTGCACTTCACCAAGATACTTCCTCTGAGAGATCCGGACCTATCTGTCAGACCTCGCCACATGCTCTGTTCTTGTTTACGGACCACAACATTCTTCACTCTGACTTCTGGTAGAGACATACCATGTCATGCGGATGTGTGGGATGAACTTTGTTGCCATCAATGACAACATTCATGAATCCATATAGTGTCTCTTGCCAACAAGGACGACATCCTAGATCTCCTCAAGCGGTTAAGCTCTTTTAGAGGAACTTAGCTCTGATACCAATTGTTAGATTCAAGACAGACAACTAAGAGGGGGGGTGAATCAGTTGTCCCAAAACATTCTTCCTATTAATCACTTAAATCCACTTTGTAATTTAATAGCATAACAATAAATCAATCATGGAAACATAATGCAACAATTCAAGAGCAGAAACACATTAACACATATGACACCAAGATTTTAACATGGAAAACCCAGTTAAGGGAAAAACCATGGGGTGACTAACCCAAGATTGTATTCTTTGTTAAAATAATAAGAAGAACAAAATGGCACATGCCAGTTAGGGCTCACTGCCCGAGCACACTGCTCACAAGAGGCTCACTACCTATAGGAGACACATTGTCTACAAAATGATAAATATTACATACTTGAACTGAAGAATAGCATCTTCACCATGCTTGAGTCAGTTCCATTTAAGCCCAATACTTATGCTCTGCCTTTCACTTTCCTCTTCTCTACCACACTCTCATCTCTGCCAAGATACCTTTGAAATGACTTCACAACTTCCTATTTATACAAGACATTTGACTTTGGAATAATCATCCAAGTCAGCATACATTACAGAGCAAATACATAAATACAACATGACTAATTACAAACAGACTTCACGCGGATCAACACACTGTCGGCTACACAGATCTAAGACTTCAATCTTCTTTGAGGAATACTCCATGCATCACAGAATATCTTCAAGATTATCCACAATATGTGTAACTCAACTGGTCGGCCAAACTTAGGAAGAACATCATCATCTGGAAGTAATTCTTCAATTACGAGCTCAAACTTCAATGCAGACCACCAACATGAACTAAACACAATCCAAAGACTTCCACAAGCTTGCCTGAATCACCAAAAACATCCACACTACTTCTGCTTACTCAAATCATTCTCTCCTTCATCCAAAACCTCAAGAACACAGTTTGTCATCACTGTCATATTGGAATAGATGCTTGCGAACCTTCAGACCATGAACCAATTGATTTGTCAATTCACATTGACTTCCTAAACACTCCACCAAATATGTAGAACAAGATATTGTATTTCCAGATCTCACCAGACCTATCTGTGTCAACCTGTCACCTTTGAACATTTGTCCAAACCGGTTTTACTCAAGTGGCCATAACTTCTTCAAATCTTCATGCAGACCTCTCAAGGCTTTAGTAGATCATCTTAAGACACATATCTAAAAACCCTTTGAAGCGCATCCTCTGATCTTCATCTTAGCTGGGATCTTTATCTTACTATCTTCACTGTTCTTCTCTGTTCCTGATAGGACTAATTTTCTCAATATCCTCAGCATACAACTCATCCAATCCTTGTTTATCAATGCAACAGGAGTATGTTGACATCAATGACAACACCAGTTAGGCCCATACTTGCAACAATCTCCCCCTTTGTCATTGATGGCAACATATGATGTGAAAAACTATTTTAACCATCAAGACAAGAACTTCTCCTCACTGACTGACATAACTTCCCATATCGACAACAACCATTCACATGTCTTCTCTTCCTTAACTGCTCCCCCTTTGATCAAAAACCACTTTTTGTTTTTCACATGTCTTCTCTCCCCCTTTGACATCAATGGCAAATGGCACATACTTGCATCACTTCAGAATCATACCAGCTGCTCTCCCTAAGTAGCAGCTTCCCATCGTCAATCCAGACCACAAGATATGACTGTGAGATCCACCGGAACTGATGCACATCAGTGCACCTTAATTCAGAACTGGAGGGGTAATAACCCCTAAATTCTACCTGAGATACTCAAAAGAGTCCTTAGGTAGAGATTTAGTAAAAATATCTACAATCTGATCCTTGGAAGGCACAAACTCCAATCTGACTTCATTCTTATTCACTTGCTCTCTCAAAAAGTGAAACTTGATGGATATATGTTTTGTCTTTGAATGCAACACCAGATTTTTTGATATATTTATTGCACTTGAATTATCACAGAAGATTGTGATAGGTTCCTCATACTCCACTCTGATGTCTCTTAGCATTTGCTTCATCCACAGTACTTGAGTGCAACTACCTGCTACTGCAATATATTCTGCTTCTACAATGGATAGAGATATTGCCTCTTGTTTCTTAATCAACCAAGAAACCAATCTTTTCCCTAAAAAGAATGCTCCACCACTGGTACTCTTCCGGTCATCCACATCTCCTGCCCAATCTGTATCTGTATATGCATGAAGAGAGAAATCATGATCTCTAGGATACCATAAACCATACTCAACTGTCCCTTTTAGATATCTAAGAATCCTCTTGATTTCCATGACTTGAGATTCTCTAGGATTAGATTGGAATCTAGCAACAAGACCAATAGCATTCATAATGTCAGGTCTGGTTTGAGTGAGATACAATAATCCTCCAATCATTGACCTGTACTTTTTCTGATCATCCTTAGGAGAGTCATCATCTTTGCTCAATTTGCATCCATTTGCCATGGGAGTACTCATTGGTTTTGAGTCTTCCATCCCAAATTTCTTTAACAATTCTTTCACATATTTGGTCTGTGAAATGAAGATTCCTTTCTTTGTTTGAATGATTTGCAAACCCAAGAAGAAATTCATTTCCCCAAACATGGACATCTCGAATTCACTTTTCATTTGATTTGCAAAAGTTTTGCACATACTATCTCTTCCTCCAAAAATGATATCATCAACAAACACTTCAACAATTAAAATGTTTTCATGATCAATTTTGAAGTACAAGTTACTGTCAGTAGTACCTTTGTTGAAACTAATTTTCAAAAGATGCTTATCCAATCTTTCATACTAGGCTCTTGGGGCTTGTTTGAGTCCATACAGTGCTTTCTTCAATTTGCAGACCATCTCACCATGATCAGACAATTGAAATCCATCCGATTGCTCAATGTATGCTTCTTCTTCCAAGTTACCATTCAGGAAGGTAGACTTGACATCCATTTGATATAGTTTGAAGTCCTTAAAAGCAGTAAAGGAAAGAAATAATCTGACTGCTTCAATTCTTACCATTGGAGCAAAAGTTTCTTCAAAATCAACTCCTTCTACTTGGGAATAACCCTTACAGACCAATCTGGCTTTGTTTCTAACTACTTCACCATCTTCATTCAGTTTATTCTGGAAGACCCATTTGGTTCCAATCACATTCGTGTTTCTAGGTTTGGGAACAAGATCCCAAGTGAGATTTTTCTCAAATTGCATCATCTCTTCCTCCATTGCTTTAGTCCAGCTTTCATCATTGCATGCTTCATTCACTGTCTTTGGTTCAGTCTTTGAAATTAGACAATACTCTTCTGAGTCTTGAGCAATATTTCTTCTTGTTTGAACACCTTTGCTTTTATCACCTATGATCTGATCTTCATAGTGAGTCTATCTTACATAACTAAGAATTTTGGGAATTTCTTGCACTTCTGTTTCTTGAACAGGTTCATTCAAACTTATCTCTTCTTCCTGATTCACCAGATCAGTCTGGATCTAAATTTCATAAGAGGCTTGGACTTGTTGGACCAAAGCATCATTCTAATCATCTTCGTCATATTCATAAAACCTTGAGGGTTTTTCAATACCTTCATCAACCTTGACATTTGTACTTTCTATAATCTTTCTCAATCTCTTGTTATAACACTGGTATGCTTTGCTTTGAGTAGAATAACCCAAGAATATTCCTTCATCACTTCTAGCATCAAATTTGCCAAGGTCTTCATCTCTTTTAATATAACATTTGCTACCAAAGACTCTGAAATACTTTATAGTGGGAGTGATGCCAAACCAGAGTTCATAAGGGGTCTTACCAGTATTGCTTCTGATTTGTACTCGATTAAGAGTATAGACTACAGTGCTTACAACTTCTCTCCAATAGATCTGAGGAACATTTGCTTCCATCATCATGGTTCTAGATGCTTCTTGGATGGTCTGGTTCTTTCTCTCCACTACTACATTCTGCCGTGGAGTCCTTGGAGCAGACAACTGTTTTTTATCCCTTTTTTCTCATAGAATTCTATGAACTCACCGGATGTGAATTCTCCACCTCTATTAGACCTCATACATTTTATGTTTAATCTAGTTTCATTCTCTACCATAGCCTTGAATATTTCAAATTTCTCAAGAGCCTCATATGTCTCTTTCAGAAAAGTCACCCACATCATCCGGGAGTGGTCATCAATTAATAACATGAAGTATCTATCACCTTGCAAACTCCTGATTCTTGTCAGACCACAAGATCAGTATGTATTAAGTCCAACAATCTGGTGGAAGACTGTTCCTTACTTTTGAATGTGACTTCTCTATTTACCCAACTGACATTCTTTGCACAAACTAATAGTAGGTTTCACCAATCTTGGAAGATTTCTTACAGCCTGAGTGTTGCTTATCTTGATGATATTATCAAAATTCACATGACACATTCTCCTATGCCACAACCAACTTTGATCAATTTGAACAAATAAACAACTTTTACCAGTACCAACCAAGTGGAAGATATTACCTTTTATTTGAGTGCCAGATGCAATCTTTGTTTTGAAACTTTCAAAGATCTTACATTTTCCATTTTTGAATCAGAGATCATAGCCTTTGCCCACCAACTGTCCAACACTGAGAAGATTGTGCTTCAAACCTTCAACATATAGTACATTATTGGTTTTGTTCTTTCCATCAAAAGAAATAGTTCCTCTACCTCTAATTGTGCCAGCAGAATTATCACCAAATTTTACAACTCCTCTTTCATATCTTTCCAAATCTATGAACTTATTTTTATCACCTGTCATATGGTGGAAGCATCCACTGTCAATGACCCAATCATCATTTTCTTCAACTTGGGCAGCCAGAGCTCTTTCTATTACTATATGATTGACAGATTCAAAGGGCATTGGATCTTCTTCCTTGATGGCAATAAACACCCAGTCACTTCCAGATTTATTTCCTGTCTCTGATTCATCATCTGTTACTCCATCATCATCATCTTCATGAACATAGTAACATTTCTTTTGGAATCTTAATCTGTTGGGATTTAGGCTTGAAAATCTTTCTAGACACCTTGAGGCAAAATGATCAATCTTATTGCAGTTAAAACATTTAAAAGGAAATTTCCCTTCATACTTACCAGATCCTCTTGGTAGTCTCTTTGCAATAAGGGCTTCAAGTTGAGCAGCTTCTACTTCATCTTCTTCCAGATCTTTTCTTGCTTTTTCATACCATGACAGTTTCTTTGAAGATTTCTTTCCCAGATCAAACTTTTGTTTTCCTTTTACAAAGGTGTTGTGCCTTGTACACACACCCCATTCAAAATGGAGACCCCCTCTTTTGATTTGGCTTGAAAGTCATTGGATCTCTTCATCTCGTAAGTGATTGAATGGTCAAAGTACATTTTGACCTTTATTGAAAGATGATATTGAAAATCACTTCAAAAATCTACTAGGTTGAATCCTTATTTTCCTTTTGAAGGGCTTGGAATGACCTTTTGCGCTAGATTGCCCTTTAACCGGCCTTTGTGCTGAATTCTCACTTGTCTGACCTTAGCGCTAAATTCCCATCACTTCAACCTTTGCGCTGAATTCTCACTTGTCTGACCTTAGCGCTACATTCCCATCGCTTTGACCTTTGCGCTAAATTCATGTATGTCTGACATGGCACTAAAAATGACCTTTTCTGACTTCAGCGCTAACTTCACTTTTCTCAGACTTCTGCGTTAAAAATGACCTTTTCTGACTTGCACTAAAACCAACGATTACTGACTAAGTTAGACAACCCCGAAAGGCCCGCAAGTCAGACGAACCCGAAACATCCACAAAGTTGTACAAACTGAACCTTTAAGTTTAGCGCTCAAAGTGACTTGCTCCAACCGAGTCTGACATGCCTGATTTCCCCGCTAGGTTCGAGCTTGGCGAAAATTGCGCAAACCCTAAACTGGCAGGTCATATGCCTGTGCATTAATGGTGAATTCGCCATAGAATACAAGGGGAAGATCATTCAATTTTTTTAATCATTTACATTCATTCAAACGAGATTTTTGGAGTGTTGTTCTTGCTGATTGATTTGCCTCGAGCTAGAAGCCGTGACCTACCTGTGCCAGCCAAACACACCATCGCTTCTACCAGGTAGGGTTTTAACTCTATTATTCAAGTTTCCATTTACAAGTGGTTAGGGTTTAAGCTAGATGATAAGTTTTCAAGAAATGGAAACGCTAAGTCGGCATTCTGGGTTAGGGTTTCCATACAAATTGTAAATTTTCATTCGAAAAACCCTAGTTTAGACTCACTGCGAAAGTAAACAAATCACCATGATTTAATAAAACCAAACTTAGATGAATTTTCCCGTAAAACCCTCAGATCTTCTTGGCGCCAAAAGAAGGTCCGACTGACTTGGCAAATGAACCATCATTTGGTCAGTCGGAGACCTCCAAAACCCATGCCGAACATCCAGATCAATTTGGCACTGAAAATGGCCTTGTCCGACCCACGCGCCCAAAATGCCTTTCTTTGACTTAGTCGGAAGGTCTCAAAAACCCCGCAAGCTTTGAAATTGTCCTTTGTGCTGAAAAGCCCTCATTCTGACTTTGCGCCAAAAGATCATGTCTCCGACTTGGTCGGACGCCCAAAATTCCTCTGTAAAGTCTGAAGCCTCCTAAAATTCTGCTGGAAACAATACCTCAACTTGTCGCTAAAAGCAACCCCTTTCGACCTGCGATGCAATACCTTCCCACCGACTTAGTCAGACACTGCCAAAACTCGTGCAAGCTAGACACTATTGAAACCTGCGCAAAGCATTCAAAAGCATAGAAAAAAGTAAAACCTTTGGTTAGACCTGCTTGATTTCCCCGCCGAGGTTGGATGACCCCGATTTTAGCACTTTTCTGCCTGAGGGTCGAACAACCTTCAAATTAGTGCAAAACCATGCAAATGATTGAATTTTCTAAAATTTTCAAAGGGAAAGTGGTTTAAAATGATGGAATTAATGTTGTAATGCATTGTTAATGGTAATTTTCATGAATTTTCTTACAACATTAGATATTTGATTGCATACATTGTTGTTGCAGTTAGATTTAACTTTCCTTCAAAAGCTTGTTAGTAGTAAATAACAGATTTGCCTTAAGATTCCTCTGAAGCTTAAGGGTAGATTATAACATTCCTCAGTATATCAAACTTCTAAGGTCTGGTCATGTAGACTAAATGACTGCTTGGGCCCAAGCAATGAAGTACGAGTTCAAAGGAGTCCCTCTAGAAACTAAGATTCACTCCGGGTGGAGTAGTGTAGGGGACACAGACTTAGGTTACATAGACCTAGATGAGTTTAGATTAAGAGTCTTTGGTCCAAATCCAACTCCCAAAGCCAGAGTACTTAGAGATAGTGGTATTGCACAAGTAGTTGCCTTCCCTACTTCAGTACAATGTGCACAACTAATGGCCACCTATGCAGATGTATATGACATTATGACAAGAACAATTCAGACAGCAAATGGGGATGTCTTGGCTAATCTAACCCCACCTTCTCTGGATGAAACCATTGACATCCCCTGGCACAAGGTTATGACTAAGCCAGACAAAAAGGGATCACAAGCAACATATAATAAAGATGTAGAAGGATGTTGAAAGTATATAAATGACCATTGGGTTAAAAGAAGAAAGTCTACTCTCATTAAGCTCCCTAGAGTACTATACAGAAGTGATTTCCATGATGAGATAGGAGACCTGGTAACCTTCCTGAGAAGAATATATGGACTGCCAACAACCTTTACCTTTGAGGACTGGATGTTTATCATTATCACTAAGATACTAAAGGGGACTAAGTTCCACTGGGCTTAGATCCTCAGTGATAATATCCATGAAGCCTTCAGCAATTTCAGGGAAAACAAATACTTTAGATGGACATCCTATATTGTCTATGCATTGGTGAGAAGAAACCACTATGATGGATTGTCCAAAGTTGGTGAAGTTGGGAATGACGAATAAACTCAGATAAAAGTATATGAATGCTACCCACAACTGACTTCATCTCAATCATTAATACATTTCAAAAGGGTAAATGATGCATTCACAATGTATATAGCTAGGATGTTACAAGGAAACACAACCTTGAGGATTTTTACTGAGGCCATGAATGAAATAACCAGATATGGCAAATGGTATATCCAATTTGAGAAATTTACATACATACAGGTACAAGGTTTCACTAGGATGGCCTATATACTCCCCAGGTATCCAGATGATAAGACAGTGCTTCTAGAGCTGTCTAGGCAATTAATACCACCTATTGAGAAACTCAAACACTTGCATAGAACTAATGTCCAATTTCCCATCAAGTTCAGCAAGGGACTTTATGCATGCCCTTCTCTGGCATTAGCAAAATATTCAGACAAAGAGCTTCAACTCCTAAATTTGCACTACTACAATGCAAGGGGTCATTTTGATCCAAATAGAGTAATGGAAAGATTTGTAAGTAAGAAGCTCTTCCACAAAGTGCATATTGAAGACTTTTGGGCCAATTGCCCTGATGATTACGAGGTTATGAAGAAAGCACATGCAAGGCTACCTCTGGAATTCATCAAAAGGTTTCATATAATGGTAGTCCCTGATCAGTTACAAGATGATGAAAATGTTATGGTTAGAGGACCATGGGAGGCTCAGTACCATCAGCCTATTCCATTGTTGAATTGGGCAAAATGCAGAAGAGAGCTCCCTAGAAGTTGTTATGAGAGAACCAATCAGATTGAGTAAGGCTTGGGTCAAGGCTCAAGTGGCTGTTCTGGATGAGCAAGGAATTCAGCTCACCTACACAGCAATGGAATCAGATAAGGACTCTGGGGGAGAAGAGGATGAACCCATTCAGGTCACATATGAGGTAGAGCTAGCTGAGAAACAAAAATTAGATAGTGAAGAACATACATCTTTGGTAGAAAAAGCAAAGATGAAGAAGCCATCTATAAGGTCTCCTCAGAAGAAGGATCAACCTCCCTCAACCAGGAGCAGAGCTTCCAAGAAAAGAGATATGCCAAGTGGTTCTAGAAAGAGCTCAAAGGCCAAAAGGGTGAAAGTAAAAGAAGCTAATAAGGAGGATGCCACAACTAAGAATGATTCCAATCCTCCAACTGCCCAACCTCCTACACAAAGTGTTGACACTACTGTCTCAACCCCTGTTGTTTCTGCTACCACTTCTCCTACCATTCCTCCTTCCTCTGCTGCATCCACTTCACCCATAACCTCGGCCTCCATAACTCAAGAAACATCTCCTGCCACCTCTCTTACCTCTACCATCGCCACCACCTCTTGTTCACTGGCAATTTCTTCTAGTGCCTCTAGCAGCCCTATGTCCTCCACTCTTACCATCTCATACCCTTCCACTACCACTACACCTACATCTTCTTCTTCTTTATGATTGCCTCCCATTTCCACCATCCTTTCACCCCCTCTTCCTCTACCTTCACTACCCTTTTCTTCACCTCTTGTCATTTCTTCCTCCTTATCATCAGTCTTGGCTAACCTGACAGAGGTCAGTACACCTTCCTTAGCCATCTCTTCTACTATCCCTATTTCACAAATGCCTGCGGATTCATTGGTAGTACCACTGCTGCCTAGGATTGAGAAAGTGTGTGCAGAGTTGGGGTTACAGCAGCCTGAAATAGCAATTGAGGAGGAAAAGGAGGCATTGACTAAAGTAAATAATGATGACTCTCAGGAACCTTCTGCCAATGTAGAAGTTATTGGCATATCTGATAGTCCTCTGGACAAAGATCAAACAGAAGAAGTTTTCAAGACTGCACAAGAGAATGTAATGGCAAATCTAGAGAATTTGGCCCACAAAGAAGAGAAGGAAGAAGAGAAAAGTCCAATGAAAAATAAAGAGTAGGAACCACCCAAAGAACTAGCTGTAATTGATAAGGATGGAGCTTCTGAATTGAACAAATCTTCTGCTCCTGAATGGCTGCAAGGCAGAATGGCATATCCTGAGCCACAAGTGGAAGTGATACATCTTGACCTGAGCGCTATCCTATCACAAGTTCAGAAACCTAAGAAGTAGAAAATTGCTAAGATTCAATCAAGAATCTATAAGAATGAACCAGGATCAAGGATAGCAGAAATAGCGGTCCCGCCAGCTGATACAACAAGAGAACAAGTCAGGGCAGAAGATTATATCATATCTATTGTTGATCTAGGTCCAACCACTCATGCTCAAAGAGTGAATGATTTCAAGGGCTCAACCACATCAATTTTGGAGCAATTAGACAAAGATGAAATGTCTAAGAAAGATCTAAAACAAAAAAATGAAGAACTTCGAGCATGTCTTGAATTTTTGGTAAAGCCAGTAGATGCAGGAGGGGATATAAGGAGAATACCAACTTTCCTGTCTACTGATGAAATGACTAAATTGGGCGAGGTTAGATTGAAGTCCCAAGGTACAAAAAATTAGCTACTAAAAGTTTTTGAGATAGGATGTGAAGCCATAAGTGCCTCCGCTCAAGCACATAAAAGACTGGTAGAGTTGCACAAAAGATGGAAAGACTTGCATGAAGAATGCGATTCTTTTGATGAGTATTATTCACATATGTATCCCGAGTAAAAGGTATCAGAGAATTACTCGCTCAGACTCTAGTTGTAGAGAATATTTTGACTGGGAATCAGCTACCAAAGGCTATTGAGTGGTATCAACAGCTTCTTTTAAGAAAAGAAAACTTTGAGCACATAAAAGAAGTATATAAACCAGCTGATGAAGAATTGAGATCAGTCATATACGACATCAATGACTCTTTGAGGGATTGCAGGGAAGCGTCCTATGATGATTATGCCCCTTTTGACATTGAGAAATGTAAAGATAAGTTGCATAAAGTAATTTTTGAGGATGACACGCTCAGTATGGAGGAGAGGTTGGACAAGGCAAGTGACCTTAGAGCTAAATTCAAGGCATTTCAGAAGGCAGGGGTAGAGATAGAAAGAATACATAGCAAATTCAGTCAGGAACTAGAACTGTTTGATTATCTGATAAATCATTTGAAGGATCCAGACCCGTCTGACATTAATCCCACACTTGATGCCTAGTTGACTTATCGCAACAAGCTGGCCAGTGAAGACAAGATCAACTTAGACAGGGAATCTTGATACTATTTTGAATATTCTAATGATGCAATCCTGTCAGAATTGTAAATTGTTGTATTCAGGGCAGCATGTGACTCTATTTTGTCTTTTCTTGCTTCTAAAATGTTCTTTTCTATTAATATACTGAGTTGGCTAGTCAAATTGACTAGATTCAATGTATCTGGGGGCTATTTTTCATCCTTTTCATAAAGGGCAAAATGTAATCCGAGAATTGATGTGAGCTGTTATAATTGTATTTATTGATGTAATCTGGACCATCGGTGTTAAGTTAATCTCCACCTTTCATTTGAAAACTCGGTATGCTGCTTTCTATATAAAGGGCTACCATTTCCACTATTTGTAAGAGAGATTTTGATGCCAAATTGTTGACTCTATGCCATTTGAAGTAATACAAAGCAAGTTTCTACAGTAATTTTGAGAATTTGTATCTTTTATTGACTCAATCTGGTTTTCATTGTTCACTTCTTGCTCTCCCATAGCTAGATTAGTTGTGCTTTTATAATGTTTATGGTTTGTTGAAGTATTTGATGAATACTCTAAGCCCATACTTTTAGTTGTTTGCTTAAGGTAAATAGCTATGTAAAGTTAGCTTGGGCTGATTGTTGTGCTTAAGTTTAATTGCATTTCATGAGTTAAGTTGTGTCATTTATTGGGTATTTAGCAAATGAATGCGATCTGAAAATCTTTTGACCTCCATTGAAGATAGCACCATTTTCTACAGCACTGCAACACCCATTTCAGTTTGGTAACTCAGAAAGCTGGTTTAAAGTTTTGGAGTATTTGTCTACTAAAGATAACCTTTACATTGTGAATGTCACTTAGGATCCTTCTAAAACCCTAAACCCTTTTGCATTTTCTTTAAAAACCATTGTTAGCTGTTAGAATAGGAGTTTCAGCAACACTTTATCTTGCTTATCAGTTGAAGTTCATAAAAGGGTTTATGTGTATTTGCTACCCCAAACCTGAAGATTTGTAGATTGCATGTAAGACCCCTTGTAGGCACTGCTAGAACATACCAATTAAGAGATTCCAAACAAGCTAAAACCTAGCTGTATTATCCTTGGAGTAGTCTTACCTATGGTAGGATACTTTTCAAGAGAGGTGTGAAACCAACAATCACACTTGCGTTGTTGTGTGCTAAAATCACCATCAATAGAATTGGTACTAGAAGGAGGGTACCCTATTTTCCCTCTGCTAAAAAAATTGCAAGTCTGGGGACTAGACAGAGACACACTAGGTCCACCACAGCTGGAGAAGTGCTTCTGTCCCTAGTAGAGTTTAAACAAACAAGAAGGGATCAAGGAATACCCAGAGCACTTCGAGCTCAGTCAGCCCCTAGGAATACTACTACAGTTCCCATTAATCCTCCCAATATGGCTTTCTTTGCAGGAAATAACTAGTCTCCTTTTATGTTCAATGATTACCATGATATGCCAAAGAACCCAGATAAGTTTTGCTCGAAGTTCAGAGTAAATGATCCTGATAGGACTGCAGATGAGCACATCAAAATCTTTGAATTTAACATGTTTATGTTGCAAGTACAGTATGAGGATGTGATATGCAGGTTGTTCCCTTATTCCCTACAGGATGAAGCTTATTATTGGTTTGCTAACCTCCCTACAGTATCCATAAATTCATGGAGGAACCTGAAGACTGCTTTTCTGGATAGTTTTCGTATGCCCACCACTCCAGCTGATCTTTATCGATCTTTTGTGGAGATTCACCGAGAGGAGGGTGAGATGATAAGTTCCTTTAACAACAGATTCCAGAAGGCTTACAGTCGTTTGCAGGCTCCTTACGTTGTAGATTAGGCTGCTGCCTTACCTATTTACTATGTTGCCCTAGATAAACTTACCTACATGTTTGCAAGGAGAGCTGACCCAATACCTGCTAGTTTAGCTCAAGCATATTCTAATGTTGTCACTGTGAGTACCTAGCTAGGGCAAACAACTTCTGGTCCATTAAACCATATGGGGCCTGTTGCCATGCCGAATCAAATACCCATGATAAATCATGCATTGGCTAATCATAAGCCTGTGATGGATCCAATTCCAAACCCAGCTGCAACACAAGCCTTAGTAATCCACCTAGGTAATCCAGTAACTGAAATGCCTCCAGCACAAATGCCTTTCCTACAGTCTTCAGAAACAACCAAGACCAAAGAAGACAAAGATGATATCAAAGAGTTGGTTGAGCAAATGAAGAAGCTTACTACTGAGGTTACTCACCTCAAGAACCAGAATGCTTATTTGCAACAAAGGGGACAGAATCAGCAACCTTTCCAGAATCAACAATACTCCTAGAACCAAAGTTAGAACTAGTTCCCAAATCAGAATCAATACCAAAATCAAAACTTTCAGCAATGGTCGAATCGATCTTGGAATACCAGACCAAACAATGGATGAGTACCTTCGCCCTTGGAAAATCAAAACAATGATACCAAGCCCCTGAGACGTGTGATGTTGGCTAAAGCTTCTTTATCCACTTGGTGCAAACTGCACACCACGAATGCTCATTATGAACTAGACTACCTAGAATTCCAAATTGTATCTAGTATCTTCTAGATGGAGATTCAAAATGCTGAAAATTAGGAGATTCCACTGACAGGATATGAAATTGTTCCTTCTCAAAGGTATGATACTGCCCTAGTTCTTGATAGTTACACATTTCCATTCCAAGATGATAATCAACCTGAGGAAGAAGAGTCTGAAGAAGTTAATGCATATCAACAGTACAATAAGACTCCTTACACCTGAGGAGTAGCAAGCCTAAAGGCCCTTTCACCACTTCCATCCCTCCTAATAGCTATCAGATTCCACCTGACCTAAAAGCTACCAATAATCCTGAACCACCAAAAGCTCCCCATCAATTAGTGTACCAGGGTACTACTGCATAAAATTCCCAACGATCAGACATAGTAAAAATGGGGCAATATGTAGGCGAGGAACTTAAGAAAATGAAGGTCAGTCTTTTTGTATATGAGTTGCTTAAAATACCCGAGGTTAGGACATCTTTCTTTCAAGATATAGGTTCTAGAGCTAAGACCGATTACATTCCAAAGGAAAACATCACTAAGGATAACATGGATAAAGGGAAAGAAAGAATACATGTGACTGATGTAGAACAAAAGATGACACTGTATAAAGACAAGAGAGAAAGTCCTTTCCTCTTAACACTCAGGATATTCAATAGGAACCTTCATAGCTATTTAGTAGATTCTGGTGCTTCCACAAATGTAATGCCACTATCAGTCTGCAAGGCACTTGGGCTCACTCCAGCCAAGTCCTCTAGGAAGGTGACACAATTAGATAAGACTGAAGTGATTGTAGTGGGTGAGTTGAACATGATACACATGCAATTGGCTTCTAATTCTAGGGTACAACAGTATATAGATATTCAAGTAGTAGACATTCTAGATCAGTATGGCATGCTTTTGAGCAGAGATTGGTCTAGGACCTTGAACAGTTATATGGCAACTGATTTTTCCCACATGTGGCTACCATGGAAAGGATTGGCCAATCAGATACGTATTAAAAGAGAGCCCAAGATGAAGCATATGATCACTAAATACAATCAACCCAACGAGATTCTATTCTTAGAAGTTGATTTGGGAGTCTATCTTCCACACATTAGTCAGTCCAAAGAAGTCCTCATGCTGAGTTGTTTAAGGCCCTCTAAACCGCTTATAGAAAGACTAGAAAGAACAGAAGCATATATTCAATCAGATGAAGAAGACTCTTTAGAACAAGATGAACTCAGGGTATTTGAAGGATTTCGTGATTTTGTAGCTAGATTTGCGCAAGATCAAATTGCTGTTGGGAAGCAAGTTCAAATGGAAGAGTTACTATTGCCCAACTAGTGTCATATACATGATGCATCTCATTTTGAATTCACTTGCCAACTCTATCAAGAGGCAATCAAACAAGTACAAAGACAACTGAAGATTCCCATAATTCTGAAGGAGGTATCAACTGTCAAAAAGAAGGAAGAACCTGAACCTCTGCTTGATGAGAAGTCTGTAAAACATAATGATAACAACAAGGACTTTCGCTTATGGACCTTAAGATTTGATGGTTCAAGATGCAGACAAGGGTCTGGTGCAGGGGTCGAATTGATCAGCGCCACTGGGAGCTCTTATTTGACGTCACAAAGACTACAGTTCCCATGCACAAACAATGTCACTGAATATGAGGCATTAGTGCAAAGATTGCTACTAGCATTGCAAAAGAAAGTCAGAATTATCCAGGTGTTTGGTGATTCTAAGTTAGTGGTGAAACAAGCAAGAAAACAATACTCATGCAATGATAAAAGGTTAAATAGGTATAGGAACAGAGTCTGGGACTTGATAGAATGTTTTGATGGTTTTAACACCCAAGTGATCCCAAGGAGGCAGAACCATGTTGCAAATGCTCTAGCTCAAACAACGAGTACATTAGAACCAACACCCATGGCAGGACTAAAGAAGTTTTCTATCGAGTTTGTCGCTACCCCGTCTGTACCTAATAATGTTACCAATTTCCAAGTTTTTGAAGATGATCAGCACATAATTAATTTCCTTACTTCATCAGATGTGTTCACTGCTCAAATAATAGATGAAGAAGAGATGGAAGCTGCTGAAATGGATTTAGAAGGAGTACTAAACCTGAAAACCAACACAATCCCACGAGGAATGGTAGGATTGGAAAGATTGTTTGATGTAGATAATTTAGGGACTCAAAGAAAAGGAGAGTCTTCAGGAGGAAAGTGTGAACCGTTTAACTTGGGAACAGAAGAAAATGTTAAGAATGTGCTCATTGGGAAAGCTAGTACTGAAGAAGAAAGGACTGGAATCATACATGCATTAAGAGATTACCATGAGGTTATAGCATGGAGCTATGAAGATCTAAAGACATGATACCTCGATCATCACACACACCATCCTGCTGAAGCCAGAAGTAAAGCCATTCAGACAAAGGCAGAGGCCAGTGAATGCTTTGCTAGAACTGTTGATTTTCAAAGAAGTTTAGAAGCTGCTGTTAGCAAGGATAATATTTCTAGTCAGACACTCTGCATGGATAGAAAATTTAGTTCCGGTCTGAAAGAACAATGGAGAAACTAGACTTTGTGTTGATTTTTGTAATCTAAATAGAGCATCTGAAAAGGATAATTACCTGCTGCCCTCTTTGGACGAAGTATTACAGATTGTTAATGGGTCCCAGATGATGTCATTCTTGGATGAATATTCTGGTTATAACTAGGTGATGGTAGAATATGAAGATAGATTGAAGACGTCCTTCACCTGTAAATGGGGCATCTATGCCTATTGCCGCATGCCATTTGGTCTAATTAATATTGGTGCAACTTTTCAGTGTGTGATGGATGTTGCTTTTAAAGGGTTGGTTGGAAAATGTATTATCATCTACATGGATGACCTCACAATATTCTCAAAAAGATGGGAGGATCATGTGGCAGATCTAAGAAAGGTATTGCAGTGATGCAAGGATTATGGTATATCACTCAATCCCAAGAAGTGCATCTTTGGAGTAACTAAAGGGAAGTTGCTGGGACATGTAATATCTGAGCAAGGAATATCTATCAATCTAGACCGGATCCAAGAAATACTAAAAATACCTCCCCCAACTAGCAAGAAAGAACTTAAATCATACTTTGGTAAGATCAATTTTGTGCGTAAATTCATTACGGGGTTTGCTAAAATTGTTCAACCTCTCAACGCCATGCTGAAGAAAGATGCTAAAATGGACTGGACTCCAGAAGCCAAGGTTGCCTTCGCAGAAACTAAACAAGCTATATCCAATGCACTTGTCTTGGTGAGTCCCGATTACACTTTGCCATTTCACATATATTCATTCGCTTCCGAGCATACTTGTGCTGCCATGTTGATACAAAAGAGGTTAGTTGATGATGAAAGGCCCATTGCTTTCATGAGCATCCAACTAAAAGATGCATAGCTAAGATATCTAAATGTGGAAAAACAAGCATACACTCTGGTAAAAACAGTTAAGAAATTCCGTCATTACATCTTAAGAAGTCAAGTAATTGCCATAGTCCCAAATGCAATAGTCAAAGCATTACTGATGCAAAGCAAATTAGGAGAAAGAAGAGAGAAGTGGGTCACCATACTGTAGGAATTTGACATAGATATTCAACCTATGAAATTGGTAAGAGGACAAGCCCTGACTAGAACCATGGCTAAAGTGGGACCAGACCTGGTTTCTCAACAGTACCTATTAGAAGATGTTTCAAAAATGAGTGGTATGGAGATATCATATTTTATTTACTCAATCAACGCTTTCCACCATAGTTGAATTCGGTGCAAAGGAGAGCACTTAAACTAAAAAGCAGCAGTTACATGATAAAAGGATCAATCCTTTACAAGAAGAATCACGAAGGTATCTATCTAAGGTGTTTGGACAAATCAGAGGTTGATCAGGTGCTAACCAATTTTCACGAGAGATTCAGGACAGGTCTATTGTTATATGGAGCCTAATCAGACTCAGAGGTTATATTTACCCCACTTTTATCGGCGCGGTTTCCCCCCAAATTCCTACGGGGTCAAGGGGCAGCGCCCCTGGAGTTATTTTTTCATTGACCGACATAAGAAAACCCTATTTTTGTAACTGACAAAAAGCTTGATAAAAAGCGGCTAAGGGTTAGGGTTTTGGTATTGTATTGTATTGTATTGTAGCATTTTGCAGCGGTATTGAGTTGCAGGGATTGCTGATTGTAATCGGTTTGATTTACTGGATAATAATATTGGACTCTCTGTTTGGTGGATGTAGCCTGAGTTTGGTGAACCACATTAAAACTTGTCTCTCGTTGTTATTATTTCTGTGTATTTCCATTTCTCTATTTAATCTTTATTTGCATTTAATTGATATCTTCTGCCGGCTAACCCTAACAAGGTCATGGGTCAGCGCATTCGACAGCTAATCAGGTTCTTCATGCCGGGTATTACTGGCCAACCTTGTTCAAAGATGCGCATTCACATTTTAGAACCTATCATATATGCCAGACCGCTACACACAAAGAATGACACGCAGCCATGCCTTTGCAACCAATGGTGGAGGTATGACCATTTGCTTAGTGGGGCCTCGACTTTATCGGTATGATCAATCCGCCTTCCTCTACAGGCCACAGGTATATTCTGACCGCTACTAATTACTACAATCAATGGTCTGAAGCAATAGCTTGTAAGCAATGCACCACAGAGGTAGTCACTGAGTTTATTGAAAAGCATATTATCACTAGATTTGATTGTCCATTTGCTTTAGTTTGCGATAATGGTTCTGCCTTTTCATCATTGCATTTTTCTAACTGGGCATTTGACTATGAGATTACCCTCAAATTCTCATCTAATTACTATCCACAAGGGAATGGGGTAGCTGAATCAACAAATAAAAATCTGCTTGAGCTTATTAAGAGACTATTGGACAAAAACCCCAGAGACTGGCATACTTAGCTTAGGTTTGCTCTATGGGCTGATAGAATCTGACACAAAGCGGCCCTGAACACATCTCCTTATCACCTAGTCTATGGGATTGAACCCATCTTTCCCATCCATTTGAGAATCCCGGTACTTCAATTTATGCAAGATTACCTTGAAACTAATGATCAATTGTCCTCTAGGTTGGCCCAATTACTGCATCTTGAAGAGAAACGTGACACTACCATATAAAACTTTGCCAAACATCAGGGAGTCGTAAAATGATGGTTCAACAAAAGAGCCAAGGTCAAAGCCTTTCGCATCTCTGATCTGCTCCTATATTGGGATAAAGTGCATGAGAAGAAAGAAGAACATAGTAAGTTTGATAAACTTTGGTTGGGTCCCTATTAGATCTATGAGATCCTTGGAGACAATACATATCAACTCAAGAGACTTACTGGTGAGGAGCTACCACTGTCTGTCAATGGCCAGTTCCTAAAGCACTACTTCTAGGCTTGAGAGGCAGTCATGCCTCATTTTAGTGTACATAGTAAGGAGTTTGTTTGCTTTGGTTAGTTTAGGTTGCCTTTAGTTCAGTTTTGCTTTCTTGTCTTTGCTTTCCTTAGTTGTTAGGTGCTTTGCTTAGGTTAGTTGTCCCTTTGTTTTTGCTTGCTACGCTTGCTTTTCTACGGGGTCTTTGTTTCTGATGTGGTGGCAGTTGTGCAGACTTGCAAGTGCTTCTTTAATGGGTGAATAATCATGAGTTTTCCTTCGAGAAGCCAAGGTTTCCACTTAGTCTTTGTTGTGGATTTCATTGTTATGCCAAGGAGTATGGTGTCTATTAATTGGAAATGAGTTATTAGTTGGTGCACTAGAAGTATTTTCTAACCATATACCTCTCACACATTAAATAATCCTGAAGTAGCTAGGCGAGTCTAGGTGATCTTGTGTCAAGTGAAAAGGGTTGATTTCCTCTTCCACCACATGCACTATCAATCAAAAGAAGGAAGGTGACACTAAGTGATGCTAGCTTATATTGGGTGAAAATAAAAGGTGTTTTTCGACACCAGACCCATTACAGTGCAAATAAAAGAGACCACCAAATTGCAAATTCTTACAAAAGGTACTCTCCAGAAATGATTAACATCAAATGTCATCATACCAGAAACTTAACTGGGCATTTACCCATTTCAAAGCTCAGCAATATTTCAAAATTTGAGAATTTCCTAGTGGTAGAATGATCTCAGCTTTCTAGCTTGTCTCAGGGGATCTTAGGTGAACTTAGTTTTTGAAGGATGGGAATGAATGCAATTGCACACACTCAGGTATTTAGGATATGGATGGTTGCACTGGTTAGTGATCTTAGACTCTTTGATAAGGTACCTTGCTTTTTTTGTTTAATATGTGAGGGACACAGAGATTCTAGGTTCAAAATGAACGTTTATCATTGGAATGCTCTAGAGCATTCCCCAGTAGAGTCACCATTTGTTGTGCCTTACACACACGCCCCATTCAAAATGGAGACCCCCTCTTTTGATTTGGCTTGAAAGTCATTGAATCTCTTCATCTCGTAAGTGATTGAATGGTCAAAGTGCATTTTGACCTTTATTGAAAGACGATATTGAAAATCACTTCAAAAATCTGCTAGGTTGAATCCTTATTTTCCTTTTGAAGGGCTTGGAATGACCTTTTGTGCTAGATTTCCCTTCAACTGACCTTTGCGCTGAATTCTCACTTGTCTGACCTTAGCACTAAATTCCCATCTCTCTGACCTTTGCGTTGAATTCTCACTTGTCCGACCTTAGTGCTAAATTCCCATCGCTTCGACCTTTGCACTAAATTCCTGTCTGTCTAACTTGGTGCTAAAAATGACCTTTTCTGACTTCAGCGCTGACTTCACTTTTCTTAGACTTCTACGCTAAAAATGACCTTTTCCAACTTGCGCTAAAACCAGTGATTACCGACTAAGTTAGACAACCCCGAAAGGCCCGCAAGTCAGACGAACCTGAAACATCCACAAAGTTGTACAAACTGAACCTTTAAGTTTAGTGCTCAAAGTGACTTGCTCCAACCAGGTTCGACATGCTTGATTTCCCTACTAGGTCCAAGCTTGGCGAAAATCATGCAAACCCTAAATTGGTAGGTCATACGCTTGCGCATTAATGGTGGATTCACCATAGAATATAAGGGGAAGATCATTCATTTTTTTAATCATTTGCATTCATTCAAATGAGATTTTTGGAGTGTCATTCTTGCTGATTGATTTGCCTCGAGCTCGAAGCCGCGACCTACCTGTGCCAGCCAAACGCGCCATCGCTTCTATCAAGTAGGGTTTTAACTCTGTTATTCAAGTTTCCATTTACAAATGGTTAGGGTTTAAGCTAGACATTATGTTTTTGACAAAGAGAATGTTAAGTCAGCATTCTGGGTTAGGGTTTTCATACAAATTGTAAATTTTCATTCGAAAAACCCTAGTTTAGACTCACTGAAAAAGTAAATGAGTCGCCATGATTTAAAAAAACCAAACTTAGATGAAATTTCCTGTAAAACCCTCAGATCTTCTTGGCGCTAAAACAAGGTCCGACCAACCTGCAAAATGAACCATCATTTGGTCAGTCAGAGACCTCCAAAACTCGTGTCGAACATCTAGATCAATTCGGCACTGAAAATGGCCTTGTCTGACCCACGCGCCCAAAACGCCTTTCTCCAACTTGGTCAGAAGGTCTCAAAGACCCCGCAAGCTTTGAAATTGTCCTTTGTACTGAAAAGCCCTCATTCTAACTTTGTGCCAAAAGATCATGTCTCTGACTTGGTCAGACGCCCCAAATTCCTCCGTAGAGTTCGAAGCCTCTTAAAATTCTGCTGGAAACAATACCTCAACTTTGCGTTAAAAGCAACCCCTTTCGACCTGCGCTGCAATACCTTCCCATCGACTTAGTCAGACACTGCCAAAACTCGCGCAAGTTAGACACTATCGAAACCCACGCAAAGCATTCAAAAGCATAGGAAAAAGTAAAACCTTTGGTCGGACCTGCTCGATTTCCCCGTCGAGGTCGGATGACCCCGATTTCAGTGCTTTTCTGCTTGAGGGTTAGACAACCTTCAAATTAGCGCAAAACCAAGCAAATGATTGAATTTTATAAAATTTTTGAAGGGAAAGTGGTTTAAAATGATGGAATTAATGTTGTAATGCATTGTTAATGGTAATTTTCATGAATTTTCTTACAACATTAGATATTTGATTGCATACACTATTATTGCAATTAGATTTAACTTTCCTTCAAAAGCATGTTAGTAGTAAATAACAGATTTGCCTTAAGATTCCTTTGAAGCTTAAGGGTAGATTATAAGATTCCTTGGTATATCAAACTTATAAGGTCTACTCGTGCAGACTAAATGACTGCTCGGGCCCAAGCAATGAAGTACGAGTTCAAAGGAGTCCCTCCAGAAACCAAGATTCGCTCTGGGTGGACTAATGTAGGGGACACAGACTTTGGTCACATAGACCTAGATGACTTCAAATTAAGAGTCTTTGGTCCAAATCTAACTCCCAGAGCCAGAATACTCAGAGATAGTGGTATTGCACAAGCAATTGCCTTCCCCACTTTAGTGCAAGGTGCACAACTAATGGCCACCTATGCAAACATATATGACATTATCACAAGAACAATTCAGACAGCAAATGGGGATGTCTTGGCTGATCTAACCCCACCTTCTCTAGTTGAAACCATTGACATCCCCTAGCACAAGGTTATGACTATGCCAGACAAAAATGGATCACAAGCAACATATAATAAAGACGTAGAAGGATGTTGAAAGTATATAAATGACCATTGGGTTAAAAGAAGAAAGTCTGCTCTCATTAAGCTCCCTAGAGTACTATACAAAAGTGACTTCCATGATGAGATAGGAGACCTGGTAACCTTCCTGAGCAGAATATATGGACTACCAACAACCTCTACCTTTGAGGACTGGATGTTTATCATTATCACTGAGATACTGAAGGGGACTAAGTTCCACTAGGCTTAGATCCTCAGTGATAACATCCATGAAGCCTTCAACAATTTTAGGGAAAACAAATACTTTAGATGGATATCCTATATTGTCTATGCATTGGCGAGAAGAAACCACTATGATGGATTGTCCAAAGTTGGTGAAGTTGGGAATGACGAACAAACTCAGATAAAAGTATATGAATGGTACCCACAACTCACTTCATCTCAATCATTAATACATTTCAAAAGGGTAAATGATGCATTCACAATGTATATAGTCGGGATGCTACAAGGAAACACAGCCTTGAGGATTTTTACTGAGGCCATGAATGAAATAACCAGATATGGCAGATGGTATATCCAATTTGAGAAATTTACATACATATGGGTACAAGGTTTCACTAGGATGGCCTATAGACTCCCCAGGTATCTAGATGATAAGATAGTGCTTCTAGAGCTGTCTAGGCAATTAATACCATTTGTTGAGAAACTTAAACATTTGCATAGAACTAATGTCCAATTTCCCATCAAGTTCAGCAACGGACTTTATGCATGCCCTTCTCTGGCATCATCAAAATATTCAGACAAAGAGCTTCAGCTCCTGAATTTGCACTACTACAATGCAAGGGGTTATTTTGATCCAAATAGAGTAATGGAAATATTTGTAAGTAAGAATCTCTTCCACAAAGTGCATATTGAAGACTTTTGGGCCAATTGCCCTGATGATTACGAGGTTATGAAGAAAGCACATGCAAGGCTACCTCTGGAATTCATCAAAAGGTTTCATATAATGGCAGTCCTTGATCAGTTACAAGATGATGAAAATGTTATGGTTAGAGGACCATGGGAGGCTCAGTACCATCAGCCTATTCCATTGTCAAATTGGGCAAAATGTAGAAGAGAGCTCCCTGGAAGTTGTTATGAGAGAACCAATCAGATTGAGTAAGGCCTAGGTCAGTGCTCAAGTGGCTGTTCTGGATGAGCAAGGAATTCAGCTCACCTACACAGTAGTGGAATCAAATAAGGACTCCAGGGGAGAAGAGGATGAACCCATTCAGGTCACAGATGAGGCAGAGCCAGCTGAGCAACATAAATCAGATAGTGAAGAACATACATATCTGGCAGAAAAAGCAAAGAAGATGAAGAAGCCATCTGTAAGGTCTCCTCAGAAGAAGGATCAACCTCCCTCAACAAGGACCAGAGTTTCCAAGAAAAGAGATATGCCAAGTGGTTCTGGAAAGAGCTCAAAGGCTGAAAGGGTGAAAGTAAAAGAAGCTAATAAGGAGGATGCCACAACTAAGAATGATTCCAATCCTCCAACTGCCCAACCTCCTACACAAAGTGTTGACACTGCTGTCTCAACCCCTGTTGTTTCTGCTGCCACTTCTCCTGCCATTCCTCCTTCATTTGCTGCATCCACTTCACCCATAACCTCAGCCTCCATAACTCAAGAAACATCTCCTGCCACCTCTCTTACCTCTACCATCGCCACCACCTCTTGTTGACTGGCAATTTCTTCTAGTGCCTCTAGCAACCCTATTTCCTCCACTCTTACCATCTCATACCCTTCCACTACCACTACACCTACATCTTCTACTTCTTTATGATTGCCTCCCATTTCCACCATCCTTTTACCCCCTCTTCCTCTACCTTCACTACCCTTTTCTTCACCTCTTGTCATTTCTTCCTCCTTATCATCAGTCTTGGCTAACCTGACACAGGTCAGTACACCTTCCTTAGCCATCTCTTCTGCTGTCCCTATTTCACAAATGCCTGCGGATTCATTGGCAGTACCACTGCTGCCCAAGATTGAGAAAGTGTGTACAGAGTTGGGGTTACAGCAGCCTGAAATAGCAATTGAGGAGGAAAAGGAGGCATTGACTAAAGTAATTAATGACGACTCTCGGGAACCTTTAGCCAATGTAGAAGTTATTGACATATTTGATAGTCCTTTGGACAAAGATCAAACAGAAGAAGTTTTCAAGACTACACAAGAGAATGTAATGGAAAATCTAGAGAATTTGGCCCACAAAGAAGAGAAGGAAGAAGAGAAAAGTCCAAAGAAAAATAAAGAGTAGGAACCACCCAAAGAACTAGCTGTAATTGATAAGGATGGAGCTTCTGAATTGAACAAATCTTCTACTCCTGAATGGCTGCAAGGTAGAATGGCATATCCTGAGCCACAAGTGGAAGTGATACATCTTGACCTGAGCGCTATCCTATCACAAGCTCAGAAGCCTAAGAAGTAGAAAAAGGCTAAGATTCAATCAAGAATCTATAAGAATGAACTAGGATCAAGGATAGCAGAAATAGCGGTCCCGCTAGTTGATACAACAAGAGAACAAGTCAGGGCAGAAGATTATATCATATCTACTGTTGATCTAGGTCCAGCCACTCGTGCTCAGAGAGTGGATGATTTCAAGGGCTTAGTCACATCAATTTTGGAGCAATTAGACAAAGATGAAATGTCCAAGAAAGATTTGAAACAACAAAATGAAGAACTTCGAGCATGTCTTCAATTTTTGATAAAGCCAGTAGATGCAAGAGGGGATATAAGGAGAATACCAACTTTCCTGTCTACTGATGAAATGACTAAATTGGGCGAGGTTAGATTGAAGTCCCAAGGTACAAAAAATTGGCTACTAAAAGTTTTTGAGATAGGATGTGAAGCCATAAGTGCCTCCACTCAAGCACATAAAAGACTGGTAGAGTTGCACAAAAGATGGAAAGACTTGCCTGAAGAATGCGATTCTTTTGATGAGTATTATTCACATATGTATCATCGAGTAAAAGGTATCAGAGAATTACCCGCTCAGACTCTAGTTGTAGAGAATATTTTGACTGGGAATCAGCTGCCAAAGGCTATTGAGTGGTATCAACAGCTTCTTTTAAGAAAAGAAACCTTTGAGCACATAAAAGAAGCATATAAACCAGCTGATGAAGAATTGAGATCAGTCATATACGACATCAATGACTCTTTGAGGGATTGTAGGGAAGCGTCCTATGATGATTATGCCCCTTTTGACGTTGAGAAATGTAAAGATAAGTTGCATAAAGTAAATTTTGAGGATGACACATTTAGTATGGAGGAGAGGTTGGACAAGGCAAGCGACCTTAGAGCTAAATTCAAGGCATTTCAGAAGGCAGGGGTAGAGATAGAAAGAATACATAACAAATTCAATCAGGAACTAGAAGTGTTTGATTATCTTATAAATCATTTGAAGGATCCAGACCCGTCTGACATTAATCCCACACTTGATGCCTGGTTGACTTATTGCAACAAGCTAGCCAGTGAAGACAAGATCGACTTAGACAAGGAATCTTGATACTATTTTGAATATTCTAATAATGCAATCCCATCACAATTGTAAATTGTTGTATTCAGGGCAGCATGTGACTCTATTTTGTCTTTTCTTGCTTCTAAAATGTTCTTTTCTATTAATATACTGAGTTGGCTAGTCAAATTGACTAGATTCAATGTATTTGGGGGTAATTTTTTGTCTTTTTCATAAAGAGAAAAATGTAATCCGAGAATTGATGTGAGCTGTTATAATTGTATTTATTGATGTAATCTAGACCATCGGTGTTAAGTTAATCTCCACCTTTCATTTGAAAACTCGGTATGCTGCTTTCTATATAAAGGGCTGCCATTTCCACTATTTGTAAGAGAGATTTTGATGCCGAATTGTTGACTCTATGCCATTTGAAGTAATACAAAGCAAGTTTCTGCAGTAATTCTAAGAATCTGTATCTTGTGTTGACTCAATCTGGGTTTCATGGTTCATTTCTTGCTCTCCCATAGCTAGATTAGTTGTGCTTTTATAATGTTTATGGTTTGCTGAAGTATTTGATGAATACTCTAAGCCCATACTTTTAGTTGTTTTTTGAAGGTAAATAGCTGTGTAAAGTTAGCCTGGGCTAATTGTTGTGCTTAAGTTCAATTGCATTTCATGAGTTAAGTTGCACCGTTTATTGGGTATTTAGCAAATGAATGCGATCTGAAAATCTTTTGACCTCCATTGAAGATAGCACCATTTTCTGCAGCATTGTAGCACCCATTTCAGTTTGGTAACTCAGAAAGTTGATTTAAAGTTCTGGAATATTTGTCTACTAAAGATAACCTTTGCATTGTGAATGTCACTTAGGATCCTTCTAAAACCCTAAACCCTTTTGCATGGTCTTTAAAAACCATTGTTAGCTGTTAGAATAGGAGTTTCAGCAACACTTTATCTTGCTTATCAGTTGAAGGTCATAAAAGGGTTTATGTGTATTTGCTGCCCCAAACCGGAAGATTTGCAGATTGCATGTAAGACCCCTTGTAGGCACAGCTAGAACATACCAATTAAGAGATTCCAAGCAAGCTAAGACCTAGTTGTATTATCCTTGGAGTAGTCTTACCTATGGTAGGATACTTTTCAAGAGAGGTGTGAAACCAACAATCACACCTGCGTTGTTGTGTGCTAAAATCACCATCAACAAGAGGCACTAGCTTTGAATGTAGATTCAGTCTTGGGGGGTGCATCTCCAAACTCGGTCAATTCAAATGTATCTAATTTACCAACCAATTGATCTCTTGTGATATTTGAAAAAGATATGAATTTTTCAATAATAGCAACCTTGTATTTGTAAGAATCGGGAAGAGATCTGAGAACCTTGGCAACAATCTCATCTTCATCCAAGATTCCACCAGCACATCTAATGCCACAAACAAGCTCATTTACTCTTGGCATAAATATAGTGATATTTTCATCTTCTCTCAACTTTAGGTTTTTAAATTTTCCTTTCAAACTTTGTAGCTTGGCACATTTGACATACTTGTCTCCTTCATGCAAAAGTTTCAGTTTTTCCCAAATCGCATATGTAGTTTTTAGATCGATAACATTTTATAGCTCTGAATCAAATAAGGCACTTAGCAGAGCTTCTTTAGTTTGAAGATTGTTTTCAGCATCTCTGATTTCATCTACGGTTCTCAGACCATTCTATGGAGGAACATACTTCTTCGAAGTTATGATCCAATAATGAATTCCCATACATTGCAAGTGACATTCCATGCGGCTTTTCCAAAGAGTGTAATTGGTTCTGTCAAACCTCAGACTATCCTTCTTATAGGATGACATCCTGGATCTCCTCAAGCAGTTAAGCTCTTTTAGAGGAACTTAGCTTTGATACCAATTGTTAGATTCAAGACAGACAACTGAGAGGGGGGGTGAATCAGTTGTCCCAAAACTTTATTCCTATTAATCACTTAAATCCATTTTGTAATTCAGCAACATAATAATAAATCAATCATGGAAACATAATGCAACAATTCAAGAGAAGAAACACATTGACACATATGACACCAAAATTTTAACATGGAAAACCTAGTTAAGGGAAAAACCACAGGGTGACTAACCCAAGATTGTATTCTCTATTAAAAGAATAAGAAGAACAAAATGGCACATGCCAATTAGGGCTCACTACCCTAGCATACTGCTCACAAGAGACTCACTGCCTACAGGGGACACACTGTCTAAAGAATGATAAATATTACATACTTGAACTGAAGAATAGCATCTTCACCATGCTTGAGTCAGTTCCATTTTAGCCCAATACTTTTGCTCTGTCTTTCACTTTCCTCTTCTCTACCACACTCTCATCTCCGCCAAGATACCTTTGAAATGACTTCACAACTTCTTATTTTTACAAGACATTTGACTTTGAAATAATCATCCAAGTCGGCATACATTATAGAGCAAATACATAAATACATGACTAATTACAAAAAGACTTCACGCGGATCAACACACTATCAGCTACATAGATCTGAGACTTCAATCTTCTTTGAGGAATACTCCATGCTTCATAGAATATCTTCAAGATCATCTGTAAGATGTGTAGCTCATCCGGTCGGCCAAACTTAGGAAGAACATCATCATCCAGAAGTAATTCTTCAATTATGAGCTCAAACTTCAATGTGGACCACCAACACAAACTATACACAATCCAAAGACCTCCACAAGATTGCTTGAATCACCAAAAACATCCACACTACTTCTGCTTACTAAAATCATTCTCTCCTTCATCCAGAACCTCAAGAACACAGTCTTTCATCACTGTCATATTGGAATAGATGCTTACAGACCTTTAGACCATGAACCAATTGATTTGTCAATTCACATTGACTTCCTAAACACTCCACCAAATCCATAGAATAAGATATTGCATTTCCAGATCTCACTGGATCTATCTGTTTCACTCTGTCACTTTTGAACATCTGCCCAAACCGGTTTTACTCAAGTGGCCATAACTTCTTCAAATCTTCATATAGACCTCTCAAGGCTTTGCTAGATCATCTTAAGACACATATCTACAAACCCTTTGAAGCACATCCTTTGATCTTCATCTTAGATGGGATCTTAACCTTACTGTCTTCACCGTTCTTCTCTATTCCTGATAGGACTAATTTTCTCAATATCCTCAACATACAACTCATCCAATCCTTGTTTATCAATGCAACAGGAGTATGTTGACATCAATGACAACACCAGTTAGGCCCATACTTGCAACAAGTGATTGGTGAGAAGAAGAAAAGGCCATCATATCAGTTGGATTTCAGCACTCTATCTAAATCATTCAAAGAGCCCTCAACGAAAAAGCTTAAGAAACTATCAAGGATTTTGAGGACTCCTGAGGATGATATGATTGTAGAGACCACCATTCCTCCTCAAGATAAGATAGTGGTAGATGTAGAGCTTGATGATTTTCATATCATCAAGGCTAACTTGGGCCGAAGCACTCACCAAGCTGTGGTGAACATATTGGAGGTTGCCACTGATACTATGAGAGAGAGAGTATTGAAGGATGGAGAGGACAAGGCTGCCCTCAAAGTAGAAAATAAGCAGCTGCGCCAATACATCTCTCAACTTTTGCATGCATCTTCGCAACCTTCACTTCTTTATCCGCAGGTAATGGAGTCTTCTAATGATCAAAGGCAGTTGAGCTAGTTAGTGGTATACGACAAACATACGAAGGACTGGATTGAGGACTTCACAGCAAGGGGTGTCAACTTTCTTGCAAAGTTGACTGCAGTAGTGGCTAGTTCTAAGGATGTTCTCCTTGGCATTGAGAATATGTTGGAGTTCATGATAGAAATGGTGCCTATCTATGATAGGCTTTTGGTGAGATTGCAGGCTCTTGGTTTGAGGCCCATGACAACAGAGCATCGTTCCACAATATTTTCATGGACACATCAGTATTCCTTTTTTATTCACATCTCAAGGACATAGCCTAAAAATTGGCTATATGGAAGGAGAAACTTCTCAATGTGGAGAAGTATGTTATTGATTTTATCCAGCATATTCCAAGTATTTTACCAATGAAGGCATAAATTGCCTTGTTCATGACTTGCAGAATGAGTTTGTGTGGTTGATCCATGAGAGGTTTTGTGGAGATCCTCATGTGACGAAGATGTACCTTTTGGCTAAAATCACAGTAAAATTTGATAAGGCTGAAAAGGAGTATATGGACCTGTCGAAGACAATTCAAGATGCGAGTGTCATCCTGCAGATGAAGATTGTTCACCTTGATTCCATCATGATACTAGATGAGGCTAAAGTTGATGAATTGGAGAGAAATCTCCATTCCCAGACTTGGCCATTTTTTAGTATTTACAGGAGAGTCTATTTTGGGCAGCTGGAGGGATTTCCAAAACAATTTCTATTTTGAGAACTAACTTTGCTTTTCAAAGATAAATTTATTTTTGGATTTGTTTTGGAAATCATGCAAAATATCTTTTTGTGGAACTCAAATTGTAATAACATGCAAGTTCAGTTAACTGAATTGCATGAGACTTATTTTATTATTTTAAATGCCAATAAGTTTGCATGCTTGCATGCAACATTAGGGTTAGGTTGGAGAGTATTAGTTAACTCTTCCTTTTATTTCCTTGCACTTTTTGTTTTAGGGTATAAATAAGTGTATTCTACACACTTAATTTCTTAATGGTAAATGTTGAAGCTTTTATTGCTCACATATTATTGTTCAACTGTGTTGCATAGTTTATTACTTTGAGAATGAATATCATTATCTTTGTGAAAGCTTTATATTGTTAAGGATTCTAAGCAAGTGTTTATGATTTTATGCTTAAACATTCATTTCAAATCCTCTTTGTTCTTAAGTGTTTTCCTTCAAATCAAATCGCCAATGTTCCTTTGATTTCTTTGAGCTCTGAATTTACTTAGAGAAATCTAAAGTATGCTTTTAAATTAGTTATTCTTTTGCAATACTCAGAAAACTTCTTTAGGATTGCAGATGAGATTAAATCACCTTGTGCTCGTGCCTTGAGAAAACAAAAAGATAGGTTAATTGTATTGTCTTTTTAAAATTTCTTGTCTGAGGGAGCTTCCTCTCCTAATTTGAAGAATAGTCTTACTATACACATTGTTCCATTTTGAGTTGCACTGAAAGGTGCAAATCTAAATGTTAACACACTTGCTAATGTTTCATTGTGGGTATGTTGTCCATCCTAGAGCAAAAGACTACTTCAGGAAGTGTTAGGTGAACAGGAGAAACTAATGGCCACAACTCGCAGGAGAGATACCTTTAAGGACAAAGGATTTATCAAAGAACAACTAAAAATGTCTCAATCACATCTAGAATTTGCTCTTGTAAACTCAAAGGTGGACATAGGTAAAACTAAACCTACGCCCTTTTATTTGACCCTCATAGTGGGTAGAAAATTGCTACATAATTCAATGATAGACTTAGGTGTAAGTGCCACTATGATGCCTAAACAAATAGTTGATTACCTTCAAATAAAATATGAGCCTATGGAAAAATGGGTAATGCAACTAGACAGAAAGAAGGTTCAAATAGTAGGATTTATCAAAGAACTTCCACTCACATTGTATGCATGTCTAAATATCACCATACTCCAAGAAGTTTTCATAATATATATTCCCTCGGTCTTTGATTTATGTTTATCTAGGGATTTTATAGCCAAGATTGGGGGTTACCTCTCCTTAGATTGGTATGATCTAATTTTGAGAACCAAATATGGCTCCAAGATGAAAGTGTTGTCAGAACCACTTCACAAGGAACATATTACTAAAGAAGTAATGGAAAAATTTGAAGCAACTCACACCATGCTCACGAAATATGAAAGGCTTAACATGGAAATGATAGACAAAGAAATTGTGCTAAGTGACCAAAATGAAGAAGAATAAGTTCTTCTATTAAAATCTATGCAAAATGACCCCTATGGAAACTATGATTCTACTGGTCTAGGGACATATGTAACTTTTTATGAAGATCCTCTGATTCTAGAAGTGATAAATGTTAGATCTAGGGCACACAACTGAGAGGGGGAGTGAATCAGTTGTAAAAAAACTTGCTTCTACTTAAATCCTCTTTGTTATATAATAGCATATCAATTAATCACTCATGAAAGCATAAAGCATAAACACTAGAGCAGATACACATCAACACATGAGACACCAAGATTTTGATGTGGAAAACCCGGTCAAGGGAAAAACCACGGGGTGATTAACCCAAGGATTATTCTCTATTAGAAGAATAAGAAAAATAGATGGCACATGCTAATTAGGGCTCACTGCCCGAGCACACTGCTCACAAGAGGCACACTACCTACAAGAGACACACTATCTACAAAGCAACAAGTATCACAAACTTGAACTGGAGATTGACATCTTTACCATGTCTGGATCAGTTCCATTTAAGCCCAAAAACTCCTGCTCTGCCTTTCGCTCTTCTTCTTCGCTATGTCACACTCATCCACACCAAGACACACTTCAAAATGAATTCACAATCCCTTATTTCTACAAGGCATCGACTTAGGAACAATCATCTAAGTCGGCAAACACCTATAAGATCATTCGCAAGACGTGTAATACATTCGGTCGGCCTGTCTTAGGAAAAACACCAATATCTGTGGTTATTCTTCAAATGCAAACTCAAACTTCAATGCAGACCACCAATAAGAATTGTACATGATCCAAAGATCACCAAAACCTTTCCTGAGTCATCAGGAACAACCGCACTTTATCAGCTTACTGGAATTCTTCTCTTCTTCATCTGGAACTTCAAGAGCACAGTCTGTCATCACTGTCATAATGAAAAAGGTGCTTCCAGACCTCCAAACCATGAACAAATCTATTTGTTACTTCACACGGACTTCTTCAACACTCTCTCCAATCTGCAGAATGAGATAATGCAATTCCGGAGCTCACCGGACCAATCTGTGACACTCTGTCACCACTGAACATCTGTCAGAATTGGTTCTACTTGAGTGACCATAACTTCTTTAGATTTTCATGCGGACCTCTGAAATCTTGACTGGATCATCTCAAGACTCATATCTACAAACCCTTTAAACCGCATCCTCTGATCTTCACCTTATCTTGGACTTTTGCCTTAATGTCATCATTGTTCTTCACTATTCTTGATTGAGACTTATTCTCTCAATATCCTCAGCTCATAGCTCATCCAATCCTTCTCATTAATGCAATATGAGTATGTTGACATCAATGACAACACTGGTTATCCTCATACTTGCAACAATCTCCCCTTTTGTCATTGATGGCAACATATGATGTGAAAAACCATCAAGACAAGAACTTCTCCTTTTTTTCACAGCTCCCCTATCAGCAACAACCCTTCACATGTCTTCTCTTCCTTTACTACTCCCCCTTTGATCATCAACCACTTGTTTTTCACATGTCTTCTCTCCCCTTTTGACATCAATGGCAAAGGGCTCATACTTGCAACTTGAACACACTAGAATCATACTAGCTACTCCCCCTGAGTAGCAGCTCCCCATCATCAATCCGGATCATAAGATATGACTGTGATATCCACCGGACTGATGCACATCAGTGCATCCTAGTTCACCACCGGAGGGGCAATGACCCCTAACTTCTCCCTAAGATACTCAAAAGAGTCCTTGGGAAGAGGTTTAGTAAAAATATTTGCAAGCTGATCCTTGGAGGGTACATACTCCAATCTGACTTCACCCTTGTTCACTTGCTCTCTCAGAAAGTGAAATTTGATAGATATATGTTTGGTCTTAGAATGCAACACCGGATTCTTAGAAATATTTATTGCACTTGAATTATTACAAAAAATTGTGATAGGCTCCTCATATTCTACTTGAATATCTCTTAGCATTTGCTTCATCCACAAAAGTTGAGTGCAACTTCCTACTGCTACAATGTATTTTGCTTCAGTTGTAGACAGGGATATTGCCTCTTATTTCTTGCTTAGCCAAGAAACCAACCTTTTTCCCAAAAAGAATGCTCCTCCACTTGTACTCTTCCTATCATCCACATCTCCTGCCCAATCTGCATCTGTATATGCATGAAGAGAAAAATTATGATCTCTAGGATACCATAGACCATACTCAACTGTTCCTTTTAAGTACCTAAAAATTCTTTTGATTGCCATGACATGAGATTCTCTGGGATCAGCCTGGAATCTCACCACAAGACCAACAACCTGCATTATATCTGGTCTAGTCTGAGTAAGATATAATAATCCTCCAATCATTGATCTATACTTGGTCTAATCTGTCTTAGGAGAGTCATCATCTTTGCTCAACTTACATCCGATTGCCATGGGAGTATTCATTGGCTTTGAATCTTCCATCCCAAATTTCCTCAACAATTCTTTCACATACTTGGTCTAAGAAATAAAGATTCCTTTCTTTGATTGAGAAATTTGCAGACCCAAGAAGAAATTCATTTCACTGAGAATTGACATTTCAAACTCACTTTTCATTTGATTTGCAAAGGTTTTACACATACTGTCTCTTCCTCCAAAGATGATATCATCAACAAATACTTCAACAATCAAGATGTTTTCATGATCAATTTTGAAATATAGGTTACTATCAGTAGTACCTTTGTTGAAACCAATCTTCAAAAGATGTTTGTCCAGCCTTTCATACCATGCTCTTGGAGCTTGCTTTAGACCATATAGTGCCTTCTTTAATTTGCAAACCATATCACCATGCTTAGATAACTGAAATCCATCTGGTTGTTCAATGTACACTTCTTCCTCTAAGTCACCATTCAGGAAAGCAGATTTGACATCCATCTGATACACTTTGAAATCCTTGAAGGCAACAAATACAAGAAATAGTCTGACTGCTTCAATTCTTGCCACCAGAGCAAAGGTTTCTTCAAAATCAATCCCTTCTATTTGAGAGTAGCCTTTACAGACTAATCTAGCCTTATTTCTGATTACTTCACCAACTTTATTTAGTTTGTTCCGGAAGACCCATTTGGTTCCAATCACATTCTTGTTTCTAGGTCTAGAAACAAGATCCCAAGTGTGATTTTTCTCAATTTGCATTAACTCTTCTTCCATTGCTTTGGTCCAATTTTCATCATTGCAGGCTTCATTTATTGTCTTAGGTTTAATCTTTGAAATCAGACAACATTCATCTAAATTTTGAGCAACATTCATTCTAGTTTGCACACCTTTGCTTTTGTCACCTATGATCTGATCTTCAGAGTGGTTTAGTCTTACATACCTTGGAACTTTGGGAGTTTCTTGCACTTCTGCTTCTTGATCATGCTCATTCAGACCTGTCTCTTCTTCCCGATTTACCAGATCAGTCTGAATCTGACTTTCAGGAGAGGATTGAGCTCTTTGAACTAGAACATCATTCTGATCATCTTCATCATACTCATAAAACCTTGAGGGTTTCTCTATTCCCTCATCAACCTTCACATTTGTACTTTCTATCATCTTTCTTAGTCTCTTGTTATAACACCGGTATGCTTTGCTTTGAGTAGAGTAACCCAAGAATATTCCTTCATCACTTCTAGCATCGAACTTTCCTAGATCTTCATCTCTTTTAATGTAACATTTGCTACCAAATACTCTGAAATATCTCACAGTAGGAGTGATGCCAAACCAAATTTCATAAGGAGTCTTCCCAGTATTGCTTCTGATTTGAATTCGATTGAGAGTGTAGACTGTAGTGCTGACAGCTTCTCTCCAAAACATCTGGGGAACATTTACTTCCATCATCATTGTCCTGGATGCTTCCTGGATGGTCCGGTCCTTTCTCTCAACTACTCCATTCTGCTGTGGAGTCCTAGGAGCAGATAACTGTCTCTTTATACCATGCTTCTCACAAAAATCTATGAATTCACCAGATGTGAAATCACCACCTCTATCAAACCTCAGACATTTCAGTTTTAATCCGGTTTGATTCTCTACCATAGCCTTGAAGATTTTGAACTTCTCAAAAGCTTCTAATTTCTCTTTCAGAAAGGTAACCCACATCATCCAGGAATGGTCATCAATCAGTAACATGAAATATCTATCACCTTACATACTCTTGATTCTAGTCGGACCACATAGATTAGTATGAACTAATTCTAATAATCTGGTAGAGGATTGATCCTTGCTTTTGAATGAGACTCTCCTTTGTTTACCCAGCTGACATTCTTTGCACAAACTATTTGTAGGTTTTACCAATTTTGGAAGATCTCTTATAGCCTGAGTATTACTCATCTTGATGATGTTATCAAAATTTACATGACACATCCTTCTATGCCATAACCAACTCTGATCTACTTGAACGAACAAACAACTTTTACCAGCACCAACCAAGTGGAAGATATTACCTTTTGTTTGAGTACCAGATGTAATCTCTGTTCCAGATCTTTCAAAGATTTTGCATTTTCCATCCTTGAATCGGAGATCATAGCCTTTGTCCACCAACTGTCCAACACTGAGAAGATTGTGCTTCAAACCTTCAACATACAACACATTACTAGTTTTATTTCTTCCATTAAAAAAAATAGTTCCTCTTCCTCTGATTCTACTAGCAGAATTATCACTAAACTTTACCATTCCTCCTTCATACCTTTCAAAATCTAAGAACTTGTTCTTGTCACCTGTCATATGGTGAGAGCATCCACTGTCAATAACCCAATCATCCTTCTCTTCAACTTGGGCAGCCAAAGCTCTTTCTACAACCTTATGATTGATAGATTCAGAGGATATTGGATCTTCTTCCTTGATGGCAATAAACACCCATTCATTTCCGGATTTGTTTCCTATCTCTGATTCATCATCTGTTACTCCTTCATTATCATCTTCTTCATGAACATAATAACAATTCTTTTGGAACCTTTGTCTGTTAGAATTTGACCTTGTAGATCTTTCCGGACATCTTGAGGCAAAATGACCAATCTTATTGCAGTTGAAGCACTTAAAGGGTAATTTTTCTTCATACTTACCGGATCCTCTTGGCAGTCTCTTTGCAATGAGGGCTTCAAGTTGAGTTGTTTCTACTTCTTCCACTTCCATGTCTCTTCTTGCTTGATCATACCATGACAGCTTCCTTGAAGAGTTTTCTCCCGGATCAAAACTTTGTTTACCTTTCACATAGGCACTGGTTTTGAATGCAGATTCAGTCTTGGGGGGATCATCTCCAAACTTGGTCATTCAAATGCAGCTAGTTTGTCAGCCAATTGGTCTCTTGTGACAGTTGTATGGGCTCTGAATTCATCAATGGCAGCAACCTTGATTTTGTAGGCAGCAGGAAGGGATCTGAGAATTTTGCCAACAATCTCATTTTCATCCAAAACTCCACCCGCATTCCTAATTCCACACACCAGCTCATTTACTCTTGGCATAAAGGTAGTGATATTTTCATCATCTCTCATTTTTAGTCTTTCAAATTTCCCTTTGAGACTTTGCAACCTTGCACTCTTAACATACTCATCTCCTTCATGCAGAAGTTCCAACTTAATCCAGATCTCATAAGTAGTTGGTAGGTCAATAACATTTGAGAGCTTTGAATCAGTTAATGTGCTTAGAAGAGCCTCTTTGGTCCGCAGATTGTTTTCAGCATCTGTGATTTCATTTAGAGTTGTCAGACCACCCTGTGGAGGTGTATATGCTTTTGTGACCATGGACAAGTACGCCTTTCCCATACACTCCAAGTGACATTTCATGCGACCTTTCCAAAGAGAGAAGTTGGTTCCATCAAACTTTAGACTGTCCTTCTTGTATGACGACATCCTAGATCTCCTCAAGTGGTTAAGCTCCTTTTAGAGGAACTTAGCTCTGATACCAATTGTTAGATCTAGGGCACACAACTGAGAGGGGGGTGAATCAGTTGTACAAAAACTTTCTTCTACTTAAATCCTCTTTGTTATATAATAGCATATCAATTAATCATTCATGAAAGCATAAAGCATAAACACCAGAGCAGATACACATCAACACATGAGACACAAAGATTTTGATGTGGAAAACCTGGTCAAGGGAAAAACCACAGGGTGATTAACCCAAGGATTATTCTTTGTTAGAAGAATAAGAAAAATAGATGGCATATGCCAACTAGGGCTCATTGCCCGAGCACACTTCTCACAAGAGGCACACTGCCTACAAGAGACACACTATCTACAAAGTAGCAAGTATCACAAACTTGAACTAGAGATTGACATCTTTACCATGTCTAGATCAGTTCCATTTAAGCCTGAAAACTCCTGCTCTACCTTTCGCTCTGCTTCTTCGCTATGCCACACTCATCCACACCAAGACACACTTCAAAATGAATTCACAATCCCTTATTTATAAAAGGCATTGACTTAGGAACAATCATCTAAGTCGACAAACACCTATAAGATCATTCGCAAGACGTGTAATACATCCAGTCGGCCTGTCTTAGGAAAAACACCAATATCCGTGGTTATTCTTCAAATGCAAACTCAAACTTCAATGTGGACCACCAATAAGAATTGTACATGATCCAAAGATCACCAAAACCTTTCCTGAGTCATCAGGAACAACCGCACTTTATCAGCTTACTGGAATTCTTCTCTTCTTCATCTAGAACTTCAAGAGCACAGTCTGTCATCATTGTCATAATGAAAAAGGTGCTTCCAGACCTCCAAACCATGAAAAAATCTATTTGTTACTTCACACGGACTTCTTCAACACTCTCTCCAATCCGTAGAATGAGATAATGCAATTCCAGAGCTCACCGGACCAATCTTTGACACTCTGTCACCACTAAACATCTGTCAGAACTGGTTCTACTTGAGTGACCATAACTTCTTCAAATCTTCATGCAAACCTCTGAAATCTTGAATGGATCATCTCAAGACTCATATCTACAAACCCTTTAAACCGCATCCTCTGATCTTCACCTTATCTTGGACTTTTGCCTTAATGTCATCACTGTTCTTCATTGTTCCTGATTGAGACTTATTCTCTCAATATCCTTAGCACACAGCTCATCCAATCCTTCTCATTAATGCAATATGAGTATGTTGACATCAATGACAACACTATTATCCTCATACTTGCAACAATAAATGCATCAGGAATAATGAAAGAAGTTTCAGAAGGTGACTCTTCACTATGGACATTAAATTTTGATGGTGCTAAATGTAAAAAATGGTTCAAGGGCTAGTGTGTGTCTTATCTCACCCAAAGGAGAAAAGATTCTTAGAGCATTTCGCTTCTATTTCAGTTGCACTAATAATGAAGCAGAATATTAATCTTTAGTGCATGGTTTAATTCTTGCTAAAAAGATGGGAATCAAATAGTTAAAAGTGTTTGATGATTCTAAATTGGTGATTAAATAGGTTAGAGAAATAGCAGTAGTTAATAATGTTAGGATGAGATCTTATCACCACCATGTATGGGATCTAATTGAACGGATTGATGCCTTCAATGTTGAAGTAATTCCAAGGGCTCAAAATATTGAAGCAGATAAGATGGCATAGATAGGATCACAATTCGACCCAATGAATGATCTCTTGATCAATGAAAATGTAGTCAAAATGGTCATTTGGTCTACTATCCTAGACAATGGAGATCATTAGCAAGTATTTGAAATTGATTCTCAAATTGCCTTGTTTTTATAGCAATTAGGAAAGTTTGCTAATCAACTTCAGTCCAAGATTGAAGAAGCTTATGGTGATCAAATAGGTCAATTGAAATCAAATAAACTTCAGAAGGGGTTAGTAACTCTGGAGACTCTTTTTGATCTCGATGATGCAAAATTGGATAAGAGAAAGTTCATGGCAAATAAGGATGATTATTCTGAAATAGAGGTCAGTGATGGTAAGAAGAACAAAGTAGGAAATGTTATTACCTAGGATGAAAGAGATAGATTAATCTCTTTTTGTGAAAAATATGATAAGGTAATAGCTTGGAACTACGATATCTTTGGGGTTATAATAAAGAGATATTGCAACATAGTATTGAGTTGGTCGATGGGTCAAAACCAGTTTAACAAAAATAAAGGCCTGTTAATCCAAAAGTTGAATCTCTCATGGCCCAAGAGCTCAAGAAATTGATCGGCTCCAAAATCATCTTTCCGATCAAACATTCAACATGGGTATCAAATCTAGTTCTAGTTAGAAAGAAAAATGGTGAAATAAGGTTATGTGTTGATTTTTAGGATTTGAACCGAGCATCTCTGAAAGATCATTATCCTCTTCCTTCAATGGAGTAGATTCTTCAAACAATGGTAGGAGCAGAAAGATTCTCCTTACTTGATGGATTTTTGGGGTATAATCAGATTTGGATCAAAGAGGAAGATCAACATAAAACTACCTTTACTACCAAATGGGAAACTTTCACTTATGCAAAAATTCCATTTGGCCTTTCAAATGCTAGAGTGACCTTCTAGCGTGCCATGGATATTGCTTTCAGTGGGTTGATAAATAAAATCATTCTGATTTATCTTGATGACCTCACTGTACTCACCAAATCAAAAGACGATCATTTCAATCATGTAGAGACAATTTTTCAAAGGTGTTAGGAGTTCAGAGTTTTGCTAAATCTAAAGAAATATGTGTTTGGCATACCTCAAGGTAAACTACTTGGACACATTGTCTCTAAAGAGGGAATCTCCATAGACCCAGACTGAGTAAAGGCTATCATAGATCTACCCTTGCCAGTAAATAAAAAGGAAATGTAGTCTTTCTTAGGAAAGATCAATTTTGTAAGTCGTTTCATCTCAGATTTTACAAGATTGGTTAGACCTATCACCCTGATGCTTAAAAAGGACCTAAATTTAAAATTGAGCCTCGAAGGTAGACATGCTTTTGAAAAGATTAAGATGGCTATCTCAATAGCCCCAGTCCTGGTTAATCCAAATTTCTCAAGGGATTTCATGATGTATGTATACGGAGGGGAACACAGCATAGCAACGATGTTAATCCATAAAGATGGTGCTCAAGCTGAAGAGCATTCGATTACCTTCTTTTCCAAGACCTTGCCAGGGTATGAATCAAAGTATAATTTTGTAGAGAAACAAGCCTATGTAATGGTAAAAGGCTTGAAGAAGTTAAGACATCTGGTGACCAAGAATAATATCATGGTATATGTGGCTCATCCAAGTGTTCAAGAATATATTATGGAAGGAGAAATTACCAAGAGGAGAGAAAATTGGATCCCTAAGATCTTGGAGTATGATGTTGAAGTTACGCTAACTAAACTCTTTAGGGGTAGGGGTCTTTGTGAGTATATGGTACAACATTTAGATCCTTCAACGGAGCCTGAAGAAGCTTCAAAGATGGTACTAGTAAATCAAGAGGAGGATTTGAGTTCATGGATAATTGATAGAGTGTGTTTCATGGAGATGAGACAATACCCAGGTTAGCTTCCCTATCGTAAAAGAAAATTCTACAAGTTACAAGGATCCAGTTATTCCTTGGTAGATGGCATTCTAGTCAAATAGAATTTCAATAGCATTTTTCTTAGATGTGTAGAAAAGGAGGAAGTTGATAAGATTCTATATGAATTACACTATGGAACATCTAGGGGGCATTTCTCAACAAAAACTACGACAACAAAAATAATTTGTGTAGGATATTATTGGCCAAACCTCTTCTCAAATTGTCATGAAATGGTTAGGAAATGTCAACAATGCTAGTTCTATGCAGGAAAAAGAAGAAATGTTGCTATGCCTCTTAATCCAATTGTAATAGAAGAGTCATTTGCACAATGGGGTTTAGATTTCATAGGGATGATTAATCCAATGTCGAGCACATGCCACAAATGGATCCCCACAGCAATAGACTATTTCACAAGCTGGAGTGAAGTAGTTCCATTAAAGGAAGCCATGAAGAATGTTATCCTTATTTTTCTAGAAGAAATTGTCACCAGGTTTGGTCCTCCTAATACAATTACATCTGACAATGTTAAGGCATTTATTGGGTCAAAGATCTTTGAGTTCACTCTGAAGAATGGTATTTTCTTGAAAACATCCTCAAATAATTATCCACAGGGAAATGGTTTGGCCGAGTCAACAAACAAAAACTTGATCATGCTTACTAAAAGAATGGGAGCAAATCATCAGAAGGATTGGCACATGTATCTGAAGATAACATTGTGGGTAGACTGAATTACTCTGAAACAAATTATCAAAACATCCCCTTATGAAATGGTATATGGAAAAAGGGCTTCAATTCCAATATCAATGGAAATTCCATCCCTTTAGCTTATTAAGAAACTTGATATTGAAGAAGATGGAGAAATGTAGGTTAGACTTGTAGAATTGTTGGATCTCCAAGAGAAAAAAGAATCAACGCATGACACGATGATCAATCACCAACTGATAGTAAAATGATGGTTTGATCAAGGGACTTCAAAACCAGGTTTCAAGGTAGCTAGTTGGGTTTTGAAATGGGAAGAGAGAGCCACCAAACTAGGCCAACATGCAAAATTTGACTTATTATGGAGGGTCCTTTAAAGATTGTTGTCTATAAGCAGAATAATGAATGATTTAGAAAGTGAGATAGGAGAAGTCTTGAAAATCCTAGTCAATGGGATTTTTTTGAAACATTTCCATTGATTGAGGTTGCAATATTTGTACATACTTAGTGCAGGTTGCATCTCCTAGCATTTGTTACTTCCCACCTCTTTTCAAATAAGAGTCAGTTGCACAATGTTTTAGTTCTAATATTACTTTCATAGGCACGCCACGTGTCTGCTCCTAATAAAGAGTTTTCTTCAAGTTCTAGATTGAAAGAATAGCTCAACTACCTCTCATGATGGGCATTGAATGATAAAGCCATCTTAAAGCTCCAATCATAATACCAAAATCCCAGAAAACTCTAATGACAAGAGGTTTAAACATGTGAATTTATGTCAGTTCTGAGAGGCACCAACATCAAGGTCAGAGCCATAAATTCACATGAAGGGGAGGCTATTAAAATGCACTTTTAGTTTGGAATGGTAATTTAAGAAAATACAGATTTGAGAGAATTCAAGAAAGTGAAGAAGAACACTTTGCGATTTGTGGTAAATTGCTTTAAAATTTCAAAAGGTAAGGTGTTACGATCTAGGGTAAATGTTGTCATATTTTGCCTAATCCAAAATATCCCAAAAAATCCATCCTTCCATTGGAAAAATCCAATCTGAGAAAGCCTAAATGGAAGGAGATTTCCCTTAGAAAATCCCAAAAAAACCCTAAAAAATTCTAAGTTTTTTGCCATTTCTTTTGCCTTAGTCAGCAAAATTCAAGTTTAGCAAACCTTTGGTTCAGTGGTCCGGCAGTTCGCTAGTTCGTCAATTTGCCAGTTTTCTAACTGAAGGGGCGAACAAGTGACGGGATGCAGCTAAGGTAGGAAGTGGCAAAGTGGAAAAGGTTTTCCTTTATCGGTGAACCTTGATTTTTTCGATTGGCAAGTTCGCAAATCAGTGACTTTGCCAACAAAGGGAAAGGAGAAGGGGCATGGCAGCAGAAATTTAGCTAAGTCAAAGAGCAAAGAAGGTTTTCAGTGAATCGGCCAAATATTAAACTTGCCAAATAGTTTGAACTTTCAAAAGTTTGCCAACAGGGTGATTCACTAATTGGAGGGCCCAAAAGGAAGAAAGATGAAGGAGCAGAGGTGATGGTTCTCCAAACAAAGGATTCATTGATAAGGCGAAAATGGCTAAGGAAGACATCAGAAAGGAATGTCAGTCGAGGACAAAGTAAATAGGTCAGGAAATTAGTGAAAGTGTGAAAAGAAGAAATAATTCACGATTTCCTAAATTCGCCGACAGGGCGATAAGCCGATAAAGAAGCTAAGCAGGAGGCTCGGTTAGCTCGTGAAGAGGTGATTGCTGACTGAAGGAAAAGCTAAGGAAAGAGATAAACCAATGAAAGGAGAGTTGGTTTGCCAAATGGAAAGTTCATCAATAAGGTGAAAAAAGTAAGATAACGTGGCAAGTCGGGGAATCTGCCAAGGAATAAACTTGCTAAGTGGTTTGTAAATATGGAGATTCGTTGATAAGGTGACAACTTGGTCAAGTTCGCCAAATGGTAAGTTTTCCAATAAGGAAAAATAGAAGATGATGCAAAAGGCAAAATGGAAGACCGAGAGGCCCGAGAAGCAAAGAGAGAGCCTAGTTTTGAAAATGAGGTTTTTGCCGATAATGTAAATGATAGAAGCAAAGGGGTTCTAAAGATGAAGAAATCGCTGACTAGAGAAGAGAAGAGAGGGAGATAGTTCTGAAGAGTGAGATTTTTCTGATAAGGCAAGATAAAGTAAAAATCAATGTAATTTTAAAGCATGTACTATAATGTATTGCTTTGAAATATTTTGAAGTATTGTAATAGGCTTTTAAAAGGTGTGACCTTTATGGGTGCCTTAAGACGTGCTTCGAGTGACACCATTGCTGCAAGTAGAGGTTGCAAGTAGTTGAAATAGTTTAGGGAATTCAGGGTGCATGTACTAGATATGAATGAAGAGGACGAAGTACCCTCTGCAAATCATGCTTCCGTAGGTCCTTCTAAGGACAAAGTCAGAGCACAAGATATGGGCAACCTTCTAGGCTATGGATTCTTCAACATGCCAAATTAAATGCAGCATGGATTCTCCTCAAGGTCCGCTGATCTTCTGACACAAGATTTTGAGCTAAATTAAATGCAGCATGGGCACAATTTGTTGACTGATTTTTAAATGCCAAAGGTTGCACGATAGATAAAAATGCTATATATACATGCAAAAATATGAAAAAAGTTGTTGGTTGGTTGTGTTGGGTCACTTCCAGAGGAAGAAAGTTTATTGCAGGTTTAGGCCTTGTGGTTTTCTCCAGAACTGGGCAGATTTGATGGACTGTGCTCTTTTGTTGAGCCTCTCATGTCTCTGTACCAGTTCACCAATCGAGAGTCTACCATTTTGTGGCAACTTGGCAAACATCATTTGATGAAGACACGGCTAGCATGATGAAGTTTGGTTGATCATGATGTTTAATGGTGTTGTCATTGATGGAAACAAGAAAGAAACAAGGATTCAACAAGGTTGGTAACAGGGATTTAGGTCGAAGAAAGAAGACCTAAGGATTATGGCTAAGTGTTGGCAATAAGACAGTATTATGATCAGCATTAGTCTGCAATTGAATATCTAGCCTTGTGGATCTAGTAAGATGTTTCTAATCCCTAGATGATCCTAAATCCAAAGTTTCATCTTTTGATCATCTTCGGAAGTATACTTTCAAGAAGCTTAAGTTTGGCATAGCAAAGAACAACAGTAATCAGTGTAGAACACCTACTTGTTTTGGTCCGCCCTCTTCCAGTAATAGATATATCTTAATGCAATTTTGAGGTGTTGTAAACACATGTCTGAAGTCTCTGAATCCAAAGTTGCAGAGCTTGAAGTCCACCGGTAAGGCAGTTATGAGCATCTAAGTATCGCTACATGCTTAGACAGTGTTTGATAGTAACATAATTCAACTTTTGATGGTTTGCATTTCATCGCATGATTATATTATGCTATGTGGTTCTGAAGGTAAGCTTGGGGATGCCTAAAGAGTCTTAGCTATGATTTTGAGCAAGTTTTGTGGTTTGCATCGAAAGTTGTGTTCTGATAGTTAGAATGAACCTATGATAGTCTGTGTATGAGGCTGACTTGATACTTTGATCTGTGTGTGATAAGATCTATTGATTGGAATCATATCCTAAGTGGTTCTATAGTTGAAGCTGACATGTATGAACATGTTTCAAGTGTTGAATTGTCTCACAAAGTATTTTGGTGAAAGGATTAGATCGACAAGTTACACAAGGCATAACTACACGCATCATCTTTGTAGGCCGACCTAATTTGAAGATTGAAATGTTGCGGATATATACGAGATCCATTTCGATGATTGACATAGATGTGTGTGAATATGAATGTGTATGTGCAACCTAAATGAAGTTTTGTGATTTGATTAATGTGACAAGTGTTTGAGAGAAAGTGTTATGAATAGCAGAGCAATGTGACATAGCAGATCATGATGAAGAGTTTTGAGACAGTATTCTAAGCTTCATTAGAGCTATACCCCATGCATTTGTAGTGAGCTTATGGGAGAAGCTATGGCAATCTTTGAGAAGATCATGCCTGGTGTAAAGAAAGACACCTCCTTGACTCCTACAGTACAAATGAAGAAGCTTATGGAGTCAATCAACTCTCATTTTGAGTCCCTTGAACAAGTAGTTGAAAAGAAGGTAGGGCTGAGATTGACAGTAAAAGGTTAGTTGAGCTCAACTATAAATACTCTCAAGATAAAATCTTGTTAGATAAGAGTATAAAATATGCACAGACAACCATCAAAGAAACTAGTGAAATATATCAATTTTGTCAAACCTAGCCTGGGATAACTAAAGAGTTAAAAGAAAAGATAGATGGATGGGAAGCTCAATTGATTAAGATTTCCAAGACCTATGATCCTGTGAAAGATGCTATTGGAAATCAAAGAGAAGAAGTTGAAACAATTCATTCTGACATAAATAAGTTGTAGATCCAAAAGGAAGTCATAAAACACAAGATGAGTCAGCTCTGAGAGATTGTAAGTTTTGAGATTGCATCCATGATAAGGCTTGTAGCAATAGCAAATTAGACAAGACAAATCATTGAGGCCCCTACTACTATGAAGAAGGTAGAAGAGTTGGTGTCCCAAATCAATGGGCACATACAAGTTTTAAGTCATACCAAGGTCAGGTGGGATGAAGATGTAGCTCAACTGAAGAAGATCTACAAAGATATTCTCCCTGCAAGCTAGTAAGGTATTTGACTTCACATGTATATATGCGGATAGTACAAATAGTTTTGAAGTTTTGGTGTACATAGATATCTATCACTTGTACATATTTATGTATCATACACCTTTTCCATTGATGTCAAAGGGGGGGAGTGAAGCATGTGAAAAACATAAAAAGAAAAATAACTAAAAAATAAAGGAGAGATGCATGCAGTTAGGAGGAGCAGTGTGTAAAAAGTAAGGGGGGGCAGTGTGATGGTTTTTCACATCATGTGTTACCATCAATGCCAAAGGGAGAGATTTTTGGCAACTTGGCAAACATCATTTTATGAAGACACGGCTGGCATGATGAAGTTTGGATGAGCATGATGTTTGATGGTGTTGTCATTGATGGCAACAAGAAAGAAACAAGGATTCAACAAGGTTAGTAATAGGGATTTTGGTACGGGAAAGAAGACCTAAGGATTTTGGCTAAGTGTTGGTAGTAAGACAGTATTATGATCAGCATTGGTCCACAGTTGAAGATCTAGCCTTGTAGATCTAGTAAGATGTTTCTAATCCTTAGATGATCCTAAATCCAAAGTTTCATCTTTTGATCATCTCCGGAAGTATACTTTCAATTATCTTGAGTTCGGCATAGCAAAGAACAACAATAAACAATGCACAACACCTACTTGTTTTGGACCGCATTCCCCCGATAATAGATATTTCTTAATGCCATTTTGAGGTGTTGTAAACACATGTCTGAAGTCTCTAAATCCAAAGTTGCAGAGCTTGAAGTCCACCGGTAAGGCAGTTATGAGCATCTAAGTATCGCTACATGCTTAGAAGTGTTTGACAGTAACACAATGCAACTTCTGATGGTCCGCATTTCACCACATGATTATATTATCCTATGTGGTTCTAAAGGTAAGCTTGGGGATGCCTAAAGAGTCTTAGCTATGATTTTGAGAAATTTTTGTGGTTTGAATTGAAAGTTGTGTTCTGATAGTTAGAATGAACCTGAGATAGTCTGTGTATGAGGTCGACCTGATACTTTGATCTATGTGGAGTAAGATCTATTAATTGGAATCATATCCTAAGTGGTTCTATAGTTGAAGCTAACATGTATGAACATGTTTCAAGTGTTTAATTATCTCACAAAGTATTTTGGTGAAAGGATTAGGCTGACAAGTTACACAAGGCATAAACTACACACATCATCTTTGAAGGATGACCTAATTTGAAGATTGCAAGTATTACGGATATATATATATATATGAGATCCATTTCGATGTTTGATATAGATGTGTGTGAATATGAATGTGTATGTACAACCTAAATGAATTTTTGTGATTTGATCAATGCGACAAGTGTTTGAGAGAAAGTCTTATGAAGATCAGATCAGGATGAAGCATTTTAAGATAGTATTTTGAGCTTCATTGGAGTTGTACCCCATGCATTTGTAGATGTAATTACAATAGTTCATTTTGGTAGTGAGCCACTCATTCTCTCTTTCTTTTCTCTTGGCAGTGAGCATATTTTTGGATAGTGAGTCCTTAGGGTAGTGAGCCTTGGACAATGAGCCCTCAGGGAGTGAATCTCTTTGTAATTTAGTATTGTTACTACATAATATATTGTGAGTTAACACTCACCGTGGTTTTTCCCTTTTTAAGTTTTCCAGGTAAAAATCCTGGTGCTCATGTATTATAGTTTATGGTTGTGCTTTCTATGCTTGATTTGCTTTACTGTTATCGAATGTGGCAAATTGATTAATGGTTTAATAATTGAATGGTTTAATAGAATACTGATTCACCCCCCCTCTCAGTATTCTGGGTGTTCAATAATTGGTATCAATGCCTAGTTCCTTGGAAGAAGTCTAACAGCTTGAGGAAGATCTTGGAGATTGAACACATGGCAGCTAAAAGGTATCCTACTCCTCTTGAAGAAATTTATCCAATTGGAACTACAAAAGAAGAATGCATGTTTGTCAATAATGAAGAACTCAAAGTTTCTCTTGAAGGCCTTTAAAGGACTGAAGAAGAAAACTGAGATTTGAAGGAAAATGTAAAGGAAATAGATGATTGCATCAGGAAGTTGAGGGAGCAAGTCAAGAAGTTCAAACAAAAGCATAAGGAAGTTAGTGAACAATTAAGATCAGGAAATGACGTCTTAGATGAAGTAAAAGTGCAAATTGAAGATAAGGCAAAAGTGGAAGAAGACCTGAATCAATTGGTGAAAGGAAAATCAAAAGAATGTGCAAAGATTGAAAAAGAAGTTATGAACATGAAGTGAGATTTGGAGAAGGAAAGAGCTATGAAGAAAAGTTCAAGATAAATTCTGCAAAACTTGATGAGATGCTTGATATCCAGAAGAACCCTAATGACAAATAAGGATTAGGATTTGAAAAAGGTGAAAGTTCTAAAATGGGTCAAGCAATGAATGTTGAAATCAAGAAGGACAAAGGCAAGTAGATCTGGAATCAAAGGAATAGACCTAGAAGATCACCAGTCAAACAACCAAATGCTCAAAGGTACCCATCTTTCAATGGTTATTGTAATTCATGCAATAAGTTCAGTTATAAGGCTACTCAATGTAGGAGTGAAGTGAATCAAAATGTTCCATCTTTTTCCAGTCAGTGCTTTACATGCAAGAGATTTGGTCATAAAGCTAGTGAATGTAGAAGTCAGATAAGCAATGGTTATGACAATGGAAGGAATGCTCAATCTTTCAGAGGTAACTGCTTTACATGCAAGAGAATTGGTCATAGAGCTAGTGAATGTAGAAGTCAAATAAGGAATGCCTATAATAATGGAAGGAATGCTCAATCTTTCAATGGTAACTTTACATGCAATAGATTTGGACATAAGGCTAACCAATGTAGATCCAAAATGGATGAAAGGAGAAACAGTCAGAAGAATGTTGTGTGCTATAATTGTAGTAGGCCTAAACACATTACAAGGTTCTGCAGAAGCAAGAACATGAAGAAGGATATTCTAGTTGAAAGGAAGAAACTAGTACAAAAAGTTGATGCAGTAGAAATCAAGAAGGAGATGAACAAGATGTAGGTTAAGAAGGATTTTATTGAAGCCAAGAATGAGTCTGTGCCAGACTCTGGTGTAGAAACTTCCTCCAGGAAGTAAATTGGGAGCTCTAGCTCAAGGGGAGATTAAATGAAAATCTTGTTCGCCTAGCCAGAAAATTAGTGCAGACATCTAGCATGTAGATGTGAATTGAAGAACAATATATCAGATCTTTTGAAGAATAGTATATCAGATCTTTTGAAGACAATTCTGGCAGAAAAGAGCCTAATGTGGAAGATTGCAGAGAAATTTGTGTTGACTGTAAGTAATAGAGAAAGTGTTGACAACTTTTTAGAAACAAGCATTTATGGTGATTAGATTGTGATGAAAGGGTTTATAAGCAATCTCATTCAAAGGAAACTCACATTGCACTTGAACTCTCAAGCAACCAAGGAGATTTGAGTAATGAAGCTAAAGTGAGTTCAAGTGTTTGGCTTGAAGAAACCCTAACCAAAAAGCAAAGAACAAGGTATTTACAGTCATCCCTCTAAGAAAATGATTTCATTGAGCAGTAAGAATGTCTACTCCACAAGTAATTGAGATCACTGAAAGGCCTCAACCCAAATTTAAGAAGCATCCATTTAAATCCCTAGAAATAGATCTTGATGTTGTGTTTTCCAAAGTGCCCTATGGTATAATGCATAATGAGGATATTAGGGCTTACATTCATGCAAATATGGAGGAATATGATTATGTAAAGTTAGGGCAAGTGTATTTGAATGAGTTGACAGATGACAAACTGGAATTGAAGAAAGAATACAGTACTCTACATGAGAAGAAATTGGATACATGGTTAGATTTTCCTATCTTCTATGAAGATGTTGGGTCAGGTATGTCCTAAGCAGAATCCATGATGAATTCTTTTGGCTGAATGTGCCTCATATGATAACTAAGGATGTCATTAAGGCAGTTACAGGTTTGTGTTCCACCGGAATAGTTCTTGCACTCAAATCAGTGAAGAATGATACAATGATGAAGCTAACTGGTGCCAAATTTGACAAGAGGGCGTTAATTGTCAATGATATAGAGGATTCGATAGTCAAGTTTGCCTCTATGGTGATTAGATATAAGGTGTACTTCTCCAACAGGGAGAATTTTGTTTCAGCTACTATCATCTACACTGCATATGAGTTGGTAAGGAAGAACGTTGACTATGACTTGTGTGAGCTGCTCTGGCAACAGCTGATGGAGAATTTGAAGAGGACAAAAGGTACCAAGTACCCATTCAAATATGATACTCTTGCCATCTATTTGCTATTCTATTTCTTGAAGGAATTATTAGGTATTCATAATATTGTTTGGTTCAATCATTCCCCTGGCGCAGTACAAATCAGAAACCATTTCTAGAGTATTGGAAATGATAGTACTCAGAGTGTAGCTCTCTGGGGATACTTCAAAACATTCCAGGGCAAAATGCAATCTAGGGTTAGAATCCATAGAAAAGTAGTAGAGAAGTATAAAGATGATATTATTTTTATGGTGACCAAAGATCAATGCCTCATGGAGGTAGTGGAACTGAGAACAGTGTGGGTCCCAACAATAGGATATGAGGTTACCAAGGACATTTTGACTGGTTTGGTAGATCTAATGCTGAGCAAACCCAAAGATCCCAAAGAAGAAAGGTTTAGAATTTATGAGGAGAAGTCCCTCAAAGTTCATCTGGAACAAAGACAACCTGAGACCAAAATAAATGTAAGGAAATGGGTAGAAGATTATAACAAGAGCCAAGGATTCACAAAGAAGTAGATAGATGAAGCTAGAGCCAAGGTACAAGCCTTTGAGGTAGCAAAAGCTTTGAAAGAGAAGATTGAGCAAGCAGGTGCTCCGAAGAAGCATGAAGTGAAGATTGAACTTGTCAAACCTTCTCCAAGGACAAGAAGGAATACTAGGACATCCTCCTCTACTGTAAAGACAGAGCCTGATGAGAAGAAGCATAAAAGAAAGAAAACAAAGGCCACCAATAGAATATATGTGAGCCTTGGTAGTGGAGAAGAAGAAGAAGAAATAGAATCTAATGAAGAGATAAAAGAAAAGAGGGCAAAAATAGATGAAGCCACTACAAGCAAAGAAGTGAAGCCCTCCAGAAAAGATAAAGGCAAGAAGAAGAACAAGAAAAATGAAACTAAGAAAGATGAGGCTACAATGACTCTAGAAGCCACAATTAATGCAATGGCTGAGCATGGGAACTTGAAGCCAATTGTTGATATGTATGATGAATGCTCAAATGTTAACAAGGTAACAATTGAAGAAGCCGTGGTAGGATTTTTAGACATGTTCAATAAAGCATTAATTGAAGTTGTAGATGATTTATCAGATAGTCTAGCCAGCATCTTAACTACAAGAAAATAAGGGGTTATGGCTAAAGATGCTGAGTTGAAGGAATATGTTATGATGAAACTGTGTCCAAGTCTCACTAGTGAAGACAAAGTTAAGGTCACTCAAAATCTCAATGAAGAATTTAGAACCAAGAGGAGAATCAATACTCTAATGTCGAGGGATATTGAGAAATTGATGAAAGAGACTAATGAGAAAACTCTGAGTGTACTTCATGAACTTCACATCCCAACCGTGGTAGATATAGATGAAGAAGAACAAAATGTTAATGATGATAGTTCAAATGCAATTCTAGGAGTGAATGTTGAACAGAGTGTGGATCAAAGTGCAATTACTCCTCCGGTAAACACTTGGAATGATGAAGAAATGAAAGAATCTGCAGAGGAAAAGAACTCTAAGAAAATAAAAGTGATGTCTAAGGATAGAGTCTCTGAAGGACAAGATGATCAAAGGAATGAGGTAAATGAACAGATGATTGATAACTCAGCTCTGGAAATAGAGGGAAATGAACAAGAACCTACTCAAGAAGACCCTCTGGAGAGACATGATGCTCAAGTGTCTCAGGATGAAGGCAAAAGAGACACTGTTGGAGAAGATTCAGTTGACTCCCTATGAGAGTTTTTGGAAAAAATAGAAAGAAACTCAGATTTTGTCTGCACCTAAGTTAAATTACAAGGACCAATAAACCTGGCTACAATGTCTCCATTATAGAAACTGAAGCTTGGGTCAATTTTTCAAGCAACACCCCAAGAGAGATCTTGAAGTCTCACATGGAGGATAGTGAGCTTATGGGAGAAGCTATGGCAATCTTTGAGAAGATCATGCCTGGTGTAAAGAAAGACACCTCCTTGACTCCTGTGGTACAAATAAGAAGCTTATGGAGTCAATCAACTCTCATTTTGAGTCCCTTGAACAAGTAGTTGAAAAGAAGGTAAGGGATGAGATTGACAGTAAAAGGCTAGTTGAGCTCAATGATAAATACTCTCAAGATAAAATTTTGTTAGATAAGAGTATTAAATATGCACAGACAACCATCAAAGAAGCTAGTGAAATATATCAATTTTGTCTAACCTAGCCTAGGATAACTAAAGAGTTAAAAGAAAAGATAGATGGATGGGAAGCCCAATTGATTAAGATTTCCAAGACCTATAATCCTGTAAAAGATGCTATTGGAAATCAAAGAGAAGAAGTTGAAACAATTCATTCTGACATAAATAAGCTGCAGACCCAAAAGGAGGTCATAAAACACAAGATGAGTCAGCTCTAGGAGATTGCAAGTTTTGAGATTGCATCCATGACAAGGCTTGTAGCAGCAATAGATCAGACAAGGCAAATCATTGAGGCCCCTGCTACTATGAAGAAGGTAGAAGAGTTGGTGTCCCAAATCAATGGGCACATACAATTTTTGAGTCATGCCAAGGTCAGGTGGTATGAAGATGTAGCTCAAATGAAGATCTACAAAGATATTCTCCCTACAAGACAATAAGGTATTTGACTTCACATGTATATATGTGGATAGTACAAATAGTTTTGAAGTTTTGGTGTACATAGAAATCTATCACTTGTACCTATTTATGCATCATACACCTTTTCCATTCATGTCAAAGGGGGGGGAGTGAAGCATGTGAAAAACATAAAAAGAAAAATAACTAAAAAATAAAGGAGAGATGAATGCAGTTAGGAGGAGCAGTGTGTAAAAAATAAGGGGGAGCAGTGTGATGGTTTTCCACATCATGTGTTGCCATCAATGCCAAAGGGAGAGATTGTTGGCAACTTGGCAAACATCATTTTATGAAGACATAGCTGGCATGATGAAGTTTGGCTGAGCATGATGTTTGATGGTGTTTTCATGGATGGAAACAAGAAAGAAACAAGGATTCAACAAGGTTGGTAATAGGGATTTGGGTACGGGAAAGAAGACCTAAGGATTTTGGCTAAGTGTTGGTAGTAAGATAGTATTATGATTAGCATTGGTCCACAGTTGAAGATCTAGCCTTGCAGATCTTGTAAGATGTTTCTAATCCTTAGATGATCCTAAATCTAAAGTTTCATCTTTTGATCATCTCTAGAAGTATACTTTCAAGAAGCTTAAGTTTGGCATAGTGCAGAACACCAGTAATCAGTGCAGAACACCTACTTGTTTTGGTCCGTATTCCTCTGGTAATAGATATTTCTTAATGCAGTTTTGAGGTGTTGTAAACACATGTCTAAAGTCTATAAATCCAAAGTTGCAGAGCTTGAAGTCCACCGGTAAGGCAGTTATGAGCATCTAAGTATCGCTACATGCTTAGAAGTGTTTGACAATAACACAATGCAACTTCTAATGGTCCGCATTTCACCGCATGATTATATTATGCTATGTGGTTCTAAAGGTAATCTTGGGGATGCCTAAAGAGTCTTAGCTATGATTTTGAGCAAGTTTTGTGGTTTGAATTGAAAGTTGTGTTCTGATAGTTAGAATGAACTGTGATAGTCTGTGTATGAAGTCGACCTAATACTTTGATCTATGTGGAGTAAGATCTATTGATTGGAATCATATCCTAAGTGGTTCTATAGTTGAATCCGAATGTATGAACATGTTTCAAGTGTTGAATTGGATTGCAAAGTATTTTGGTGAAAGGATTAGGCTGACAAGTTACACAAGGCATAATTACACTCATCATCTTTGTACGACGACCTAATTTGAAGATTGCAAGTGTTGCAGATATATATATGAGATCCATTTCAATGTTCAATATAGATATGTGCAAATATGAATGTGTATGTGCGACCTAAATGAAGTTTTGTGATCCGATCAGTGTGACAAGTGTTTGAGAGAAAGTGTTATGAAGAGCAGAGCAGTGTGATAGAGCAGATCAGGATGAAGCATTTTAAGATAGTATTCTAAGCTTCATTGGAGTTGTACCCCATGCATTTGTAGATGCAATTACAATAGTTCATTTTGGCAGTGAGCCACTCATTCTCTCTTTCTTTTCTCTTGGCAGTGAGCATCTTTTTGGATAGTGAGTCCTTAAGGCAGTGAGCCCTTAGGGAGTGAGCCTCCTTGTAATTTGGAATTGTTACTACACAATATATTGTGAGCTAACACTCACTGTGGTTTTTCCCTTTTTGGGTTTTCCACGTAAAAATCTTGGTGCTCATGTGTTATGGTTTATGGCTGTGCTTTCTATGATTAATTTTCTTTATTGTTATCGAATGTGGCAAATGGATTAATGGTTTAATAATTGAATGGTTTAATAATTGAATGGTTTAATAGAATACTGATTCATCCCCCCTCTCAGTATTTTGGGTGTTCAACACTATAATGTATTGCTTTGAAATATTTTAAAATATTTTGAAGTATTGTAATAGGCTTTTAAAAGGTGTGACCTTTATGGGTGCCTTAAGACATGCTTCGAGTGACACCATTGCTGCAAGTAGAGGTTGCAAGTAGTTGAAATAGTTCAGGGAATTCAAGGTGCATGTACTAGATATGAATGAAGAGGACGAAGTACCCTCTGCAAATCATGCTTCCGTAGGTCCTTCCAAGGACAAAGTCAGAGCACAAGATATGGGTGGCCTTCTAGGCTGCGGATTCTTCAACATGCCAAATTAAATGCAGCATGGATGCTCCTCAGGGTCCACTAATCTTCTGACATAGGCTTCTGAGCCAAATTAAATGCTGCATGGGCACGATTTGTTGATTGATTTTCAAATGCCCAAGGTTGTACGATAGATAGAAATGCTATATATACATGTAAAAGTATGAAAAAAGTTGTTGGTTGGTTGCGCTGGGTCACTTCCAGAGGAAGAAAGTTCATTCCAGGTTTAGGCCTTGTGGTTTTCTCTAGAACTAGGTGGATTTGATGGACTGTGCTCTTTTGCTGAGCCTCTCATGTCTCTGTACCAGTTCACCAATGAAGGAGAGTCTATCATTTTGTGTCCATTTCATCTTTGTAATGGTTATTTAGCCTCTATGATCAATATAAACTAAAATTTGTCTCTCATTGTTCTTGAACTATGTTTATTTGATAGATGTAAGATGTGTATTGTGGATAAAATGATCCCTTTCATACTTTCATCTCTCTGCCTTAACCTCTACTTGAACCTACATGAGTCTGTGTGAATCCCCTTCAACTTTGAGATCATTACTGTGTTATGACAGTTGCATCTGAACACCCTAAATCTTGGTGTATCACCATTTTCCTGTCTGCATTCCTTCTATCCCTTTTCCCTGATTATCATTAGCATAGGTTTAGCTTAATTCTTTGATTCTTAAGCTCGGAATGAGGAACCGGCTTTCTCTGGAGTTCTGATCTCAACTACAAGGTCCCACACATGTCATTGGAATGCTTGAACAAGCTTCAAGCAGGGTGCAATTCCACGTGATAACATTAAATATAACAGAGCTATAAAATGGAACCATTGGAATCATCTTCTGGAAGTGATAGTGCAAGAAAGCTGAGGAGTTCATTATCAAATAAATTACAGGAGATTCCCCTAGAATTGAAAAATAGTAAATCATATGCCTCAGCCCTTGCACAGTCGAAGCCAAAGGTTCCAAATGTCAGGGAGCTCAGGAAGGGTAAATGTCAGAATTCAACTTTAGTTTTTGATCTCGTGAACCATATATTTGATCCTGTGCTCACCAAGAAACCTAAGAATTTAAGAGATGGATCACATGCACAAATGCTTGACAAGGTTAGGGTGGGAGAGTTAGAGACTTTCAGAATAAGGATATGGAGTTCTAGGTTGGCTCAGTACATGGTCCCGTTGGTACACCCGTGTCCTGAATTGGTGGATGCTTGTGTGTGTGGTTATGACCAAAGCACCAGAATAGTCAAAGGAAGAAATATCAAGATAGTAATTGATCCTAATGCTATTAGAGAAATCCTAGGGATAAAGTATGACCCTTTAGCCGACTTATGTAGCTTTGTGAAGTTGGAGAAGATATGGGAGACCAAAGACAACCAACTTGACTTTCTAAATTTAGAGCTCCATCTAGAACAAGATAATACAGTATTGTCAGATCTTCCCATCACATTATCAAGTTTCATGCACGATGTGCAAGATGCATGTCCCATGTTAGCCTTCATTTTTGGCCTTGATGAGGATACCAATGTTCATGACTTCCAGTTGACCACGATTTTCCATCTCAAGACAGTTACCAAGAAACAGGCCTATAAAATGGACTTCTTAGAAGTTATAGCTGACGGGTTATGCTACCAATTGTCTAATTTTAGCCATCAATAATTTTTTAGGTATTCTTCTTTTCTCTTACATCTAATGTTGTTCCAAAACCCACAATTCTTCCATCTTCACATGCATTTGACTATGACCGACAAGTCCATAGATGCACAAAGGATTGTTCTAGTTTCGGCATTGAATCATTTACTATTAGTTACTTCTAACTACTATGAGTTTTCAAAAACTTTCGTGGCTCCAGCTCTTTGATCTTAGCCAAGAAAACATCACTTTTAGGGTAAGTGACAAGCAGAAGGGTATCATGTCCAACTCTCGTGTACCCTATGATTGATTCTTCATGGCCCATTACACAATGATTAGAGTCCATGGTTTCAAGGAGGACCATTTCAGGCTTCCTAAATTCTTAACAGATAGAATCCTGGCTATAGAACTGGCTCACCAGTTAGACGTAATAGACTTTGAGTGTGGGGATGGAAGGAAAAAGAGAGCCATATATGACATCCCCTTCTCAAAGAGTGGTATTATAGTGGTAAAAAGATAGGATAAGCACTTATTAATGTTGAATCTCATAGATCTGGGCCTCGATATAATTAAAGATCAATGGGTATGTTGGGGTTTCTTCTGAATCAATAGAGGGTTTGCCAATTCCAATGCACAGGCAGATTCAGCCAACAAATACAGGAGGTTGCGTGAGCTACCTCCCCTTCACTTCTAGTTCTGCCGCACCAAGGGGGGTATCCCTATAGCTAAATATTTAACCTTGACTCACCCAATGACAAAAAAATTTAGCTTTACAACAATAGGTAGAATACTCTCATGTTTGGACCAAGATTTGCATGATAAATCACAAGGCTGGCAATGTTCTTGGACATATCTAACTGGTTAGGAATGAGAGTATGCAGGGGTCCTACTTCTACTCCTACAAACTAACAGGTTGGAATTATGAAATGATTTGTATTTATATTTTGGATGCAAGACAGGGGGTTTTGGATCATAACTACTACACAAGGGCAGACTGGTGCCTATCTCAGGGCAAGGAGTCAACTAGACATATACAAGTGAATGATTTGCACTGGCATTCAAGTTTCAAGGGGTTAGATTGGTGTTTGCCTTACAAACACCTCCCAAGACTGAGTATTTAGCTGCCTCTACTTATGAATATCCCAGCTGACATACATTCTTCTTAATACTTAACCTAAAATAGTTTAATCCACTCCTTGAATGGAGGTCCAAAGTTAAGCATGCAATATAGCAATCTATATCCTAAAATCTAAGTAACCCTTAGCAACCAGATTCAAAAGAAGGGATGCATACAACAAATGGAGACAAACAGCTAAACACATGCAAAGAAGTATTTTTCATATAAAAACAACATGAAACTAAACATGTATGCAACATGCATTCAAATGCAACTCATAAACTCACAAAAGAGACATAACAACCTAGAAATGCTCTATTTTTTGTTATTTCTCCAAAAAAATTTGCCCAAGTCTTCAACAACCTCCAAAAATGAGTAACACAGTTCGCTTATATAGCAAGAATGTGTACTCAGCATTAAGTACAATGTTGTTTCAAAATTCTGCCAGATACAATGCACCATTTGAATGGTGCCTAAAACATTCAATGCAGCAGAGAGAAAAAGAGGAAAGGAGCTGGTGAGATTGGAAATCATGCAGCCGCTTGGAGATTTTCTTCTTTAAAAATAGTAGTTGACCTATCCATCAAGATCCATACCTCTACAAATTTTCCATTAATGCCAACCTACCCATTTTCTGGAAGTGCAATGGTTGCGTGCTCTAAAGTTTCTTTCCATTTGAAATGCAACTGTGAACACATACAAATCTCTTCCTATTCTTGAAAGTTTGAATGATGGCCATCGATTCTTTTCCTCCTGCTGAGATATGCGGCTTCAATTTGATCGGGCAATCCCAATCACCCACTTTGAAAAGTCACCATCCAATGAAAATGTGCCATGCAGGTGGCATTTTCCCCTTTTGACTTTTCGCAGTGTAAAAACACTTTTTACCTTTTTCACCCATTTTGCCTTTTTCGCCTTCAAATCTTTGTATATGCAATTGTATGTACATACAACTACCTTTGGACACGTGTCAGCACCTAATTGGTTCGTCGTCGTTAAAAAATTGCATCTCCATCGGTGAGCCATTGTATCTTCATTTGCATTTGAAATTGTATGTGCAATTGTATATACATACAATCACCACATACAAGGGCGGACCCCAAATCATTATGAATCAATTTGAAATTTCAATCGGGTCCAGGCATTGTATGTTTTCCCTTTGTATATCGGCTTTGTATATCGCATATACAATGCGAACATACAAGCAAAACTATATACAATCATACTTTGTACATTGCAAACATGCGTCTGACCTTTGTATGTTACCTTTGTATATGACCCTTGTATGTGCAAACATAAAACACGGACATACAAATAACGATGCAAACAAACACTTGTGCCTTTATTTATCAACTAAACTACATATTCACTTCGGGTTTGGGCCTTGTATCTAAGAAATGTATATGCCCTTTGCATATGTGATTGTATGTGCAAAGATACAATTGCATGTCATACAACTGGTGGGCCCAAGGCTTTGTATCTCTTATGACATGTTTCCTTACATGTGCGACTTGTATATGAGATATAATCATCTTTGTATGAAAGCAGATCCCACTTTCCTTTGTATATTCCACTTTGTATATGGTCCCTTGCATGCTTCCTTTGTATCTTCATCGGCCAATCGGAGAAACCTTAGACTTAGCTGCCGATGAGGCTTGTCTCGCCGATGACCCTTTGTATATCGACCTCTTGTATATTTTCCTTCACATATCACCTTTGTATATGGAAACATACAATGGTGAATGTATATGTGAATATACATTCAAAAATGCATACACAAATACAAAGGATGAAACTGAGAAATCCCTGCGATGAAAATACTTGAAGCTAAAAGATTTCTGGGTTTTTTTGGGTTTTTGGCAAAGATTCTCAAGGTGAGATTTTGGGACTTTTTGGCAAGGCAGAGCATGGGTAATTGAACGATTTAAGCTTTCTCTCCGTCTATTCAGGCTTTCTCTGATCGAATTTCTTTGATAGAAGGAGGGAAATAGGAATACTTTGGGGCCAGGTAAAAATATGACAACAGTACACACAAAGATACATGCATACAACTAGAGGCCGAGGGACCTAGAAATTTTTGAAGGTTTACAATAAAAATGCCTAAGAATTTTTAGCTCGAAACCTTAACTCCAGGTGCAGGCACCACCATTGGCTTTGTTTGGGGATGCATGCCTCTTGCAAGCATGGTGAGAACTCCAGATCTCTGGGATGCAGACCATGCCTTATCCATTGGGCAACAGAGTTGAACGCCACATCAATCCGCATCAAAAATCACATTTTTTAAAAAATATACTTGGCAGCCCAGGGCCACCAAAAAGGAAAAACTAGAATTTCCCTTTGTCAAATATCCAATTTTCTTTTGATTTCTTCAAATGAAGCTTGAAAACATTTAACCGTCTATAGCACCCTACGTTGCAATTATTTGTGCTGCTGCTTCTTTCTCTTTCTTTAACAAATCTACAACAAGCTTCATCAGCATACATTATCATCAGCTGTAGAATGTCATCATCATATGAGTCACCAATGTTGCTTGGAAAAATAACAAACTCATATGAAACAAATGAATCCACATCAGAATTTTGCCCTTCTTCAAAAAATAAGAGCTCCTCTATATTAAACACATAGTATTCAGGCACAAGCAACATCTCATAATTATATTCATTTTTATAAACATTCAGATATCCATCATCATTGTGCTCAACAATTTTATCATTAAGGTCCACCTAGAATGCCTCAAGAGAAGGCACAAAGAACTTAGAGTGCAACCCCTCACTGAAAGCTTTGTAGTCACCCCTGCAACCAACACTATCCCCATTTGTATGAGCATAAACATCTGCAACTTGTCCATTCACATCTAAATAGTGACCCTAATCTCTCTCTTCACCAATGCACTGATAATCAAAAGCAAACATTTCAACCTTTGCATTGTAGAGGAGGTCATAATTTTCAAGGAAGCACTCGTACTCAGCATCCATATATATTTCATCATCTGAAAGGCTCACACATGAGTCTGAATGTTGACAGTCATCAACACATTCTCTACCATCCCTTGAATCAACATCTTCTGTATTCAGAGTGAAGCTCTACATATCTGCCTTGTACAAATAATCATGAATAACTGGGATATGCCTATTGCTGCAGGACACAACTTCATGTATATCTTTCATTTCATCATCTGAAACGCATTTTGCATCTGTAGGCTTCTCTTCTAGAGGCTGATAACAATCTTTGTCTTCACCGTTACAAGATGTGCCCACATTTTCTACATCTTATTCATGTTTATGCATCACATCATGACTGCACCTATTGTTTTGAAATATATTTCCCTTTGTAAAATCATCTCTTAATGAGCACACTGGGATAGTTGAAACATATTCACTTTGAAAACTATTTTGAAAGCTTGCAATCATGAAACCTATTGGCATTCCATATTTTTCATTGTTTTCAATATCCATAGCAAATCTGTAATCCTGGTGAAGGCTGACTGGTTCCTTATCTCTCAATAAATAACTCATTTCTTCATCAAATGTAGCCAAATAAATTGCCAAGCACAATGCATCATTGGGTCTCATATATTTAGGAATCTGCTTGAGCAACTTAATAAATCTAAGATTAAAGGCTAGAATTAGTTCCTCATCTTCCTTTTGGATATTCATGAAATGTATGATCAATGAGGCCAAATCAAATCTTTCACCAAACTACTCTAGGAATGCAACTTCTAAATCTACCCATGAAGAAATTGAACACATAGGCAGGTCTGAAAACTAGACCCTAGCATTATCCTCTAATGACTGAACAAAGAGTCTCATTACTACATCTTTAGCATCTACCTCATAATCTTCTATCACATTACAATTTTTTTGCAGATGTTTGTTTGCAGACTCAGAATTTGATCCACTATATTTTGGCAAATATTTTCTAATCTTATTGGGGATAACATTTGGGTAACCATATATTCCTTTGAAATTTAGGGCTTTATATCTTTCAATAAAAAATTGTCATCTTTGAGAGCACAACCAAGACTATTGCTCTATTTGAATCATTTTGAGTGAAAAGATGGAATACCTGGAAATATGTTGTAGCTTTGATAGGTTCAATCAACAGAGTCACCACCTCTCACAGAGAGGACATAATATCAATAAGGCACTTTTGTTTTCTAGATTCATCATGCCAGCAGAGTACCACATGGTCTTTCTTTGGTATTGCTACAACAACTTCACTGGAAACTAGATTTTACAGCCTTTAAATTATTCAACTCTATCCCCAGCAGAGTCGCCATCTTGTTGGGGTTTCTTCCGAATCAGCAGAGGGTTTGCCAATTCCAATGCACAAGTAGATTCAGCCAACAAATATAGGAGGTTGCGTGAGCTGCCTCCCCTTCACTTCTGGTTCTGCCACACCAAGGGGGGTATCCCTATAGCTAAAGATTTAACCTTGACTCGCCCAATGACAAAAATATTTAGGTTTACAACAACAGGCAGAATACTCTCATGTTTGGACCAAGATTTGCATGATAAATCAGAAGGCTAGCAATGTTCTTAGACATCTCTAACTGGTTAGGAATGAGAGTATGCAAGGGTCCTACTTCTACTCCTACAAACTAACAGGTTAGAATTATGAAATGATTTGTATTTATGTTTTGGATGCAAGACAGGGGGTTTTGGATCATAACTACTACACAAGGGCAGACCGGTGCCTATCTCAGGGCAAGGAGTCAACTAGATGTATACAAGTGAATGATTTGCACTGGCATTCAAGTTTCAAGGGGTTAGATTGGTGTTTACCTTAAAAACACCACCCAAGACTGAGTATTTAGCTACCTCTACTTATGAATATCCCAACTAACATACATTCTTCTTCATACTTAACCTAAAACAGTTCAATCCACTCCTTGAATGGAGGTCCAAAGTTAAGCATGCAATATAGCAATCTATATCCTAGAATCTAAGTAACCCTTAGCAACCAGATTCAAAAGAAGGGATGCATACAACAAATGGAGACAAACAACTAAACACATGCAAATAAGCATTTTTCATATAAAAACAACATGAAACTGAACATGTATGCAACATGCATTCAAATGCAACTCATAAACTCACAAAAGAGACATAACAACCTAGAAATGCTTTGTTTTTCGTTATTTCTCCAAAAAAATTTGCCCAAGTCTTCAACAACCTCCAAAAATGAGTAACACAATTCGCTTATATAGCAAGAACGTGTACTTAGCATTAAGTACAATGTTGTTTCAAAATTCTGCCAGATACAATGCACCATCTGAATGGCGCCTAAAACATTCAATGCAATAGAGAGACAAAGAGGAAAGGAGCAAGTGAGATTGGAAATCGTGCAGCCGCCTGGAGATTTTCTTCTTTAAAAATAGTAGTTGACCTATCCATCAAGATCCATACCTCTACAAATTTTCCATTAATGCCAACCTACCCATTTTCTGGAAGTGCAACGGTTGCGTGCTTTGAAGTTTCTTTCCATTTGAAATGCAATTGTGAACACATACAAATCTCTTCTTGTTCTTGAAAGTTTGAATGATGGCCATCGATTCTTTTCCTCCCACTGAGATATGCGGCTTCAATTTTATTGGGCAATCCCAGTCACTTGCTTTAAAAAGTCACCATCCAATGAAAATGTGCCACGCAGGTGGCATTTTCCCCTTTTGACTTTTCGCAATGTAAAAACACTTTTTACCTTTTTCACCCATTTTGCCTTTTTCACCTTCAAATCTTTGTATATGCAGTTGTATATACATACAACTACCTTTGGACACGTGTCAGCACCTGATTGGTTCACCATCGCTGAAAAATTGCATCTCCATCAGCGAGCCATTGTATCTTCATTTGCATTTGAAATTGTATGTGCAATTTTATATACATACAATCACCACATACAAGGGCAGATCCCAAATCATTATGAATCAATTTGAAATTTCAATCGGGTCCAAGCATTGTATGTTTTCCCTTTGTATATCGGCTTTGTATATCGCATATACAATGCGAACATACAAGCAAAACTATATATAATCATACTTTGTACATTGCAAACATGTGTCTGATCTTTGTATATGACCCTTGTATGTGCAAACATACAACATGGACATACAAACAAAGATGTAAACAAACACTTGTGCCTTTATCAACTAAACTACATATTCACTTTGGGTCCGGGCCTTGTATCTAAGAAATGTATATGCCCCTTGCATATGCAATTGTATGTGCAAAGATACAATTGCATATCATACAACTGGTGGGCCCAAGGCTTTGTATCTCTTCTGACATATTTCCTTGCATGTGCGACTTGTATATGAGATACAATCGCCTTTGTATGAAAGTGGACCCCACTTTCCTTTGTATATTCTGCTTTGTATATGGTCCCTTGCATGCTTCCTTTGTATCTTCATCGGCCGATCGGAGAAACCTTGGACTTAGCTGCCAATGAGGCTTGTCTCGCCGATGACCCTTTGTATATCAACCTCTTGTATATTTTCCTTCACATATCACCTTTGTATATGCAAACATACAATGGCGAATGTATATGTGAATATACATTAAAAAATGCATACACAAATACAAAGGATGAAACTAAGAAATCCCTGTGATGAAAATACTTGAAGCTAAAAGATTTTTGGGTTTTTCTGGGTTTTTGGCAAAAATTCTTAAGGTGAGATTTTGGGACTTTTTGGCAAGGCAGAGCATGGGTAATTGAAAGATTTAAGCTTTCTCTCCTTCTATTCAGGCTTTCTCTGATCGGATTTCTTTGATAGGAGGGAAACATGAATACTTTGGGGCCAGGTAAAAATATGACAACAGTACACACAAATATACATGCATACAACTGGAGGCTAAGGGACCTAAATTTTTTTGAAGGTTTACAATGAAAATGCCTACGGATTTTTAGTTCAAAACCTTAACTCCAGGTGCAGGCACCACTAGGGTATATGACCTTGATGGTTTCATGGTAAAATGGTTATCCCAATGGAAGGTTCCAGCCCCACTTGACCATAAGAGTCATCCTTTTTTGAAGCTAGATGGTCACCCTCGACTAATTCACCTGATGTGTATATAGAGTTGGAACAGATTCCCGTCGAACCTCTTTGTCCTTGGGAAACATTCTACACACCCATAAATACTTTTGATCCTTCTAGGTTGATGACTCGTGGTCTTAGAGTAGCTCTCCTAAGAGAAGATTGGAGCACTGAAAAGATCAACACCTATTGGAAATATAGGCAATAAATCTATGAAATGGAAAAGAATTTTGGTGATATGGACACTGATGAGACCTGAGATAAATTATGGGATGATGAGCATGAACCGTCTGCTTCTCCCTATGATGTAAGCAATCTATCTGGAAAGGAGGCTGAAGCAGAGGAAACGAAGAGAGAACATGAACCATCAAGGAAGAGGAGGAAGCTACAATTCAAAAAAGACTGATGAAGAAGAAGAGGCAATTGTTTGGGCACCATCAATAGGACCAATATCCAATGCCATGGTGACTAAAAGGATCTAGGTAAGTATTTATATGCCCTCTTCTACTTCTCAGTCTTCTCTTTCTCCATCAGTGGCACCCCTCATTTCCATGATTCATCCATTCCCTGCCACTACGCCCATGACCCCACCATCTTCATTCTCTTCACCCCTCATCTCACAATTGTCAGCCCCCCCTTTTAAATTTGCCTCCATTTTCTCCATCTATCATCATGATGCAACCACCATTTCCCATTGGTCCTGGATCTATCCTAGGACAACAAGTAACCATACCATATGGTTTTCCCCAAGGTTTCCCTTTCACTGGAGGCGTCATTCAATCCCCAATAGATTTTCACCAACAGATTGAAACAACTAGGAAGGCACGAGAAGCCCACCTAGATAAATAGAGAAAGAAAGAAGGGAGAGCCCTTGCAATGTCATGCATGTGATCATTATATGACCATTCGCAACAGTCATTAATGATTGCACATATGACTCCCACAGTGGTCAAACTGCGAGAGAAAATGAGACCATAAGATTACTCTATTCATGTGGTTGGATTGAATCTTATGTAGGCTAGCCCGCAAGATAAAGTTGAGCTCATGGAGGAGACACCAAAGTATATAACTACAGACTTCATAAAAAGAAGTAAGAAACTTGAGAAACAAGAACTTGAGTTATCGCAAGTGAACGACATTGTTGACCGATTAAATGCAGAGGCCAAGGAAAAAGAAATAGAACTTAACAAATTGACACTTGACTTGCAAGGAAGAGTTCCAAAGGAAGTGCTTCAAGATGAGTAGTCAAAGAAAGCAAGTTTATAGACAAAGTTGAGTGCCACTAAAGCTTCAATTGAGTCCTTGAGCTAGGAAAAAAGCATAGCAGAGAAGTGCCTACAAGAGAGATTGGATGAGGTGACTCAGCTCCACAAAAGCCTCTCAGACCTCACGGATTCAAACAAACAGCTCTAGGATGAACTTTGGGCTAAGGATAAATAGATAGTGTAGCTAAAAGAGGAGCTCACACAAAGGTCGCAAACTTATGGGGTGTTGCCAATGACTCAAGAGCTGTATATTTCATATTGGGGCAGAATATTAGAGGAAACATCATAGCTCAAGCCTGTGCTTAAATTCATATCAAATGCTTAGACACTCAGTGTAGAAGTAAGTGTAGCAGTGGAAAAACCCTCTCTTTGGTCACACCTAAGGTTGTTGAGTCTCAACTATTAGTCAAGATGTTGTATAATCCTTCAGAAGTACTTCAAGAAGCAAGTGTGGAGAACAGTCACAGTGAAAGTGAATGAATTCCTGAGCTGTAACAAAGTCGCTCTTAAGTATAAACCTCATCTGAATGCTTTAGAGCAGGTTGTGAAAGAAATGAAGGGACACATTGAAAAACTAGTCCAGTTAGGACTCCCCTCCCCATTTCTTGATGATAAGACAGTATTGACAGAAGAATAGATAAGAGCTATGTTGGTAATCAAGTAGAATGATTAGACTTCCTTTCAGGTTTTGAGACAAACATAAAGTGCTATAGAGGTGGAGAAAGTTCTGCAACCACTCACTCAACTAGAATTTTAGATGAAACTTGCAGTTCAAAGCTTATAGAGCTTCTCTTACAAAGAAATCATTGATTTCAATAGAGTCTTTGAGGTTCTAAAGAAGAAGGAGCAGTCATCTGAAAATGAGTGGGCATCTCTACAGCTCACTCTCCATGAGCTATGATGTTGTTCTAGGTATGGTATCACAATTTTGTTGTTTCAGTGTTATTAATTGTTCCAAAGATTTTGAGTTCTTCTCCGCAGACACAGGTCTCCTTGTGAGTCACCAAGAACTGTAGAGCAAAAGCCCTACATTTTGAATTCTTCATTCTTATTGGCTAATGATAGATAGATTCAATTATGGGAGCCCATTCAATCAATTTCTTAAGGCATCAATAAAAATAATAAAACTAAAGGTCGGGAGCAATATTGTTGGAGCAACAAAGTCTAATATGTCACGGGTTTCTATGGGACAATTTCGTCTCCCCGTCAATTTTCATCCTGGATCGAAGGATAGTAAAGCCGCAATGTGTCATCATGGCGCACCTTTTTTATGTTGTCAGTTTTGGCAGTGTATTCTTTTGCACCATTTTTTGAGGAATCCATGTGTCTCCACCGCGCAAAGGGCTGAGGCTCTTAAAAGAAAAAATCTTTCGGGTTGTGCTATTGGTTCAAAGTATAAAGAGTCACCAAAGGATGGGTCCCAGTGAAGGAAATAGAAGCATCCACTTGTCGGCATTGTGCATCACAGAAATAAAGGGTTTCTGACAAAAAGAAGATGTTGCGCCATTGGTGCGAGCTAGAGTGATTAGATTATTTCTTTTTCATGTAGGGTCGAGGAATGGTAAATCTACAATTCGAGTATTCGTAGGCATAAGTGATGCATTTTGACTTTCGTTTAATTCTCATTGAACTGTTTGTTTCTTTACAGAATCTCCAAGATGAGAGATTGGTTTAAATAAGCATGTTTTGTTATATTTTAGGGGTTAGAAAAAGAGACATAAGGGACTAGAAAAACAAAAAAAAGATTTTTGTAAAAAGCCTTAATGGGCACTTCTCAAGAAAGAATTGAATATTATGTGTCTATGCAAATCATGGCCTTTCATAGTTTGTTATCCAATCAGAAATGAAGAGTGGTGAAATTTTGTGCTAATTTATTTCAGGATCCTAATGTGTTGTTTTTGATACATCTCAGCCTATGTGATTCACTTGAAGTAATAACATTTAAGAATGCTTGAAAGCCATGTGTTTACACTCTTTTGAAGGCTATGAATTAGTGTTGTTACCATTGAATGGATGCATTGTGCTTTTCAATTATTTAGGTGTAGGATCATCTTTTGGCACATCGCCACAGAGTAGATTTTATTCGTATTTGTTTAGTTTTGAAGTGTTTCACTCTTTTCTTCCATATTTAAAAGATTCAAAGAAGAGTTGGCTTCTTTAAAATCCAGAGGTTATCTCATGAATCAAGTCCCACATTTATGAGATTTCCCATTGTTGGTATTTATATGCAAGTTTAATCATCAACAAAGAAATGGTAACACTTGCATCCATTCCCAATGTATGAAAAGGGGTTTAGAGATACAAGTAACAAACTAAAGCTACAAGGGAAATTTTGGGGTCAATACATAGTATGTAGATGAGATAGAAGCAGATGCAATTCCTCTTGATGATTTTGACATTGTTCCTAGAAGTCCTTATCTTAATCTTAGATATGTTTCTTTTATGAGAAGGGATGACAAGTACAAATGGGTCAAGGATAGAATTAAGTACATAATGAAAGGATAATAAATAAAGGCCAAAGTAGCTATCATAATTTCTAATCAATATGTTAAATTAATTCAAGAAACCAAGTAATTTTGTTTATTTTTGCTTAAAAATAAGAAAGAAAATGGACTAGGGATTTCTACCAATACTAACTCTAAAGTGAAAGGATTGGGTGAAGTCTTGTAATCTTTTTAGGAAGTATTCACAAATCCAAGAGGATTTCCACCAAGAAGAGAGGTGGAGCATGAGATTTAACTCCTACCAAAATCTCCTCTACCTAACATCAACTTGTACCAACAATCATTACTAGAGAGAAATGAGATCAAGAAATAACTTCAAGAATTATTGGAGCAAGGGGTTATTTTCCCTTATACTTCACCTTATGGATCACCCATAGTGATGGTGTAAAATAAAGATGGTTCTTAGAGGATATGTATTGATTATAAATCTCTTAATAAAATCACCATTAAGAATAGGTATTCTCTTCTAAGAATAGATGATTTGTTAGTGTAACATAGAAAATTGCATACCTTACAATTTCATGTTATGTCTTGAACTCACTTTAATGTCCATTTTCATAGAATGTTCTAGGACCACTTGGACTCAACCTTGGCCTATTTCCCTTGCATTAAATTTTTTCTCCATACTAGAGCATTATTCTTATCACTCTCCTTAACACACATGTCAAATTTGACCCTTTTCCCTAGGACAATAGCACAATGTAAAAATGTTTGTGCGATGCACTGGCATCTCAAGTTGTACATTGCCTCAAAACAACTATTATCCTTGCATATTGTTGCCTCATAATGCCTCGTGACAAATGTAACATCCCCACGGATGTACTTTTCTATCTTTATCCTACCCTAACCAAATCTAGAAATAAAACTAATAAAAGAGCCTATTTTTATAGATGATAGGATCTTCCCTTTGGCTCTCTTTCTCCATCTTTAGCTTTGTAATTTTCCTTTTAGCACTTCCCCAAGTTCTCTAGGGTAATGAGAGCATCTCAGAACGAACATCTGAGAACATCAATGTCTTCGGTAGGTTTAAATTTCTTAAGATTGCCTCAAAAACACACACAACTATGCCACAAAGTGGAATCAGACATAGTTCATTTCCCACATTAACCCTTAGAGAAAATTTCATGCAAGTTTAAGCAATTTCAACAACAAGCAGAAAACATATTCAATAACATAACCATTAGACATGAAAGATGGAACAGAAGAGATGAAACACAGATTTACATGGGGAAAACCCTTTCGAGTAAAAAACCCCACACTCCAAAAGCCCATATCACCATTGTATTATTCAGCAATAGAATACAGTTACAAATACAATTTAGGCTCTAAGCCTTTACAGGAGATTTACATCTTGTTCCATTCTAGAGAGAATCTGGTAGCACACCCTTCTCTGATCAGCTTCAATCAAAATCTCTCTCTTTCTTACTGTTGCAGAGCGTTTAATGTTCTATTTAACATTCACTCTTACACAACACTAGGAAGATGATTCAATTCAACTTCCTTAGTGAACTGGATAGTTACACAACCTGTAACTGTCACTTCCTTCATTGGAACCAATATTTGTGATATGCATTGCCAACATGTCGATCACGTCACCGTCCTGTTCCATTTCACCGAGTCAACCTCATCGCCATATCGGTGAGACACCATATCGACTCCCATCGATATAATGTAGTCACACCAATATCACTCTATGTGGTCCTTACTATCGAGTCAGCATGGCTTGCACCAATTATCGCTTCCACCCTGACAGCTTAGGTCCCACCAAGTCATTGCGGACCATCATATCGGAATGTCGGGGAGACCCTAAACAGAGTCTCACCAAAACACCAAGTCACCTCAAAAATAGTTCATACTACGATGTGGTCCCACTACCTTCGTCAGCATCGGAGTATTGAAGAGACCCATTTCGAGGTCCTGTCGAAACACTGAGTCACTTCGATGCAATCAACAAACCACTATGAATTAGGTTGTCGAAGAGATGACTAAAGGGGTCTTACCAAACTGCTACTATCACAGTGATATCTCATATTGGCTTGTCGAAGAGACTCCTTGGAGGCTCTCACTGATATATCATGTCTCGCTGATGCAGTCTATGCACACAATGCTATCAGGATATCGGGGAGACAGTGTGACGACTCACGCTAACATACAACTGTCTCACCAATGAAACCACACCTGAATGCAGTACATTTGAGGCATTGTTTCTCAACATTCTCCCACTTGACGAAGAATGTACAGGCTCCCAAACAATGCTTGAAGTCATTATATCAGCAAAGACACATGCATCAACATCCTAGATATCCACCATCTCAGGCAACGGTTCTAGCCATCCTCCACAAGAAAGGAACAAACCATGGTGTATCTATAACAGTCTAATCCGAGACACCAACAATAGAACCAATGAACTATAAAGGCTTCAATACATTGCCACCACTCCACTGTGCTCAACAAGCCATACAAAAGCACAAACAACATCAACTTCAAAGACCAAACTAGAACACAACTGTGAAGTCACCCTATAGAAACAAGATAGAAACATCAGCTAGAACAACAGCCAGGAAACTGACTGCTCCCATCCAACTGATTAACCCACATGACTGAAAATAGCACACACATCAAGTGCTAATCCATCCAATCACTCATACCTAGAAGGTATTCACATTAGCAAACTCATGCCACCTACATATACACCCATCAATTGAAAATACAAGCTCCATGTGTTAACCAGTCGAAGAAGACCAAACACATCCAAGAACTCCCACTGCATGGGTAATACAGATCTGAAAAAGATCATGGCATACAAAGTCTCCAAAACTCTCCCAAGTTCTCCACATCCAACAAAGGAAAGAGATAACATAATTTCCATGTCATCACCCAAGAACATAAGTGAAAACACATGACCATAAGCTAGTGATCACAATTAGCGCCAATCAAACCTCAAACCAATATTGTGTGAAAGAAACCATCCAAGAAGATAATCAGGACCATACAGAGAAACACTGCACATCATATATCTTTAGAAAATCCTCCTACATACACCTCTGAATGCCAACTGTGTCTAGTATGATCTCCTCTACAAAACCCCAAAGAGAACAACATAACAACACCCAAATTCGTTCAATCTAAAGAGATCAAATTCAACATATGTAATCATGCAACCAACATGGATGTAAGCCTCTCAAACTAAAGAAGATCAAACTAATCCATTTCCCGTTTCAGGAAATCAGCTGATAAACCATCTCCTAACAATCCTCATCAATGAATAATATCTTTAAACTCAAAATCACAAGGAGATAATCATGCTATCCATCTCTCACAATGAATCCTTCACAACCATCTATCAGCAGTTCAAGATCCATGTTTATGAAAGAAAGCATAAAACACATGAGAGAAACAATGGGCAATACCTCTCAAGTGATTATCCACTGAGTAGACCAAGAGTGGGGAATGAGAATGCTCCTCCAGGGTAACTAAGTCTTCATGACTTCTCCAAGAGCAATCTCCTCATTGGTCTCTGTTGAACTCACTTCCAACCAAGGTGTAGGCTCCTCAGAATTTCTATTGAAAACTTCATCAAGAGTAACCATTAACACTTCTCTCATCTCAAGAGAATTACAACCTCACCTTATTCTCCATGTACCCATGAGCATCTGCAACTGATCATCTCATGCTAAACTCCAAATGAATTGCTACACTATCATGAAGTTTTCAAGCATATGAAGAATACGCCCAAAACATAAAGAATCACCAGATCATTATCAAAGCTCCAATCATTTGAATCAGGAACTTATCATGACATCATGATCTTACCATCCCCCTTAGGAGATTCCATGCTCCAGGTGAACATAACCATGGTCTCAAGAGCAATGTATCATGCCAAAACTAAAATGCATAAACAAGAGTATATCATGACATAAAATAAACAAACTCTAAACCAACATCACCTATCAAGCACTGTCAACACCTCAACCAAAGACTCCAAGAGTCCTTCATGGCTCTAAGATGTTGTACATCCTCAAATAGTGCCCTTGCAAATGTGAAAGAATCCTTCTGCAACAACATGATCTAAGAGCTCCTCCTAGTAACATCTACAACACTAAAGAAGATTATCCATCACCAAGTGACAAATACACAGTCATTGCTAAAGCTCCCACTGAACTATAACAACCAAACTTTCCAAGCATCATGACCAAACTTCTCCTAATCTAAAAATCCTCCAGGTCCACACATTAACATGTCCACGTGACAATAAAACCAAGTGGCACCAAGATCTCCAAACCAAGGAGATACACCATCACTGTCAAAAGCTTACACAATAATTGTGTATCCAAGCTATTCATGACACCATGATACACATGCTACAAGTCCCCTTAACCGACTATTCAGGTACTCTACAACATCCATCCTCTCATCCCGAAGCAATCACACCAATGCACAAGTGACCACATAGACAAGGCCAGCTAACAAGTCTGCATTAACATTGAAACAATCTGGTGGATAAAGACAGTCCACAACTGAGTCATCTCACTGTAGCTTAATAGGTGATCAGCCCACAAAACTACATAACTCGTAGATCCAACCAATGTACCATGCAAATTCACTATCACACTAGAAACTGCAAAACTGAGATCTCAAGGAGTAGATAACATGACTCAAGCACCAGATTACTTACAAATCTGATTCACCAAACATATCCACAACTTGAGCACCATAGTATAGAAAATTAGAAGCATTACCACAGAAATGCTAAGTGACATATCACATACTAGCAGTCCCATGCAAAGAAAGCATTTCACCTCCTCACACCATGCACAGAGCATGTATGCAAAACTACAACTATTTCATTTAGCAACACCCCAAAAGCCAGGGTCCAGAAAAAATAGCTTGACTGTAGCTTCACAGAATCACAAGTTTTTCTTGACGGTGTAAAACCTACAAAACCACCGTGTTTGAAAATACCTATGCGCATTCATACCCACTTCACATCTGGAAGACCAAGAATATGAATCAAGAAACACCATAATGGTTAAACGAGAAAATGGATTAATCATGAATGAGCATCACCATAGATTTTAGGAAAAACTATAAAACCCCTCAAATCCAAGGAACATGAATCTGAGACATGCAAGTACAAAGCATCCTTAAATGGAATCAGCAATTCAAGAACTTTAGGCCCATTGTAGGCCAACTCCACAACCACCAACATGTACATGCATCTGAGAGAGATAGGCTATTACAGAAGCTTTCAGACCATCCAATGATCAACTCCATAGCCTACATGCAATCAGGGTACCAAAAAAGTTATGCCTTTCAATACTAGAACAAAACACCCAACATAAGCACATTTCTCCATAGTTGAGAAACAACCCAAACTTCTCCATATCATCAGGGAGCTCCTCACACAGACACCCAATATGAAAACTTTACTGCAACACAACCATAGAGTAAAAAATCCAATCCCATGCATCAAGATTATTTTGTTGTCAACTAGGAGCCTTAGTCTACATCATTTCAATATGACCAGCTCCAGTTTCTCCATCTTCACCATCCTTCAAGCGCTTGTTGTAACATGAAAACAACAAACTGCAAGACTTCCACTCAAACAAGGATCAATCATCAGTCGATTCCTTCTAGTTTCCTCAAGCTTGCCAGGCTAAGAAATCTTCACAAAAGGAATACCCAGAACCAAACACACTAGGAACAATCAAATCCTAGAAATTGGCTCTGATACCACTTGTAGGGAAATGAGAGCATCTCAGAATGAACATCTAAGAACAACAGTGTCTTCGGTAGGTTTAAATTTCTTTAGATTGCCACAAAAACACACACAACTATGCCACAAAGCAGAATCAGACATAGTTCATTTCCCACATTAACCCTTAGAGAAAATTTCATGCAAGTTTAATCAGTTTCAACAAGCAGAAAACATATTCAATAATAGAACCATTAGACATGAAAGATGGAACAGAAGAGATGAAACACAGATTTATGTGGGGAAAACCCTTTCGGGTAAAAAACCCCACACTCCAAAAGCCCAGATCGCCATTGTATTATTCAGCAACAGAATACAGTTACAAATACAATTTAGGCTCTAAGCCTTTACAAGAGATTTACATCTTGTTCCATTCTGGAAAGAATCCGATAGCACACCCTTCTCTGATCAGCTTCAATCAAAATCTCTCTCTCTCTTTCTTACTGTTGTAGAGCATTCAATGTTCTATTTAACATTCACTCTTACACAACACTAGGAAGATGATTCGGTTTAACTTCCTCAACAAACTGCACAGTTACACAACCCGTAACTGCCACTTCCTTTGTTGGAACCAATATTTGTGATATGTATTGCCAACATGTCGATCACGTCACCGTCCTATTCCATTTTACCGAGTCAACCTCATTGCCATATCGATGAGACACCATATCGACTCCCACTGATATAATGTAGTCACACCGATATCACTCCATGTGGTCCTTACTACCAAGTCAGCATGGCTTGCACCAATTATTGCTTCCACCCTTATAGCTCAAGTCCCTCCAAGTCACCGCAGACAATCATATCAGAATGTCAGGGAGACCCTAAAAGGAGTCTCACCGAAACACCAAGTCACCTTGAAAATGGTTCATACTACGATGTGGTCCCACTGCCTTTGTCGGCATCAGAGTATTAAAGAGACCCATTTCGGGGTCCTGCCAAATCGCCAAGTCACTTCGATGCAATCAACAAACCACTGTGAATCAAGTTGTCAAAGAGACGACTAAAGGGGTCTTATCAAACTACTACTGTCATAGCGATATCTCATATTGGCTTGTCGAAGAGACTCCTTGGAGGCTCTCACCGATATATCATGTCTCGCCAATGCAGTCTATGCACACAATGCTGTCGGGATATCAAGGAGATGGTGTGACGACTCACATTGACATACAACTGTCTTGTCAATGAAACCACACCTGAACGCCAGTACATTTGAGGAACTGTTTCTCAACAAGTTCTCCTTGTTATTGTGCAAGTTTACAAGTTTATCAAAAGAACAAATTTTACTATAGAAGTTTATGCTTCTCCTAAGGATTCCTCTGATCTTTCTTCTACAAATCATTGAAGGTATTTTCAGCAGGAAGCAAGCAGCAGCTTGCTCCCTAGAGATCTTTCTCATCCTCAAAGTTTGAATTGTCATAAACACTATAGTGAATCTCATAGTGTTTCCTTTATCAAATTCTATAAACTAATATAAAATAGTAAAGAGAAATAATCTGTCCTCTGGTGAAAACCACTTCAATGGCGTCTTGGATAAGTACCATGGTGAAAACATGTTTATAGGCACCATGTGTAGTAGCCTTGCATTTACTATCTATGAGATAACCACTTTGACTTCTACTTTCCATTTCATTCATCTAGGTTTAATCTATTTACCACAACATCGTCCATTTACCCAATCGTTGTCCTATCATGGCTTGAAGTTTTCACTTAGTGTCATTTATTACCATAATAAGTCATCCACTTTACCTACCATATTACTCATATCATAATAAAACCTTATCGCTTGGGGGCACATTACCGACACCTGCTTATGGTTTGGATTGTTCTCCCAATTTTCATAAGAAATTTGGAAGGTAAGTCTCTAAATCTCATGCATTTCACACCAGAACATTTCAAAAATACAAAAAAAAATCAAAATATTCCAAAAACACAAATAAAAATCAAATATCCCAAAAATCCAAGCAATAAATGCCCATCTAAGTCATGCGTAATCCATACCATATCCATAATAAAGATCCATACCATATCCATAATAAATATTTGTAAGGCATATTAGGGAAAACTTATTTATTAATTATGATATTGAAAATAATTAATTAGTTATAATTTTATGGAAATAATTATTTAGACTGTTATTTTATGTTTTTATATTTATAGATTTTATAAAGATTCTTTTATTTTATTCAAGAGATGGGATTGATATTTATTTAGTGGAGCTAATTTTAGTTTATGAGAATATGGGTGACGGAAATGGAAGTGGCCATTACTTGGAATATGAAAAGTCATGTTGTTCAGTTTTTAAAGATCAAGAAATAGAAGAAGTAGAGTCATGAGAAACTGGAATAAGATTTTGGGGAAGCTCTGGAAAATGGAGATGGAATGTCACAGGTATCAGTTATCAGAGGAAACAAAACGAGGAGGAAAGGGGAGCATAGTGAAAGAGGGCTTTTTAGGCCTCCAACCATGGGCTTCCAAGGTCACCATTACAGATTCTTAAAAAAAAAAAAAAAAATTCTATACTAGGTCGATTCTTATACTGAGGCCCCTTTGTTCTATTGAATTATTTAAAATGTTTTCATTACTTTACAATACAAAACTATTTGTATGCATCTCTCTCTGTGAGTACTCACCTACCGTTTGCTTCATTTAATTTCACCAATAATCTTCACTAGAACGTTGTCCTTATTTAAATGTTGGTGGTGGCTCACACCTCACAGCTATTCCTCTTGTGACTATCTTGGAGATTAATTTTGTTGTAGAGTGACAATCAACTCATGCATAAAAGTTCATAACAACTCTGATAGTTGTTCCATGAAGCATGTTTAACAAACCAATTGCAATCGCAAACTTTCACCATAATGGTACTAACACATTTGAATGTAATTGTAGTCACTGCATCACAACTCTGAGGTGTTTTATATCTTCATAGCTGCAATTCAATAAAGGTTTCTTATGTGAGGGCAGTAAGATAGAGATATCATTTTATTTTGGGAAATTACTTGCAAAGGTCAAAGAAATGGCTTTTCTTCTGTCGAATTTCTTAGAAAGTTTCTAAAAACCATATTAGAAAATCAATTTTGTTTGGTGCAGGAAGAGGATGGGAAGTTTGGATTTTGTTTGCAAACTGGATTTACTTGATTTTCGGATGTCTTCTTAACAAAACCATTGATTTATAATCCCAAATTGAACTCTAGGTTAAAGAGAGGTTCTTCTTGAGGTATATTGTGATATGATCACGTGTGTCCTGAATCCCTTTAACATTCCTTATGTCATCCCTTTATCACTCCCTTCATGAGTGCGTAGGAGGGAGTTCGACTATATGCCTGCCGATTGCATTTGCCTGCAGTTTCTAAAGCCTGAACAACAGATCCATTTTGTGCATATTCCGTGATCATTGTGTTCCTTAGCATTAGCAAGTACTGGCTATGGCAGTTTCTGCCGCCATAGTCCAGCAAGAAAGGAAATGGTTTTCTGTAAGAGCGTTATTGAATGAATTGTACACTAGCTTTTGGCAATACGTAGCAAATAGATGAAGTTTTAAAGTGGTGCAGATAATAAACAATGGCGAAGGAATCATTTCAAGATAACATATACCTCTATTTATTAGTTGAGTTCGTAGCATTAAGGCGAATACTGAATTAATAAAAATATAGAATTTTGATTAAAGATATTAACATTGTGATGTGGTTATTAGATCTTTACATGCGATATACATATATTTATATATTTGTTTTGGTTATATTTGATACATCTTTTAGATTGCTTTATATGTTGAATTTATAATCGAGTTAAGTCTAATAACTAATCAATCAATATTCATTTCAATATGAGCTTTTATATTTTGGAATTTAATCTCAGATAAGAATTGGTGAATTATCCTTTCTTGATATTTTGTTCATGGAAAAAGAATAGAGGTTTAGGTTTAATCTAGTATTTTGGACCAATAATGGATGATATATTTTCCATTGCCTGTGCAAGATAATTAGAACACCTAATGATATATGGGTTAGTTTTTTTTGCTTGATTTGCATTTGAGAAAATCTGAATTTGAACATATGCCATTTTGATCATATTAGATTAATTTTGTCTCTTTTGAAGGATGGAAGGTAATTGGTATTGACAAATATATCTAACACCCTATGAACTAAGTGTAGCTTTTCTTTGGAGGTGTCAATAGTGTTTTTACAACACACTCATTGTTACATGCATTGGGTGTCTTAAGTAAGGGGGTACTTCTCTAGCCATTAATTGGGTGGTAAAGGTATTGCAAACAGGTATCTTATGTGATGTGAATCATTAGTTTTCAGGAGAGACTTTGTTAATAATAATAGGTACGAGTAATGTTGTCTTCTTCTAAGAAAATGTATAATGCATAAGTATGATTTGATCAAGTATCGATTTAGTATTGAGTTTCATTTGTTTCTTAATAGTAATAACATGGGGTAAGAAGTAGTTTTCTTTTAATATTAAACTATCAATAAGATTATTAGTTATGTTGGAATGTAGAGAAAGAAATATCTTTCTAATCTTTTTACATGTACATTAAAGCTTAAACTACGTGTGATTATTATATTAATTTGTAGAAATAAGTATTGTTTTCATTGAAAAGGAAATCCAATGCTATTCTTGTATGAATATAGTAGTAGCTTGTATACTAAATTGATGAAGATCATTTATGATTAAGAGAATATTGAGATATAGGTAAATCTGGATTTTCTATTTTCCCTCGAGTATGGATTGAAATATGAATATGTATAAAAGAATAAGAATTTGTCGTTATCTTGTTAATAATATCCTAGAGGTTTTGTTTTGTATGAAACCATTAAGAGATTGCAAGTTCTAGTCCTAAACTACAAAGTCTCTACGCTACGCGTACGTAGGCAAGGCCATCATGGATGAGCCTCTGAGACATTAGGTCAGCCCCTTAGGGCCTTTAGGCTCATTATCTACTATTTGATTTGTTTAATGATTGATTTTGTGGAACTAATGGTTATATTAGTGTGTAGATCCAGCTCTGTTAACTGTGAAGGACACTGGAGCTGAGAAAGCATCTTCTCACTTTGCGAAAAGATGTTCTTATGACATTTATTGTAAATAAGAAGCATTTGTATCTTGAAATTTATTTACAATGTATTTCTAATGTTATTTATTTAAAATAAGTAAATTTCCTCCTGTAATCATATATTTTTTTAAATTATTTCTAAATATTTTTGTGAATTATTGTTATTTTCCTAAGTGGGCATTACATAGGTATCAGAGCACCAGGTTGCAACACTTGGGATCTTTGGGGTAAAAGTATTGGTAATGTAAACCCATTTTTCAGTCTTATCATGGTAAGTAGAGGTAAATTCTAATTGATTAATAATACAGAATGGACGTCTAGTAAATCAAATTCAACTTATATACAAATATGTTCATATATGTATTCTTGGAATTGTAAGTTTTTGTAATATTAATTAATGATTTCTTTCAAGCATGTATATTTATCACCTTAATTTGTGATGAAATTGACAAACTTGTTTGTTTGGTGATGGTGTTGTGGCTAGATTATTGGGGAGTTGGGTGGATTCCTCTTTGGGGGTGATTTTCATGGTGTATGGTGGAGAATGGTACTGGTGTGTGGGAGTTGTTTTTGTTGCTCTTTGTGAGCTATTATTGGAGTTGTTGTTGTTGCTCTGTGTGAGCTATTATCGGAGTTGTTGTTGCTCTATGTGAGCTATTATCAGAGTTATTGTTGCTCTGTGTGAGCTATTATTGGAGTTGTTGTTATTGCTCTATGTGAACCATTATTGGAGTTGTTGTTGTTGCTTTGTGTGAGCTATTATTGGAATTGTTGTTGTTGCTCTGTGTGAGCTATTATTGGAGTAGTTGTTGTTGCTCTATGTGAGCTATTATTTTTTTTATGGGAGATATAGTGAAATAAAGGGAGCTACATTTGTCAAAAAAAGAGTTTTCGAAACCTTGATTATTCATAATTGATTAATGCTCATAATTTCATAAGTTTCATGATTAACTACTTTTGTGGTATATGTTGGAGTTCCATGTAGTTTGAGACCACCACATTCCCCTCCTCCCCTTAAGTGGCTCGTTTGAAGTCACGTAGTGATTATGATGTTCATCTTTGTGAGAATATTTGAAATTTTTATTTTCTCTTTGTTTTAGTGAGCTAGCAGTTTGAAGATTTCTTTAAGATATTTGGTTGTTTATTGTCCTTTTGCCTCGAGGACTATTTTATTGAGGTTTTTGGTTTAGATTTGAACTGTTGCTTTTCTACTATTTAATTTATTTTGTTTTATTTATTGATTTTATTTGAAATCTTTACTTATCAAAAATTTCTTTATTTTGAGGCTTAATCATCGTTTGTTGCTGTCTTGTGTAGAGTCATGTGAATTGTGTAGATTGCCATACCCAAGAGAGGTCCCTGGCAGGTTGTTTAGGGGAGTAGATGGCTTGGGGAATGTATATTATGAAATTGTGTAAGATCTATTCTCTAGCATTATGGTTCTATTTGGCACTAATCATCCCAATCCCACTGAAAGTATACATGATGTATAGAACTGATATCTGTGATCTATAAATGTTAAGAGTTGTTATAAAAGAATGTGTTGCAATGAATTTAATTTTCAGTAATATTTTGATGATATAATTATGCTTCTAGGATAAGTTATGATGAATGGAAAGAATGGTATTTTCTAATTGTTGTGAGTTGCTTGGGAAAGTTTTATGGGCTGAGTCTAACTTGGACAGCCAAGGTAAGAAAAATAAATTATATTTCTGTTTTATGATTTAAATGAATGTAGCAACTGAATTTTGAAAAAAATATGTTTAATGAGTTATCACATGAGCATTGTTATGTCGCCTGAAATTGGTGATATGATGGAAAGAATTGCTAGGAGTTGATGATATGTGAAATGATAATGTTTTTGGGAGTTGATTGATCTTGGGAGTTGATTAATGGGAGATTATTGTTTTATGGAGTTTTGGGAGAAAATTGTTTTATGGGAGTTGGGAGATTATTGTTTTTGAAAGTTGATTTTTGGAGTTATTGATTTTATTGTGAAAGAAAGTGAGATAAATTTATGATTTAGATTCTTGAAATATAATTGTTTATCTATTTAATATGTTGAACTTCAAGAAAAAGGTTTCTCTTTAATTGCTCGGGGGTGGATTCGACCAAGTCGATCCTATGGTTGGGTGGTGAGTAAATCTAGTTTGTTATTAATTTTGTGATCAAGTGAGTGAATCTGGATTTCTTTGTATCTTCCTCTTTGGGTGATGTAGGTTTCAGGTACTGTACTCTTGCATGATCGAAAAAGAATATCTAGTCGACTTATGAAAAAACTAACTTTTGTTGGAAGTGTGAAGTCGGGAAATATGCAATGCTCTTGATGACTTCCAGGAGGAAGTCCATTCTTAGGGGGGAAGAATGTAAGGCATATCCAGAAAACTTATTTATTAATTATGATATTGAAAATAATTAGTTAGTTATATTTTATCGAAATAATTATTTAGACTGTTATTTTATGCTTTTATATTTATAGATTTTATAAAGATTCTTTTATTTTATTCAAGAGATGGGATTGATATTTATTTAGTGGAGCTAATTTTAGTTTATGAGAATATGGCTGATGGAAATGGAAGTGGTCGTTACTTGGAATATGAAAAGTCATGTTGTTCAGTTTTTAAAGATCAAGAAATAGAAGAAGTAGAGTCAAGAGAAACTAGAATAAGATTTTGGAGAAGCTCTAGAAAATGGAGAGGGAATGTTACAGGTATTAGAGGAAACAAAGAGAGGAGGAAAGGAGAGCATAGTGAAAGAGGGCTTTTTAGGCCTCCAACCATGGGCTTCTGGGGTCACCATTACAGATTCTAAAAAAAAAAATTCTATACTAGGTCGATTCTTATACTGAGGCCCCTTTGTTCTATTGAATTATTTAAAATGTTTTCATTACTTTACAATACAAAACTGTTTGTATGCATCTCTCTCGGTGAGTACTCACCTGATGTTTGCTTCATTTAATTTCACCAGTAATCTTCACTAGAATGTTGTCCTTATTTAAATGTGGTGGTGGCTCACACCTCATAGCTATTCCTCTTGTGACTATCTTGGAGATTAATTTTGTTGTAGAGTGACAATCAATGCATGCATAAAAGGTTCATAACAACTCTAATAGTTGTTCCATGAAGCATGTTTAACAAACCAATTACAATCACCAACTTTCACCATAATGGTACTAACACATTTTCATGTAATAGTAGTCACTGCATCACAACTCTGAGGCATTTTATATCTTCATAGCTGTAATTCAGTAAAGGTTTCTTATGTGAAGGCAGAAAGATAGAGATATCATTCTATTTTGGGAAATTACTTGCAAAGGTCAAGGAAATGGCTTTTCTTCTGTCGAATTCCTTAGAAAGTTTCTAAAAACCATATTAGAAAATCCATTTTGTTTGGTGCAGGAAGAGGATAGGAAGTTTGGCTTTTGTTTGCAAACTAGATTTACTTGATTTTCAGATGTCTTCTTAACAAAACCATTGCTTATATATTAGTAACCATCAATTTATAATCCCAAATTGAACTCTAGGTTAAAGAGAGGTTATTCTTGAGGTATATTGTGATCTGATCATGTGTGTCCTGGATCCCTTTAACATTCCCTATGTCATCCCTTTATCATTCCCTTCATGAGTGCATAGGAGGGAGTTCGACTCTACGCCTGGCGATTGCATTTGCCTGCAGTTTCTAAAGCCTAAACAACAAATCCATTTTGTACATATTCTGTGATCATTGCATTCCCTAGCATTAGTAAGTGCCAGCTGTGGCAGTTTCTGCCACCATAGTCTGACAAGAAAGGAAATGGTTTTCTATAAGAGCATTATTGAATGAATTGTACACTATCTTTTGGCAATATGTAGCAAATACATGAATTTTTAAAGTGGTGCAGATAATAAACAATGGTGAAGGAATCGTTTCAAGATAATGTATACCTCTATTCATTAGTTGAGTTCATAGCATTAAGGCGAGTACTGAATTAATAAAAATATAGAATTTTGATTAAAGATATTAACATTGTGATGTGGTTATTAGATCTTTACATGTGATATACATATATTTATATATTTGTTTTGGTTATATTTGATACATCTTTTAGATTGCTTTTGTATATGCCTAAAAATGACACGACTCTGCCCAAATAAATATTCTCAATATTTATTTAAGTCAAATTCTTCTATCAATAAATAAATAAACAAAATTATTTATTTGATTCATATTCTCCCAACAATTAAATAAAATCAATTTATTTAATTAAAATTCTTCTAATTCCTCCAATAAATTATATAATATCAATTATTTAATTAGTTCTTCCAAAATTCATTCTAAATTAAATAATATCAATTATTTAATTGTTTCTTCCAATAATATCTTCTCTAAATTTAAATAAATCAAATATTTATTTAAGTTGTCTATTTCTTCTAAATTGAGTTATCTCTAAATATAATTCAATCCTTGTGCACATGCAATTGAATATTCTAAATATTTAATTGAGCTAAAATATCTTCTCATCCTCATGCAATTTCTATTCTCTAGTTCTATTCTCTTAACTGGTTAATCTATTCTTTTAATTGATTTAATCTCTTCAGTTAACTCATTCTTCTATTTTATTAATTCCTCTCATGCAAAATATAGCAAGACACATGTCTTCTTCTTATTCACACATGTTCCTCAACCGTTCTCAACCGTTGATCTTCTCATTCTTTCTATACCATTGATCTTCTCTCTCACAAATCTATAAATTAAACCCTATTCCTCTATTTCATTCATCCAAGCTTTTAGTATCGTTACTTTGCAGGAATTACAACGCACCTTTGGCACCCAAGTCATTCCTTTTGCTTGCGATCAACTTGTTACCATATCACTACAATTGTTGTGAAGCTCATCTTCATTACAAAGCACTATCATGGCCATTCTCCATTGACAATCTTGGAATAGCAAGGAAGTGCACTCTCTGAGGGCCTTATTCATACATGCAAGATCGATTGAGATAGGCAACCAACGGAAGCTATGAAGTATTAAGGTTTGCAAAGGTTTTCATCTTTTGTTTGTTTGATCTTTATTATTTCCCTTTTCGTTGAGTTTTGGGTATTATTGATATTGATATATTGATTATTCATTTATACACCAATTTTCCCTTAACATTTTTGGCACCCACCATGGGGCCTTGCCTTGATTTAATCCAAAAACAAGTTTTTTGTGCCAAGGTTCCGTACACAGGAGGATTCAGTGCATCTGAGCAATTCTATCATGCATCTGATCTCTGTTTCAACGCATATACCCTTTCAGTGCATATGACCTCTGAAGCTACGCATCTGTCTTCTGTCATGGTGCATGTGATATTCCTGCGCATATGCTCTCTGTTCTTGCACTTTTAAGCTCTATTTTTTCACTTTTTAACTTTTTGTGCTTCTGAGTTCTATTTCTGCGCATTCAGGCTCTGAAGCTACGCATCTGTTCTAAATAGTGGTTTTTAGGGTATTTCTTGTGGTTTTTGCTAATGCTAACACCTTTTTGCAGGAATATTCTCTTGTCTACTTGCAGGATTAGGGGCTGGTTTAGTCATTCTAGTTGCATTGTTAACACATCATCTTTTTTTTCAAGGATAGTAATCAAATGTTCATGCAAATTCACATCTAGATCTAACTAGGAAAGGAGTAACTTGAATCTAGTCCCAATGCTAGGAGGATTAAATTGAACCATTGCTATCTTGCTTTCAAAGTTAACAACTTGTGTGTGTGCCCAAGTAGCTAGCTCATTTAGTCTTTTTCATTTTAATTAGGGGAATAGAACCATTGTCTTTCGTGCTTTTGGGAATGATATTAGGCCTATGCTCTCCCCTATCTTGGGTGACCAAAATGCCAGACATATCATTTTCACATGTGTTGAACCTTTAGAGAGGCCTGCCCTTGGATATCCTTTCATCCTTGGGGAACGAACTTAAGTGGTAGCAAGTTAAAGCCAAGCTCTTCCAAGCTGCTATAAATAAATTGTGTTTGGAGAAAAAGCTTCCAATAACGAGTGAAGTTGTGTTATATCGACAACCAACCTCTCCTAAAACCCTCCAAGGTGCAAGCCTTGCAGGCTGGGAGACTTCTTAATGGAGAGTAGTGTTGTTGCATGTATAACCACTTGAACTTCCTGCACTTTTATCACCTATTACTGTGCATCTACTTTTTACTAGTACTATGCATCTGTATCGACTTTCTGCGCTTATATCCTCTGCTGCTGCGCATCTATTTCTGCGCATCTGTGATAGTGAGTATTTCCACACATTTGAAGAAAAATTTGTTCACCTTTTTGGATACCCATTTCAGCCTAATTCCAAATTCTGAGATCAAATTTTACCTTACAGTTGCTTTCCCATCCGTTTTGCATCAAACCCTCTCTTTCGTTAGTCATCTCATCCACCTTCTACCAGGTCTCCCTAAAGCAAAGTCAAAGTATTCTATATCAAATTGGCACAAGTCCTCTTTCAGATCATTTCAGATTCAAGTAACCCTAGTAGGTCACAGAACTTCGCTAGTGGTCTTGGTGCATGACTAGTCTCTACACAGTAAATGGGTATCGAGTACTCTTACTTGTGGCTATCGTCTTGTGTTGGCCATCTTATTTGGAATCATTCATCAAAAGAGTCCCTTGTTCAAATCGCATCACAAGTATCCTCTTCTCAACAATCTCTGCCAACACCTAACTAAAGTCTCTAGTTTCATCCCACCGCTTCCCACGTCACCTTGCATGGTTTTAACTAGATCTCAATACAAAAACAACTTGAAATGGTTGTATTATCCAACCGCATTGTCACCCCTCACAATAGTGATGAGGAAATCTCTCATGAAGAGTACCAAGGAACCCTCCAAGATCAGAAATTTCAATGCTTGCTAGAAAAAGTGCTCCACGAGGACCCTCACAAGTACTTTATTCATCTTGAAAATCTAGGACTTAAACTCCTCTCAACAAACTGAAAGAGACCGTAGAGGAAACTCATGAAAACCACACTGGGGAGGACAAAGAAAAGAAAGTCGTAGACCTAAACATACCTCTGGAAGAAATGAGGAAACAAATCTAGGGCCTAATGCAACAAATGACGGATCTCAAAACAGGAACAAACACTAAAACTTACTCCTCGGAAGACATCGCACCGTACCCCTTTGACAAAAGTTTGAACATGGTGCCCTTCCCCTTTCAGTTCGAAGTTCCTAAGTTTAACAAATACAAAGGAAAAGGAGACCCAAGAGATCACATTAGGGAATTTAATGCTGCGTACATGGAAGTAGCTCACAATGAAACTTTCTTAATGAGACTATTCCCTAGATCTCTGGGTAGTCAAGTCATGGAGTGGTTCTCACGACTTCCACCAGGTATCAAAACTTTTGATGAGTTAGTAAACAAGTTCATCACACACTTCTCATATAACATTGAACATGAAGTCTCCATGCTCGACCTATGCAATACAAAGCAAAAGAGTCGTGAATCCTTTGCCTCCTTACAAAGGTGGAGACAACTCGCAAGCAAATGCTCATATGACATACCTAAGAAGCAATTGACAGAGATGTTTGTCCACAACCTTAACTCCGATCTAAGCTACCAAATCCAAATTCAATGCCCTACCTCATTTTTGAAGGTCATTGAGATGGGATTATTTATCAAGAAAGATATGATCACCAAAGGGCAAATAAAGTTGTACAAGGACACCCCTAACTCTACATACACTACGGACAAGTTGAAATTTTGGACAAAGAATAAAAATGTCGTCAATGATGGAGTGGTTAATGCCAAAGTGGCATCTCCCAAACAGCAACCAATCTTCACTCTCAAAGGAGAGGCAAGCAATGCTACGCCCAACAAAACATTCTCTCAAGAGTCAAAGCCATGGTTCAACTCCAACCCTAGGCAAAAGTTCACACCACTAGGAGAGTCCCACGAGTCTGGGTTAAGAAAGCTATTAGTCAACAATGAGATCACTCTTCCACCAACTAGCGACTATGAACCTCAAATAAAACCTCACTATTGGAAAGACACTGATTTATGTGAGTATCATAGGGGAAGAGGCCATACGACCAACAATTGTATCCATCTCAAACATGTATTTCAAGACATACTTGACCAAAATCAAGTAGGTGCTCAACAACATACCTCTAACAAGACGCATGTGGCATACAAGGATCCGCTTCTCAACCACAACATGCCATACAACAACAACAAAAATGGCAACAACAATAACAACCGCAATAGGCAAAATCAAAATAACGGGAATAATAATGCTAACTATGTGAGTGTGTTGTTTGATTATACCATCAATTGCATATCAGAGCACATCCCACAAATCAATGTGGTCATGTCCAACCAACAAATATGACCCAACAAAACTAATTGCAGCATCATCACCTACAGTGGTAAGGTCACATTGAACACCCTCCCTCCAAGGTCATCACCTTCTCAGCCCAACTCCCATCAGTATAGTGTCAGAGACCAACTGCGGAAAACTCTTGCCCACATATCTATCTTAGAGTTGTTGCGTCTGTCTCCTTCCCACAAAGAGATTCTTGATAAAGCCCTAGTGGAAACGATTGTGCCCACAAACTTGGCCCAAGAGAAGTTTCAAGCCATGGTAGGAAATTTGACCTCCTCTAGCACCATATCGTTCACCGAACAAGATGACCTTTCAGTGTCTTAGCCTCATAACACCCCCTTGCATATCATCACTTTCATTCATAAACACCATATCAAAAGGGTTCTCATTGATGGAGGAGCTGGTTTAAATATTTGCATGCTCAAGGTAGTCCTTACATTGGGGTTCTCTGAAAATGCAGTGGATCCAAGTAAAAAGATCACTATTAAAGCCTATGATGAAGAGGAAAGAACTACTAAAGGAATAGTGGTGTTACCAATACAAGTGGGACTAGTGATAAAAGATGTTGTTTGTCAAGTCCTAGATAGGGAGCTAGCCTATAACATTCTCCTAATTAGACCATGGATTCATTGCATGAAAGCTATGACTTCTACCTACCACCAATGCATAAAATTCCCTCATAACGGTAAACAAGTCACCATCCAAGGTGATCCTGACCCCTTTCAACATTGCAACTCTGTCCGCTCAAAGTCTGATTACATCATACCCAACAATAGAGCATCTACATCCCCTACCCCATAGCATGATTCTACCTCTGAAGCTTCCTCATCCAACCCCAAAGAGCAGAAAATTACCATCAAAGAAATAGGAATAGGGGAATACTCCATCGAGCACAAGCTCAACTTAGCCAAAATGCCTCTATCTCCTAGATCCTTTGGGCAACCCAAACATTTTCCAAATCCATCTGCTCCTCCTGCACCTCCTACAACTCTCTTTGTAAAATGGGGGACCCTATCAGATGAAACAGAGGAAAGAGATATCTTACAATGGCTTTACTTAGAAGAAGAAGAGAACACACAACAAGAACCACCTAAGCTCCCAACGGAAATCTATGGGCGAGGTGAGTCTATCTTACACAAAATGGGTTATTAAGAACAAGGTCCCATTGGCCTAAGAAAAGAAGGAATAATATAACCCATTCAACCTTCTTCATCCTCATTGGCAAGAAATACAAAAGGTCTAGGATACAAGGACAAGGGCAAAGCTAAAGCAAATGCTTGTCTTGTGGAAATGATCCATAACCTTCAAGAGGATAGTGACATAGATTCCAATGAATATGAGTGGGATGAGTTGATGAGCACTCCTATGACGACAAGGAAGTTGACACCATTCAAACTTATAGCCCCTACCGTGAGGGACAAATGCTAATGCATAGACCATTAGAGTGTGATTCGTCAATTCCTGAGAATACAACTTTTGAGGAAGGTTCAAGTTCTATTGCAATAAACAATTTTGAGGAAAGTACCATGCCAGATCCTATCCCTACCAATACTCCTCCTCGCATATCCATTCAAACTATCAACAAATCAGATCTATCCTCTGACCCCCTCCCCCTTGTACATCCTGAACTTATCAACTGGGATTTACGAGGAACCCCACAACTAGACATGTTACAAAATGATGATGCCTATATTGATTTCATGGAACTTAGGGACCACCTACCTACAAGAGATCATAAGACTAGCTTCGCCATTGAACTCAATACCGTGGCTTATTTTGGAGAGGGTGCCAAGCCTTCCAGTCACAAAAATATCAAAATAAAAACTGGATCTAATGGTGAAAACCACTCCGCGACAGTATCAGATCCCAAAATAGTAAAAAGAAAGGACACATCCGATGGTGAAAACCCAACTATGGCACCTGGCGATGGAAGTCTTGACACTCTCCCCAATGACATGCACCAGGAGAAGTCTCAGATTGTTGTGGAACCTACAGAACCTGTCAACATTGGAACAGAGGAACAGCCTAAGATCATTCACTTTGCTAAGTCTCTAACTCCACCAGAAAAGACCAAGTTTGTACCATTCTTCAAGAAAAAGCAAGTCAACTTTTCTTGGTCATATGTAGATATGCCAGGATTAGATCCAGATTTGATTCTACATCATCTTCCACTAGATCCGGGAGTGAAACCAGTCAAACATAAACTCGGAAAGATGCATCCACACATTACACTACTAGTGAAAGAACTCAAGAAACTATTGGATGTAGGGTTCATCAGAGCCATAGACTATCCCAAGTGGGTCTCCAACATAGTGCCAGTATCCAAACCTGATGGCCAAGTTAGATTATGCAATGATTTCTGAGATCTAAACAAAGCTTGCCACAAGGATGACTTTCCATTGCCAAATATAGATATCATAGTTGACTTAACAGTAGGGCATACCATGTTATCTCTCATGGATGGCTTCTCTAGATATAATCAAATCAGGATAGCACCAAAAGACCAACATAAGACAGCTTTCACTTGTCCATGGGGCACTTTCTACTAGAATGTCATGCCATTTGGGCTAAAGAATGCAGGAGCCACATATCAATGTGCTATGACCACTATCTTCCATGATATGATGCACGTGACAATGGAGGACTATGTAGATGATATCCTTACAAAGTCACTCACAAGAGAATCACACCTGGATGTGCTAGAGAAGGTCTTTCAGAGACTAGAATAATTCAAAGTCAGGTTAAACCCAAAGAAATGTGTGTTTGGAGTCACCTCAGGCAAGCTCTTATGCTTCATTGTATCAGCAAATGAGATCGAAATGGATCCTGCCAAAGTCAAGGCCATCATGGAAATGCCACGACCAAAGAATATTACTCAACTGTGGTCTCTACAGGGTAAGTTACAAGAAATTTGTTGATTCATATCACAACTAGTAGACAAGTGCCAACCTTTCAGTCATCTCCTACATAAGAACATTCTATTTAGGTGGGATGAGAAATGCGAAGAGGCATTGGCAAACTGAAGGAATATCTTATGGACCTGCCTATCTTGAGGCCTCCTATCCAAGGAAAACCACTGTTACTTTACATATCTGTTACGCCAGCAGCTCTTGGGGCCCTTCTAGCATAACAAGATTACGAGGGTAAAGAAAGAACTGTCTACTACATCAGTCGCACATTGGTGGGCTATGAACTGCAATACTCTCAAATAGAAAGATCATGTCTTGCTATGGTTTTTGCTTCCCAAAAACTATGACATTACATGCTAGCACATCCAGTCAAGCTTATTGCAAAGATAGATCCATTGAAATACCTATTAAGCAAAGTAGCTCTAACAGGTCACCTAGCCAAGTGGGTAATGCTCTTAAGTGAATATGATATTGAGTATGTAGACAGAAAGGCTATCAAAGGATAAATCATTGCTGATCAGTTAGCAGAAACACCATTACAAGATACCACACCAATGACATTTGAGTTTCTAGATGAATCCTTATTTAATATCACAACACACTCATGGAAACTCTACTTTGATGGATCCTATACAAACCATGGATCAGAGGCAGGAATCTTGTTCGTCACTCCTCACAGCAACACCATACCTAAGTCTTATCATCTGTTATTCCCATGCACAAACAATATAGCAGAGTATGAGGCCTTGGTCATTGGTCTCAAAATGGCAACAAAATGGAAAATCAAAGAGCTACATGTCTATGGCGACTCCCAGCTGGTAATCAATCAAGTCAATGACAACTATCAAACCAAAGATGAGAAGCTTAACCCATACAAGCACATGGTCGATGACTTTAAAGAGTACTTTGTGATCATCTCCTTTGAGTAGATACCTCGTATTGAAAACAAAGTGGCAGATGCCATGGCAACCATTGCTTCGCTCTTTAAGATCCCAAAGAATGAGTCACGATATGAGTTCTTGGTGGAATCAATTCAGTAACCAGCTTATGATCTTCCTGAAACACACTCCATATGCCTATTAGTCAGATCTGATTCACCTTGGTATGATAAGATTTACACTTACCTCAAGGATAACACCCTCCCACCTGACTTGTCTTCAAACCAACGTCGAACCTTCATCCGCCAAACCTCTCATTATACCATTATTGCTGACACCCTATACCGACGTGGTCTGGATGGTACTTTACTCCGATGTTTAGAACAAGAAGAATCTCAATGATGTACATGAAAGAATTTGTAGAACACACTCTAGCGGTCCTTCTTTAGCTAAGAAACTCATGCATTTGGGTTATTATTGGTTATTGGCCGACCATGGAAACAGATTCATATTAGTTTGTGAAGAAGTGCAAGCAGTGCCAGATACACGGAAACCTAATACATGCACTAGCTCAAGAGATGAGACCTTTAACAATACCTTGGCCCTTTTGTCAATGGGGACTCGACCTTGTGGGCAAAATCCACCCGCCCTCATCCAACGGCCACAAGTTCATAATAACTGCCACTGAATACTTTATCATGTGGATTGAAGTTGTTCCCGTCACCATCATCACAAGTAAATAGATTTCCTCATTCATCCTCAATTACCTCATCTGTAGATACAGAATTCCCTCATCCATTATCACGGATAACGGAAGACCTTTCAAGAACTAGGATGTACAAGAGCTTTGTGACAGATTCAAAATCTAACACCATTTCTCCACACCCTATTATCCCCAAGGCAACGGCCAAGCAGAGGCATCCAACAAAACAATCTTGAAACTCCTCAAGAAGACAGTCAATGATGTTGGCCATGATTGGCACATCCAACTCAATCCCGCTCTGTGGGCCAATCAAACCAATATACGTACTTTCACAGGTGCTACCCCTTATGCCCTTGTCTATGGATTAGAAGCCATTTTTCCCATCGAGGTCAAGTTACCATCTCTAAGGGTGTCAATAAAAGGTCTCATAACTGATGAAAAGTATAGAATTTCCAAATTGCAAGAGCTAGAGTTGCTAGAGGAAAAGAGACAGAACGCCTTCAATCATCTCAATGCATAATAGCAAATGATGTCACGAAGCTACAACCACAGAGTCCATCCAAGAGTCTTTAAGGTTGGAGACCTAGTACTTAAGGAAAATTCTTGCAATCAATAGGATCAGGAAAAGAAAGGCAAGTTTGAACCCAACTAGCTTAGGCCTTATGTGATCATTGCTACCTATGGATTGGGGGCATATCAGTTGGCAACATCAAAAGGTGAGCTGTTCGATGACCCAATCAATAGTATGCATCTTCACTGGTTCTATACCTAAGAGAACCCCAATGTAAGGGGGGCATAAAAACAAAAAAAGCAAAAAAGCAAAAAAAGCAAAAAACTCAAAAAAAAAAAAAAACAACAAAAAAAGTCATCCTTTGGTGAAAACCTAGCAAGCAGGCACCTTGGATAGGTATCATGATAAAAACCTGGCAAACATGCGTCATGTGTACTTTTAGCTTTTGTGTAAATAAAAGCAAGTGGTTAAAACCTGGTAAACAGGTGTTACTTGTGACAAATCACTTCATCTTTGGGAAACCAATCACCTTGTGTCCATTCTTCCTTCAATCGTGTCCCATTCGATCCATAACTATTCCATAATAAAAAACCTAATGATAACCTATCATGGCTTGATACTTTATCTCTTTCGTCACCTTGTCAACCAAGGTCTTATCTAGTATCCTATCCACAGTGTCAGCCTAGCGTAGCATTTGTCGTTAGTGTCCACATGGTCCAAGTCCATGAACTACGTTGCCTCTGCATCGTCACGTAGGCAAGACCATTTTTCAATGTGCCCCCAAGGCTCCACTTTCCCATCCATCCCATATTTGGTCCTTCTATCTATCTGAGTCCATGCCACTTTTCATCGCCTAGGTCTTAGGTCCATTATGGTTCACCCTGAACTACGTTGCCTTTGTGTTGTCACGTAGGCAAGGCCATTTAACAATGAGCCCCCGAGGCACTAGGTCAGTCCCTTAGGGTTTGTCTTACCAAGCATGCATGCAAACACAAGCAAAACCTGCTTTCAAGCAAAAAATTTGATGCAAGACCTCAACCTATCCAAAGCAAAGCAAGCAAGTACCCAAAGCACTCTAAATGATTTTACCTAAATTATGGCAAGAAATAAACACATCTAAATACAAAAATATTTTGTGGTTGTGATCAGGTTAGGTTACAGCGTCTTGATTTTTGTTATCATGTCTTTCTATGCTGCTCAAGGATGCCAAAAGCTAGAGATTCTATGATGGGGGCATGATTATTTTCTTTGATTGTTGTTTGTGGATTAAACTTTAGTAATGTGATGCCTTGTCTAACGACATGATCGGCAAAAGATCATCGAGGACATCAAAGGTCTAACACAAAAGGGGGCAATCCTTGTCTATTGATATGCAAATAATACTCAGTTCATCTCGGTTCAATTATACCTTGATGCTTGTATTAACTTGCTAAATCAAAATCCATGTAAGCAATACTCAGGTTGTCTCGGTTCAATTATACCTAGAAGCTTGTATTAACTTACAACATTCGTAAAAAGTACCAAAAAAATTGCCCAGTGATGAAATAGGCACTTCAAAATACTTGCACATCAAGATGTCAAAAGCAAACACCATTCGCATCTATTATACATCCATAGAAACATCCATATCCCATGCAATAAAGGATCCAAAAATGCAGAGTATCAATACAAATAAAAGCTTGTGAGTCTTTCTACTGAGTCAGTCTTCAAATCAATCTTTTGTCTATCATTGTGTCATCTCTGTGTCGATTGAGTACATTTGGACATAACAAAAACATAGCATAGTTTGCATATCATATCACATGAGATAGTCATTCATATGATTAAATCATTTGCATTAGATCACCCATATCCATTTGCATCATACATAGCATAATACCCACAAAAAAAATCAAAAACATAGGCAAAGACATGTAGAGCATCGCATAAATTGCATCACCATATAGATCGCATAACACATTTCACATATCATAGCATCATATAATATCTAAAGTCTGCATTAGATAAAATCACATAGCATCAAAGTAAACATCTAAGTCTGCATTAGATAACATCACATAGCATCATATAAACATCTAAGTCTGCATTAGATAACATCACATAGCATCATACAAACATCTAAGTCTGCATTAGATAACATCACATAGCATTATATAAACATCTAAGTCTGCATTAGATAACATCACATAGCATCATACAAACATCTAAGTTTGCATTAGATAAACATCACATAGACATAATCATAGTTTGCATCACATGTGTATCATCATAAAATAGAAATGCATCCATGACATATAGTATAAACAACTACATATAGAGATCATCAATAGCTGCATCATCATATAAATATCAAATAAAACATGTCCAAATATACAATATATCAAAAGTCTACCACGACCATCTCTGAGTCAACTCATGTAAAATGAATACATCGCATAAATAGTGATACATGTCTCGGTACAAAAATGATAAAAGTATATACATATCAGGCTATCTGAGCCATCAAAGAGTGTATGCATAAGCCAAAAATCTGTACAAGTGCAACTGTGAGTTAGCCCTACTGTCGTGGGCCACTACTCCCTGCATTGCCCTCTCCATCCCCTCCTCTGTTGGGCCCCGACTGCTGTGGGCCCCTCACCGAAGCTCCTGACTATGAACCCCCTGCCCTCTGTGAAGCCATAGACTGACTCCTGTAACTCGGTGCATGCTAGTCCGCTGGCACTGCCCAATGATATAGTCCTCTATAATATTGTGTCTGAGCCTGCACCCTAGCAAACTTGCCCTGTATCTGTGTCAGTTGTGTCTGCAGCTACTGAACCTGGGCCTGTCCTTGCTGCACCTGTGTAACCAAGAATATAATGGCCCCATCTGTCCCCAAAGCTGCTATGGTTGCGTCTCTCTCCAATCACAAGGCCCACACCCTCGCCTCTGTTGCATCTCGCTTTGTCGTGACCCCTAATAAAACTCAAGCATCTGACTCCCTCCGAGACTCTGCCGATTGGAGGTGTGCCCTAAGCTGTCTAATCTGACTCTACAGCGTCGCAATGGCCTGTTGCTACCAGTCAAGCTGAGGAGCCTAAAGAACCTATCCCTGTCCCTACACCTGCTACTGGGACACCTACTACTACACCACCTACTGTGGTGGTAGCATCTGTCTCTGCTGACCAACCTACTGAGCCACCTACTGTGGTGGTGGCATCTGAGCTTGCTATGCAACCTGTGGCTACACTACCTACTGCTATTGGGAGGATCCCACCCTAGCTCTCCTCCTCTTCCTTTGTCTGCCTCCTCTGCCACCTCCCCCATCTCCCCCATCCCCTCCATCACCTCCATCTCCCCGTCCACCTTACCCCTCCTCAGTCTCCTCCTCCTCCCGTCAGCCCCATCCTCATCATCTGAATCCTCCTCGTCTATGCGAGGAACCAACTCTCTGGGCCCTGAGTACCTCAGAAAAGGGTGAGCTGCGAACCTCTCCTCAAAATCTAGAGTCATCCCTACATCTACCACCTCTCTCCTCATAGGCCAAGCAACATAAGGAGTCTACCGAAACTCTGCCAATGCCTCCTCATATGATGCCACTAGACCCCATCTGAACATCTCTACGTGTGTCCGTGCAAACTAAGCCTGCCCCTGTGGCATGCCCTATCTTGTCCCAAACTACCTCTATACTCTGCTAACAATCTATCTCTCTAATATAAATTGAGTCTTGCCAATAAGCTACCACATCTGAAAGTAGTAGGGCAGCTCATCGTCCTCATCATCCTAGTGCTCACACTCCAGGTAGGGGCGCCAGATAACTCTATCCACGTTATCCAACATGTGCCTCTAGTACTCTAGCTTTCCTAGCTTGTGTTGGGAAATAACTCCTACATATCCATAGCTATACAACTCGCCCCTCTGTCTAGAAAAGATGCATATCGGCCGTGTGATAGCAATATGCTCCCACAACCAAAACTGCAATAGTGAGACACCTACTGATAGACTGGCACCCCTGTGGTATACCACCTGGTGCATATCGTGGTATAGGTGCGCCAAGACACATACACTCCATGCATAGCAGGTGCCCTCTGTAACCATCCTCTCCATGATCCATCCCCATCCAATCAAGAACCCATGCGATCTCCTATCGAGGCATACAACGCCTCTGATCAATCCTACCACTATACCAGGGAAGTAGTCATAATAATCATATATATCCTGCCAAGAGATAACCTGACAATCTAGCTCGGGGTTATCAAACACCCGCCTGCACTCTACAAGTTCAGCATCCTACTGAGGATCATACTCTACAAGCTCACCCTATATCGGCAAGTGCAAAATCCTGTATACATCCTCAAGAGTAACCACCATCTCACCAGTTAGAAAGTGAAAAGCCCCATCCTCACTATGGAATCTCTCTGCTGTTGCAGTCAACAAACTGAGGTTCGCACGAACCTTAGGCATGAAGCAAACTTAATCAAGGCCCATAGCACTGAGTGTCTCTCGATCTATCTCCGTGAGCATGTAGCGTTGTAACATCGGTAAGGGAAACTGCTCCCTCGACATAAGTATGTCTCGAATGTCCTCCTGTAAGCACGCAAGGCAATGCATCAACCTAAAGCTGCCAAAAAACCTGCTATACATATCTAAAAGAATCATATCAACTAACTTAGCATATCAAATTGATCAAAAATAGCATACAACATCTCTTGACTAGATTCCTGCAATCTCGGAGATGGCTTATTGATTGACGCATCGGGCAAGATGCCAATTGATTCAATTTTGTTAAGTAAACTGACTAGCATATGTGCTGAACCAGAAGGTAAATGTGCAATTTCTCAACAAATGCGCCATTTCTGGCATATGCACCGCGGCATTTCTTAAATACACAGATCCATATAAAAAGCACAGCTATACCTTGTATATGCGCAGCCTAATCACATGCACTGGAAGACATCATGCATGCGTAGAACTCATGCATGCGCAGTTTCATAGCTTAAATGCGCCATAGGAAATCAAATGCGCAGTTTCACATGGCATATGTGCTAAACTGCCTTCTTGAGCATTTACTTTACTTTTTCCCTAGCATTTATTGCGCTCATAAATGACCCTAGGTGAAGTTTTTCAAGCTACATACCGGTGGTCCTACCTCAGCTGGCCGATCGAACTAACGAACTCGCTCAAAGCGGTGCTCCTTGCACAGAATATCCATCTCAATGCCGACTGCTCTATGCTCCTATGCTCTCCTAAGCTCTCAAGGACAAATCAACTAAAGCCAACTATGCAAATGACTAAGAATGTGGACCCAGCTCCTATATATAACAATAAAACCCCAACTGGTTGTGTGGTGACTATGACTACTTCCCTAGCCCGTTTCTTCCTGTTTTCTCTGAAACACATCCTGTTTTCTTCAGCCCTAACCTAGTTTTCCCTTCTTCTTCGTGAGATTGTCCCGTCTCTCGTCCTTCTGCCTTCTTCCCATCCAATCTCCTGAGGGGGCATCCTACCGTCGTTAAACCTATACCAGGGGCAAACTGGGGCATGTATCATTATCAGAAAATTCTTATTCTTTGAAGCAACGTCGTAAACTGCATTGCATCAAAGAGGAGCAAAATGTATATGCCTAAAAATGGCATGACTCTACCCAAATAAATATTCTCAATATTTATTTAAGTCAAATTCTTCTATCAATAAATAAATAAACAAAATTATTTATTTGATTCATATTCTCCCAACAATTAAATAAAATCAATTTATTTAATTAAAATTCTTCTAATTCCTTCAAAAAATTATATAATATCAATTATTTAATTAGTTCTTCCAAAATTCATTCTAAATTAAATAATATCAATTATTTAATTGTTTCTTCCAATAATATCTTCTCTAAATTTAAATAAATCAAATATTTATTTAAGTTGTCTATTTCTTCTAAATTGAGTTATCTCTAAATATAATTCAATCCTTGTGCACATGCAATTGAGTATTCTAAATATTTAAATGAGCTAAAATATCTTCTCATCCTCATGCAATTTCTATTTTCTAGTTCTATTCTCTTAACTGGTTAATCTATTCTTTTAATTGATTTAATCTCTTCAGTTAACTCATTCTTCTATTTTATTAATTCCTCTCATGGAAAATATAGAAAGACACATGTCTTCTTCTTATTCGTGCACATTTCTCAACCATTCTCAACTGTTGATCTTCTCATTCTTTCTATACCATTAATCTTCTCTCTCACAAATCTATAAATTGAACCATGTTCCTCCATTTCATTCATCCAAGCTTTTAGTATCATTACTCTGCAGGAATTATAGCGCACCTTTGGCACCCAAGTCATTCCATTTGCTTGTGATCAACTTGTTACCATATCACTACAATTGTTGTGAATCTCATCTTCATTACAAAGCACTATCATGGCCATTCTCCATTGACAATCTTGGCATAGCAAGGAAGTGCACTCTCTAAGCGCCTTATTCATACATGCAAGATCGATTGAGATAGGCAACCAGCGAAAGTTATGAAGTATTGAGGTTTGCAAAGGTTTTCATCTTTTGTTTGTTTGATCTTGATTATTTCCCTTTTCATTGAGTTTTGGGTATTATTGATATTGATATATTGATTATTCATTTATACACCAATTTTCCCTTAACAGATTTATATGTTAAATTTATAATCGAGTTAAGTCTAATAACTAATCAATCGATATTTATTTCAATATGAGCTTTTATATTTTGGAATTTAATCTCAGATAAGAATTAGTGAATTATCCTTTCTCGATATTTTGTTCATGGAAAATGAATAGAGGTTTAGGTTTAATCTAGTATTTTGGACCAATAATGGATGATATGTTTTCCATTTCCTATGCAAGATTGGTATAAGATAAATGTTTGTTATTAAACTCATTAAATAGGAGAGATAATTTGATTATGTAATAGAAAATTAGAAGAAGTTTGAATACTTATCCTATTTGTGTGAGTTTGACTGATTGATAATTGGAGCACCTAATGATATATGGGTTAGTTTTTTTGGCTCGATTTGCATTTGAGAAAATTTGAATTTGAACAATGCCATTTTGATCATATTAGATTACTTTTGTGTCTCTTTTGAAGGATGGAAGGTACTTGGTATTGACAAAGATATCTAACACCCTATGAACTAAGTGTAGCTTTTCTTTGGAGGTGTCAATAGTGTTTTTACAACACACTCATTGTAACATGCATTGGGTGTCTTGAGTAAGGGGAGTACTTCTCTAGCCATTAATTGGATGGTAAAGGTATTGCAAATAGGTATCTTATGTGCTGTGAATTATTAGTTTTCGGGAGAGAATTTGTTAATAATAATAGGTACGAATAATGTTGTCTTCTTCTAAGAAAATGTATAATGCATAAGTAAGATTTGATCAAGTATTGATTTAGTATTGAGTTTCATTTGTTTCTTAATAGTAATAACACGGGGTAAGAAGTAGTTTTCTTTTAGTATTAAACTATCAATGAGATTATTAGTTATGTTTGAATTACTCAAGAATGTAGAGAAAGAAATATCTTTCTAATATTTTTACTTGTACATTAAATCTTAAACTATGTGTGATTATTATATTAATTTGTATAAATAAGTATTGTTTTCATTGAAAAGAAAATCCAATGCTATTCTTGTATGAATATAGTAGTAGCTTGTATATTGAATTGATGAAGATCATTTATGATGAAGAGAATATTGAGATATAAGTAAATCTAGATTTTCTATTTTCCCTCGAGTAAGGATTAAAATATGAATATGTATATAAGAATAAGAAGTTGATGTTATCTTTTTAATAATATCCTAGAGGCTTTCTTTTGTATGAAACCGTTAAGAGATTGCAAGTTCTTGTCCTAAACTACGAAGTCTCTGCGCTACGTGTACATAGGCAAGGCCATCATGGATGAGCCCCCGAGACATTAGGTCGGCCCCTTAGGGTCTTTAGGCTCATTATATGCTATCTGATTTGTTTAATGATCAATTTTACATAACTAATGTTTATATATTAGTGTTTAGATCTAGATCTGTTAACTGTGAAGGACATTGGAGTTGAGAAAGCATCTTCTCACTTTGCGAAAAGATGTTCTTATGACATTTATTGTAAATAAGAAGCATTTGTATCTTGAAATTTATTTACAATGTATTTCTGATGTTATTTATTTAAATAAGTAAATTTTCTCCTGTAATAGTATTATTTTTTTAAAATTATTTCTAAATAATTTATTGAATTGTTGTTATTAATTGTTATTTTCCTGAGTGGGCATTACAAGATTCATATCCATTCCATAATAAATGTCACATTGTTACATTTCATCCATTCCATAATAAAACACTTGACATTCAAACAAAACAACCATTCATGCAATATATCATGCCTTAACCAAAATCACAAGCATTAGTCCACATGTCGAAACAATAGCTAGTTATAATATCAATTGTCACATCATTCGATAACAAAGATCGTCATCATCAAGCCTCATCTAGGGATATATCATTCCCATCATTAGGCGCCTATCCAAACATCATCTAAATATTTGGCAAGAGATACAATGGTTGTGTGACTTGTGTTGTCATTTGGTCTTTTGTTTTTGATTTTTATCTTTTCTATCTCCTTCTCATGCTTTATCAACACCACCTGGATGTGTTCATATCTTGGTGCGTTACGACTAGCAGAGAATGGGGCATACCATTTTGCAAGTTTGTTGGATGTTCTTATTACTCTAGCTAATATTCATATCTTGTGTGTAGTGGAATAGATTTTTGTATACCAGTCATCCTTTGCATTTAAGTTCATATCATATCTTTTGTGCATTTGGACTTACTGCTCTAAGTTTCATTCCTCACACATCTAGACAAGGTTGTATTACGTTGGGCATAAAGATACTCCTTTTGTTTACAGTGTCAAGTCCATGCAAAGGATACAAAAGTCACCCTGGTTCTTCATACCTTGGTGCATAATATCCTCTTGCTATATCAAATTAGGACTACTCTACATATTATACCAGCATAACCATACCTTCCTAATCCATTATTCCATTTCCTATTCTAGAGCATTCTTTTTCACCTATCATCACCATATCGACTTATGATCATTTCATCTTCATCTACCTATCCCATCCTAACATTACATTCTAACTACCCAGGTCACCCTAACTATCCATTCCTAATCGCCACATTCACATTTCATCCTAACATTTCTTTCTATTTAGTATGATGACCAAACCAAAAACAATAATCCATCATCATGCCACTCTATAATCATTAAAAACACAAACACATGTTATACATACTACATTATTGTATTCATCACATATCTATATCATCCTAATCATTGTCCATTATCTTATCATATACATTTACATCATTATTATACCATTCATTTCATTTCATTAACACTCTACATATACATCTACATCATCATAAAATTAAAAACAAGTATATTTCCATATCTATATCCATATTTCATACATCACATAGTTATTACAACATCATATCCATAACATCCTATCCATAACATAATATCCATGATAATACCATCATATGCATACAATCACAATCCATACAATCATAGTCCATGTACATCTAATCATGAATCCATAAATCCATATATCATCATATACCATAGCATCATGAATAAATAAAACCATCATAATATCATAATATACCATAACACAATCATATACACTACCAACAATTGATGTCATCTCATATATATGTAGTACAAAATGGTCATGATATAATGTCTATGTACAACAAGCTCTACAAAGCTATCAAAATACATAGAGCCCGTAGGCATCCAAATACATATCCATCCATCTATGCATGTTCATGACAAACTGCCACCCTCTGACTGTACTGACGGCGCAGGTTGTGGTCCTGATGTTGAAGGTGGAGGAGGGCATGGTTCCTGAGTCCCTGTAGTCTGTCTTGATGGTACTGTTGGTGGTGAACCATGTGCTCCATGATCACTTGGTGGAGGAGGTCCCATAACTAATGGTCCCGATCTAGCTGATTTAGTTGATCTAGTAGCCCCCAATCTACTTCGTGCACTAAAGTTGCGTGCCCTCTGATCCTCTAACATAACACTATGATATAGAGTATGATAGTACTCTGCTCTCTGTGTCATTGTCAATAGATCTCCCTATATCCTCTTCATATCATCCCACATCTGACTCATCCTGCCACCTGCTATAATCCCCTGTGCACTGTCACACTCCTACTGGAGACGTGTAGTTGTGACCTCTGTAGTTATCCTCTATGCAATAGTTGTGACCTCTACAGTTGTCCTCTGTGCAATAGTTGTGACCTCTGCAATTGTCCTCTCCACTCTCAAGGCATCCCACTCTATTGTGATTTGTTGAAGTAACCCATCTCCATCTCCACCCCCTACCTAAGCCTATGCATATATCTATAACACATGTACCTGTCCCTGTAGACACTAAATATGTAAGTGGGCACTATCTCTCTCTACCATCACACCAGCCAGTAAACCCTATACCCACTCAACCTCCATCTATAGGCTATCATGAGATGCCCATAGTTTCTCTATATCCTCCCAATCCTCTCCAAGAACATCTGGGGCACCCAAATGTGCTACTTGAGGGTCCTAAGCAGCCTATCCTCCATCATCACCACCTCCATCACCTCCTCCATCTCCTCCAACATGTCCTCCTACATCTGTCACCACACGTCATCTAATTCGTCTCTAAAATGGAGGCGTTGCCACCTGACCATCCTATGTCCTTAGTACAGTCAACCAAGCTAACCTATGAATGGCCCACCATACATCATAGTTTAGGCTAGTACATGTGTCCTCCACCTCAGCACCTGGAGGTACCCATGGCATCTGTATAAGTCCCTAAAAATTTGCCAGTGGAATCTGGGGATCTAGATTGAGCCCCATAATTTGACATCCCTAGTGACCCTAGGAAAGACTGCCTCATGCACAAGTGCAATCTTTCTCTCACCAAACTATCATAACATCCATCTCAACATGTATCTCTCCATGATTTGTGTTGTCCTCCCTATGATGTATCTAGTCTGTCACACATACGACAGTTTCTTAGTGTCATCCTCCCATGCCTTACACTCCCTCCATGTGACAATGTCTAGCTCATCCAAAACCTATCTCTAGTAATCCATATGCCCTACACGTCGATAGTGTAGTATGCCTGCATATAACTAGTAGTAAGGATGGTCCTCAGCTCTCGATTGATCACACAATGGCCTTAGCACACAATGTGCTCCCATGCCCACACATGCAATAGTGTCACTCCACAGCCAAGATACTGACTCTTGCTATACACACAGCTATGTTGATCCTTATATAAGTGATCCAATATGCAAGGTCCCTAGGCGAACACCTCACCATCCATCATCTGCTCAAGCACATCTCCCCATCCTGTGGCAAAGTACCTCACTCATCGCCCCAGCACTAACACGTATAAGATCAATCCTGCTAGAAATAATGGTAGTGGGGCATCTGCCTCCATCTGAGTCAAATCCAATTGAGTCCCATCTATAGGTAGGTCATCATTAGTGAACACTCTCTCTAGAGTAGCCACCCCAATATCCAAGTCATATCTGACCAAGGACCCAAATCCTCAGAATCTTCCATACGTCCTCCAATGTCAACATCACCTCCCCAATGGGTAGGAGAAATGTGCTCCTCTCACTGTGCCACCTCTCGATGAGTGCAGTCATCATGGTTGTATGAGCCCTAATCTTTGGCATCCAAGCTATATGAATCATCCCAATGGTTGCTAGGAAGTCCTTCTCCTCCTCGATGAACTGTGGGAATAGGCTCATCATCCTAAGTTGCCTAACTCACGACTGTATCGCTAATGGTCACTCCTGCATCCATCTAAATCAACAAGTCAGGCATTTGCCTAAGTCAAAACCTGTACCTTTTTGCTTAACTACAAAAGCGCATCTTTTTCATGCATAGGCGCACTATTACCCATAGGCATGTCATTTTTCCTCTTAGGCACATTGTTAAGCACATGCATGCCATTCTTCCACCTAAGCACTTTTCCATGGTGAAAGCGCATTGTTTTCTTGTTTAGGCACACTTTTAAGCAAAAGCACATCATTTCCTCCCGTAGGCACTCCACTCGACTGTGTGGGCATGCTTTTCTTTACACGGACACAGATCTAAGATAGGCGTGCTACATTTTCACACAAGTGTGCCACCCGATCACAAGGGTGCACTTTCATAAAGCTACGCCTGCACTTTTTTGCCTTTTGCCTAGCATTTATGACACATAACCCACCCACTAACCTACCCACAAGGCCCTAGGTTTAGTCACATACCGGTCTACCAAGTCCTACCGATCATTGGAAGCTTCTAACCCTCTCACTATGATGCCTGTGTCGAGGAATAGCCACTATGTTTGCCATTGTCTTAGTCTTTTTCTTCTCCCTAAATTTTTTTCTTAAGCTTATGAGTGCAAATGAAGAGAGATGGACCCCCTTGCCACTAATTGTAGGCTCCCAAGCCCTATTTTCACCTCTAGCCTAGATTATTTAACCCTGGCCTCTCCCATTCATTCCCAAACCTTCTTTTTTGTTCTTGCTTCATCCAATTTATCCTCATATCCCATTTTTACTACCTTATCCTTCCTTTCAAGATTTTACCCAAAAAATTTATATTTTTGAATAAATTCTTGAGGGGGCATCCATTATCCATTATTCCCTTTTCCATTACCAACTAGGGGCATCTTTTTTATTCTTTGACACGATGCCACCTTACGAGACGCTGTATCAAAGAGGGGCAAAATGTAGACACCTAAAAATGACCATGTATTCACCTTCATTTTTGACAAATCCCTAACACCAATTCACATCCTAGCATGTCTTCTAAATTAATTAAATAATTTTATTATTTAATTAACTAATCCGTCTTTCATTAATCCATTTTTCCCATATTAAATAAATAAATTTTATTTTATTTATTTAATCTCTCATTTCCTCTTAAATTAATTAATAAAGCCCATTTATTTAATTAATTTATCACTCCTAACAACTTCCTCTTCATAAATTAATTAAATAACCACATTATTTAATTAATTTACCCACTCACATCCTTATCTTCAACCACTCACCACAATTATTAAATAATTGATCCAAAATTAAATTCATTTTTCATCTCCACCATCCATTATCACATTACATCTCTTAATCTCCACCATTCACATAAAAGAATGCTCTATACAATCCTTATCCTTGACCTATAATCCTCTCATCTAATCTTATCCATCTATTTTATCTTTTAATCATATCCCTTCATTCATCATAATTGACCTGTATAAATTGAGCATCTCACATCATTATCACAACACATCTTTCATATGCAAGTATATGTTTTCATTTTTCATATCATCATCATTATCATTTGCCTCCATTATAGCCATCTCATGCCTAGATTATGTTGGTTTTGTGAGCAGTCCACAATCCATAATATATCCATAGAACAAAGCTAGTAGAATTAGGGTGCACTCTACTCCATTCTATCTAAGTGTGAGGGTTTGATTTGAGGTGAAGGTATTGAGTTATATTGCATTCATTTTCATTATTTACCTTGGATCATATTTTTGCATACATGTTGTAGGAACTCCATAGTCTTGGATACAGGTTATTGTTCTTGGTTGCTATAGGAAGGAGTTAGTCTTATAGAGAAATCCCAACTCACTAAGATCATGATAAACAAACAAATCATACCATATTATATTTGAAAATAACTACTTTAACATACATGCATTCATTAAAACATATACAGATAATATAGTGCTTTTTCCAGATATTAATTAGAGTCTTAGCTTAAATTATGAAAATGCCTATAGAAATGTGGCTTTGAAATAGAAAACATAGAGTTTAAAAGAGACAATTATAGCACTCATCACCTACCTCTGCCTCTATGCCTGCAACTTGGCCTTTGTGTCTTATTTTTTGGCGTCTTAGACAAATTTGGTCATTTATCTGGCGATTTCTCCATCTTTGGCAAAGACTAACTTTATATGGAGCTCCACTTTTATCTAGTGGTTCTCCAAACTAGTAGAGTACTATTTTATCTAAAAGACTTTTGCATTTAGCAGTATCACCAAAGTTGGCAGAAGTTCCACCAAATTTAGCTACAAGGGCACCTTTTTTGCTTCAAAGGGGTTTTTTATTTTTTCCATAACTTGGGCAAACGGAGTCAAATTTTTACAAACAAATAGGCGGTGGAAAGCTGGTTTCGAGCACAATCTAGTGGTATTGATATTTTTTTAGATTTTAATGTTTGTGACATTTATTGTTGTTTAAATTTTAGATTACCTTTTTGGCTTCTGAACTCGTAACCTTTTTCCATGATCTCTGATTTTCATGATTCTTATGATGTTAGAAAGGTATTGTGGATCTCTACACATCCATCCATACAATTTTTCCAGAGTTAGCCCTAGGTATCGTTTATTAAGTTTGTCAATTTTATGCATTTTGATTGATAACTTGGACATACTGGCACTTGGAAAGGTTTTGTTTGTTTTGGTGGGCTTCATTTATTAGAATTAATATATAATCAAATTGTTGATCTTTGATTTTATCATTTGAGGAGATATCATGGGTTTTTTATTCACCCTTCTATGGTAACATTGGATAAGAATAATTATGAGTCTTGGTAAAAGGGCATCTTGACGCATCTTAGGTGGCTCAATCTTTTGTCTTATCTTTATGGACTCGTACCTGAACCAAATACACCTGAGAGGAAAAATGGGAAGTTCTATTGATCATGTTGTAGGATTGATTGGTTATAGTGTTGATTTTGACACTATGTGTTCCATCTTGTTGGGATGAGGTTCCATTAACCTTGTAAATCCCAATATTGTATTTATTCCATTTATTATATGTAATTTGTAATTATCCATGAGGAGATGTACTAATTTCACTAAAAGGGGTAATTTTGGAGTAACCGGAGGTAATTACAGAGTGACTTTTATTGTTGAAAAATTTAAAAACTAAAAGTAAATGAGGGTAGGCATGCTCCCTTGATGAATCTACTATATTTGGCATGTATGACAACTATCATAATGTTTGATAAGTGAATCTATGATAGCTGCAAGTTGTCATAAGATTCTGTGATTCTATGACGCATATGGTGGATATGTTAGTTGTATATTTGATATATTTAGCCCAAGGTTCCTATCTTGGAAAGATACCCTTTTGTGGAATCTATGACGGTTACGACGTGTCATAAGATTTTGTAAGAGGCCAGATTTAGTCTTGGGCCCCCAACCTTTGCATGGCTATTTTTGGACAAGTGTAAGATGCTTGTAAGATGGCAATTAATGTTTATAGGTTGGAGAATCTTAGGAGAGAGAAGGTGAACACCTAGGAGGAGTTGGAACATTTCTATAAGTATTTGCCATGTATTTGTTTCTACAATACAAATTTTAGGTACTCAGGTGCTGCCGAAATGCTGTCGGATTGAAGACTTGTGGAGAGAGTTGTGTAGTTGATGTATTATACAATCTTGTTGAGATTAATACAAACTTGTGCCTCAAGTTCTTGGTGGAGTTTTTTACCTGCAAGGGTTTCCTCCATGTAAACATTGTGTCATTGTGTTTATTTCTTCATGTTTGACATCTTTTCTGTAATGGGTTTCATGTTTTGTTACAATCTCCATTGTTAATACACACTTAAGATTGCTGAAATTTATCTTGAATCATATTTCCATTAAAGTAGTGTTGCTTTCATTTCTAACATTTGGTATCAAAGCCTAGCCAGATTTGACTCTTGGGTGGTAGTGTGGAAGCTATAGCTACAGTGGGAGATTTAGTTGTTTTTATTTTGTAGATCTTGTGTTGTTATTATGGCTGCATCCACCGTTGCATCAACCTCTCGAATGGACATTAAGAAGTTCAACAGAATAGGGTATGAGTTGTGGAAGCTGAAAATGAAAGATTTGTTGGAAGAAACAAACCAATGGCTAGCTGTTCATAAAGAGAAGAAACCTGATGATGTATCTCCGGATGAGTGGGCAAAACTGGACAAGAAGGCACGGGGAACCATCCATTTGTGTCTTTCAGATTATGTCCTGTTGAATGTTGCAAAGGAAGAGACTGCACACAAGTTGTGAAAATGCTTGGGTGAGAACTATCAAGCCAAGATTATGGTAAATAAACTTTACTTAAAAAGAAAATTATTTTCCTTGAAAATGAAAGAGGGTGAGTCGATTGCAGAGCATTTAAATTCATTTAATTTGTTGATGAGTTAGCTTGCTTTAGTAGATGTTGAGGTTGATGAGGAAGATAAATGTATCTTGCTTCTTTGTTCTTTACCTAAGTCTTGGGAGAATATTATCCTTGATATCACTACTAACCTCACAGATTTGAAGTTGGATGCCCTTGTTGTAGTTTTACTGTCACAGGAATTGAGGAAGAAGAGTTTGGATAGTTCAGGAGATGCTCTCAGTGTTAGGGGAAGGTCTAAGGAAAGAGGACCAAAGGGAGATCAAAAAGGGGCCAAGGACAAGTCCAATGGCCGGTCTAAGACTCCTAGTAAAAATAACAGAGTTAAGTGTTGGAATTGCGGTAAAAGGGGACATGTGAAGGAGTGCAGAAACCCTAAGAAATAGTGGGAGAGTGCTTCGGACAAGTCCTCGAATGCAGGTGAAGATGTTTTACTTTTTGCATCTAATGTTGTTTCTAATGATCACTGGTTGGTTGACTCAGGGTGCTTGTTTCGTATGATCCCGCATAAGGAATGGTTCTCCACATATGAAGAATATGATGGAGGTAATATCTACCTTGGTGACAACTCTTCATATCCGATTGTCGGGAAAGGAAAGGTATTGTTGTGTTTCAGTGATGGGAGGATTAAAACCCTCCCTGGTGTTTTGCATGTTCCTAGATTAGCTAGAAATTTGATTTCAGTTTCAAAGTTGAATGATTTGGGAATGCATGTGACATTTGACAAGCATGGCTATAGATTGGTAAGAGGGAACTTGGTGGTAGCGAAAGGGAAGAGATTTGGGAACTCGTTTAAGCTTGAAGCCACTACAGTTTGTAATGCCTCTTATGTTTCTGAGGCTTATGAAAACACTTGTATGTTGTGGCATTGCAGATTGGGCCACACAAGCAATAATGTATTAAAAACTATTAAGAATAAAGAATTGTTGGACGATTTCTCTTATTTTGATGAGCACTTTGATTTCTGTGAGCATTGTGTGTTTGGTAAACAAAATAGAAAATCATTTCCTTGAGGAAGCAATAGAGAAAAAGAGAAATTAGAAATTATCCATACAGATGTGTTTGGACCTGTGGATAATGAATCTATTGGAAAATCTCGTTATTTTGTCACCTTCATTGGTGATGTATCTAGATATACATGGATTTATTTTATGAAACATAAATCTAAAGTTTTCACTAAGTTTAAGGAATTCAAAGTCTTAGTAGAGAACCAATCAGGTTTAAAGATAAAAATATTAATATCTAAGAATGGAGAGGAATATTTCTCTAAGGAATTTGATGAGTTTTGCAAGCATGCAGATATAATCAAACAAAAGACAACTCCGTATACACCACAACATAATGGTGTTGCAGAAAGGATGAACTGAACAATTATGGAAAGAGCCAAAAGTATGCTTAGTGATGCACAGTTGGATAAATGCTTTTGGTAAGAGGTTGTGTGTATTGCTTGCTACTTGATAAATAGATCTTCTTGTAAGGCTCTTGATTCGATGCCTTATGAAGTGTAGACAGGTAAGAAACCTTTTGTTTCACATTTAAGGGTTTTTGGCTGTGAGGCTTTTGTTCATGTGCCTAAGGAAAAGTGATCTAAGTTGGATCCAAAAGCTAAAAAGTGTACATTCATTAGATATGGTGATAATGTGAAAGGTTATAATCTTTGGAATCCACTAACCCACAAGATTATATTTTCTAGAGATGTTATTTTCAGGGAAGTTAGAACTATTTCTAAACCTGAGCAACCAAAAGAAAAAGAAGAAAAGGTAAAGAAGGTGCACTTTGATTTAGAGCAGCAAGATACACCTCAAGAAGAATAGAATGATGGATTGGGGGGTGAAGAAGAAGAATAAGATTCGAGTAGTTCTGATGAAGATGAATATGTTATGACAGAAGAAGTTGGTGCAGATGATCATGCAAAAAAATGAGTAGAGTCTCTTACTCCACCCTTGAGGAGATCCACAAGACAATGGAATCCAGTTGACACGTATAGCAAACCAGATTTTTATTTTGTATATGCTTTATTAAGTACTAATGATGAACCTAGATCCTACAGGGAAGCTATTTCTGCAGATGATAGTGAGTCTTGGCAGTTAGCCATGCAAGAGGAGATGATGGTTTAGACTCTTGTAATCTTGTTCATTTTCCCAAAGGAAGAAAGGCCATAGGCTGTAAGTGGGTATTCAAGAATAAGTTTGGAGCAGACAGGTCATTGGAGAAGTGCAAGGCTAGACTAGTAGCCAAGGGCTACTCCCAGAGAGAGGGAGTTGATTTTGGTGAGATATTCTCTCATGTTACTAAATTGACTTCTATTAGATTTCTCTTATCCATTGCTGCAATTTATGATTGGGAGATTGAGCAAATGGATGTTAAGACTGTGTTCTTGCATGGGGATCTTGAAGAAGAAATTTATATGCAATAGCCTACAGGTTTTGAGGTAAAAGGAAAAGAACATTGGGTTTGCAGGTTAAAGAGGTCTCTTTATGGTCTGAAATAGTCCCCCATAATGTGGTATCAAAAGTTTGACTCATTTGTGTTGAAATTGGGTTTTTTTAGAAGCGAGGTCGATCATTGTGTTTACATTCTTTGTATTGATGATTCTATATTGGTTATTGCATTGTATGTTGATGACATGTTATTTTTTAGCAATACTAAGGGTATGATAAGTGAGCTTAAAGCCCAACTTTTAGGTACATTTGAGATGAAGGATCTTGGTGCTGCAAGGTATATTTTGGGAATGGAGATTAGGAGGGACAGATTTAACAGAAAGCTTTGGTTGTCACAAAGTATGTGAATACTATTTTGCAGAGGTTTAGTTTGCAGGATTGTAACCTAGTTAGAGTTCATTTACCCATTGGTACTAAGCTTTCATTAGATATGTGTCCAAAGACTGAGGATGATTTTGAGGATATGTCTAATGTGCCATATGCTAGTGTTGTAGGGAGTTTGATGTATGCAATGGTTTGCAGTAGACCAGATATTGCCCAAGCAGTGGGAGTTTTGAGTAGATTTACGTCTAACCCTGTTAGACAGCATTGGAATTATGCGAAGAGGGTGTTTAAATATCTTGCAGATATGCCTGATCATTGTTTGGTTTATTCTGGTACTGATAGTGTTGATAAATCTTTGGACATACAGGGTTTTGTTGATGCAGATTGGGCAGGTGACTTGGATAGTCAAAGGTCCACTAGTGGCTATGTGTTTACTCTATTTGGAGGAGCAATGAGTTGGATGAGTAAGAGGCAGCCCACAGTTGCTTTTTCCACCATAGAAGCAAAGCATATGGCTGCTACACATGTCTCTAAGGAGGTAGTTTGGTTGAGGAGACTATGTACAGGTATTGGTTTTGATTGCAGGATCATTCAGATTGGTTGTGATAGCCAGAGTGCTATTTGTTTGGCCAAGAATCCTATGTATCATGCTCGGACTAAGCATGTTGATTTTCAATATCACTTTGTTCAAGAGTTGGTTGCAAATGGAGACATTGAGTTGAAGAAGATAGACACTCAGGAGAATGTTGCAGATTCATTGACCAAACCTATGAGCACAAAGAAGTTCATGTGGTGCAGAGAAGCCATGGGCCTTGTTTCTAGTGCCTGATTATTTTTCATTTGATTTCCTATGGTTTGATTTACAATGTATAACATCAAGTGGGAGAATGTTGGGATGAGGTGCCATTAACATTGTAAATCTCATTATTGTATTTATTCCATTTATTATATGTAATTTGTAATTATCTATGAGGAAATGTAGTAGTTTCACCGACAGGGGTAATTTCAGAGTAACTGGAGGTAATTACGGAGTGACTTTTACTATTGGAAAATGTAAAAAATCAAAGTAAATGAGGGTAGGCATGCTCCCTTGAGGATTCTACTATATTTGGCATGTATGACAACTGTCATAATGTTTGGTAAGTGAATTTATGACAGCTGCAAGTTGTCATAAGATTATGTGATTCTATGACACATATGGCAGATATGTTAGTTGTATATTTTCTATATTTAGCCTAAGGTTCCTATCTTGGAAATATACTCTTTTATGGAATCTATGACAGTTATGACGCATCATAAGATTCTTTAAGAGGCTAGATTTAGTATTGGGCCCCCAACCTTTGCATGGCTATTTTTGGACAAGTGTAAGATGCTTGTAAGATGGTAATTAATGTTTACAGGATGGAGATTCTTAGGAGAGAGAAGGTGAATGCCTATGAGGAGTTGGAAAACATTTCTATAAGTATTTTCCATGTATTTGTTGCTACAATACATATTTTAGGTACTCAGGTGCTACTGGAATGATGTCGGATTGAAGACTTGTGGAGAGAGTTGTGTAGTTGATGTATTGTATAATCTTGTTGAGATTAATACAAACTTGTGCCTCTTTCCTTGAGTTTTTTACCTGCAAGGGTTTTCTCCACGTAAACACTATGTCATTGTGTTGAGTTCTTCATGTTTGACATCTTTCTGTAATGGGTTTTATGTTTTGTTACAATCTCCATTATTAATGCACCCTTTAAATTGCTGAAATTTATCTTGAATCAGGTTTCCATTAAAGTAGTGTTGCTTTCATTTCTAACACATCTCACATATTGAGTTCCCACACTCTTTGGACTCGAATTTGGGGGATCTATGGAGATCCACATATCTCTCCATCCCCAGATGATATTACTATGGATTGCCACATAGCCCTTGATGATGCAGAACATATACTCTTTGATGATGATACAATAGAGGAGCTTGCATATTTCATAGGTCTTGCTAGTTCAGATGACACAAAAATTTATCCTCTTGCTCCTTCTCCTCCTATTGAGATCACATCATCACATGTTGCTACATCTGAGTCCAAGGTTGCTTTTTTGAGAGCATCCAAGGATTCCTTGCAGTAGGACATTATAAGTCTTCCAAATATAGCCAATTGGGACACATTTCTACTAGATATCTCATCTTTGTTTGTAGAGTCCCACATTGCATATTTGGGAGATATGTTGGAGGGTATTTGATTCCTCTTTAATGACAACATTGATGGAGTTGCATCACCATCATCTTCTTCAAAGATTGTTCTTTATCCTCCTATCCAGTCACAGTTTGATAGTGGATCAAAGATAATTGAGAAGTTTTCAAGAGATTCATTATTGTCTTTGGATCATGTGCAAAGTTCAGAGACATTCATCCTTCTTCCTACATATTTCATTCTGAAATGGGAAGACATTATGCACACATCTGCAATTCTATTTCTTCCCAAGGGGAGGAATGTTATTTGGCATTCATGGATATTCATTTTCATCCTTTGTCTAACATCTACCAGCACTGCAGGAATGGCTACATGGTCTCTCTTCTCATCTCTGTTTTGGGAGGGAGCATTTCCTTGCATGGGGTTTCATCCTTCTTAGTTCTGGGGGGGTCACCAAACCTTCTCTCACATCCTCTCTTATGGGGGCTTGTATATATCTATTGATTGTATCTTTGTGATGGATGTAATCCTTGGGGGTCTTGATGTTGAGTCCTTGTTCCATCACTTATTTTGTATTTTCTCTCTTTTGGAGAAGAGTTTTCTCCTAGTGGGTTTCTCTCCTTTTCTCCATTTGTGAGAGATTGTTTGTACAAGGGTACCTAATATGACCTTGTATCCAATACCCATATTTCCATCATTGGCATGTTCTTCATTCTCCCTAAGTTGCACTTAAGGGGGGTGTTGGTGTAATTAAATAATTAATTACACTTTAGTAAGTTTACTTAGGGCTTTTTATGTCACCTAGGGTTTTCTTATCTTGCAAATACAAAAGCAAGATGTCATATGTAATTTATTAATCCAGTTTCATTTATTGCATCCAATATTGTGCAAATTTATTCTCTGTGCTTTTTTTCTCTTGTAGAAGGAAATCTTAGGTTTTTTAGGTGATCTTGGTAGCTTGAGTCAATTAGTGACTCTTACAAATGGCACTTAGTGTGGTACCTTGTTTAAGCTAGAAGCATCTATATATTATAAATTTGTAACCAAAAAGTTAGATTCATGTATGTTATAGATCCATAGGTTGTGTTGCATTGGTGTAAAAGATCTTAACACTATGATTAGTAAAAATATGGCGAATTGTTTATATGGTTATTCTATAGACTTTAATTTTTGTGAGCACTGTGTGTTTTAGAAATATAGTAGAGTAAAATTTATTTTAGGTAGTGTTTGAGCCTCCACAACACACCCTCATGTTCAATTTGCATTTTTCTTAGATATCCCTTGTCATAATCTTTGTTAGAGTCTTCATGTGCATTTGGTTACTCTTGTTATAGTTGTTTTTGCTTGTAGGATCATTATATAATAGTCACACTCATTTGTACATGTGTCTTAATGAATTAGTCATACTCCAATATCATATTCTTAGTAACATCATAATCTTGTGCATGCAAGTACTTGAGTTTGATTGTCATGATAAGGATCTCCCTTTGTTCTTGTGGGTTTCTTGGTTTTAACTCCTTAGCACCTAGTGGGCTTTGTTTACGATTGATCGTGCATAGTGTAAGGCCCATTCTTACTTGGACTCTAGTAACACCTCTCCCTACTTATAGACTTTGACATTATTAGCTAGTTTAATCCTTTGGTGAGCCTTGTTACCCTTTTTCTAATATGCTTTTGGTAATATTAACCTCCTAAATCAACTTTACATCCAACTCTTTGACTGAAAAACTTTTTTTGATAATTATTCATTAGTATTAAGGTTTGAATGTTATCACCTAATTTTACCTTATAGTGTGAGACCACATGCTATCATAACCCTAGTTGCACTCCTTACACTTAATGATCTCATTGATTCTAGTTAAATTATGAAACCTATATACGATCTTCTAGCATTTTGATCTTTGAATTTGCAGACTTCACATTGATTGTCCTACATTATTAAATTTTAAAATGTGCTTATTTAACTTAGTAGATAATATTTAATTAGAAAAATTATGGGTAATCAAATTTTATTTGGGTAATTATGGTAACCAAAACCTCTAATAACAAGAGATAATTTGGATAGAGTATGAGATGGTTATTCATGTTAATATGGTTATCTAATTAACTATCGACTATGTCCATGTGGTTACATATTTTGACAACAAAAATCTTTATGAGCATGACCATGTCCAATGTGATCTTTGAGGTGAAATGGAACTCTTTTGAGGTTTAACCCTTAAGAAGACTTTGTCCCCTATGGAAAACTACCTTGAAGTTCTATTTTTTTCTGCATAACTCTTCTGCCTATCAGCAACTTCCTTGAATCCTTTCCTAATCACCTTCATATGCTCATCCATATCCTTAAGCATCTCAGGACCAATGACCACTCTATCCTTAATACTATCCCATCTAATAGGAGTACAACATTTTCTACAGTATGAAGCCTCGAAAGGTGCCATTCCTATAGAAGATTGAAAAGATTTATTGTATACAAACTCAACTAAGGGAAGATAGTCCCACTTGTATTGTTGGTCCATGCAATACATTCAAAGAAAATCCTCAACAATCTGATTCACACACTCTGTCTGACCATCTATCTACATATGAAAATTGTGCTTAAATTAAAGAGAGTTCCCAAGGTAGCATTCAATGTCCTCCAAAATCTTGATGTTGTACAGGCATCATGATAAAAAATGATTGTCTCTAGTACCCATGCAATCTAAAAATTTCTTGTACAAATTTATTTGCCAAGACTAAAGAGTTGTTAGTAAGAATCCTAGGAATGAAATGTGCTACCTTGGTAAGCTTGTCTGTCACCACTAAAATAACATCATGTTTATTCTTTCTCATTGGTAGGCCCTAGATGAAATCCATGCTTATAACTTTCTATTTGTACTCTGAAATATCATGACCATACAAAATTCTTGTTGGATGAACATGTTCAACTTTGACTCTTTGGCATTCCAAACATCTTGCTATAATTTCAATAACATCCTTCTTGATTCTTGGCCAAAAATACAATGGTCTTAAACCTGCCATAAGTTTGGTTACTCCTAGATGACCTAAATAAGAAGCACTATATGCTTCTTCTAGGACTGGATAGTCTTCCCTAAAACCTTAGCAAACTATCTGATTCAAATTTATAACCTTCAAATCGATGATCGGTGGTATCCTTTTCTAGGGATACTTTGACCTTCAAGTAATGTTAATCTATTTACAATTGGTCTAACACTTGTTGCCTGAAGGTGGATTGAATAGTAGTAATAACCGCAAGATGTCTTCTCCTACCGAGAGCATTTGCAACCCTATTTTCTTTTACATTGATATAATCTATATCAAAGTCATATTCGCTCAAGAATTCTAACCATCACCTTTGTTGGGAATTTAGGTTAGGTTGTGTGAAGATATACTTGAGTCCCAAGTGATCAGTCTTGAGCTCAAATGGTTTTCCCATAATGTAAAGTCTCCACATCTGTAACGCATGCACAATGGCTACTAGTTCTAGGTCATGTGGTGCATAGTTCAGCTCATACTACTTCAATTTCCTATACTCATAAGGCACTACATGTCCATTTTGCATTAGGAGTCCACATAAAACTTCACCTAAGGCATTAGTTATGACTGAAAATATTCCATTCAGATTAGGTACAATAAGAATTGGTGTTGTTTTGAATTTATGTTTCAATATCTAGAAGGCTTGTTCACACTTATCTGTCAATTCAAACCTTTGTTATGTTGAAAAAGGTGACTTAGCTTAAAATCCTAAACTAGGTCAAACCCACTTCTATATAAACATTGGGACACAAATCAAGGAGACTCAATACTCAACTACAGTCCTCAAAGGAGAGCTGTGAGGTCTCTTCATCGGTCCCTTTGTTGCCAAGGAGAGAGATCTCATGACTAATTATCAAATCTAGGGTTTCAGGGGTTAAAATAGAGAAAACGGGAGTTACAGACCTGAAACCGTCGAAAATCTAGAAAGTTGTGGTAGGGAAGGGCTAAATAGAGATGTAAGGGTTAAAGCAAGAAGTTGAGTATATATTTCACGGAAGTCTCCCGTGGATGAAAAATGCCACTTGGAACGGGTACCTTTTTTGAAAAAAAGGGGCACCCATTTAGGATCGGGCACTCGAAGCAAAACAGGTAACCATTTGAAACGGGTACCCGCTTTCAAAAAGTTTTTTTTATTTTTTTAACATGCATATGGCTAATTTTCTTATTTTTTAGAAACGGGTACCTGTTATTTTAGAAATGGGTACCCATTTCTAAAATTTTGAAATTTCAAACCCACCAATTTGCATTGGTTTTAGGCTTGGAAACCCAAGCCTTAGCTTTTGACCTACAACTAGGACACCATGAAAACAGCAAGAGAAAAAACTAGTTTCACCACTATGGTTGACAACTTTTTTTTCAGAATATTTTAATGAAATTAAAACCCATTATAGATCTAAAAGTCTAGTTTTCAAATATGTAATTTTTTCTACTATTGAACATAATTTTCTATTTATTATTTATTTTCCAAACAAACTAACTCATAAACTTGAAATAACATAGGTTACTATTTTTTTAATAACTTTTTATTTTGAAAGTTTCTTGAAAAAAAAATTGTCTAACCAAACTGGACATCATTCTCTACATGATGAAAAAAAAAATTGGTGAATTGATTAGTTTAGCTCAAATTATGTTGGTCGTACACAAGGGGTTTTAAAAAAAACTAATTAGGGCCATTAAAAAATTAATAATAAAAAAAATATTTATCAACAAATTACAAAAAAATATCTTGACCAAAATTCAACATCCTAAGAATCTTTCCAGAAAAGTAATTAGAAAAATACATTAATTTAGGTCAAATTATGTTGGTCGTACACATGCACACTTTTTCAAAAAATAGGGGACTTTTAAAAAGCCACTTTTTGTACATCTAATAAAAAACTAACTTACATCATCTGGGTATTAGAAAAAATTATATATTTGAAAACTAGAAACAAAATCCTACATTTCTTATTTTTACATCATCTTAATATTTTATGTGCAACTACTTCAAATTGTCACTCCAAGTATGATAAAATTTGAAAAACAGGAAAAACACTTCCACTTTTTGTCCAAAAAGTGAACTCATCTTCTTGCACTTACCCATGAGAACCTAATTCCAGAAGGTTTTGACCACTTGAAAAAGTAGGTCAAGGGCACTAGGCTCCCTGGTCCTTGACTAGAAGTTTTTATTTGACTGTGGTCGTATCTGAGTCTTCTACCTTCTTGCAACTTGTCTTTGTCAGAAACCTCTGATCGCGACCTACACACATGAAACAAGGATGAATGTTGATTCTATTTAGGATCTTTCCTAAGTCAAGCCATGTGAATGGTGTTTCCACCTCCACAATAGCAATGATAAGAGATCAAAGAGTGTGTGCCCTAGGAAGGCAGAGGCAAATCTGAAGTAGAATGGAATGTTATAATAAAGCATGAAGGAAAGGAGTCACCATGAGCATGGGAACCCTATCTTGCTTGATGTGGCATCACAACTTGACTCAAGAAGTTGGTGTAGCCCCAAAGAAGTAGAGAGATCTTCACACGACCTACAAGAAGTTAGTACAACAACAATAATCCACCATAGAGATATTTAGAGAAGATTAGAGAGCATGAGAGAGAGAGAGTGCTAGAGTGCCTAGATATTCAAATAAATAAACTAACGTGCTTATATATGCATTCCCATCGATTGTTGGGGAATTAAACCAAATGAGGCTGACATGAATAAACATTAGAGATGCCATAAGCTGATATAACCTTAATTTAGCCCCGAGCTAAAGCAAGGCCCAGGGTGTTGGGCGAACTTGTCCTTTAGCCCCCATAAACTTTGAGATGAGATCAATTAAGTGTGCTTAGTCCCATTCTAAAGTCATATTTCGGGTTGTATGCATTGGGATTAAGAATTAATTGTTTTAGGTCCACCTGGGTGCTAAACTGGGTGTAAAATGGCAAGGGTAAACATTTTACTCCATAACAACTTTTTACCCCTTTTTTTGTAGGGAAGTAATAGGATTGGCAATTTTCAAAAATCCTTCTACAAATCTTTTGTAATACCTTGCTAATCCCATGAATCTATAGACTTCTTGAACATTTATTGAGTTTGTCCATTCTATGATGGCCTTGATCTTAGCTAGATCCATTGAAATTCCTTCGGCCAATATAATATGTCCAAGATAGTGCACCTTCCTTTGATTAAAAGTGCATTTAGATAGCTTGCCAAAAAGTTGATGTTGCCACAATCGTTGAAACACAATCCTCAAATGTTCATCATGCTCTTTTTCAGATTTTGAATAAATCAATATGTCATCTAAGAAGACTATGACAAATTCATCCAAAAAATCCTTGAAAATAATAGTTATTAAGTTCATGAAAGTTGTTGGAGCACTAGTGAGTCCAAAAGGAACTATGGTGAACTTGTAGTGTCCATATCGAGTTCCAAAAGTTATTTTAGAAAAATCTTCTTTGATTTTTAACTAATGATACCCAAATCTAAGATCTATCTTTGAAAAGATTGTTGCCCCCTTCATTTGATCAAATAGATCACTTATCCTTGGAAGTGGATATCTATTTTTAATTGTCGCTTTGTTGAGCATCTTGTAGTCTATGCACAAATGGAGTGTGCCATCTTTCTTCTTTACAAAAATTATAGGTGCTCCCCAAGGTGACAGATGTGGTCTAATTATCCCTTTGTCCAACAACTCTTGTAGTTGAATCTTTAATTTAGACAACTCAATTGTATTCATTCTGTAAGGGGCATTGGATTATGGTTTAGTACCAAGTACAATATCTAGAGAAATCAAATTCTCTTCTTGGTGGTAACCCTGGCAGTTCTTCTAGAAAGACATCTCTAAATTCTTGAAGAATTGGATAACCTTCAATTGAAGGCTGCTTATCATTGTCGAGGTCATCTATATGAATTGCATATAGAGAACAACCTTTTCTTTGTGCCTTCTTCATTTGCATGGTTGAAATCTATCTAAGACTTACTAGTTTATTAATACCATAAATCTCAGTTGGATTACCATTATTATCTAGACAAACTATTGTCTTATCATGGCAATTCACTATGGATTTATGTTGAACTAGCCAATTGATTCCAAGAATAACATCATATGATTCAAATAAGGCCACATACAAGTTGAATAGAGTAGTAAAGTTTGGAAGTTTCAATTCACTACAAGCTAGACAATGATCTACCTTTCTCTCCACTCAGTTTCCATATTGTACCATCCAAGAATTTAACATATATCCTACTTTTCTAGGAAGCTTATCTACAATTCTAGGATCTATAAATAATTCATTTGCTTCGATGTCAATCAAAATACTAATAGGGCTTCCAAAAGGCTCACCAATCAAATCAATAGGTGTAATTTGATAATCTACTTGCTTGTTGTTCACCACTACATGGATGCGGTGTTGATTTGGTTGTTGTTGATCTCTACCATTTCTTCTCATTGATCGTTGATGACATTGATTGGCATAATGGTCTCCTCTATAGATATAACACCCATCCTTAGGTCATTTCTATTGAAATTAGGGTAGACAACTGAGGGGGGGTGAATCAGTTGTCACAAAACTTTTATCTTTTGCTACATTTAATCTTATTTACCATTTATTAACAGATTAATGATATAACTGTTGTCACATGAAATTGCACCCTGCTTGAATGGGATTCCAAGCATTCCAATGACACAATGGAATTGATCTCTAATTGTGGGACTTTGCTAAATGAGATCAAACCTCTGGAGAAGGCTGGCTTCCTTGTCTAGTTATCACCTAAAACTACTGTATTTTGGGATGAAAAGGGGAAGAAACGTGCTAAAATGAAAGCAACAATACTTAAAAGCATGAAAGGGTGATGCACCAGATAGTTCTAAAGAACCTTTGCAAAGATTGAAGCGTGCACAATATAATCAGATACAACAAGCAAATATACATAGAATAGATGATTCTAACAGAGGTAAGGAGCAAAATGATTGAGAGGAACAAGAAATATTCATAGACAACCATATGCAGATTCACACAGAGATAGAAAAATCAGCAAAAGGCATGATAGCTCTCATATATCTAAAGAAAGGCAAAGTTACAATATGAAAAGTTCTGTTTGGAGACAAGGAGAACAGAATGTTTTCCAAAAATTTCCAACCCTTATTACAACATAAGCCTCAGCTTATATAGCAATACAAAAACTATCCTAGGTCGGTTACCAAAATCCACGCTGGAGGCTGCAATCAGAAATATCTTCCTGAAGAGATGTCCACCTACCAAGAGTAATGGCACAAAAGATCAGGAACAGGGGTAGGTGGGAGATATTTGGGTCTTCAATGCAAATAGCCGCGTCATCGATCTGATCCTCAGAATGGTGGAGGATAACCTAGCATTGAATGCTGATAGCTGCTTGCCATATCTGTTGTAATGAATGCCCCAAAAAATCCCCATCTGTCAAAAAAGTGTCACAAAACCTCCTAAAAAGCCTGCCAAATGAAAGAGGGGACGAAAATACACAACTTTGCCTCTTACAACATGTGAAAATTCACTAAAACGGAGGAGATACAGGCAGTCAAAGCCTCGATCAATCACCTGTGTATATCACTTCAGTATCTATGTGTATATCACTTCAGTATCTTTAACTGTGTCTCGGCATATACAACCCTAAATGCAAGCTGCGGACCCGAAGAATCATTTGAAACTATTGAAAAGTGCCATCAGGTCTGGGTGTATGTGTATCAGCATCTAGGCGCCAAAAGCCCCTGCATATTGCGGACCCCACCAATCGCATCTCCCTTCTGTCTATGTGAACATACAAGCTGCAGACCCGAAAAATACCCTTAGTTGCATTTCATTTTCCTACCGGGTCTGACTTGTATCACTTTCCCCTTGAGAAGCCCCTACCGAAAACTTACGCGAAAGCTGACATATGGCATCTTCCGCTTCATTCTGAGAAACAATAGTAGAGACTAGCAGAAACTCTAGCAGAAACCAACACGTGTCAAGCCCCACAATGCCTTATAAGACTGTATCAAAAATTTGAAGCTGCCCCGCTCATGACACGTGTCGCAACCTGCGGCATCATCCGCAGCAACAGAGGTCTTAACTGGGACCCACCCACCTGTGCCAAGCTTTGAAATAAAAGAAACAACTGCGGAAGCGTTTAGGGGCACGTGGCAACCTCCGCAGCAAGCTAGAAACCTTTAGAAACTTTAGCAGAGAGTGACATGTGGCGAGCTCCACGTTGTCATGAGAAACATAGAGGCTCAGCTGGGACTCACATAGATGACGACACCTAGCACCTTCCGCGCCTTCCCGAGATATATAGAGACACTGCTTGAAACCTTCGCGGACGCTGATGCGTGGCATACCCCGCATTACTCTTGAAACATATAAAGGGTCTAGAAACTTGGGCGGAGCTCGCCACTTGGCACTGTTCTGCGTATCTTTTGAGAAACATGTGAGACCCTTCGCAGCTGACACACGGCACCCTTCGCGCAGAGAGGAACAAGATAGAAACTTTTTTGAGACCCACTTAAGATTCACGCGGAAGTCAACACGTGTCGGGTTCCGCTTCACTCTAAGAAACAATAAAGGGGCCCACCTCTTCTCTTAGCCTCGCATCGAAACAAAATAAAAACTCACGCGGAAGCTGACACGCGTCAGCTTCCGCAGCAACTGCAAGGGACACGTGGACCATTCCGCCCCACCTTAGAAACATTAAAGGGGCCTCAGCGGAAAGCAACACGTGGCGAGCTCCACGTGACTCTAAGAAACAATGAAGGGACTCTCCGCTACAGACACTTGTCGCAACCCGCGGCACTGAGAAACAATATAAAAGGGGCTCGCGAAACTTGGGCGGAAGCCGAGAAACTTTTAGAAACATAGTGGAGGCTAACACTTGTCTCCATCTGCGGGGCTCTTGAGAAAGTTTATGTGTCCCTCAGGTGGCTCCACGTGGTGCCATCCATGCCACTCTCAGAAACTTAAAGAAACTGCGATGAAACTTAAAGAAGCTACGATGAAACTCTGGCGGAAGTCGACACGTGGTGCCCTCCATGGTAGCATTGAAACTTTTTAGAAACTGCGCTCGGCCGTTGACATGTGTCATGATCCGTGGCGATCAATGTTAAATGCTGGTGGAAATTTGCAAGCCTGCCAAAATGCCCATTTGAACTGTCTGTTGACTGAAACCTTGACCATGCATAACTTCTTCATTTGGACGAATTTCAGGGCGCTGTAAAAAGTAAACCTGCCTATTTTTTTTAGCTCTTTATAATGGTAAGGTTTTTTAGGCAAGGCTTCTGGGAATTTTGGCACTTTGCTTTATAGGGACCTTTTCAAAGGGATTTCCAAGGAAAATACCATGTTAACTGTTTAGCTCTGGATAGAGGGCAAAAAGGTTAACATTTTTGGCAACCTCTATGGGATGTTTGCCTGCTAAACATGAGATCAGTGGCCTCAAGCATCCATTGGGTATGGAGTCAAGTCTAAAATATGCTGGGAAACTCAGACTTGCCTCTCAAAACAGAAAAAGGGGGAAAGGCCTGCTTTCTCCTAATGACAAAGCAGCCTGTGCAGAAGCACTTAGGGAAGTAAAAGAATCTAAACTACTGTGCAACAACACTTATTGAAAACAAGAAGTCTAATCTACTAATTTACAGGGTGCTCATACCTCAAAACATCTTTTCAAATGTATCCCATTAACTGGGATATGCAAATTTTCTCCATTCATATTGGACAACTGAAATGCATTGTGCTCCTTGCATTCAATGATGAGAAAGGGGCCACTCCACATGCTGTCAAATTTGGAATGCTTCCCTAGTCTATTCCTCAACTCATCCCATTTAAGCACCATATCACCCACTCTAAAATGTCTGGGGGTGGCCTTCTTGTCAAAATTTCTCTTTGTTTGTAGCTGATGATGTTCCATGGCTACCATAGCTTTATCTCTACTTTCCTCTAGCTCCATCAGCCGAGCACACCTTGATTTCTAGATGATGCATGATGTCTAATGCTGGCAGCTCCATAGACATAGGCAACCTTGCCTCTTTTCCATACACTTACAGATAAGGGGAGTTCCCAATAGACCTCTTAGGAGTTATCCTATCAGCCCATAGAGCAAACTTCAAATCAGTGTGCCAGGTCCTCTGATTACTCTCCATTGCCCTCTTAATAATCCTGATGAGATTTTTGTTTGTGGACTCAGCCAAACCATTACCCTATGGGTAATAATTTGATGAAGTATTCAAATAAATCCCATTCTTGACAGCCCAGTCAATTATTCTCAAGCCAACAAAAGCTAGAGCATTATCGGAGATGATTGATTCAGGCACTCCAAATCTGGAGACCAAATCACAATAAAAATTCAAAACAACACTCTCATTAGATTCTTTCAAAGCCACTGCTTCAGTCCATCTTGTGAAGTAGTCTGTGGCTGTGAGTATCCACCTGTGGCCTGCACTTGATGGTGGGTTGATAGGTCCAATAAAATCAATGCCCCATCTCATAAAGGGCTGCTCTACCTGGATTGGGTGTAGAGGCAAAGCTGACAACCTCTCTTTTCCTGCAAAAAGGGCACACTTAACACACTTTCTAGCCCATGCATGGGCATACTTAAATAAGCTAGGCCAATAATAGCCAGCTCTCATTACTTTCCAAGCAGTAGTTCTTGGGGCAAAATGTCCTCCTATTGTTCCATCATAGAATTCATGTAGCACCCTGTCAGTTTGATCAGTATCAATGCATCTAAGCAATACACCATTAAAGTCTTTTCTGAAAAGGATGCCTTCAATTAAAACATATGGAATGGATTGTAGCCTAAAGTATCTTCTTTTAGCTTTATCTAAGCCTGTAGGACATCTACCAGTTTGCAAAAATTGGATCATATCATTAACCCAACTAGTACCTACTGCTGTTGTACCATCTTGATGCTCCTCTTCTATGATCAGGAGCACCTCTTCTTCCTCTTCTACTTCATCCTTAGAACTAGTGACAAGCTGCTCACTAAGTACTCTGCCTCTGACCAGCTTGGTTATCTTGATCTCCACATCATATTGCATGACCTTGGTGATCCAACCAGCCCTTTTCTCGTTAACATCTCTACTCAGCAGGAACTCCTTCACACTAGAATGAGCCACCATTAGGTGTATCTTGTTATTTGAAACAAGATGCCTAAACTTTTTTAGACTCTTGACTACTACCAGGAAATGCTTTTCAACGAAGCTATACTTCTGCTCATACTCCTCCAACCCTTGGCTGAAGAAGGCGATCGGTTGTTTGAAACTCTCGCTCTGTTGCTGCACCAAAATAGCAGAAATAGTATCCAGGCCGCCATAAGCATACAGGATAAAGTCCTTAGAGAAATCAGGATTAATCAAGGTTGGCGCAGCTGCTAATGCCTCTTTTATGGACTGGAAGCTATGTCTGGCTTCTGACGTCCAACTGAAAGTTATGTTCTTTTTTAACATTGACGTCAAGGGTTTTAAGAGATTTGCGATATCAGGTATAAACCTTCTCAAAAAATTAATTCTGCCAATGAAGCGCTGCAGTCCCTTCTTATGACTGGGTAAGGGCAACTGCAAAATGGCATGTATCCTCTCTTTATCAATGGTAACACCCTCCTTTGACACAATATGCCCCAACAACTTGCCCTCATGTACAGCAAAAATGCATTTCTTCAGATTGAGGGATATCCCAAACTCTCTGCATCTTTCAAAGACTAGCCTTAGGTGGGATAAATGCTCAGATGCATTTTTAGAGAAAACTATTATATCATCCAGGTATACCAGCACTAGCTTATACATCAGACCCTTAAAGGCCATGCCCATGGCTCTTTGAAAAGTAGAGCTAGCATTTGAGAGACCAAAAGGCATCCTCCTGTAGGCCATAGTACCCCACTTGGTTGTGAAAGCGGTCTCGAATTGGTCTTCCTCCTTGACTAGCACCTGATTATAACCAGAAAATCCATCAAGCAAAGAAAACCTTTCTGAACCAGCCACCACCTGCAGAATTTGCTCCATTGAAGGCAATGGGTAGTGGTCTTTTAGGGAGGCTCTGTTGAGGTCTCTAAAGTCAACATACAACCTGATCTCCCCATTTTTCTTCCTCACAAGAACAAGGTTAGAAACCCAAGAAGTGTGCTTGATTGGAAAGATGATCTTTCCCTCAATTAGCTTAGTTAGTTCTTTGATCATCACGGGTTCTAACTTTGGATTCAGAGGTCTCTGTTTCTACCTCACAGGTTTTATACCTGGCTCTAACTCTATGGTGTGTTGGGCAATGTGAGGATTAAATCCCTTTAAGTCTGCATAGTCCCAAGCAAACACCTCTTCAAATTCTTTACAAAGAGCAATGAAAGCTCTTCTGTCTTCAGCTGAGCAGATTTTACCAATTTTAAGAAGTCTGCCCTTGAAAACTTCTAACTCTTCATAATGCTCCTCCTTTACTTGCATACTAGTTTTTGTCTTCTTCTTTTGGTCATCAGTGCCAAAAATAGATTCCAAGGTGACCAATCCCTTGGGCAGCTTATTTGTTCTCAGTTGAATGATTTGATCATTGAGAATGTGTGCTTCTGGATTCGACTGTGTGTAGCTTTTTTATATTGACGTTTCGGATCACACTCCGTGATCCATCATCAGGATGAAGAGAAGAGAATACTGAAGTTGCCATTGCAGAGATGGTTACTTATAAAGAGAGAGGGGAGTGTGGGCACAGAGTTTAAGATGAGGGGAGATAGACCAATGCAGGGAGAAGAAACAGAAAGAAGAAAGACAAAATGAATAAGTAAAAAATAATAAATAATAAATAAGTGAGATGAGGAAAGCTGGTTTGCCATGGTAATTAGATGAGAAATGATGTGAATATAAATAAATAGATTAGACCTAAAATGTGTAGAAATAAGGTGAGTAGCATTATTGTTGTTTGAGTTTATCCTGATTCATCATGGAAAACTCATCTTCTTCTAATAGGAATCTCAGGATCTATTCATCACTGTCAAAAACTTGCCAGTGAATATTATTATTAGGGATAGAAGGCCTAGAAATTATTTTTACATGAGGCTGAACCTTCTCCCTTTGAATGTCACTGGGGATGTCAAAATGAGCCCCAATTGAAGCTAATATGTCAGCATGATGGTTCTGACTTCTTGGAATGGAAATCAAATTGAAAGCAACAAACTCTTCAATCAAATTCCATACCCTGTGTTTGTAGCACTTCAGGGCATCACTTTTTGTAAGGTGCAATCCCCTTACCTGATTCACAATGAGCTCACTATCTCCAAACACCTGTAAACAGCCAATCTTCCTCCTTGCCCACTGCAGACCTTGGATCAACCCTTCATACTCAACAGTGTTGTTAGTACAAGAAAAGGCAAAACGAAAGGCAGCATAATAATTTTCACCTTGTGGTGACACAAGCATTGCACCACCACCAGATCCATTTCTGCCCCTAGAGCCATCAAAGTAGATTTTCCATACCTCATCATGATGCTCTACCTCTTGCACTGCTTTCCTCAGAAGACTTGGTATTGTTGTTTCATGCTCATGCAACATGTACACTCCCATGCCAGCTTCTTGGATATGTCCCTCAGGATCTTCTACAACATTTTCAGAGGCCCACTCCTTCAAGAGTACCTTTGGTATGCTCTCAGCTTGTAGTTCCTGAGCAGTAACTAGTTCAGGGTCATCAGAGATAATGTAATTTGCATTAACAACACTGGGTGTGTAAGGTTCTATGTGATAGTCTGAAAGTAACTTAGATTTCAAAGTTACTTTGGTGCCATATCTGGTCCTAAAAAACATGTGGGACCAGTCAAAAGATAGATATCCTCCTATTTTGGCTATAAATTCCCTTGATAGGCACATAGCAAAATGAGGAGGCAAATCTATTATAAACACCTCCTGTGAAATAGAGACATTGGGGCAAGCATGTAGGGTGAGACCTAGGTCTCTTATGATACCCATAGTATTAACAGATGTTCCATCCAACTGGAGTACACCTTTCTCAAGTGGCTGGTACTTAAGCCCTAACTGATCTGCAATCTGCTTAGGCATGACAGAACTGCTTGCTCCACTATCTACCATGCAATTGTGCACTAGTTTGTCTCCAATTATTAGTGATACATAAAAGGGAAGAGGCTTGGCACCTTGATTAGGCTGCTTGATGTTATCTTGGGATAAATTAGCAAGGACAGTCCTATCTAGGTCAACAGTGGTATCATTGGATACCTTCAAATCAGACAAGGCAGACTGCAACATCTTCTTTTGGCCAGGGATCTCTAAAGAATCCCACATAGACATGGTTACACTCATCTTTTTCATGTTTTCAATAATATTGAAAGGTGGAGAGGCACCTACCTTCTAACTTGACTTTGTAGTAGCAGTATCAGCCTGCAAATGAGGTATCTCCCTTGTTGTTGCTGGTGCACCTCTTTGCAAGATGCGAGGAATGCGGGATGTGGAAGCATCAGTATGTTCCCTACCTTTGCTTGCTGCTGACTCAACCTCATAACCCCTCTTCTTAGCCCTTGTATTGGCAGCAACTGGGCTACTATCACTGTTTACCCCACAGAATTCTCCTTCCTGCCAATTCATGAAAGCAGAATCATTCTGAGGTTGCTCTTGTTGTTGTGTAGCCCCATCATTTTGTGTGTATGGCTGTGTAGCTACCACATTTTGTGCCGTCAGAGCCTAATTTAGGACTCCACTTGAACAGGTTGCCTAATTGTGTGGCATATGGCATGGGACATGTTGGTTCCCAAAAATGCAGGTTGCTAACCCTAAGAGGATGCCAAACTCTATGTTTGGATTTGCAACGTTTTTGGACCAATTGACAGAGCTATTAGCTCCCTACACTTCAGGTCCTGCAAACCTAGGCGGGTGTACCTTTGTAACTAAAGCAGAATGAAAACTACATGACTTGATTGGATTTAGGTATCTACTCACAATGGCATAAAATGTGGAATAGATAAAAGCTTCTGAACTACTCCTACTCCTAATACTAAGATATGAGTTGTATTTGTTTGAATAGGATTTTATGGAATTCTAAAATAGAAATGGTATGACCAGTGCCTATTTCTATTGGGCTAATGGAGTCAAAGTGTATATGATATACGATTTACTTACTGGTTACAATTCTAATTGTTTGGCACTTGTTATGTTTATACCTTGTATAAACATGCAAGAATGTGACTGACAGACTCTACTTAGTAATCCACTCAAATCTTACCAGGTTACTGTGACTTATTGAAAGGATTTTTTAATCCTTGCTTGAAGGAACCGATCAAAAGAATCACACAATTACAGCAAATGTGTATTGACAAATGGAGTTGATGCTCAATTTGAATAACAAGACAATATCGAGTTGGAGACAGTATGGCAATCTTGACAATTATAGGGCTATTATTACCTATCCAAATGCTACCTCCAGGTTACTGTAATCAATCAAAAGGATTTTATATCTGTAATGGAAACCAATTAATTTGATTACACGAAAACAACAATTGTGTTTCGATGAAACTGAAATATCAACTTGGAAACTCAGGTTCAAATAACAAAGAAATAAAAGTATGGAGACAACCAAATAATTGCTCAGCTCAACAAACAATAGACACCAATATTAAATCATTAATTTATGCATTTTCTCCACTATACAATTTCAAAAGATTTTACAATGTGCAACATAATATTTTATTTTGGCAACTGGTCAATCCATCCAGTTATCTAACTGATGTTTTTCCTAATCTACTCTTGATCCTAATCTACTGATGTCGTGCTTTTGCTGGATTCTTCTTCCCTGATAAATATCCTTTGGATTCTAGGGTTACAATCCTTCATACTCATCCTGTGCGTCTTTTTGCTTGCCAAGAGATATCAGTTTGGTTTAAAATATTATCTTCCACAAAATTTTAATTTTCTCTTTGCGTTCAATAAAATATCTTCCAATAATTTCACTCGTGAAGTATTCCTCTTACCGTTTACTTGACTCATCGGGAAAATATTTGAGTTATTGAAGTAACATTCCTCCTTAGGGTTTATTCATTTTTATTAAATTTTTCCAACATTAGTCCCCATGTCCTTTTAAAATTTAATCATCTTCCTTCGTAAATTTTTCAATATTAATCTCTTGGGGTAATTTTGACTCTTGCAATTGTGATATATGCATTTTTCCTGTAAAATATTCACAATAACTAGCCATCATGGCAACGCTCCCTTAATCTTTGGAATAGAAATATTTTACTCACGGGAGTAAAATTATGACATTGTATTAAAATAATACCCTTATTAGGGTTTGCCTTTATTCTGCATGCATTTTGATTCTTCATTTAATTAATCTTCCTGGCATTCGTATTTCTCTTGTGAAAATAGTTTTCCAATGCGAATATAACTATTTGTCATATCCCTTTGTTCATATTTTCACCCAATCCGAAAAACATATTTTACTCTTCGGGTAGGAAACAATTACCATTCATAAAATCTGGTTTTTCAATTAACAACCTTGTGAAAATATTTCACATCTTGGTGAAAATATGTTACAATGTCAAGAGGCGATTAAATTTAGTAAATGTTTACATCCTCGGTGAAAATATTTTGCTGGAAAATATTTCCCAAGTAAAAGAATTACCCATTCAGTTGATTCTCTTCGTTTGTATATATTTATATCCCTTAGTGAGAATATTTGATTTCTCTTCACTGTAATGAAAATTTATTTTCAAATAATATTTTTCCCTTCTTGGAGTTTGTATAGTTCATATACCCTTTGTTTTTTAAGGAAACTCAAAAATATTTATCAAAACTTTTCCCGATAAAATATTTTTATAATACCTTTTTGATCTTCGTCTCTGGACCCACTCCATAGGTTTTTCGGAATGACTTGTGTTGTCGGAGAGACTTGATGAATTCAGTCTGATCATATATGTTTCCCCGATATACTTGTTATTCTATTTTATCGGCAAGAGAACGTATGTTTCTCCCCGACGTATACCCATCAGCATAGTCATAAGATCGGTATGACCTGAAAACTTTGCTCTGATAGAATAAGTCACTCCGATATGCAATTTTGAGGTTCTCCATTTTAGGGTTTCTTTTTGTGTGTTTATTTTTGCCCTAAATCCATTCTATACATATCTGCAATCATCGCAGCTAATGAAGTTACATCTCTTTACAGGATGCAAAGACTCTGGCAAGGTTGTGGAATTCGGTTATATATCTACAGATTTCTTAATATCAGCACTAGTCTCCTGTGCTATCAATAGTTGCACTCTTGACAACATTTAATTGATAAACTTCTGCCATTGTGAGCATGCTCTCCAAATTATCCATTCTCATATTATTTTCCACAATGAAATTTTGGAAGCAAGAAATTGATCTGGTATTGCTAGCACAGTTTGATTATCATTTCTGCCTTTTCCTTTCCATCTTCCTCGAAATCCTCCATATCTACCTCGCCTTTATATACGAGTTTTAGAAATATGGAGGGTGCCTCCTTGGTCACATTGTGCAGATGAATTTTCATGCTCCTTGATTTTGTCATCCTAGCATATTGAAAGTTAAACCCCACAAAAAGCTCGCTAATGGCTTTTTGAGTTTTCAATAATTCATGATGAGAACTCCCAAATAAAGCTAAGACAAATGATGAAAGAGCACTCCAATCCTTCATTATGTGCCGCACCATAGTTCTCGATTGTAGTATGGCGCATGTACCCAACACGGCATATTTAGGTGTTCCTACATTTTCTAAGCTCTCTGTGAGTTTTGGCATACAATTTTTTATCAGAGAGGGGAAACGCCTCAGTAATCTTATGAGAGACTTCCCATAAATTTGACAATCTCCATCGTATTCTTTCATTGTAAGATCTAACAGATCATTGGTCAGAATAAGGATATGTTCTGGCGGAGAGACACTATCATCAAGGTGATATTTATGGTATCGCCATGCATTATGCGTGTCTGCTTTATCTATCGGTGTCCATCTCGGTCTTCATTTTCCATGAGCATGAAAATCAATTATATAGTTTGTATATGGTTCTTTTATTATTGCAGGGTCCATTCTCCTAGCATGTCTATGAGCACGATTGTTATTTGACCACTTTGCATATTCCAGATTCCTACAGTCATATCATCATATATTCTAAATGTCATTCTCTTCATTTCTTTATCAATGAGCTCAACAGCTGAATTCATTGCATCAATAAAAGGCGATATTTTGCTCATTTGTCTTCAGAATTAAATTTGACCTTTTATTTGCATTTGATTGAAAGTTTCCTTGTCTTTTCAGTAAATCAATTTGTATTGTGCCTTCACATTTTGCATTCCTATCTACCAGATCATAGGTGGCCATATCTAACAAAAATTCAACTTTCATTGTGCTTTAATGTAGATCCATATGCTGTTTCAAAACTCCCTTTGGGGTACAGATAGGAGGATACTGGCAATCTGTGAAAATGAGGGTTGGCGAACCCCAAAAGCCTTTTCTTAACCCCGTGAGGTATTGTTAAATAAATTGTTGAGCTCCGCGTCAATTCAAAGACCGATCCTTTATACAGGAAGGCACCTCGATTTCAATAGGCTGCTTCTCTTTCTTTGTGTTGTCTAATGCATAGGTCGCTGCTTCTATCCAGGGATTTTGCCTTAATTATATATGAGTTGCACTTTAGTTTTGATGCTGTGACTGCACCATAAAAATCACTCGCACTTGACATTAAACCTCTTTTCCATCTTAAATGATTTGATTGAAGAAACCTCGAAACATTGAAACTCGGCTCCTCAAGTATTACTGGATACTTAGCAAAACCTTATAAAACAATATTCTGGCCAGAATATTCCCAAAAAGGAAGAATAAATTCTTTACCATCTCGGAGGGATCTGATGAGATTATGATGGCAAAAATTTCTACTTAGGTCATATCCTTTATCACTATGCACATTGACATAAAAGACAAAAATGTTTAACAAGCGGAGAACTTCTACCACCCCTTCTTCATTTCCTTGACACAGGAGTAAGAGGGCAAAGCTGCTTGGCCCCTATAGACATTAGGTATTGATTCACTTTCTGATCAGCAATCATCGTCAACATATGAAACTACAGTAGGATAGTCATCGCTAATAGAAGCTTCAATGTCGGTGTGTATCTCAGGTTATTATTTGATATTGAAATTTTAGATGGGAACCTAAAACTTTGTAAAAATTGATAAGATTTTTTAGGTCCCAACAGGACACACCAATCATAATCAGCTGCAATGTTATTTTGAACAGGGACAAGTTCCCTTGCTGCATTAACAGGTGTTAGATTGTAAGGCTGAGAAGGCCTTTGGTTCATATTTTGCTTGGCACCTTGGTAGTTATTCTGATAAGATGGCCTATTGGCCTGGTAAGGTTGACCCTGCCCCTGATATGCTTGGTTCTACCCCTGATATTGTTGTTGATAAGGCTGCCTACCTTGAGACTGCTGCTTCTTGATGTTTACTAGATCATTCCCAAAAGTCTGCAGAAGATTTTCTATTTTTTGTTGGCTACTTTTTATCTCTTTTAGCTCTTGAGATGAACTAGAGGCAGCAGGCTTAGAAGTAGAGGTACTTGGTAATGCTGCAACCACAAGTGTAGGGACAAAATATGGGGTGGGTAAAGGCATAGAAGCCTGGATCTCAGGAAAAATGGGCATAGGGGGCCTAGGTGCTATTTTTTCAGCCTGAATTAGACTGTTCTCTGCTTTAATGGCTATGTCATAGGCATCAGGTAAGCTTACACCTCCTAGTGATTGTATCATTACTGAAATATCACTATTTTAAGCTTTCAAGAAATATAAGAATGCATGCTCAACTGGAGGTCTTTCAATGGCAAGGATTCGGTCCCATGTCTTCTGAAATCTGAAGTTGAAGTCCATCATTGGTTCCTGAGGAGCTCTCTTTATGGTGGTCATCTATTCCACCAATGACAGGTTATCTGATTTATCTTGGAACTGCTTATTCAGCTTGTCTCCTAGTTCATCCCAGGTCCCTATAGTCTATACTGGTAGACTTCTAAACCATTGCAATGCCTTTCCTTTGAATGAGGTAGCTAGTAATCTAATGGCCACATTTTCTTGTGTTACATGATGTACTCCACATAGAGAAGCCACATCTCTTATGTGTTCAATAAGTGTAGTTTGGGTCTCCCCTATGAAATAGGGCAAGCTCTTCAAGGCTGCCATAGGTATGGCATCATGTACTGTTAAGTTCAAAGGGCTTCCCCCATCAAAAGCCACAAATGGCTGATTTTTTGCCATCTGAGTAGCTGGAAGTAGGTTTGCTTGAGTTGCTACAAGGACTACAGAGGCAATCAGTCTGAAATTTAGAGGAGTTGACAAGGTCCTCTTAGAATAGGGAGTTCTTACTACAGTTCTACTCTGCCTCCTAGGTGGAGGAAGCTGTAGATAATCAAATGAGCTGGAACTTGAACTCCTAGTTTGTATCCTTCTCATAAAAGTATATCAGCAAAATTGGTTTGCCTGATCTTCCTCAGTATGAGTCACCAGATATGCAATTTTAACCTCTTATAGGTCAGAAAACCACCGGTTGCACATCAAAACCAGTAATAAGAGTCTGTACTATCCCACCGAGCGTGCCAGAAACTGTTGTCACATGAAATTGCACCCTACTTGAATGGGATTCCAAGCATTCCAATGACACAATGGGATTGATCTCTAAGTGTGGGACTTTGCTAAATGAGATCAAACCTCTAGAGAAGGCTGGCTTCCTTGTCTAGTTATCACTTAAAACTACTGTATTTTGGGGTGAAAAGGGGAAGAAACGTGCTAAAATGAAAGCAACAATACTTAAAAGCATGAAAGGGTGATGCACTAGATAGTTCTAAAGAACCTTTGCAAAGATTGAAGCGTGCACAATATAATCAGATACAACAAGCAAATATACACAGAATAGATGATTCTAACAGAGGTAAGGAGCAAAATGATTGAGAGGAACAAGAAATATTCACAGACAACCATATGCAGATTCACACAGAGATAGAAAAATCAGCAAAAGGCATGATAGCTCTCATATATCTAAAGAAAGGCAAAGTTACAATATGAAAAGTTCTATTTGGAGACAGGGAGAACATAATGTTTTCCAAAAATTTCCAACCCTTATTACAACATAAGCCTCAGCTTATATAGCAATACAAAAATTGTCCTAGGTTAGTTACCAAAATCCACACTGGGGGCTGCAATCAAAAATATCTTCCTGAAGAGACGTCCACCTACCAAGAGTAATGGCGCAAAAGATCAGGAACAGGGGCAGGTGGGAGATATTTGGGTCTTCAATGCAAACAACCGCGTCATCAATCTGATCCTCAAAATGGCGGAGGATAACCTAGCATTGAATGCTGATAGCTGCTTGCCATATCTGCTGTAATGAATGCCCCCAAAAATCCCCATTTGTCAAAAAAGTGTCACAAAACCTCCTAAAAAGCCTGCCAAATGAAAGAGGGGATGAAAATACACAACTTTGCCTCTTATAGCATGTGAAAATTTGCTAAAACAGAGGAGATACAAGTGGTCAAAGCTTCAGTCAATCGCCTGTGTATATCACTTCAGTATCTATGTGTATATTGCTTCAGTATCTTTAACTGTGTCTTGGCATATACAACCCTAAATGCAAGCTGCGGACCTGAAGAATCATATGAAACTATTGAAAAGTGTCATCAGGTCCGGGTGTATGTGTGTCAGCATCTGGGCGCCAAAAGCCCCTGCATATTGCGGACCCCACCAATCGCATCTCCCTTCCGTCTACATGAACATACAAGCTGCAGACTCGAAAAATACCCTTAGTTGCATTTCATTTTCCTACCGGGTCTGACTTGTATCACTTTCCCCTTGAGAAGCCCCTGCCGGAAACTTACGCGAAAGCTGACATCTGGCATCTTCCGCTTCATTCTGAGAAACAATAGTAGAGACTAGTGGAAACTTTGGCAGAAACCAACATGTGTCAAGCCCTGCAATGCCTTATAAGACTGTTGTTGGCAAGAGACACTATATGGATTCATGGTTGTTGTCATTGATGGCAACAAAGGTCATCCCACATATCCGCAAGTCATGATGTGCCTCTACCGGAAGTCAGAATAAAGAATGTTGTGGTCCGGTGAAGAAGAACAGAGCATGTGGCAAGGTCCGACAGATTGGTCCGGATCTCTCAGAGGAAGTGTCTTGGTGCAGTGCGGATTTGGGGAAGTCAAGAGGACTACCTTGAGTGGTATATTCCAAGGATTTAGCCTCCGGTGATGGACGAGGAAAAAGATATGAATGGTTGAGTACCGGATTCCTAAGAGATAGTGAAAACAGAGGAAGAACTGACTGGCAGAGTATCAGACTGCTTTCCGGATGTGTTACTGTTGATGACAGAGGTTGTGAAGGCATGAATCATGTTTGGCCGACATGATTAATGATATCTACAAGTATATGCTTGATCCGCATTGCTTGGTGAGGAAGGATTCAGCCGACAGAATGAGAGTTTGTAAGAAACTAGACTGTTCCGGATGCCGACTAGAAAGATGATGAAATTACTTGTGTGGATATATATAGAGGATGGATTTAGTTGTGAAGAGTGTGTTGTTGTGGAGTGTTATGCGAATAAGTCCAGATAAAGAGCAGAAGTAGCAAAAAGGATCCGGTATGTGAAAGATAGCAGAATAAAGAACAGAGGAAAGATGAAGTGCAGCAGATCAGTGTACTGAGCCTAACCGGAACTGAACTCCAGCATATGCAGATGCTTCCAATCAGTTCAAGACTGTGATTCTCATCACTTTGTAGACAGTGTGTCTTCTTGTAGGCAGTGGGCCTCTTGTGAGCAGTGTGCTCGGGCAGTGAGCCCTAATTGGCAAGTGCCATTTTTGTAATTTCCTATTCTTCTAACAGAGAATAATTTTGGGTTAATCACCCCGTGATTTTCTCCCTTAACAGGGTTTCCACGTCAAAAATACTGTGTCATGTGTTTCTTATTTCATGGTTAATGTTTTTGTTTGATTTTATGCTGCATCAATTAAAAGGAAAGTTCAATAAGGGAAATAATTAGGATAACTGATTCACCCCCCCCTCTCAGTTATCAACAATTGGTATCAGAGCTAAGTTCCTCCTAATAGAGCCTAACAGCTTGAGGAAGATCTGGGATTTCAAATGGATGCATATGGTTTAAGGGAGCAACTCAAGACTGCTCTTGAGGATCTTGAACAGTCGAATTCTGAAGTTAGTGAATTAAAGGAAAGACTCAAACAGGCTGATGAATTCATGAGAGAATTAAAAGACAAATTAAGTCTCTCTATGAAAAAGAGAAAGGAGCTGCTTCAACAGTTGGCAAGACAAAGTGAAGAAAGCAATACAAATGAAGAATTGACTGAGCAAACCAAGTTATGTGAAAAGTTATCAAAAGAAGTCATTATGTTAAGACATGAAATGGAATCAGGAACTATAAAGTTTACTCAAGAGATTGAAGAAAAAAGAAAGGCTGAAGACAATCTAAGACAATCTCTCAAAGAAAAATCAGAAGAATGCCACCAGATGGACAGGATTATCAGACATCTTGAATCTGATCTTGAAGATGCCAAAGATAATGAAGGAAAACTTGAGGATCAAATTGCCTCTCTCAAAAGAGACCTTCAAACAGCAAATGAATATAAAGAGAAATTCAAGATAAGTTCTGCTCAACTTGAAGTTCTTCTTGGAAGTCAAAAGAGGACAGATGACAAGTATGGTTTGGGATATGAGAAAGGAGAAAGCTCCGGATCCGGTCAGAAGAATCTTGGATCAGAAAATCCAAGGAACAGGCCTAGAAGACCTCCGGTAAGACAGCCAAATGCTCAAAGATATCCATCCTTCAATGGATACTGCCACAGCTGCAACCACTTTGGTCACAAAGCTGATCAGTGCAGAATGAGAATGAATCAGATTAACTCATCCTTCTCCGGACAGTGCTTCAACTGCAAAAGGTATGGACACAAATCCCATGAATGCAGAATTATGCAAGTAAACAAATCATTCAAAGGTAGATGCTTCACATGCAATAGAATAGGTCATAGGGCTAATCAATGCAGATCAAGAGGATATCAGTCAAATATGCAAAGAAATGTTATTTGCCAAATCTGCAATAGGTCCGGTCATAATGCTAAAGTCTGTAGAAACAAGAATCAGGACAAAAGAGGTCCGGTGTATAATCAGAATCAAGACAAGGGTAAACAAAAAATGAATGCGGATGAGGTTAGGAATCAGATGAGCAAGATTTGGGTGAAGAAAAGTTCAGAGAATGTAGAGGTCGGATCCGCACCAGACTCTGGTGCTGATATTTCTTCCGGAAATTAAAAAGTGAGCTCAGGCTCAGGGGGAGACTCAAAGAAAATCTTGTTCCCCCAGCCAAACAAGTGGTACCGGATGTGGCACAAGATGCGGATCAAAGGGTTTGTAGATATGAGTCTTGAGATACTTCAGTCAAATTTTCAGAGGTCCGCATGAAGTTATGAAGAAGCTGTGATCGATCAAATAAGACCTGTTCAGGAAGATGCTCCGGTATGATAAAGGATTACAAAAAGGTCCGGAAAGATCCGGAAATGCACTATCTTGTTCTGCGGATTGGACAGAGTGTTTGGGATGTTCTTGTAATATGTTACCTCGATTTATTCATGATTGAAAGATCCGGATGATATCCACAGATCAGGACTAATCCGGGATACTCCAAGCTATCCAGACAAGGCAAACCGGAATGATGTAGGTGAAGCATTTATTGCAGACAGATATTAGGGTTCGCGGAGCAATTTAAGGGATTTCTCAAAGGTCATTTGCTCATTCTGCACTCGAGAAGAAGCGAAAAGTGGAGCTCTGCAACAAGGTTCATCAAGCACACCAAGGATCTCCTGCCGAAGCTATTGCATAAAGAAATCAATCCAACCACTCCGTGCAAACCGAAGGCGCATAAGAAACATCCCTACAAATCATTGGAGGTAGACCCACTAGGAGCCTTCTCTAGTGTTCCTCACGGAGTTTTACACACCGAAGACATTAGGGTTTACATACATGCAAACATTGAGGAATTTGGGGAATTCAAATTAAGAGACCTCTATCACAAGCAGCTGATAGACAATGCTTTTGAGCTTAAACCAGAGTATAAGGATATTCAGAAGAAACAATTTGAGCAATTTATTCATTTCCCCTGCTTTGAAGAAGATGAATGGGTCCGGTATGTACTGAGCAGGATGCATGACAACTTTCTATGGCTAGATAGACCCTGCAAGATCACAAAAGAGGCAATTAGAGCAGTAACTGGTCTATACTCTTCCGGAGGGGTACCTATCCTCAAATCTGTCAAGAACAACATTGTAACTGAGGCCACCGGATCAAAATTTGACAAGAGGGCAATGACCATTGAAGATATTTCGGATCTGGATATCAAATATGCATCAATGATAATAGGATACAAGATCTATCACTCCAGCAGGGAGAATTCTGTATCCGGAACTGCAGTATACACTGCCTTTGAAATGCTAAGAAAGAATGCAGAATATGACCTCTGCGAACTACTACTAAGCCAATTGATGGAAAATATACAGAAAATCAAGAAGGATAAGAAGAATTCCTTCAAGTATGGTACTCTTATTGTATGTCTATTCTTCTACTTCATGAATGAGCTACCCGGAACAAGTGGATGGGTATGGCAGAATGACAAACCTGTTGCAGTCCAGATAAGAGACTACTTGCATGGACTTGGGGATGCAAAAGCGAGAAATTCAGCTCTATGGGGATACTTCAAAAACTTTCAGAGCATGATGCAAGCAAGAGAGAGAATTCCCCAGTCTCTTGTTGAAAAATACAAAGACTCAGTGTGCTTTATGGTTGACACTGATCAGTGCCTAATGGAGGCAGTAGAGCCAAGGACTGTCTGGATCATGCCCATGGGGTATGAAGTAGATGAACAGATAGTGGAGCTGCATGTTCAACACATGCTAAGTCAGCCCAAAGATCCTAAGGCAGAAAGGTTTGGAACCTTTGAGGAGCTGAGTGTAAAAATACATGTAGAACTCAGGGAACCTGAGATTAAAAGAAAGGTGAGAAAAGAAGTAGAGCACATTGCTCAAGGCCTAGGTATCTCAAAGGAGGCACTTGATGCCAGCCAGAAAAAGAGGAGGAAGGCCGAGGAAGAAGAGAAAAGCAAAGAAAGTGCTCCGGTTGAAGCTCCCACCCGGACCAGATCATCAAAGAGACCTGCACCTCCCACAACCAAAAGTTCAAAACCAGAAGTTCAGGCATCCGGTAAGAGATCCAAGACAAAAGCCACAAGGGCTTATGGAAGCCAAAAGGATGAAGAGGAAACAGAATCAGATGAGGGAGTAAGAGAAGTAAAGAAACAGAAGAAGAAAGGATCTGGTAAGCCCTCCACAGGCCAAGACAAGGATGAAATGGCAGAGGTAACTGTTGAAAAGCCCACTCTGTCACTAGAGAGCATAATCAAGTCGGTCACGGTGGATGGAAACCTTCAACCAATGACTGAATCATATGATGACTTCAGTGAGGCCGACCAAAAGACTCTGCAGGAGGCCACAGTAAAATATCTTAACATATATAATAAGGCTTTCATTGAAATAATATCTCTTATTCCTAAAAGCCTAGAAAAGGAAATGGAAGTAAGGAAGAATAATGCTCATGCTAAAGATCTTGAGATCCGGGAGCAGATAGCTATTCAGCTATATCCTCAAATTGATCCCAAGACAATGAACATTATCTTCAAGGACTGCAAAGATGAGTTCAGAAGCAAAGCCAGGATGAATCAACTCATGCTTGGCGAGACTGACAAAGTGGCCCAAGAAACAGAAGAGATCCTCCGGAAGGCCTTCAAAAGGTTCAATCTTCCGGTTGTAGAAGATTTAGGTACAGAAACAGCTGAGGACTTGGGACCCTCTGCTCCAGAAGAAGTGGCTCATGAACAAACTAGCATCTCTCCTCCGGTTTCCCCTACAGTCTCCGGATCCAAAGAAGAAGAGCAATTACAGGAGAAGGAAGCAGTGGTGAAAGACAAAGAGGTTGACAGTTCTAAGACTGCAGAAGAAAAGAAACATCTGTCTCCGGCAAGAGACACTGCACAAACTGTTCAACAATTTTTGAGTAAAGAAACTTTAGAGATTGATGAACCGGAGCTTCTAAAAGGCCCATTTGATTTTGACTCTCTCTCTCCGGTACAAACAATGAAGATAGCTTCATTTGCAAATGCCAAGGCAAATGAAAAGCTCCTGAAGTCTCATATGGAAGACTGTGAGTTGATAGAGGCTGCTTCCGGAGTACTTGTAAAAATCATGCCATCAATCCAGATAGATCCGACAGCCTCCTCTTCCGGTAATCTAAAAACCTTAGTCAGCAGTGTTGATACACATTTTGATTCTCTAGAAAAATCAGCTGAAGAAAAGGTCCGGAAGGAATTTTTGGATAAAAGATGTTCAGAAATATTAGAATTAATCTCTAAGGATAGGAAGATTGTAAGCATTGGAATAAGGAGCTTAGAGAATGCTCTTAAGGATGGCGGTGACATCTACAAATTTTGTATATCCTGGTCAAAGGCAACAGCAGCATTTGACAAGAAAATAAAAGAGGAACAGGATAAGCTACAAAGCTTATCTCAAAGTTTTGATCCTCTCTCTTCCTCTATAATAAATCAAGAATGTCAGACTATTGCAGTCTTGAATGAAATAAAGAATCTTGAGAAGGAAAGGAAGAACATCACCAACCGGATGGGAGAACTTAGAAGGATTATAATCCCTAAGTTGGAAACCATGCATGAGGCCATCAGTGATGCTCAGACCACCGCCCAAACAAAAGATCCGACAGATCTCAAGCGGGCAGAAGCGTTTGCATTTTTGCTAAGTGGTCACATTTCAATTTTGGATAGAATGAAGCAAAGTTGGGCCACAGAAATGATCCAATTGCAGACATCCTTTGCAGACATTCTTCAATACATGTGAGTATGTAAATATACGGCTATATAGAGAAAATTTTTGAAAATTTTGGTGTGCGGACCCTACCCTTTGCCATTGATGTCAAAGGGGGAGTGAGGAGCAGTGAAAAATGAGGAATCCAACTAAGGGGGAGTTCCGGAAATTGTATATAAAGACAGAGCATCAGCAAAGGGGGAGCATAGTGAAAACACTTAGTCATTTTTCACTAAGTGTTGCCATCAATGCCAAAGGGGGAGATTGTTGGCAAGAGACACTATATGGATTCATGGTTGTTGTCATTGATGGCAACAAAGGTCATCCCACATATCCGCAAGTCATGATGTGCCTCTACCGGAAGTCAGAATAAAGAATGTTGTGGTCCGGTGAAGAAGAACAGAGCATGTGGCAAGGTCCGACAGATTGGTCCGGATCTCTCAGAGGAAGTGTCTTGGTGCAGTGCGGATTTGGGGAAGTCAAGAGGACTACCTTGAGTGGTATATTCCAAGGATTTAGCCTCCGGTGATGGACGAGGAAAAAGATATGAATGGTTGAGTACCGGATTCCTAAGAGATAGTGAAAACAGAGGAAGAACTGACTGGTAGAGTATCAGACTGCTTTCCGGATGTGTTACTGTTGATGACAGAGGTTGTGAAGGCATGAATCATGTTTGGCCGACATGATTAATGATATCTACAAGTATATGCTTGATCCGCATTGCTTGGTGAGGAAGGATTCAGCCGACAGAATGAGAGTTTGTAAGAAACTAGACTGTTCCGGATGCCGACTAGAAAGATGATGAAATTACTTGTGTGGATATATATAGAGGATGGATTTAGTTGTGAAGAGTGTGTTGTTGTGGAGTGTTATGCGAATAAGTCCAGATAAAGAGCAGAAGTAGCAAAAAGGATCCGGTATGTGAAAGATAGCAGAATAAAGAACAGAGGAAAGATGAAGTGCAGCAGATCAGTGTACTGAGCCTAATCGGAACTGAACTCCAGCATATGCAGATGCTTCCAATCAGTTCAAGACTGTGATTCTCATCACTTTGTAGACAGTGTGTCTTCTTGTAGGCAGTGGGCCTCTTGTGAGCAGTGTGCTCGGGCAGTGAGCCCTAATTGGCAAGTGCCATTTTTGTAATTTCCTATTCTTCTAATAGAGAATAATTTTGGGTTAATCACCCCGTGGTTTTCTCCCTTAACAGGGTTTCCACGTCAAAAATACTGTGTCATGTGTTTCTTATTTCATGGTTAATGTTTTTGTTTGATTTTATGCTGCATCAATTAAAAGGAAAGTTCAATAAGGGAAATAATTAGGATAACTGATTCACCCCCCCCTCTCAGTTATCAACAACTGTATCAAAAATTTGAAGCTGCCCCGCTCATGACACGTGTCGCAACCCACAGCATCATCCACAGCAACAGAGGTCTTAACTGGGACCCACCCGCCTGTGCCAAGCTTTGAAATAAAAGAAACAACTGTGGAAGCTGCCACTTGGCAGCTTCCGCGGAAGTGTTTAGGGGCACGTGGCAACCTCCGCAACAAGCTAGAAACCTTTAGAAACTTTAGCAAAGAGCGACATGTGGTGAGCTCCACGTTATCGTGAGAAACATAGAGGCTCAGCTGGGACTCACGCGGATGATGACACTTGGCGCCTTTCGCGCCTTCCTGAGATATATAGAGACACTGCTTGAAACCTTCGCGGACGCTGACGTGTGGCATACCCCGCGTTACTCTTGAAACATATAAAGGGTCTAGAAACTTGGGCGGAGCCCGCCACTTGGCACTGTTCTGCGTATCTTTTGAGAAACATGTGAGACCCTCTGCAGCTAACACACGGCGCCCTCCGCGCAGAGAGAAACAAGATAGCAAATTTTTTGAGACCCACTTAAGATTCACATGGAAGTCGACACATGTCAGGTTCCGCTTCACTCTAAGAAACAATAAAGGGGCCCACCTCTTCTCTTAGCCTCACATCGAAACAAAATAAAAACTCACGCGGAAGCTGACACGCGTCAGCTTCCACAACAACTGCAAGGGACACGTGGAGCGTTCTGCCCCACCTTAGAAACATTAAAGGGGCCTCAATGGAAAGCGATGTGTGGCGAGCTCCGCTTGACTCTGAGAAACAATAAAGGGACTCTCCGCTACAGACACTTGTCGCAACCTGCGGCACTGAGAAACAATATAAAAGGGGCTCGCGAAACTTGGGCGGAAGCTGAGGAACTTTTAGAAACATAGCAGAGGCTGACACTTGTCTCCATCCGTGGGGCTCTTGAGAAAATTTATGTGTCCCTCGGGTGGCTCCACGAGGTGCCATCCGTGCCACTCTCAGAAACTTAAAGAAACTGCGATGAAACTTAAAGAAGCTGCGATGAAACTCTGGCGGAAGTTGACACGTGGTGCCCTCCACAGCAGCATTGAAACTTTTTAGAAACTGCGCTTGGCCGTTGACACATGTCACGATCCGTGGAAATCAATTTTAAATGCCGATGGAAATTTGTAAGCCCGCCAAAATGCCCATTTGACCTGTCTGTTGACTGAAACTTTGACCATGCATAACTTCTTCATTTAGACGAATTTCAGGGCGCTGTAAAAAGCAAACCTGCCTATTTTTTCAAGCTCTTTATAATGGGAAGGTTTTTTAGGCAAGGCTTCTAGAAATTTTGGCACTTTGCTTTATAGGGACCTTTTCAAAGGGATTTCCAAGGAAAATACCATGTTAACTGTTTGGCTCTGGACAGAGGGCAAAAAGGTTAACAATAACCATGAACGCATGAATCAACAACACATGAGTAGAAACATAATAAACACACAACACCAGGATTTTTACATGGAAACCCTGTTAAGGGAAAAACCACGGTGGGGGTTAACTCACAAGATTTATTCTCATTTAAAAGAATAGAAAAATGGGAAGGCACTTACCTTCGGGCGCACTGCCTAGAGGTCAATGCTCAAAGGAGGCTCACTACCTACAAGAACATTCACAATGCTAACACTAAAAGGTTGAACTGAGAAACATCATCTTCTTCATGCAAGGTTCAGTTCCATTGAAGCGCACAACACCTCTACTCTGCCCCCACTCACTTCCTTGCTATATCCACATCTTTGTTCACTACTCCACACTTCCACAACTTCACAACATTTATTTATACATGTCATCAACTTTGGAATGAACATCAAAGTCAGCCAAACAATCATCTATCTGGAATATTCTCCAAGATAGGCGTTACAAGAAATTATAATCACAAGACTTAAAATGCTTCATGCGAACCATCACACTGTCGGCCAAACATAGCTAGGACTTGAATCTTCCACGAACAACATGCCACACTCCATATAACTCTACTTAGATCATCCACAACACGCACCAAGCATCTGGTTGGCCAAGACTGGAAAGAACATCAACACCCAAGGAGAAATCTTCAACCATGAGCTCAATCCTTAATGCGGACCACCAACACAATAGGTACATGATCCAAAGATCACCACAAGTACAATGAAATCAACAAGAACAACCGCACCACCTCAAATCACTAGAAACACTTGCATTTTCATCCGGGAACTTAAGAACACCAACTGTCATGACTGTCACACTAGAAAGATTGCTTGCAGACTTCCAAACCACAAACCACTTGAGTTGAGGATACACACAAACATCTCAAACATACCTCTAGGACCGCAGACCATAATATTCCAATGCGGAGCAATCCGGACAGAACTTCTATCACTCTGTTACCTCTAAACAATTGTAAAACTTGGTTCTACTCAGATGGCCATAACTTCATTAATCCTTCATGCGGACCTCTCAAATCTTGACTGGAGCAACTTCAGACTATCCTCTACACAACCCTTTGGTCCGTAGACTCTGATCTTCATCTTACTAGAAATGCTGAGCAATCTACTTTGCTGAATTGCATTGTCTTCACTGTTTCTAACAGAGAGATATGTAACTCACTTGTTTCTTCTGGAGAGGCTAATTTTCTCAATATTCTCAACATACAAGTCTTCTAAACAAGTAATAGAATAAGATACAGTTGACACTAATGACAACAAGGAAATGTTGTCATCAATGGCAACACCGATTAGGCACATATTTACAACAATCTCCCCCTTTATCATTGATGGCAACATATGACGTGAAAAACTGATTCAACCATCAAGACAAGAACTTCTCCCCCTTTCTCTTATCACACTTGTAACCACTTTCTTCACTACTCCCCCTTTCACCAGCAACTACTCACTTCCATCCAAGTTTTTCACATGACTTCTCTCCCCCTTTGACATCAATGGCAAAGGGCACATATTTGCAATCATCTCTCACCCTTTTTGTTTCTCAAACTGAACTTAGAACATACTGACTACTCCCCTTGAGTGGCATCCCCTTAACACCAATCTAGACCACGAGATGTGACTGTGAGTTCCACAGGACTGATGCACACTAGTGCACCTTAGTTCTGAACATGAGGGGTAATTATCCCTAGCTTCCCTCTGAGATACTCAAAAGTGTCCTTAGGTAGAGACTTAGTGAAGATATACTCAATCTAATCCTTTAAAGGAACAAACTCCAATCTGACTTCATTCTCATTTACCTTCTCTCTCAAAGGTGAAACTTGATGGATATGTGCTTTGTTTCTGAATGCAACACCTAATTCTTTGAGATGTTTATTGCACTTGAATTATCATAGAAGATTGTAACAGGATCTTCAAACATAATTATGATATCCTTCAACATTTGCTTCATCCACAAAACTTGAGTACAATTGCTTGTTGCTGCTATATACTCTGCCTTTGCAGTAGATAGAGATATTGCCTCTTGTTTTTTTCTCAACCAAGAAACCAATCTCTTTCCCAAGAAAAAAGTACCACCACTAGTACTCTTCCTATCATCCACATCTCTTGCCCAATCAGCATCTGTATATGCATGAAGAGTGAAATCATCATCCTTAGGATACCATAAGCCATAATCAGATGTTCCCTTCAGATATCTAAAAATTCTTTTGATTGCTACAACATGAGATTCTTTAGGATCAGCTTGAAATCTAGCAACAAGGCCAATTGCATTCATAATATCAGGTCTGGTATAAGTCAGATAAAGCAGTCCTCCAATCATTGATCTATACCTTTTCTGGTCCGCCTTAGGGGAATCATCATCTTTACTCAACTTGCATCCAATTATCATAGGCGTACTTACTGGTTTTTAATCCTCCATTCCAAACTTTTTCAATATATCTTTTACATACTTAGACTAAGATATGAAGATGCCCTTATTTGTCTGAATGATTTGTAGACCCAAGAAAAAATTTATTTCACCAAGCATGGACATCTCCAATTCACTTTGCATCTAATTAGCATTTTTTTTACAAATGCTCTCATTTCCACCAAAGATGATATCATCAACAAATACCTCAACAATCAAGATGTGTTCATGATCAATTTTGAAATAAAGATTACTGTCAGTTGTGCCTTTGCTAAAACCTAACTTTAGCAGATACTTATCCAATCTTGCATACCAGGCTCTTAGGGCTTGTTTAAGTCCATACAATGCTTTTCTCAACCTGTAAATCATATCTCCTTGATCAAACAACTGGAATCCTTCCGATTGCTCAATGTAGACTTCTTCTTCCAAATCTCTATTTAGGAATGCTGACTTGACATCCGTCTGGGAAACTTTGAAATCTTTCTAAGTGGCAAAGGCAAGAAATAATCTGGCTGCTTTGATTCTTGCCACTGGAGCAAAAGTTTCTTCAAAATCAATTCCCTCTACTTGAGAATATCCTTTGCACACTAATCTTGCTTTATTTCTCACCACTTCACCATTTTCATTCAATTTATTCCGAAAGACCCATTTAGTTCCAATTACATTTTTGTTTTTAGGTCTAGGAACAAGATCCCAAGTATAATTCTTTTCAATTTGCATTAATTCTTCTTCCATTGCTTTTACCCAACTTTCATCATTATTGGCTTCATTCACTGATTTTGGTTCAATCTTTGAAATCAAACAATACTCTTCTTGTTCTTCAGCAATTTTTCTTCTAGTTTGAACACCTTTATTTCTATCTCCTATAATCTGATCTTCAGAATGATTCAACCTCACATACCTGAGAGTTTTAGGATTTTCTTGAACTTCTGATTCTTGAACTTGTTCTTCAACATTTGCACTAGCTTCTTGAATCACTGGATTCTCCGAAGCAATCTAAATCTGAGTTTGAGGACTTTCATTTTGAGCATCTGATTCATATCCACAAGACTTGGAAGGTCTCTCCTTGCTTTCATCAACCTTGACATTAGCACTTTCAACAATCCTTTTCAATCTCTTGTTAAAGCACCAGTATGCCTTGCTTTGGTTAGAATAACCCAGAAATAGTCCTTCATCACACCTTGCATCAAACTTGCCTAGATCTTCATCTCTTTTGATATAGCATTTACTACCAAAAACTCTAAAGTATTTCATGGTAGGAGCATTACCAAACCATAGTTCATAAGGAGTTTTACCAGTGTTACCTTTGATCTACATCCGGTTAAGAGTGTAGACAGTGGTACTCACAGGCTCTCTCCAATAGATATGTGGAACATTTTCTTCCATCATCATGGTTCTAGCAGCCTCTTGAATAGTCTGGTTCTTCCTTTCCACAACTCCATTCTGCTGAGGAGTCCTAGGAGAAGATAATTGTCTTCTTATTCCATGCTTTTCACAAAATGCATTAAACTCATCAGAGGTAAACTCTCAACCTCTGTCAGATCTTAGACACTTTATCTTCACACCAATCTCATTCTCTACCCTAGCCTTGAACACCTTGAATCTGTCAAGAGCCTCTGATTTCTCTCTCAAGAAAGAGACCCACATCATCTAGGAGTAATCATCAATTAGCAACATAAAGTATATGTCTCCTTGCAAACTCTTAACTCTAGCAGGACCACACAAATCAGTGTGCACAAGTTCCAACAATCCACTTGAAAATTATTCTTTACTTTTGAATGTAGTTCTGCTCTATTTTCCCAACTGACATTCCTTACACATGTTATTAGTAGGTTTTACAAGCTTTGGAAGATCTCTCACAGCCTGAGTAGTACTTATCTTGACAATATTATCAAAGTTTACATGACACATTCTCCTATGCCATAACCAACTCTAATCAATCTGAGCAATCAAACAACTTTTACCAGTACCACTTAAATGAAAGAATTACCTCTAGTCTATGTACCAGAAGCGATCTTAGTTCTGGAGCTTTCCAAGATTCTGCATTTTCCATCCTTGAATCAGAGATCATACCCTTTGTCAACCAACTATCCAACACTAAGAAGATTATGCTTAAACCCTTTTACATACAAAACATCATTAGTGTTATTCTTACCATCAAGAGAGATGGATCCTCTGCTACGGATTCTACCAGCTGAATTGTGTCCAAACTTCACAATTCCACCTTCATACCTTTCCATACTTACAAACTTACTCTTATCACCTGTCATATGATGAGAACATCCACTGTCAATCACCCATTCATCCTTTTCTTCAACCTGAGCAGCCAAGGCACTTTCCACATTCACATAGCTAGCAGATTTAGTAGGCATCAGATCTTCTTCTTTGATAGCAATGAACACCCATTCATTTCCATAGGTACTTCCCTTATCAGATTCATCATCTGTAACTCCTTTATCAATAGCTTCTTGGACATAGTAGCATTTCTTTTGAAACCTAGGTCTGTTAGGGTTTGGCTTTGAAACCCTCTCCGGACATCTTGAAGCAAAATGACCAATCTTATTGCAAGCAAAACATTTGAAAGCCAACTTTCCTTCATACTTACTGGATCCTCTTGGTAATCTTTTAGAAAAAAGGGCTTCAAGTTCTTCAAGCTCCGTTTCATCTTCTTCAAGTTCCTTCCTTGCCTTCTCATATCTAGTTAGTCTTCTTGAAGAGCTTTCACATGGATCAAATCTTTGCCTCCTGGAAACACTGGCCTTAAAAGCAAATTCTGATTTAGAAAGAGAATCACCAAACTCACTCATTTCAAATGTTGAAATCTTGCCAACCAACTAATCCCTTGTAACAGTTATCACAGTCCTGATTTCCTCAATAGCAGCAACTTTATGTTTGTATGAAGCAGGTAAGGATCTGAGCACTTTGGCAACAATCTTTGATTCTTCCAGTATTCCACCAACACTCCTGATACTGCTCACAAGTTCATTCACCTTCTGCATATAGGAAGTGATGTTTTCATCTTCACTCATCCTCAAACATTCGTATCTACCCTTTAGGCTCTGTAACTTGGCACATTTGACATATTCATCACCTTCATACAGAGTTTCCAACTTCTTCTAGATTTCATGAGTAGTTTTTAATTCCAAAATATTTGTCATTTTTGTATCAGTCAGGGCACTCAACAATGCTTCTTTAGCTCAAATGTTGTATTCAGCTTCCTTAAGTTCATCTAGAGTTGAAGGGCCTTTCTCTGGAGGCTTATACACATCCTTAGTTATCAACCAATAAGGATCACCCATGCATTGCAAATGACACTCCATCTGATTCTTCCAAAGAGAGTAATTTGTTCCATCAAATCTCAGACTATCCTTCTTGTATGTCGACATCTTGGATCTCCTCAAGCAGTTAAGCTTCTTTGAGAGGAACTGGCTCTAATACCAATTGTTGAAATTAGGATAGACAACTGAGATGGGGGGTGATTCAGTTGTCACAAAACTTTTATCTTTTGCTGCATTTAATCTTCTTTACCACTTATTAACAAATTAATGATATAACCATGAAAGCATGAATCAACAACACATGAGCAAAAACATAATCAACACACATAACACCAGGATTTTTACGTAGAAACCCGGTTAAGGGAAAAACCATGGTGGGGGTTAACTCACAAGATTTATTCTCTGTTAAAAGAATAGAAAAATGGGAAGGCACTTGCCTTCGGGCACACTGCCTAGAGCTCAAGTTGCTCAAAGGAGGCTCACTGCCTACAAGAACATTCACAATGTTAACACTGAAAGGTTGAACTGAGAAACAACATCTTCTTCATGCAAGGTTCAGTTCCATTGAAGTGCACAACACCTCTGCTCTGCCCCCACTCACTTCCTCACTACATCCACATCTTCGCTCACTGCTCCACACTTCCACGACTTCACAACACTTATTTATACATGTCATTGACTTTGAAATGAACATCAAAGTCGGCCAAACAATCATCTATCTGGAACATTCTCCAAGATAGGAATTACAAGCAATTACAATCACAAGACTTAAAATGCTTCATTCGAACCATCACACTGTCGGCCAAACATAGTTGGGACTTGAATCTTCCTTGAACAACATGCCACGCTCCATATAACTCTACTTAGATCATCTGCAACACGCACCAAGCATCTGGTCGGCCAAGACTGGAAATAACATTAGCACCCAAGGAGAAATCTTCAACCATGACCTCAATCCTTAATGCAGACCACCAACACAATAGGTACATGATCTAGAGACCAGCACAAGCACAATGAAATCATTAAAAACAACTGCACCACCTCAAATCACTAGAAACACTTGCATCTTCATCTGGGAACTTAAGAACACCAATTGTCATGACTGTCACACTAGAAAGATTGCTTGTGGACCTCCAAACCACGAACCACTTGAGTTGAGGATACACACCAACATCTCAAACATACCTCTAGAACCGTAGACCATAATATTCCAATGCAGAGTAATCCAGACCAAACTTCTATCACTCTATTACCTCTGAACAACTACAAAACACGGTTCTACTTAGATGGCCATAACTTCATTAATCCTTCATGTGGACCTCTCAAATCTTGACTGGAGCAACTTCAGACTATCCTCTACACAACCCTTTGGTCCGCAGACTTTGATCTTCGTCTTACTGGAAATGCTAAGCAATCTACTTTGCTGAACTGCACTGTCTTCACTGTTTCTGATAGAGAGATATGTGACTCACTTGTTTCATTCGGAGAGGCTAATTTTCTCAATATCCTCAACATACAAGTCTTCTAAACAAGTAATAGAATAAGATACAGTTGACATCAATGACAACAAGGATATGTTGACATCAATGACAACACCGATTAGGCACATATTTGCAACAATTTCTACCGAAGTATTTTTGCATTGTTCTTTCTATTTTTATTTCCATTACCTCCTTTAGGCTTTTCTCCCTGATTTCCCTAATTGTTTCCATTAGGAAACTTGTTCTTGTTGAAAGGTTTGCCATCTAAACAACCACCCTTTTGAAAATTTCTCTTGAAAGAAGATGAAGATGATTGATTTTGAAAAACTTTATCTTTCTCCTTATTTTCTTTCTTGAAATTTGATATATTCTAGAGCTTCTATTCTTGTTTAATAGAATTCTCAAATGCTTCATCCATAGTGATAGGACTATGAATGTCCACGTTAGCTCTAATCTAAGGTTTCAATACCAATATGAACTTCCTAACTCTGAAGCATTCATCAAATTGATACTATGGTACATACTTCAAGAGTTATGTAAATTTTCCCTAATACTGTGTAACAGTCAATTCACCTTGCTTGAGATTCTGAAACTCGGTCATTTTCCTATCAAAATATAACTGTGGAAGCCATCGCTTCCTAAACAAGGATAAGAATAGGTCTCATGAGATATTCTTAGTTGTCAATTGCTTTTCAACTTTCTCATTATCCCACCAAGTAGTTGCTTCACCACTTAATTGAAAATCTACCCATACAACTTTCATTTCATTAGATAGGTTTCTAAGTTCATAATACTTCTCCATCTCTATTATCCAAGCCTCAATGCCATCTCCTATAGTTTTACCATTGAACTTATGTGGTGTGGCCTTTTTCAGGTCCTTAGCTAACTCAAATTCAATTTTAGCTCATTTACTATCATATCTTATCTACTCAACTCTAGGAATCTACTCCTCTTGACCCCATCAATCATTACGAATCTCTTGGTTTTCCTCTTGATTAGGTATCTCATGGTTGACTCTAACCTCTTGTTCTAGGATATCCATCTTGTCCCACATATCAGATAATAAAGCCAATATCTGATCTAATTTATCATGTTGTCCATGGTCATTACTTGATCTAAGATGATCAAAATTCCTTGTTTGAACCATATACACTTCCTACAATCAGAGGAATGCAATCTTTAGCATTAAAGACTCCAGGCCCTAATGTTGAACCTAGGGCTTTGAAACCAAAATGTAACGCCTACTTTAAGCAATCCTAATTAACTAATGCAAAAGAGATAATTTACTCTTTTATTTAAATAACTTTAAAACAATGATATAATAATCACAAATGAAATCATCCAATTAACTAAAATTCATCATTACATTGAAAGTCAAAAACTAATAATTTTTTTTCATAATAATAAAATACAAATGATTCAAATTATATATCTATGAATCATGTCCTTGTCAACCAATGGGCTTGAAATTTTATAAATTACAAATCTATTTTTCAAATCTCACCAGTATTGGTTAATCATTCAACGTCATAATCCTCAGTCATTAAAGGAGAAAGGGCATCACTAGGGCATTTTTCCACCCAACTCACAAAGCACGAAGCTTTCCCATTCTTTCTCCCAACTGGAATAAGTTCGACTCTTCAACAAAGGTCTTAGAAATCTAAAGCCATCTTGAGAGAGAGAAAACATCTACATTCATCCTAATGCAAATGTACCTAAGAACATGATATGGCAAGGAATAAAGAATTAAATTAAGTTATTACTTGGATTAATTTTAAAGGCTTGGCCAAGCTCTTCATGCACACTATGTTGTCATGGTAGTCATAAGCATAAAATATTGCTTACTATTCCTTGGTGTTCCATATTCGGCACCACCTCTAGATCAACCATTCCTGGTCTATGACAAGTGATTTAATTAGCCGATAGGCTATTAGTGAGAATTTTTTGCTCCCAGAAAAATCGGACGCCGGAATTGTCGGACGCCGGAAATGTCTGACGCAAAAAAAATCCATCCTTCCTCTTGGAGATCGTGGGCGGCGGGAAAAAATCGTCTGTTTGTGTGGTAAAAGTGCAGACAAGAAAAATGGAGCGCTTGCGCGAGGCTTACAGGCAAGAATGGGATGCCCTGTTACGAGCCCGACATGATAATTTGGTGAACCTGCTTGGATACTGCGACGAAAGAGGTAATTAATTGCATCCCAAACTTAATTCTTGTTAAAAATCAGTCTTAAAGTCTAAAACATGTATATTTATGATATATGTTAGGCTAAGATTTTATATATTAAGCTGTGAAATTGCAGAAGCGGGAGTATTGGTCCTTGAATATGTTAAAAATGGAAATTTGCATGACACACTTCATAGGGAGAGCTCGAATAATAAATTTCATTCATAGCCTCGTCGTGTGGGCATAGCGCTTCAAATTGCATCAGCTTTGCAGTATCTTCATGAGGTTTGTGACCCTCCTATTCTTCACTGTGATATAAAATCTTCCAACATTCTTCTGGATGAGAATTACAATGCAAAGCTCTGCGACTTTGGAATCTCTAGAACAAGGGATAATAGTTATTTGATTAAAAGTGGCATAATGGGATCCCCTGGTTATATCGATCCCCACTGTTTCAAGAGTGGGATTGTTTGTAAGAAGAGTGATGTATACAGTTTTGGAGTGCTGCTTTTGGAGCTTATTATAGGCATGGAGGCATTTTGTGGTGAGAAGAGACAACTTCTGGCTGTGTTTGCTTCACCATTTTTGGAGAATCCCAAAAGAGTATGTGAAATCATTGATTGCAGGTTTAATGGTTGCTATGGCTGCGAGCAGGTGGAGTCCATGGCCTGCATAGCCGCATTGTGTATACGTGAAGAACCTGAATTGAGACCTTCGATGAGTGAAGTTATGAGATTAATGAATGAATAACTTTGCAAACACAGGGTTCTTTCTGTGGAACCCCCATTTCAAAACATGCATGTATTGATGCTTTACTGATATGTGTAAAATGCAAACACATATCCCAATACGCATAACAAAATTCGAATAAATGTAGCTTTAGTTTTTGTTTTAAAAAGAAGTTTTGAGGATCAATATTCGTGGTTTGATAGTTTCTTTACATTCTCTGAAGGACCATACGAAATGTTCATTTGGGAAGAGATCCCATGACCATATATAATTATAATGAAGAGCTGTTCACGCTTTGCAGAAAGATTTGCCTCCACGACATCCAATTCCAGACCGCATGAATTCCCCCAACTCTAAGCTTAACGAGCCGGTATGTTGTAAAACAGTAGGTTGGTCGAAATTGAATCGACAGGATGGTTATCCACAGTTGGATCAACAAAGAACAGAGTCAAAGATGTGGAGACAAGTCGATTGAATTGAAAGAATCAGGAGGCCGAAAATTTTGTTAACAGTCAGGCACGACATTGTGCCGGCTGTTTACTGTGGGCGTTGCACTTCGGACAATCAAAATTTTATCTACATGTTGTTTTGTCAAAATTTGATTGACAAAAAACAAGATCAACTCTACTTAAATATCATCTATTTCAATAGTCAAACACTCAATAGCAATTTTACACTTCATCCACGACAAAAAGTGGTAATATTTGTCCTATTTTTATTGGTCCAAATTAACCTTTGACTATCATTTTCCCATTTCACGGTGGCTGCTATCTTGCAGCGCTGGGAAGTGACTGCTTTTGTCGCTTTTCTGGATTCTACTACTATTACTCTGTTTTAAACAGGGTTTACTGTTGAGAAAATGATTTGCAAAAGGGTTTTGTCCTGACAACTGCCCTTCGCCCTATTTCTCTTTCCATTTATTTATGCTTAGATAAAATCCCCACAATGTTAGAAGCAAGGAAATATGTTTCATCCTTTTTCTGTTGTTTTTTGGCTTTCTTCCGTCGGTCACTGTTCACATGCTAGGAATGTCATTATGATTACTACAGCCCATTGCATTTTTGTTTTGGTTTGCAGCCCTCTTGTCTACTTAACTCTGCATATTTTTTAGTATCATTGAACAACCAAAAACGTTTGTAAAATGGTCGAACAATTCATGCAGTACATTCCAAGGAGACATCGGCAAGAACCTAGGAAGGTTGAGGCATCATAGGAGCATATAAAGATATAAAACAACGTATGGCACAATTTCCATGAGGGCAAAAAAATCAATTGTATCTATCCAAATAACAATAAGATCTAAATTTTAAGCCAATCTGATATGCTCCATATATATTCTAAGTTCTAACCAGGTCTAATCAATTGGGTGTGAGCTTAATATCCTTTAGTTCCTACATTTGTTTCACCATTGAAATAGGATAACATTGTCAAATAAAATCTGGGAAAAAAGCACAAACTCTAAAATTAAAATTTAAGACCTAATGGGTAATAAAAGAGGTACAATATTATTATTAAGCTTGTGCTATACTCTGAAGAACTTGAAAGTACTTTACAACATTGGTTCGATATGTCCTGTTAAGGTTGGGGTTATGAAAGCTTGAAGAGAAAATTTTTTAAAAAAAAAAACAAGCCATAATGTTTAAAGAAGCATAAAAGATCAGGAAAACAAGGTGGCAGAGATTGCAGAGTTTGTTGGGAAAAATCTGTCCAATTTTTGTTTCTGAGTAAAGTCATTTAGTATGACAAAACATCCCTTGGAACATAAAAATTTTACATATAAGAAATCACTTTAAAGATTTTATATATAAGAAATTAGAGTTAAATCCTTGACTGCCAACCATATGCCTTCATGTCAATATGAACACCCAAGTAGGTGTCCACATTGATGATACAATTGGTGGTGCCTCTAGCCAAACAAATCAAAGACTGGAATGCACATTTGTAAATACCCCCAAGGAAGCTTTTAAATATGCTCTTAGATCCGTTTTTATTCCTCTTCTTACATATGGAGTGGTTGGAAGAAATAGAGAGTGGCCCAGTTCTTGCTTTGCCTAAGCTTTAATGCAAGAAATCCAGAGAGACCTTAGAGTCTCTTATGATTATGTGCATCAAAGCAAGGCTTTTCATTAGATGTGTTTTGGATAATTTGAGGAGTAGAGATTTTGAGAACCATGAAAGAATGGAAAATCCCAAGTGCAAACATGTTGATGAGGTATTTGTGGAAACATATATACCATATTACCTGAAACTGGAAAATTTGAATAAACCTCAAAATCTCAGACCCTGCACTTGCCACAATCTTGGTTTGGATCCTTCTCTCATTCCCTGATCCTCATTTTCCTTAGTTGCTTCATGATTATTCACAACAATATCAAATAAAATTGTAGACTAGACAACACTAAAATCAATGACTCGGTCTGAAAGTTGATTTTGGTTTGTCCTTTTTAGGGTTTGTTTAATAGGAAAAATGAAGCCATTTTAAACATTGATGTTTCTAGAAATCATCTGAGGTTCTTACAGTCTCTCACTAAATATTTCCTAAAGAGGTTTGTAAGACCTCGAACATTTGAGGAAAGAAAATTCATTAGCAAGAGTTGAGTCATATCATCACTATCCAACTCATTAAGAGTGGTATAGCGATTCAACAAAAAATCATCTTGAGAGAAATTGCCCAACTAAATGTCATGAATAGTCACCCATCATTTTTTTGAAATATATTCTCCCTCCTCCAAGCATGCAAGTGGACTGTGAGAGCTTTGTTAGACCACAATGAGGGAGAGAAAGGAGAACAAATAAAATTCTCTAGCTAAGAAGATAAGACTGGCACTAGCTAAGGCATTCTAGTAAAGTTAGGTCAGCTAGATGGCTCTCCATTAGAAGACACCATCTCTTTCCCTTATCTAAAGGGTTTGAAATTGTGCCAAACAGCTACTTAGTAGCTTGATTTCTAGTGTTACTGGAGTCTTAGCATGAGCACAACAATTGCTAGGGTTTCAATTATTTTTAAAATTCACTGTTGTGGTTCACCCTTTACCATTTTAGGAAGAGGAGCCTCCAATGGCCAAGAAGTAGGCTTGTTGTGTAGAGAAACCAAGGGAAAATCCTTAATCTTATGATAAGAGGATTGACACCTGAAGCAAGTTTTGGGTAGATTAAGATAAAGGACACACTGGATATGACATCTCGCCGGTTCTGGCATGATCAAATTATAGGAGGTGTGTTACATCACCGCCCTTCACCGAAGGCGATTGTATAGTTGTGATTGTATTTATAAAGTTGTATTTGCAGAATTCTACTAAATACTATTATGTTGCATCACAAAAATGCATGTACAGCTCAGATTTTGTTTATACCCTTGAATGTAATTTTTTTTGTTATATGCTCAAATGTAATATTCTACAGATGTCCTTTTCATTTCAACTCTATAATATCCAATTGCGTCATGTTATATTGTACGAATTGGCTTGGTTAAACTTCACTATATGGCATTAATTTATTATAATGTATTTCTGCAGCTTTCATGTATATTTATGGATTGTTTAGTTCCCTGTACTTCATTGATTTACTTTTGTTTTTGAGTTCACCATTTGTGCCTTTTTACCTTTCTACTCTCCATAATAGCAAACGCCATCTATGTTGTATAGCTCACATCTTTCATTTTGATAATGCCATGTTAAATCTCTTATTTTTGAATAAACAAAATTGTACAATACAAAGTCTTTAGTTAAGCTTCAGTTTGGTTCTTTAGGTATATTTAAATTTTAAAAAGTCCTTGGTTACTTCAAAATACTTGAAAAACCTATAACTTTCAGATGATGTAGTCTAGTAAGAGACCCGACAACAGAACCAGAAAACAGATTATGACCTTAAACTTTTTGATATGCATCAGTCTAAAGAGATACTTCAAGCCTAGAGAAACCACGACATCTGCTTTTCCTAAAAAAGTCTATTTAAAACTATGATGCAAACTAGGATAAATTATAAATTTAAAAAATATATTAATTTAGAATAATTTATTTTAAATTCAAAGTCACCTTAATAGTCATAAGGTAAGGAGATTTGAGTTCTTTTTCCTTAATAGACATGGACTAGGATAAATCATAAATTTAAAAAATATATTAATTTATAATAATTTTATTTTAATTTGAAAGTCACCTTAACAGTCATAAGGTAAGGAGATTTGAGTTTTTTTTCCTTAATAGACATAAGGTAAGGAGAAGGTAGTAATCATTATAGAGGTAATCCATTAAATGATGTATAAACATTTTTTATGCAAATAATTAATTGTATATGTGACGGTAAATAAAGTCTACGTAACAATAATATAATTATACAATTTCCTTGCAGTTTGCTATACCCTATGGGCTACTTTGTTGCGCACAAATTCAGTGCAACTGCTAGTTAACAATCTTTACACATGAATATATTAATATGAAAATTTAGCCTTCATCCGCACGTATAGCATAATTTTCATAAAAAGAAAACTATCTAATTAAGTCAGTCCTATTGTTGTTGATATTGAAAAAAAATTGCTTCAACATAGTAACCAAAACCTAAGGTTCCTCGATGTTTCCTCTAGACCCGTAATTCAAAATCACAAGAGTTGAGAATTAACTCTAATTCTATGTATCACCAGAGTTCAAGGTCTATAGGGGTAACTTTGTTATCCAACGAGTCACTAGTTATATTTATTACTAAAATACTTCCAAATAACTATAAACGGATAGTACGACGTCTCTCTAAGTTCCTCATTGATATTATCATTATTAGCTATTCTGCCTTTACAGTCATCAATCGCTAAGGATAGAATTGAATACAACCAAAACTAAAAGATCTTACAACAATAAACATGGTTAAGCTATGCTTAAGCTTGTGAGATTATTACAATCTAAATCTGGTCTTAATGATTGTATTGGTTATATAAACCAGCTTAAATAAAGAATGTGAAACTAGCAAAAATTAACTCCAAAATATAGATGTTTCTAGAGCTACTTACTTTAAAGCAAATACACTTAGAAGAAAGGTAAGGAACCTGAGAACTAGTGCAACCAAAGTTGAAGAAAAAGTCTTGTTCAATGAAAGAGAGAAATCAGCTGCTACGTTCAATCTCTACAGAATTCAAGTATTTCCTCTTTTGTCTACCTCCGTCAACACTTCCTCTGGCACTTATATTTTATTCCTCTATCCAAAAGATTTCCTTCCAACTAAGTGGAGTGAGTGCCACGAAAAATTAGTTGTCTTCTGTCTAAGACTGTCGAGGAACAGTTTGGCAGGGCCTAAATTTCACGGTCGACCCTGCCTGTCAAGCAATTTTTTTGTCACAGTCATTTATTTGAAGTTGCCTTTCAACTATTAAATCTTATCTATTTTAGAAAAAATATATATAGACTAAAATTATATATAAGAATAATTAAATAGAAATTTTGACAGTTTGCCTGAAATCTTCCCTTTCAAGTGATATGGTCTTCCTAAAATTTTAATTGTATTTTACGGCTAAAATGACTAAATATGGCCATACGGCCATCAAATTTAAGCCCTGAGTTGATGTGTTTTTTTTCAAAAAAAAACTCGCACATACTTCCCATCACCTATCAACAGCTCTTTCACATGCTGATTGACCCTCAAATATGGGGTAGAACTCATTGGATTCTTCTCTCTAATCTTATCCAATTGAGTGTAGGATTCTCCCCCACAAGGATAAGTAAATTTATCCTCAATTAGATTTACTAAAAGAATAAATCATTTATAACTTATTAAATATGACACATATTTTTAAATATAATATATACATAAATAGGTTGAATTTTTTAGAGTAATTATATATGCGATATAATTATTTTATAGTGTAAGTAGGTTCATGAATTTACCCAAATTGTTCACATAAAGATACTTACACAAATGCATCCTAACTATATGATATGTGTGTGCATTCGAACCACCTCAACCTCTGACGCCTTCTCCCGGGTGATACCCTCTCTGCATTCGCGAGAGCAATGTTTTTATCTTGTCACTCATAGGATCACCGACAAAGCCAACATAGTTAGTCGTTATCAAATGATGGATAAACCAATAGTATCATTTAATTGAAATTGATTAGCATATATCATTCAAAATTCATCATCTTCATTTACTTACAAAATGCTTTACATTGAACACTGCAATTTCAATTCAAATTAATTGATCAATAATGTTCGACCATGACATAATTCATGTTCAAGTATTTGCATCATCACACACATCTAAATCATTAACCAAAAGACACATGCTTCAGTGTTTTAGTAAGGCACATAAACCAGGATGTGACACAAGTTGAGGATGAATGACATGGCACACCTCATATATATTCACTCATATAGTCTTTGAAGGGGGGTCCTTTTTTTCTACCTTGGCATGATGGAAATTCTTCTTGGGAGAGCATCTTAGCTTGAGATTTGGAAGGAATTTGGAAGGATGGAAGTTTGAAGGAAGAGAATAGCCTCATCTCCAAAAAGCTTCATTGAAGATATAATTCATTCTTTTTGGTATTCTTTATTCTTATATTGTGTTTAGATTTGTAATAGGAAATGAGTTCCAATATGAAAGGATTTTAGTTGAACTATGTTAGTCTTGTAAATTTCTGTGGCTTATTTCCCTCTTGATGAAAGTGTGTGTGTACATGTGTGTGTTGGGGGCAAAAGTTCCATCATCTTGGTTACGAGATGGGGTTGAGACCAATACCTCTATGTTATGTTTGTGTGAGTTTGTATGCTTATTTGTTCTTGTTCATTGTTTTGTTGTGCTTGCATCTTTTTGTTTTAATTGGTTCCTAGTTGATTCTCTTGGCTCGAGAGATGGCCAAAGCCTTGTATGACTTAATGATGTCATATTGATTAGGTGTAGAGCTTTGACCTCCAATGGTATGTTCTTATTGGAGCTCAATAAAGTTTTCTTAGACTGGTGAAATCCAAAATAGATATGTAAAAAAAAGATCTTGAAAGGAGTATAGAGTTATCATTTACAATTGTATTTGGGATAATGAGAGCATGTAACAATAAATTTATTGTATGGGTTCCTCCAAGAGGGAATTAAGACATTTTTTTAAGTCTCAATCCATTTGAAATGAAAATTTAAATCCTTTTATTATATACCATTTGATTGTTTGGAACATTTATGAATCAAAATTTAAATGAAACTATAATAAATTTAAACTCATTCAATCTTGTGTATACATTTATCTTGCAATAGAACATTTCATTTCATTTGTTAAAGATGAAATATCATTTTTTAAATGTATAAACATGCATATATAAATGTCTCTAATATAAGATTCTAATATTGAATGTATATATATCTTTTTAGTACAAGTTTTTGATTTATATGTATATGCGTGAATTAAAAAATATACATATTTAAATAAAAAGTTGTTTACACTAAAAAAATATAATTTTTTAAATAAATAATTGTTTAATATACTAGGTTTAATTATTAAAAATATATATTATTTCAAATATGATTTTCAAATTTTCTATTTAAGGGGTACATGCATATAAGTATAAGATTTTTATATGTTTTCTAAATCTATGGAGGAAAAAAACTTTATATATATATATATATATATATATATATATATATATATATATATATATATATATATATATATATATATATATATATATATATATATATATATATATATATGATTTTTAAGCATATACAAAAATATAAATGAATATATGTATGTATGTATGTATGTATGTGATGCAAGAGCATCTGGGTCCACAAGCAATCAGCATCACCCAAAAAAAATTCAGGTTTTCAGTTTCTATTTCAATTCAATTTTTGTTGTGCTTTGTCTTCTTCTGTGTTGGTTTTGGTCTTTTGCTTTAGGAGGCAAATTCATGTTAAATTCTGTCAAGTTAAGAGCATCATCATGTAGAAGAGCCAATTGGGTATCTCCAGTTCCAATTTAGTGAAATTTGGCTGAAAATTGGCTAAGTTATAACCCGTCGGAGAATTTCCTAGTTCACGAACTCTTAAGTTCGTTGACGGTGCAGTTCGCTGACTTGACAGTTCTCTGACAGGTCATAAGGGAAAGTTCACACTTTGAAAATTGTCAAAGGGAAGCTTTGTCGGGAAAGTTCCTAGTTCACGAACTATTTAGTTCGCCAATAGCTTAGTTCGTCAATGGGCAATTTCTCCAACTAAGCTTAAAGGCCATCTCGCAACTCTACAAGTTTATTGAAAAGACGCCTTCAGTTGGTAAAGTTTGAAGCTTAATAACTTCGTCGGCAAAATCTCAAGTTTGCAAACCCTTAGGTTCACCGATACGACATTTTGCTAATAAAGGATTTAAGGAGTGGAGTTTGTAGTTTATTGAATTCACCGATAGGTGATAAATGGTGCAGGAGCACATTCTCTGTAGTGCAGGATCATCTTTTCTTTTGTTGTCTCATAAGGCTCTTAAGCCATTTCATTTTGTAATAAGGGTCAATTTGGTCCCATGAATGTAATTGTGCAAGGCACACATGTAGTTTTGCTTGTATGAAGGGTAAACCAACGGCTAACTGATTTGAAAATCAGTTTGCACGGTTGGAGGGGATAACTGCTGTCTCTACATCTTCTTTAGAGGCAGGTTGTATGTCACACGGGGAGAGAGAAGTGTGTATTACAACAAGTTTTTTTGATAATTGAATGAAGAGAGTTCTGGGTATGATCTGTGTTGATTTTCTTGGTTGTTCTTAGTGATCTGATATCTTTATCCTGATTTTGTAAATAGAACCCTAACCGGATGCTATCCGTCAATCCATAGTGACTCTGTAGTGTGCAGACGGTGTAAAGCCCACGGTTCCACAGTGGCTGGTTCGTAACCTAGGAGTAGGGTTTTGATTCATACATGGAGGCCCTTTCCTCTGTCCACTGAAGCCCTGTATAGCAACAGTGGGATGGGGGAAAGATTTCTCACGTTTGTTGTTGTTGAATTCTTACCCAGGAAGCCAGCGAACTCAGTCAAGTTCGACTAGACATCATCATGTGGCTAGTCAGGAAATCGGAGTGAAATTGGATAGTTTTGATGTGGGATCAGATTGCTACAAGTGATCGAGGGTTTGATAAATGAAACGGCCAAATTCCATCGTTCTGTCGAAGGGAATTCTGGTTCGGCGCCTCAGAACAGTTGGAGGTCCATCGGCGTGAAAGGCTCTCCGTCTTGCCGAAGATTGGTATAGTGCCGGAGACACATACCTTTGTGTTCGCATCGGTGAGAGAAACGATATCGGGCTAAGGAAAATATACTTAGCCGACGGTATAAAGTTTCACCGATCGGTGAGACGTCCTTGGAGTGTTGCCGATAAAGAGTATCGGCGTGAGGAACCTTGTCGGGGGGAAGCCGAAGAAGTCACGGCGACCGTTAGAGTCCCGCCGATAGGAGTTCATCGGAAGGAGTTCGAGAAGTCTCAGCGACTAAGGACTCGTCGGAGTGAGATGAACCATCGGGACCACGAACCGGAGTCTTACCGAAGCAGGAGGTCTGGCCGATGTGCCTGACGATATCGAAGAGAGACAAGGTGTCGGTATAGGTGAAAGAAGCTTCACCGAAGGAGGAAGTCTGGCCGACAAAGATTGGTCATCGGCGTGACGGAGTATATCGGCATAAGAAATTTCTCGTGGTCCGATAGTATGAGGTGTTGCCGATAGGCAACTAACCGTCACGGAGTTATCGGTGAGAACTTAGCCATCGGAATATAAGAATAAGGAGCGGCCGATAGTTCATGTCTCCCCGATAGAGAAGTCAGTCTTGGCTTCGGTGAGACATTGGGATACCTCTCGCCGATAGGGAAGATATAGTCAATCTTCATCCGCTTCTGCTGGGCATTCTGCATCAATAAAGTAGAAGTTAAAATACTCTAAGTTTGTGAGGCCTAAATCCAAAGTTCATGGAGAGAAGAAATCACCGATAGAAGAAAAAGAGTTAAGTCTTCGGCTAGTTCATGGTTTTTTGAAAATTGTCGATAAGCTGATAAAAGGTTTAGGAAAGGTAACTTTTGCTAATAAAAGGGAGTTGATGGTTTAAAGCTTATTATCAGTAAACATTTTAGTTTGCGAAATAACAAATTTTCTGATAGAAAGTGGTGGCGAACTTTTAAGTTCACGAAGAGCTTCATTTGTCGATAACCCCCTTCTATTAATATGTCAGGGAATAATTAAGTTCATGCCAATAGAGAACTCCGAAGTTTGTGGAAGTTCCATATTGTTGATAAAGACTTCCTTGGTTCGTGGAAGAGATATTTTTTCGATAGCTTTGAAGTTTATTTTGCTGATAGTTGTTACAGGGATATTTAAAGTTTAAAAAGGCTCCACGTTGCTAATGTATGGGACCTTATTTTAAGGGATGTTTATTTTATTCATCAAACAGTATTATCATTAATCTATTTAGAATCTGAAATGTCAAAGACTGTTTGAATACCTGTCTGTTCAATTCCATAACTGAATAACTCCATAACTATTTCAACTTCCACTCAGGATGAATAAAAGGTGATTATCATTTTTGTTTGGGGAGATTCCTCAGAAGGGGAATTCTTCGGGGGGAGAGGAACAAAGGTGAGATCGTAAGGAATCTGCTCAACACAAAAGGGTGTGGTTATTCCCTGTGGAACAAAGGTGGAATGATAATAGATTGGAGTGATCTCGGTGTTGGTGAAAAGCGATTTGGTGTTGTAAGCACATAATCAGTTGAGTATTGCATTGTAAAGCCTGAGGCTGAGGCTTGGAAGGCCAATATGTTTGTAATTCTTGGTGTTGTGAATTTTAATAAAATAGTTTCAGATTTGTGTATGAGCTTATGTCTCTGTTGTATTGTTGAGCTACATTTGGGTTGCCTAACAAGGTTCCCTGGTCACAATTGCACAGTATGTTATTGAAAATTTTTAAAAATGTGTTCGTGTATGTGTGTATGTATGTATATATATTAAAGAAAAAAATTAAAAAATATAAAGTAAAAAATAAATAAATAAATGAAATAGAATTTGTTTAAAAAAAAAGGAAAAGAAAAAGCGACAGGGCCACTACATGCAGGCCCATGGGGATCATGGCCCCCATTAAGGTATGTGACCCCTTACTAGGCACAACCCAAGGGGACGCCATGGGCACCCTTGGGTGGGGTTTGTAACCCAAAACCCCCCACCCCCCCACAAAAAAAATTAAAAAGATGTATATTTAAAAAAATAATAATAAAATAAATTTATATTTATATGTATAAAATAAAGGGAATATATATAGAGAGGTTTTTTGGGAGGGTTTGTCTATGTGTGTGGGGGGTTATTTAAATGAGTATTTGATAAATAAATAAAATAAAATAAAGAATAAGAAAAAAATGAAATGGAAGAAATTTACAAAAATTATTCATATTTATGCTCTTTGTTGAGATTTGATCTTCAAATACTTTTCTTACCTCTTTTGTGAGCCAAACAATATGAGAGAATCTCCTATAAGTTGTCTTTAAGATTTAGGGCAACATTTAGAGTTGCCCTAGATCTAAGGGGGAGAAAGAATCTCATCCAATGAATGAGATTTAATGCTCAACCCTTTTAAAATTGTGATCACTTAAATTAAAAGTGATATTTAACTAATTAAATCTAATTCAAAAATTAAAACATGGTGGGGGGCATGTTGCCTAGTATCTACAACTTAATTTATGACTTAAATTTACTTTTTGAAGAGAAAATCATAAGTGAATTTATTATTAACTAAATAGTGAATTATATTTGTAATAATAACTTTTAGAGTTTAACTTTCATTTCTATAGAGCATCAATTGATTTAAATTTATACTTAATAAATAACATTATGAGAAAGAAAATATCTTATTTATATTAAATGCATTACTAAATATTATTAGGTCATATCGTAAGTGTATTAATGTTTAATATAATAATGGTATGGGCTATTACATTTAATTGGTCCATACTATTAAAATGTTATACTTTAGCAAACTAGGTGAAACGTGTCAAATAGTTACTAAAAATAATTTAATAACTCAAAGTTATAATTAAGACTAATATCTAAATCTTGATTAAACCATATTTCGCATCTACCGAATGGATTCTCTTAGCATACCTCACCTAATGGTTCCATCAAACCCTTATTTCTTTTAGATTCAACCTTAATCGAGCATGTCAACCCTATGGATGTCTATTTATTTGATTTCTGAATCATCCAAGTGTTTTTCTTTTCTTGACCATCACACATTGTCAACATGTACCTTTAGCACATATTGGTTTCATGTGGTGCTACATGTAGCGATGACACGTGTGTGCACTTGTCGTTCTTTGACAAGGTGACAATTCTTAATTAATAGGAAAAAAAGTTGGGTTTTAATTGAATTTCTCTTTTGTTAAACATGAGTCATTACACATAAGCTTAATTGTTGTGCTTTCAAGGGACTTAAATCATATAAATTTGGCCTTTGGTATTAGGTAGTTGATTATTTGTAATGTCCCATTTTAATTAATTTAATTTTATGGGAAAATGCCTATTCCAATATTTTATGTGGATTAAGGAAGGAATTAGGAGAATAATTTATTTAATATTTAATTATTGGACCCATATTAATTTATATTTTCAAATTTTATTTATTGGGGCCAAATTAAATATTTAAATATTTATTTATGTTGTCAAGCCAAAATGGAGCATGGGGTTTCTTAAGGAGAAATTAGTAACTTCCAAGATCATGTGGCACCTAATTATAATTAATTCTATGGCATATATTATGACAACTTATACGAGGGATTTATTGATATTTTTAGCTGAGAATCTTGCAGCAGTTATGACAAATGAGCACCTTTTGAGGGAAGTTGTTTTTTTAAATTTGTACTGAAAAGTTTTTATATTAAATCAAGAGAAAAAATACATATACTATGCCAGACAGCAGAGCTTACTATTTTTGCCAACATAATCTACCTATTCTTTACCTATCTATATGCTATAGCATAATATGGTCACGTAGGGCTTGCTATTATATATCCTAGGATCAAACGGCTTCTAATTTCAAAATGAAGCCTAAGAGAAGTAGTAACATAGAGTATGCAGCCAAAAAACGGAAACCAAACACCCTTATTCCCTATCAAAGTCCACCAACCAAAGATTGAATTCTACCACCCACTGGAAACCGTCTACTACAACCAACTCGAACATCTTCCTCATGAAATCCACTGGAAATTTGTGCTTGGTCCTTTAGGTTAATTAGCTCAAGGCCCCTGATGTCCAGTAGAAAGGGATAAAGTTTTGTGACCTCCCCATGGTCATGTGATAACTCCATGTCCCTTGGCCTAGGAACGCCTAACCCTAATGTTGTCACTTGCAGGATCACCTACATATCACCCAAAAAGCTCTAGAATAAATAAACCTCTCATAATTACTTCGACCTTTGTTTTGGGCATATTCATCTCCAGCGGTATAGCCATAAATCTTGACGTAATGTCTGAATCCACCTGATAGTGTTCACTATTTGTCAGATATTTCTTACCAAGAGTCATTCAAACTGCTCCTACCATCAATGGATCATTACGCCGGAGAATCCTTTATAAATGTTGCTTTGTTATCTGCCCTAGGAATGTCATTTGCCTCTTTTCACTTACCAGCCTAATGGGAGTGTCCATGCCTCCGCACTTAATTGAATCTGCTGAGAAGATAATCGTGAATCTCGAAGTCATTGAAGGATGTTGCTCTGCAAATGCTATCAATGAGGAGGAAGCTCTACAAGAAGAGTCAAGAGGTTATGCTCTTCTCATAATTTCTTGAACGGTCCTCCCTTGTTGGGAGAAGACTCTGGAAGCCTGCAAAATCAATGCTCTCGCCTCAACTTGCCATCATATCACTCTGGCTTCCTCCGTAATCATGCCAAATACATCACTTCCTATTGGCAACAATAACTTCTACCATCTATCTATTTTAGAATTGATGCCCACATAAAACACACTTAGGCTAAGGCCCTCTGTACTCCCGCCGAAAAGACTCGGCCTTTCCACCACTGAAAGGGTGGAAAGGTGCCCACCCAACCCCCTCTGTCACCCTTTCAACTCTAACTAGGGTTATGTGAGCTTGACCTTTCCCTTGGTTCACTAATTTCTTTTAGAGAGACTCCATCGCCCCCTAGGTTTGAGAGGGAGTCAGCTTCTAAATTGCCCTCTCTGAGAATGTGGTTTATCGTGACTCTCTCAAAGCCCTCCAGAAGCTTGATAGCTATGTCTAATTTTGCCTTCAGTCTCCAATTAATTAATCTCTTAGTTCTCCAGCCATTGATAACTAAGATTGAGTCACCTTCAATTGCTAGCTCCTTTATATTCAGTTCTTTGCAAAGTCTGAGTCCTAATATGAGGGCTTGTAATTTTGCATCGTTATTGGTTATAAACATGATATTTCCACAGTCTATGCTATGGGATGTATGAGCTTCTAGATTTGACTGTGTGTGCTTTTTTGGATCGACGTTTCGAATCACACTCCGTGATCCATCATCAGGATGAAAAGAAGAGAATGAGTCATTCTCTTCTTTTCATCCTGATGATGGATCACGGAGTGTGATTCGAAACGTCGATCCAAAAAAGCACACACAGTCAAATCCAGAATCTCATACATCCTATATCGTTATTGGTGCCATGTGGGAGGGGCTCAGCCAGCCTACCTATTGTATCTCCATTCCAATCCCTCACAATGCAGCCTGCCCCACAAATCCCCGGATTCCCTCTTACCGCGCCATCGAAGTTTAGTTTAAGCCATCCAACCTCTGGAGGAGACCATTGTACTGCTTTCCTAGCTTCTGAAGATTTTGAACCACCTAATCCTGAGTCCGCTACTGCTTTCAGGCCGGACCACTTCTTCTCCATTTCTGCATCCCAAACTGTGAAACTCTGATGACTGGATCCCAATTCTTCAAGTCTAGAGTTAACAACTTCTACCATACTAGACTCCACTTTGTTTAAGAAAGAAAGAAGGGGCATATCTTTATCCTGGAATATTCTTCTATTACGCTCCTTCCAAACTTCCCAAATAAGTATTGAGGGGCAGGAAATCCATAACCCTCCGAACATTGTTTTAGTATGAATAGAAGGCCAAGCTATAAGTCATTCTAGGAGATTTCTAGCAATTGTTGTTTTCCATTTAAGCTTGTTGCAAAGCCAATTCCAACAAAAGGAAGTGAAGGGGCAATGGAGGAAGAGATGGTCACTTGTTTCTTCAGCTATCTTGCACAGAACACATCTAGAAGGGCCTGCAAATCCCATCTTGATAAATCTATCCACTGTTAGAACTCTTCCTTGTGAAGCCGCCCAAGTGAAAATTCTAGCTTTAGGGAGATAGAGTTTATCCCAACATAGTTTTGTTGGTAATCTTGCTTCAACTGTGCCCATAGCACTCAAATTTTTGTAACCATCCTTTACACTATATTTTCTAGAGGGGGAAGCTATCCATCTTAGCTCATCTTGACATGTTCTGTAGCATATAATACGTTGTTTCAAGACCTCTTCGAAGGCTTTGATCTCTCTATCATTAAGTCCAAGATCTCGCACATTTTTCCATATGGGTTGATTGTTACCTTCAATTGAAGGTCATGATAAGTAGTCTTTTACCCTATCACTCCAAGATTGTTTCATGATCAGTTTGACTATGTCGAGATCCATTCTATCTGATAGTTTTGGATGACTTTCCCAGGAGTCTTCCCAGAAAAGAGCCTTGCTGCTTTCCTTGATCTCCCATGTCAAATGATTGGTGATCAATTCTCTGCTATCTTTGATGAAATTCCATATTCTAGAGCTAGTTGGAAGAACTCAAGATGTAAAGAGGCTATATTCTTCTTCATCTAAATACTTGGCTTTGAGAATCCAGACCCATTTTAGTTCTGGCTTGTCATGCATTAGCCAGACCAATTTGGCTCCTAGTGCCATGTTCTGTAACATGAGATTCTTAACCCTAGCCTCGTCCACTGCCTTTTGATCATAGATTTTCTTCCATTTGATTAACGGATATTTAAACTGCTCTGAATTACCCTACCAGAAAAAGTTTCTCATTTTTTGGTTTAATTCCTTGTTTACTCCGCTTGATAGGGGAAGGCATGACATCAAGTAAATAGGGATTGTTGCAATGACATCTTTAAGCATTTTGAGTCTACCGGCCCATGATAACCATCTACTCTTCTAGGATGCTAGCTTCTTTTTTACCCTTTCAATCAAAGGTTCCCAAGACTTTCCAGGCTGTAGACCCCAAACTAGAGGTAATCCCAAATATTTACATGGGAGGGTTCCTTTCTTAAAGCCTAGTATTTTCAAAATCCTATCTTCTCTTCCTAGAATTGTGTTAAAGAAATAAACTTCTAATTTTTCTTGCTTACCTCTTGCCCTGAGGCCCTTGAGTAGTGATCCAAGACAAGTTTGAAGATTTTGGGTTCTCCTTCTTGAGTTGTTCCAAATTGCATGGTATCATCCGCAAACTACTAATGTGTGACTGCTGGCGAGCTTCGAGTGATTTGAATCCCAGCAATGCAACCATCCAATCCTGCTTTGGTACATGAATGACAAAGGGCTTCTGCCATGATTATAAAAAGAAAGGGTGACACCAGATCCCCTTGCCTGAGCCCTCAAGAAGCACCAACGAACCCTTCTAGAGAGCTTTTGATCAACACTGAATACCTGGGAAATGCTATCCATTTGAAGAGCCAATTGAGCCAATCCCTGTTGAATCCAAAGGCTTCCAACACTTTGAAGAGAAAATGCCAATTCACTTTATCATATGCCTTCCTAATATCAAGTTTGATGAGCATTGTTGACTTCCTTATTTTTTGTATGAATTGGATAGCTTCCTGTGCAATGATTACACCATCCAGGATCGATCTCCCTGGGATGAAGCCTGTCTTCTCTTCTGCTATGATGTCTGGTAGCATTTTCTTTAGTCTATTAGTCAATGTTTTGGCCAGAATCTTATATAGTGTGTTACAAAGTGAAATGGGGCTGAACTCTTCAAAGGACTCAAGTTTTTCCTTTTTAGGGATTAGCGTGATGAAGGTATTATTAATTTCCTTCAGCACTTTTCCTGAACATCTAGAATCTTCAAATGCTTTAGTTATCTCTTTACCCACAATATCCTAACACTTCTAAAAAAAAGTTGTCGAAAAGTTGTCTAGACCGGGAGCTTTGTTTGGATGGAGTTGGAAAAGAGCCTCCTTAATTTTTGCTTCTGTGAACCTACTCTTTAACATGGTTTTTTAGGCTTCAGAGACCAAATTGGGAATGTCTCTTAGGAAGAGTTTTTGTTCCCCTGCCATAGATCCCTCATAATCATTCAAAAGATTTTGAAAGTACTCCACTGCTGTTGTGTTAATATCTTCAATTTTATCTACTATTCTCCCTTCCAATGTTTTGATCGAAGTGATTCTATTCAAGTCTCTCCGCACCCTTATGGAGTTACGAAAAAATTTAGTATTCTTATCCCCTGCTCAAAGCCACACCTCTTTAGATTTTTGTCGCTAAAAATTTCTTCCTTGGCAATGACATCTCCCAGCTTGTTCATTAATTCTTTTTCTTTTTTAAAGGAAGTGTTGTTCATTCCTTCCCTTAAGATCTTCTCATTAAGGGTTCCCAACTCATCCTCTATATGTCGTTTGACTTTACAGATGTTTTTGAAGCTCTCCTTGTTCCACTGTTTTAAATTCATATTGATTAGTTTCAACTTGGTCATCACATTGAAAAGTTTGTTTCCACTTGGGTTGCACTCTGACCACCAAGATTTAATTAAGTCAAAGAAAGAAGGATCCTTAAACCAAACATTTTCAAACTTAAATGGACATCTTACTGGCCTTCTTTCTCCTATGATCTCTAGACTGATTGGGAAGTGGTCCAATCCAAATAAAGGTAAGATTCTTCTTTCCAGACTAAAAGGAAATCTACTTATGTCTCCTTTGATAAATTCTGTCTAGCTTCTCAGTTGTGTTGCAAAAACCTTCTCTCCTATTAGTCCATGTGAATTTACCATTTCCCAACGTGATGTCTAGCATCAAATTCCTTTCCACAAAAATCTCAAAGTCTATTTGGGACTATAACTTCCTGCTTATTGTCCCTTCTTTATCTTCAGACCTAAGTATGGCATTGAAATCTCCTCCCAAAATGAAAAACTTGAAGGCTTGATTGTTGCATACTTCATCTAATTCTCTCTAGATTTCTCTTTTGAGGATATAAGAATTGGGTCCATATACATTAATTAACACAAAGCACAAATTGGAAGCCAAACTTCTTACCTTACATGCAATCCATCCTCTGTTGGAGGCAATCTCCTCAATCATCACAGGTTGCGGTCTCCATAAAGTGAGAAGCCCTCCTGAAGGTCCTATTGAATTGACTCCTATTGAATTCCATTGTTTTAAGCTCTTGATCAACCTCGTTCTTTCCTGGTCTTCGAACTTTGTTTCTTGTAGAAGGCATATGTCTATTTTAAATACCTCCAGGTGATGCCTTAGGAGGCATTTTTTGTTAGGGGCATTCAGGCCCCTAACATTCCATGAAGTAATTCTCATGGTTGTTCAGGAAGGTGATCCCCCTTCCCTACTTTTAACATATCTTGTATCTTCAATTGGCCACTAGCCTCCTCATCCCACTTGAGCTTTTCCTTGTTTGGTATTCAGCCCCTGTTCTTGTGCTCTCCGCAATCTGGGGATAATTTGGCAAGATCTTTAAGCCCAAGGCCCAAGGCCCCTTTCAGCAGAGGTTCTCTCTAATTCCCACTGCACACTTTAGGTGGAGGGGAAATTACTTCCTCATTAGAATCTGGATTTGCATCTTCCATTATTGGTTCATTCATCCAGTTTTCAACTAAATCTTCTTCCTCAAGGCCAGGAACTCCCTTTTTTGCTGCTTTTGCCAACTCTACCAATTCGTTTCCAACTTCAATAAGAGATTCCATATCCTCCCTCTGTAAATTTGGTTGAATGATTTTTAGGGTTTCTGATATTTTCTCATTTATACTTTGAGTAAGGGTGACCATGTTCTCCTGAGGAGGCAAATGTACTCTTCTTAGGCCTATCTCTTTAGCAGAATATCCTTCTTCTTTGAGTATCTGGGTGGTTCTTTGTCCATCGGGGATCATGAATACATCTGTGTTCTCCTGATTACCTTGGGGAGAATTGTGCTCTTTTGAAGGGGGTTACAAATCCTTCGATGGAATGTTTGAGGGCTCCAAATGTTCTTTATCTTCTGGGTCAACACCACCCCTAGGTCAAGGGGTTAGATTCTTGCCTTGCTTCATGAAGGGAGGCCTATCCCATGAACACCATCCCAAAGCTCCAACCAGCTTGCCTTCCTCCTTAGGTTCATAAACTAGTGATTGCTTGAGTGTACCCCAATTGGTGTAGATTTCAATCTCCCTCCATCAAGGATCTATGGGCTTGATTTCCACACAGATTCTTACATAGGTTTCGAACCCATCTCTATCTCTCCATTCTTCTGCACAAATATGTCTCCCAAGATGATTTCCTATTTCTTCCAGAATGTTTGGATTCCAGAATTCCAAGGGAAGTCTGGGTAACCTGTACCAATCTTGAATGTATGCCATTTGATGTTTTACTGGATCAAAACCAACTTGCCATTTGGTCAGGTAAAACCTGAACTCCTCCATTAACTAGATTCTTCCAGAATCTCTTCTCTAACATTTGTAGATGGACAAATGACTACGAAGAAACCCTTGCTCATCCTCTTGAAACACAAATCCTTACCCCATCTTTCTTTCCACCAACTGGTTAGGTCTTCCCAATTTAAATTGATGCTGAGCCATTTTCCTATTAAACCAAACTTTTCCAATCGCTCCATAGAGGGGCCTAGCAATTTGGCTCCTAACACCATTGTTTTCTTGTTGCCTAGGACTACAACCCTTCTTCTATCCATTAAGATTCTATTACCGACACCTCCCTCTCCTCTGGGTCTAGGGTTTCCTCTGCAAAAAAATTGCCTTCTGCCAAAATTACTTGGAGGTTCATGATTATCCTGTCATCTCCTAAATCTCCCATTCAGCTGATTCAAATCCTGCTCTTGTCTTACATGATTATATCGATAGTCCCAGGACGATACGAATCTTCGATGTTCCGTTGGGTTAATCCATGTTTTTGTTTGTTCCCTAACTTTAATATTCTCATTCGAGATCTCTTTTTCTGCCTCCGCTGCCCATGAAAGGGGATTATGTCTTTGTTGAATGTTGTCTTCTTCCCTAGTTGAATCTCCATTTAGATCCGCGAGCTTCTGGTACGATTGTTATGCCTTTTTCCCAGCACCTTCTGCTAATTTTTTGCTAATTTCGCTTTGCCCCATCTCTAGGTCACTTGGAGTGAAGTTGTTAGAAATAACATTATTTTAATTATTTTCGAAGAGAGGGGTGTTGGAATTGATGGGCTATCAAATATGTATACATTGGAGGCAATTTCTTCATTTCTAGCATCCAATTTCTATATACCAAAACTCTGTCAAATTGTTTGAGAACTTGTGTTCAATCATTCATTTGAGGATGAAAACCCATTGATTTCAAGAATCAAAGAAAAAAAAACCTTTTGGTTTAAGTGGACAATCTCATTCAAAGGTTATATTTGGACTTCAAGAAGTTGCAGATTTTAGCTTGTTCTAGTTTGTGTGTTTGCAAGATTTGGTAGTAGTCCAGTGGTGTTTTTATTTTAGAATTTTTGTTGTGTGTTTTTGTAGTTGTGATTGGTGTGTATTAGCCATTTTTTATTCCTATTGTCTATCCAGATCAACTACAATAATTATGGAAATCAAATTGTAATCTAGAGCAGAATGTTGTCATTATTATTGTGTATTTTGTAGGGTTTGGTGTGGATTATATCAAAGTTTGTTTTAGTTTGTTGTTCTTGCTGTTGTAGTTCTTGTATTTGTTGTTATTATAGAATATATCAGTATGTTACAAACTTTCAAAGGTTCAATAAAATTATTGAAGGATTATCTTTCAATTGGTGCATAAATTGTCAATTCTGAGTGACCGTTATATGCATTGTATTGACAGATTTTGTGATAATTTTGGGGTTGTTACTGATCATTCCTAGCAAGTTTTTTTTGTGTTGTGTCTATTTTATAAGTGTATTTATCATATTTATATCAATTAAAAAGATTCCAAGTGTTGCAAAGTAAAATTATCAAAGTTTGAGTTGCATAGTTTGTTGAAAAACTGTGTACAAATTTGGGTATTTTGCAAGATCTTATTAAATATTTTAAATTTAAAAATTATTTGTTAAATTATTTTGTCGATGAAATTACATTATTCTAAACCCCTTTTAATGATTTAATGGATTATTAAATTTTATTTGGCACTTAAAGCTTTAATTAATCTTCGCCTTTTAATTTTACATGGGGCTTACGCTATAAAACAATCACTCTTTGTTTTAATTTAAGGGTGACCTGGTATCATAGGTCATACAACTTAAATAATGTTCCAACCATTTTTGGTATTATTGTCCCTATTAGTTCCTAGGATTTCCCTCAACCACGTAGCTCCATGTGTTCATCACTCATATGTAGAATTAGTAACAAGGCTAGTGGCTAAACCATAGGGGAAAGCAACTTTGTTGGCCCACCATGTGTCATCCATCAAATCACTCACATGCCACTTGCCACCATCCAATAAACATGATTTGGTTTGTTGGTGAAAGACTTGTCCTCTTGAAAGAGAGGTGACAAGTTTGAATCCTGCAAGGGGTAGGGTATGTATGCCTCACATTAGAAGCACAATTAGGTGCCTCCTGCTTACTGGGAGTATGAGTTAGTCTCATTTCTTATAAGCCACCTATAGACCCAAAATCAAGCTGCCCAAAATCAGACTATAAAAGGATTCCATTTCCATTTCCATATACACTTGTGTGGGGGTCCCACCTCCCATCTACATGTTGCAATGGGATTCATAGCACACTAAATGGCCTTAAGGGGTAGTTTTAACAATACATTGTTAGTCTGAGTTGCATGTCTTCTCCACCATTGATCTTGGTGGGCCTACACACTCATGGCTCGTAACATGCAACCTTTCCCTTATGTGCAATGATTAAGATTGACATGTATTCCATAAAAGGGGTGACAAGAACCAGCCTATTTTTCACATAGTTTGAGCCCGTCCTAGCCCGTCAAAAGCCTAGGTATGTAGAAAATTGGTGTGTTTCATTTTCCAAATGGAGTATAATTTTTCTACCACCATGGGAATTAAAAAGGCAGCTCTATTGGTGTGTAGATAGCTTTCAAGAAATGAGGGATGGGGAGTTGATTACGGTAGACTTAAAATAGTCTACATACCTTCAATCACAAGGATTTGTCTACAAAAGGATTTTCTATATGTATGAAATAAACAATGTTTGTATTTAGTTTTAGGGATTAATAGTGTTGGTATTATTGAATCGAGTATGATTAATGTATAGATATGTTGTTTTTTTCTCTTTCATTTGTAATCAAACATCTAAGTATTATCTATTTATGAAAACCTAGGTTAGGCCAGGGCTTGTGTATTATTTCAAATGATTGTCATAGTTAGTAAGGATCTATAAGATTATGATTTGAGTGTAATATAAACATATGAAGTATTGTGTCTATGCATACATTGATAAATATTTGTTTTGAACAAGTAATCTTATGGACTGCATAGTCATGGTGGTTTGCTTGCACTAGGGATGCACATAAGGGTATATTAGAAAGTTTAGTGTATCAATTCATAAGCTATGTGTAGCCTTTTAAAAAGGAAATAGGGAAAACCCATTGTGATGCTTGCTCATTTTGACTTGTATAAGTGCATTATGCTATGTGATTCCAATTATATAAGCATGAATCTATCTTGGTGTGATTTAAAATTTGATCTCAATGAATGATTGATGTTTTCTTTGGTATTTACAAGGTTTTATCCAAATGCTATAGGGAATATTAATTTGAAGACCAAGAGTCTTGAAAATGTAGGATTATGGCTCGAAAAGTTATTCATGAGACAAATACTAAAAGAGAAATGGTGGATTAGAGAAAATCATGCTTGCTACAATAATGATAGAGGAACTATTGTAAAGATGACTTTAAATCCTATATAAGTTTGTCTACAATTGGGAAAGTTGGACAAGCCCATGATGATATTCAATCCTAAAATGAATTGCTTTTCATGACCTTGGATAAGGTCACATAGATGTCTATAGGAGATCAAAGAGATGCCCAAAGAACAAAAGGGCGTAAGGGATTGAATGATAAGCATACTTACACCTATGAAGGAAAGGGGATTTATTTGAATCATGGGGGGGCACTAAGAATGAAGATAGGATATCAAGGACACATTAATTTGTTGTTTACATAAAAGAATGCAAGCACTAGGAGGAGGATTGATTATTGTCAAAATAGAGAATGTGGATTCAAGAGATGCTTGAGCTCATATTACATATCTAGTGAATTCAAATAAGGTTTTGTATTGTTGATGAAGAGTATGCAAGAGTGTTACATTATTGAAGATGACTGAATAAGTGTTTTCAAAAGGCAATTTTATCCTATTCTAAAGTCAAAAATATGATTTTCTTATTCTCAGATTGGGTTTTTTGTGAATTGTAAATTGTAATTGTCTTATGTGGTCTAGTGGAGAGAAAACCTTTCAAATTCATCACCAAAGGAGCCTATATATATGTGAAAACTTAACATTATAAGGGTTGGAAACCAAATTGAAAGCTTCTTACTACAATTTTTTTTTTTTTGCTTTTTGGTTCTTATTTTTTTGGTTTCTTAGTTTTCCAATCAAATGAGCCCTATTATCTCAAATTCTTTGAATTAAAACTCATGAGTATTTGATGAATGAGGGATGTTTCAAATCACTAAGAGCTTGCTAATGTTTAACTCTTTTGCATGGTCAATCTTAATGTCTTAGTGCAACATGAACAAGATATGTATTTTGCACAACAATTGTGAAGAGAATGTTTGTAATATGTGCTTGTAACACGATGGTTGTCTATAATTTTCTTTATGGCCCTTAAATTCCTTAGAAGATGCACCCTTTTTTGTATTGGTTGTGAAGCATTGGGTCAAGCATAAGAGTGGTTATAATTGAAATTTGTCTACTCACCAAGTGATATCTGGGAAAGCAAGACAAACAAGCTCATTATTTGCTTTTCTCTCTTCCTTTCCTTTTTTACAATTTTTTGTACCATCAATTAAATTAGGCTTATATTAGAATTCAATTTAGATTTTAAATTGTAGATTAAATACATGCATGTTATTCAAGATTGGTTAATCAAAGTTTGAATGTCGGTATTAAAGGATGGTCAAGATAGGATTATGCAAAGTTGTACTTTTGAAAATCTCATAAGCATGTCCTATATCATAACAAGAAGTAGTTGGTAGTGTTCTTTTAGTTTCTTCTGGAAGCCCTTGAATGGGATAGTCAAAACACTTACCTACTAGGTTAATCAAGTGTCTTTTTAACGTATTAACTTATTTCAAATACTCTTTGGGTTAAATGCCTTTCAAGTAAGGGAAATATCATGTTCCAACATGTCAACATGTCAAAATACGCATCAACATGTGACACTACAAAAAAGGTGTTTTGGAAGTTATTCATAGGGATGTATCTGATCTTGTAGATGTTCCTTCCATTGGTGAATAACATTATTATATTTCATTTATTGATGACTTTTCTAGATTTACATGGATTTATTTTCTAAAACATAAATATGAAGTATTCTCTAAGTTTAAGGATTTCAAAGCTTGCTAAAAAATAGTTAGATAGGAAGATAAAGGCCTTAAGGTCATATACTAGAGGTGAGTATTGATTTAGATAATTTGATGATTTCTATATACGTGTAGGTATTGTGCGACAAAAACTACCCCATATACACCATAGCGAGATGGGGTTGCAAAAATGATGAATCAAACATTAATGGACAAATGTAGAAGCATGTTAAGTAGTGCTCAGTTGGATCAGTGTTTCTAAGATAAGGCTCTAAGTATTGCTTGTCATTTGATGAACAAATATCTTTGTTTCTACATTGGTTGATAAGACACCATATGAAGTGTGGGTAGGTGAGAAACCTTTTATTTCACTCGTTAAAGTTTTTGTTTGTGAGGCTTATGTTCATGTGCCTAAAAAATGATCTAAGATAGATTTTAAGACTCAAAAATGTATTTTCATTGGATATAATGAGAATGTTAAGGGTTATAAACTTTGAGATTTCTAACCTTGAAAATGGTGTATCCTCAAGATATGATTTTCAAGGTGCTTAGATTTAATTTTGATCTTGGATAACTAAAACAAAAAGAGAAGAAGATAGTGCATTTTGAGACTAATATTGAGAAGCGAGAAGATGCACATGATAAAGAGCAACAAGTTGCATAGGAGGTTGTAAAGAAGAAGAAGGTTTAGATTCATAAAGTTTAGAACAAGAGCAATAGGGGTCTCTTTCTACACCCTTAATGAGGTCCACAAGGTAATAGAAACTAGTTGAAAAGTATAGCCCACCAGATTTTTCTTGTATGTTTACTTATCTTATACAGACAATGAACTTAGATTTGTGAAGGAAGTTATTTCTACGAATGAGCATGAGTCTTGCATGGATACCATACAAGAAGAGATGATAGCTTTGAATAGATGTGAGACTTGGGATCTAGTGGATTTTCCTAAGGAAATGAAGCCTATTGGATGCAAGTGGGTATATAAAAAGAAATTTAGAGTAGACAAATAGTTGATGTACAAAGCTATACTAGTAGTGAAAGGTTACTCCCACATTAAGGGGGTTGATTTTGATGAATTCTTTTCTCTCGTTGCTAAGTTAACCTCTATTAGCTTCCTACTTTCTTTTAGAATCTAAAAAGATTATTAACCCAGAAAACTAGTGCAAGCGAATAGATATTTAAACTATGAATGCAAATGATACGAAATCAAAATAGAAACACAGAGTTAGTCTCCAAGAGAGTAATGCAAATGCTAGAAGCAAAATAGCATTAAGAGGATGCAAAAGCAAAAGATGCAAAATACAAGCCAGGTAGCATGCTTATATAGACTAGGAAGAGGAAGGGAGTGGCAACACCGACCAATCAGGAGAAACCATCTATCGGACTAAAGATAGCAAGGTATCTTCCCAATATACCTAATGGATGCTCACATGTAGGAAGGTGACACCTCGTAACCACTCACCTAATAAGACATGCTTTATTAACCTAAGTGAGATTAATAGAAGTGTAGGAACAACCTAGGAATATAGGGAAAAATAAATAACCCACTAGGAAATAAAAACCTACACTAATAACCCCCCATAAGCGAAGCTTAGGTGGATGTAGAAATGGGTCCCAACAAATCAAGCCTAATGAGGTACCCATGTACATAAAATTCCCCCCAAAAAAGAGAGAGAGAAGAGACCCCCCCAAAGTAGAGAGACAGGACTCCGAGTGAGAGGAAGAAGCCCCCCAAAAGACGAAGCATCTTGCACCCCTAGCAAAGCTCACAAATGAAGGAACTTGCTCTCAGTGAAGGGTTTGGTGAAGATATCAGCAACCTGCTCGGAAGTTAGACAATAGTGAAGGTTGATGACATACCCATGGATGAGCTCTCAAATGTAGTACAGGTGGACCTCAATGTGTTTGGTCTGCTGATGATGGACCAGATTTCGTGAGATCTGAATGGCACTCTGGTTGTCACAAAATATGACTAATGGCCATCTGATCTAGATACAAAACTCAGTGAGAAGATTCTGAAGCTAAATGGCCTTAGTGGTGGCATTCACAGCCCCCTGATACTTGGCCTCAGTAGAAGATAGAGAAATAGCACACTGCTTCTTGCTCGACCAACAAACAGGACCCGAACCAAGTGAGAAGCTGTAACCTGAAGTAGACTTGCGATCTTGAGAATCGCCTGCCCAATCTGAATCTATGTAGCCCACCAAGTCAAGCTCAATGCCCACTGCATAGTGAATCCCAAAACTGTGAGTACCCTGAATGTAGTGAAGGATCCACTTGGCTACTTTCCAGTGCAGCTCATGAGGCTCCTGCATGAATCGAGAGACCATGCCTACAGCATATGAAATGTCAAGTCTTGTATAAGTCAAATAAATGAGACTCCCAACAAGTTGTCAATACAAAGTGCCATCAACAAGTGGAGAAGAACACTGAGCCTCAAGTTTGACTCTAGAAAGAAAGGGAGTCGAAGCAGGCTTGCAATCAACCATATGAAACCTTGAGAGCAAATCTAGAGCATACTTGGACTGGTTGATGGTGATCCCAGAAGCAGACTAGTAGATCTCAATCCTAAGAAAGTAATGCAACAAGCCCAAGTCAGTCATCAAAAACCTGTCATGAAGGGTAGTTTTGACAGCCCCAATGGTGGATGAAGAACTCCCTGTGATCAGCAAGTCATCAACATACAAAACCAGAAATAGGAGTGAATCATCCTGCTGTAGAATGTAGACATTGGCATCAGAATGACACCGAGTGAATCCAACTAATAGAAGGAAGGAGTCCATCTTGTCATACCAGGCCCGAGGACCCTATTTGAGGCCATAGAGAGACTTCCAAAGACTGCACACAAGAGAAGAATCCTGAAGGAACCCCTGTGGCTGCTCCATGTAGATCTCCTCTTGAAGGTCACCATGAAGAAAAGCACTCTTCACATCCATCTAGTATACTTCCCAATGATTAGTTGCAGCAATGGCAAGAACAAGTCAGATGGAATTCATTCGAGAAACTAGCGCAAAAGTCTCAGAGTAGTCAATCCTAGGAACCTAGGAGAATCCTTTGGTGACCAAGCGAGCCTTATGATTGTCAACCGACCCATCTGCTACAAATTTTGTTTGATAGATCCACTTACATCGAACAAGTTTTCTTCCCTTAGGAAGAGGGACAAGATCCCAAGTGTGGTTCCTCATCAAGGAACTATACTCCTCTTGCATAGTTGTATCCCACTTAGGAATACCAGAAGCCTCATGAAAAGACTGTGGATTTGAGGTAGTAGCAATGAAGACATGTGGAGCATCCTAGAACTATGAACGAGTCTACCTGGTGTCTGATGGATCCACAACTCAATCACCTACAGACTGCAAGGTCTGTCTAGCCCAAAGTGGACTGAAAGATGGAGAATCTAGAGGAGAATCATCAACCTCTGAATGATGACTAGGAGAGGAAGGAGGTGAGTCCTCTAAATCACTATCTACATCAGAAGTGGAGGTAGAAGACTACTTAGGTGAATCTGACTCATCAGAAGATTTGTCATGTATCCCAAGTGACTCCAATGTCAAAGTAGAAGGAGTTGGAGAAGTGATAGAAAGTGAGCTCGAAGAGCGCTCCTCAAACTAAACACTCCTCTCAATGAACAACTCATGTGTAGTAGGGTGGAGCAACCGATAACCCTTCACACCATCAGGATAACCTACAAATATGCAAGGTCTGCTCTGCGGATCCAAGGCCTTGCATTTCTCTGCAGGAATGTGGGCCCATGCAAGAGAACCAAAAACTCAAAAGTGCTTAACTGATGGTTTCCAACTGATCCAAGCTTCAAAAGAAGTGACTCCCTTCAAGGCTCGATGAGGAACATGGTTCTGGATATAACAAGCACAGTTAATGGCCTCTGCCCAATACTGTGGTGCAAGAGATCTAGAGTGAATCATGCAATTCACCATTTCCTTCAAGGACCTATTCTTCCATTCTGCAACACCGTTCTACTAAGGATTGTATGGAACTGAATGCTACAAATCAATCCCCTCTGAAGTGCAAAACCTCTCAAATCAATGGTTGACATACTCACCACCATTGTCAGTGCGCAAAACTTTGATGGCTTTCCCAGATTGCTTCTCTACAAAAGTCTTGAAGTCCTGAAAATGATCAAATACCTCAGACTTCTGTTTGAGAAAGTACACCCAAGTATATCGAGAAAAGTCATTAATGAATGTGAGGACATATCTAGCCCTGCTGAAAGAAGGATGCTGAAATGGACCAGCCAAATCACTGTGAACTAACTCCAGTATCTATGAAGCTCTCCATGCCTTACCTTTGTCAAACTTTTCCTTAGGATGCTTACCAAGAATGCAACCTTAGCAAACACCCCTTGAAAACTGAACTGAAGGCAACCCTGTGACCATGCTCTACTAGTTGAGCTACAGTAAGTAGCAGAAGTTAAGATGGCCAAACCGCTCATGCCATAATCTACTCACATCATTAGAATGAGTGAGCAAAATAGTCGAAGGAGGATCAGGAACAAAGTGAGAAAATAGATAGAGCCGTGACTCATGATCTGCTCTCCCCACTGCAACTGTAGAACCACTATGCAAGTCATGAATCTCCACTGAATCAGGAGTGAACTCAACCCGCTTGCCTGAACTTATGTGAGTGATCTGGTATACCGATAGGAGATTAGTTGATAATGAGGGCACACAAGAAACATCATGGAATGTGCCATCCCCCACATCAACAGACCCTCTCCCACACACCTCAACAGGAGTGTCATCACCCATCAAAATAGAAGGCATAGTACACGGCTCCAAAGATGCAAGTTCTTCCTTAGATGAAGCCATGTGGTGTGAAGCACTTGAATCAAGAACCCAAGTGGATGGTGAAGAAACAACTGCAACAAGGGCCTTGCCCTTTCCTTTCCCCTTGTTGTTTTATTTTGCCTTGTTAGACCCCTCATTAGAACTATGTTTGATAGACTCAGGAACACTGATATTATTCTTCTCAAGAATGTGTGTCAAGTGATCAATTTGTTTCTTCAGACATTTATGTTCATCATGACCAGGTCTTTTACAATAGGCACATTGGACCCTCTCTTTCTTAGGCTTGTCGCCCTTGGAAGATTGGGTCTCATTAGTTGCTTTTGAAGCAACTGGTATCTGATCCTTCTTCTCCTTGCTATTCTTTTGTTTCTTATCCTTACTATTGTTGTTACTACTTTGTCCTTTTTGTTCTTTTTTACCTTGGTTGGCAGCCAAGGCATGTGATTTAGAGGACTTAAGAGTGCCCATCTGGATTAGCTTGTCCTATTCCCGAGTAAGATTGACAGCAAAATCATCTAAAGATGGCATGGTGAATTGAGTACCAAGTGCACCCTTAGTAGAATAGAACATAGAAACAAACACAGAATATTCTGAACTTAGCTTAGAGAGAATACTAAGAATCAGTTGTTCACCTTTCTTTTCAATTCCACATTGTTTTAACTGCAGCCTTAGTGATTTCAATTTAGTGAAGAAATCCTAGATTGTGTTGAAATTACCTGGACTTAAACTAATTAGTTTATTTTCCAACATATGACCCCTCATTGAATCTTGTGTGCCAAATAGTGTTTCTAGCTTTGTCCAGATTTTATTTGGTGTATTCAAAGACTCAATGTGAAAGAGAAAATTAGGAGAAATAGACAAACACAATGTTCCATATGCCTCATCACATTTGTTAAACCACTTAGGCTTATCTTCATCTTTAGCAAGTTCAGTTTCAAATCCCATAGTTATCCTATTTAATCCAGCTTTCCTTAAGTGAATTGTCACACGTGATTTCCACTCAAAGTAATTTAATGGAGTTAGGATGGGCACATTTGTTTGATCCATGATGAAGAAATGCAGAGAAGAAATGCTGAAAAGAAGAGAACCCAACCAAGACAACCCCCCCTTTTCACTCAATCAAAGAACCCCCCCCAAGAAAATATGATTTGGCACTTTATATTAGTGTGTTTACAACTGCCACTAGCAAGAAATACTAAGTGGTCTTGATTTCAATGTATTACAAAACCCTCATGAAGAGCATATACTAAAAATACAATTTTGGCACAATACCCAGAGAAATAAATAGCACCACTATGATCTACTCAAAAAATCATGCACTTTCAAAAAAAGAATCGCCTCGATACAAGGTCGTATGTGAAAGTTATGATCCTCCGAAGTTCCCAAAATGAACACTATGCAGTGTCACGACTGAGAATCTACAATTTCTAAAAATCTCTACATCAAAATCAAAAAATGACTGCACTAGTGCATAGAGCACAAAAAAATAACTAAAAAAAAAAATCATGGGAAATGGAGTCCCTATGAGCAAGAACGGAGCATTTGAAAACTGCCTTCAAAACTGCAACTGCCAACAGAGAGGGGTCTTGTTGTAGCTTTCTTAGTGCATTTCTGCAAAATATATAGACTACATGAAAAAACTAAAAGATACCTAGATGGTTTTTCTATGCTGTGAACAAAACCCAGAAGGCGTTTTTCTTGTTGATGTACAGAAGATGTAGTTCTAATGTAAACAAAACGCTTTTAGCTACAAAAAAAAGACCCCAGCAACCAAAAAATGACATGCAAAGGCTGAATTAGCTACCTAAGACAAGCAATGGCATGCTGGAACCTGCAATATTGATTGAAAACACCAAATATGCAATATGGTTGTCAGATTTGAGCTTTAAACCCCGGTTCCAGAACTGTGTATGACGATCTCTGATTTCAGTGAAACGGAAGCTAAATCTGACTTTCTCAAGCCTCCAGGACACGTTGGAATAGCCAGAAATACTGCCAGTATAACCAGAAATGTTGCAATCACCCAGATTTCATAAAACACATGTGCAAACCCCAGAGATTAAAAAAGTTTCCGTCAAACTTTTCTAATTCTCAAGATCATCTGAAGATGCAAGGGAAGAGCATACTGGGTTTTTCAAAAAACTGTAATAAGATTTATTAGCCCCCCTGAATCTCTCAAATATGGAAACTAAAAATCTACTCTTGCACATAGAACAGCTCTGATACCATGTTAGAATCTGAAAAGATTATTAACCCAGAAAACTAGTGCAAATGAATAGATATTTAAACTATGAATGCAAATGATACGAAATCAAAATAGTAACACAGAGTTAGTCTCCAAGAGAGTAATGCAAATGCTAGAAGTAAAATAGCATTAAGAGGATGCAAAAGCAAAATATGCAAAATACAAGCCAGGTATCATGCTTATATAGACTAGGAAGAGGGAGGAGGTGGCAACACCGACCAATCAGGAGCAACCATCTATCGGACTAAAGATAGCAAGGTATCTTCTCAAGATAGCTAATGGATGCTCACATGTAGGAAGGTAACACCTCCCAACCACTCACCTAATAAGACATGCTTTATTAACCTAAGCGAGATTAATAGAAGTGTAGGAAAAACCTAGGAATATAGGGATGATGCAGGAGCATCCAGTGGTGTAAGGGCAATCTTGCATCACCCAAAAAATGATGTGTTTCAAAAATTTTGATGTTATTTCTATTTCTTTTCAAAATTTGTGGTTTTGGTTCCATAATCACTTGAATAATGATGTAGAACTTTCAGTTTTTTCAAACTGCTAAAAATAGTAACCTACTATTTTTAGAAAGTTTGCATTTGGGCAAGGATTGAAGTGAAAATTTACAAGAAGTTACTGTTAGGGTAAAATAGGATCAATAATGAATATGCAACAAACAACATCAAATACCCATAACTCAATAGAATAGTGAAACTAAGAAGATTGAATAAAATGAAGCAATGAATAAAACAATGCAAACCTTCCTTGAATCGAAACTTCTATTGTTGCCTATCAAGATCGTCCTTGTTTGTATGAAGTAGGCCCTTAGAGAGTGCACTCCTTTGTTGTTTTCAAGAATGTCAATAGTGAATGGCTGTGGTGATAAATGTGCAATGAAGAGGAGTTTCAAAGATTTGGGTGATCACAAGCAAATCGTATTGGGGTGCCAAAGGCGCGCTGGTGAATTTCTGCAGAGTAACATTATGAATAGCCTGGATGAATAGAATGGAAGAATAAGGTTCCATTTATAGACTTGAGAGAATGAGGATCAACGGTTGAGAAGAAATAAGAAGATCAATGGTTGAGAATGGTTGAGGAACATGCAACAAATAGGAAGAGGACATGTGTCTCAGCTCCATCATGCAACAGGGTAGTTAACAAAATTGATTGAGAAGTTAATAGAATGGATTGAGGAATTGACAGAATTGATTGATCAATTACCCGAATAGATTGAGAAGCTGACACAATTGACTGATTAGTTAACAGTTTTGATTGATGAGTTAACTAATTTTGATTGGAGAAGAAATAGGACATGTGGGTGAGAGAATATTAGCTAATTAAATATTTGAAATATTTAATTACATGTGCAACATGGTGAGGTGGAGAAGGTGAGGTGGAATTATGAAATTATGACTTATGATAGAGGGATTTAGGATTAATTAAATAACATAGGATTATTTAATTATGTGAGACTTTAGAAGAATTTAGGGAATTTAATTAAATAAATTGATTTTATTTAATTTTGACTTTAGAAGAATTAATTAAATATTTTGATGTTTAATTAATTAAGAGGAATGTGAATCAAATAAATAAATTTGTTTATTTATTTATTGATAGAAGAATTGGGAGGGAATAAATATTAAGAATATTTATTTAGATTGAATCGTGTCATTTTTAGGCGTATTTATTTTGCCCCTCTTTGATGCGGTACAGTTTACTGCGTTGCTTCAAAGAATAAAAAGTTTGATGGTGATACATGCCCCAGTTTGCCCCTGGTACAAGTTTGATGATAGGATGCCCCCTCAGGAGATTGGACGGGAAAAAGGCAGAAGGCGTGAGACGGACAATCTCATGAAGATGAAGGGTTTAGGTTAGGTTGGAAGAAAACAAGACGCGTTTCAGAGAAAGGGGAAGAAAATTGGAAGAAAAACACAGGCGTGGGAAGTAGTCACAGTCACCACCTAGCCAAATTAGGGTTTTGCAAGCTATAAATAGGAGCTAGGTCCACAAGACAATTCATTTGCACACTTGTCTTATCTAGATTTGTCTTGGAGAGCTTAGAGCAACTTTGGAGCAACATGGCAGCTAGAGAGGCAGAAATTCCACGCGAGGAGCATCGATTCGAGCGTGTTCGTCGATTCAGTCAGCCAGCAGAGGTAGGACCCCCGGTATGTATCCTGAAAAACTTCCCCTAGGGTTGAGTTAGGCAGCAATAAATGCTAGGAGAAAGTATAGGTAAACAGATGCGCTGAAACGCAGAACAGCGTATATGCTGCGCGAAACGGCGCATATGTCGTTTTGCAGCGCATATGTGAAATGAAACGGCACATTTGCTAGATTTGTGCATGCATAGTTTTTGGCGGCGCATATGTTATTTGGCGACGCATATACAGCATGTTGCGGCACCTGCGTGAAAGCTGTGCATACATACAATAGGACGGCACATATATTGATTGTTGCAGCGCCTTTGCCAGAAGTGGCGCATAGGACAAGAAACGGCGCTTTTGTGAAAAAGCGGCGCATTTACCACCTGTTGTGGCGCATATGCCATAGATAGGCAGATTACTTAGTGAAATTGACCTGATTGGTGTCCTGCTTGACACGTCAATCGATAAGCTATCTCTGAGATTGCAAGAATCTAGTTGAGAGATGTAGTTTGTTGTTTTGATCAATTTGAAATGCTAAGTTAGTTGATATAGTTCTATAGATATGTTGAGTATGGGATTTTTTAGCTTGAGGTTGATGCCTTGCTTTGCGTGCTTGCAGGAGGAGATACGAGATACGCTACAGTCTAGGGAGCAGTTCCCTATGCCCTTATTGCAGGGATATATGTTGACCAAGATAGATAGAGAGGCGCTTGGTGCTATGGGACTGGATTATGTATGCTTCATGCTTGAGGTTCGGGCGAACCGCGAATTGCTGATGGCTACAGTGGAGAGATTCCACAGTGAGGATGGGACTTTCCACCTCCCTACTGGCGAGATGAACATCACCCTAGAGGATGTCTATCAGATTCTAAACCTACCTATTGATGGCGAGCTTGTGGAGTATGACCCACAGAGAGGTGCAGGACTCGCCGAGTGCAGGCGAGTATTTGATGACCTGAGGTTGGTAGGACAGGTCATCCCGTGGCACGATATCTATGACTATTACGACTACTTCCTTGGGATTGTGGTAGGATTGATCAGAGGCATTGTGTGCCCTGACAGGAGATTGCATGGATTCCCCATTGGATGGGGTAGGATCATGGAGAGGATGGTGACAGAGGGCACCCGATATGCATGGGGTGTCTATGTATTAGCTCACTTGTATCACAGCATGTACCAGGTAGTATACCACCGGAGCATGAGCCTTTCGGCTAGTGTGTCACTATTACAGTTTTAGCTATGGGAGCACATAGCGATCATGAGACCGATTTGTGTTTTCGCTAGACAGAGAGGGGAGCCATACAGCTATGGCTACGCAGGGGTGATTTCCCAGCATAGGCTAGGGAAGCTAGAGTATTGGAGACATGCCTTAGATGGGGTAGATGTGGTCGTCTGGCGACCATATCTAGACTGTGAGCCATGGGATGATGAGGCAGATGAGTTACCTTACTGCTTTCAGACGAGATGGCTGATAGGACGAACCCACCACATACTAGAGAGGTAGATTGTTGGCAGAGTACTAAGATAGTTCGACAGGAGGTAGGGCATGCCACAGGGGCAGGCTTACTTTGCATAGACACATGTAGAGAGGGTCAGATGGGGGCCGATGGCATCCTATGAGGAGGCCCTAGCAGAGTTTTGGTAGACACCTTATGTCACCTAGGATATGAGGATGGAGATAGCAGATGCAGGGATGACGCAGGATTACGAGGACTGGATTACTGCACACCCCTTTCTGAGATATTTAGGGCCTGGGATGCTGGTGCCTCGCATAGATGAGGCAGACTCAGATGACGAGGGTCAGGTGGGCCGGAGGAGGATGAGGGGGAGGAGAGGAGGATGAGGGGGTGGCCGAGATGGAGGAGATGACGGAGATGATGGAGATGACGGAGGTCGACCTAGACAAAGGAGGAGAGTTGAGCAGGTAGTGCCATCACAGGTTGTACAGCAGGTGCCACAACAGGCGCAGATGCTGCCACCCCAGTAGGGACCTCAGCAGCAGGGACCTCAGCCACAGGGGCAAAGATAGGTAGAGGTAGCTTAGGGTCTAGCACAGTCAGACATGCAGGAGAGGGCAATAGCCACCCTGAGGGGAGAGATTAGACAGTTGAGGGCACAGCTCAGGAGAGCTGACAGTCAGCGAGAGATAGACACAGAGGTGATTGTGGGACTGGCCAGAGAGATATATGGTAGACGCATAGATACGAGTCATCCGTGTAGAGTGGGATACCGCATTGGCAGCCCTGGGGACAGACGCAGCAACCAGTTTCTTGGTTGGGCAGGTGTAGCAAGCATAGGCACAGTTAGGCCAGTCACAGACATAGCTAGCACAGGTGCAGGGTGAGCTTGGTAAAGCACAGACTCAGCCTCAGTATTATCAGAGGTTATATCATGGTGCCGTGCCGGCAAGCCAGAGGGCCTCTAATTATAGGAACTAGTCTGTAGCCTCCCAAAGAAGGTCCATCGAGGTCAAGAGCTTCTGTGATGGGCCCACAGCAGTTAGGGGTTGGCAGAGGGGGAGACACTATTGTCAGCGGTGGTTCACAGCAGCAGGGGTAGACTTGTATCACACTTGTATTTTTGAGACATGTATCATCATCCATTGGGATGTATTTTTGTATATGACTTTGATTCAGAGACAGATACTATGATATTTGTACATTTGGACTCATTTTATGATGTGTATATGATGATGCAGCTATGCGACTGGCTTTACATGTTATGAGTTTATGATTCTTTTTGATTATACGATGTGATGCATAGGCAGACTTAGATGTTTTATCTGATGCTATATGAGATGTTATCTGGATGCAATGTGTGATATGATGCTATGTGATGTTTATATGAACTAATGCAATGTAAAATGATTTATCTGATGTGTTTGTGATGTACATGAATGCAAAATGATATCTATATGACTATGCAACTTGATGTGATGCTCTTTGCTATGTTTTTGATTTTTTTGACACTATATGATGATGGGATATGGATGACCTAATGCACTCTATTTTGTATGCAACTGATTTAATCATGTAAATGACTATTTCATATGCGATGATATGCAACTAGACGTTATGTTTTTGTGCTGTCCAAATGTACTCTATCGACACAGAAATGAAAAGATAGATAGATAGAAGACTGTTTGGACAGAAGAATGACTCGATAGCGAGGTTCACAAACTTCATTTTGTATCATTTGGATCTTTTATTGCATGGGATATGGATGTATGGATGTGTAAATGGATATATAATGGAGGGATTTGATGGATGCTTTGATTTTTTGACATCTTGACGGTGCAAGTATTTTGGAGTGCTTTATTTCATCATTGGGCAATTTTTTTGGTACTTTTTGCTGAAATGTTGTAAGTTAACACAAGCTTCTAGGTATAATTGAACCGAGATGACCTGAGTGTTTCTTACATGGATTTTGATTTAGCAAGTTAATACAAGCATCTAGTCAAAATTAAATCTAGATGACCTGAGTACTTCTTGCATATCAACAAACAAGGATTGCCCCCGTTCATGTTAGACCTTTGGTGTCCTCGATGATCTTTTGCCAACCATGTCCTTAGACAAGGCTTCACATTACTAAAGATTAATCCACAAACAGCAAAAAATAAAAGAATCATGCTCCCATCATAGCATCTCTAGCTTTTGGCATCCTCGAATAGCATAGGAAGGCATGATAGCAAAAATTGAGACTCTGTACTTTAACTATGTTTCCAATCCACAAAACATTTTTGCATTTAGATGTGTTTGTTTCTTGCCATAATTTGAGTAAAATTATTTAGAGGGCCTTGGGTATTTGCTTTGCTTTGGATAGGTTAAAATACCTTGTGTTGAAATTTCTTCTTGAAGCGCGGGTTATGCTTGCACTTGCTTGTTTGGTGAGAAGATTCCATAATCCTTATTAGTGAGACGGACCCTAAGGGACTGACCTAGTGCCTCGGGGGCTCATTGCTAAATGGCCTTGCCTACGTGACGAAGCAGAGGCAACGTAGTTCATGGTAAACCCTAATGGACCATGGATGGACTAGAAGAAAGACAACAAGAAAGATGACAAGAAAGATGACAAGAAATGGGACGGATGGGACTGTGGGAGCCTCGGGGGCGCATAGGAATATGGCCTTGCCTACGTGACGATGCAGAGGCAACGTAGTTCATGGATTTGGACCGTGGCAAACCGACAAGAGACACTATGCTAGGCTTACGTGATAGATACGGTATGGGACAAAACCTTGGTTGACAAGGCCAACAAAGAGATAGAGTATCAAGCCATGATAGGTAACTATCAGGAGTTTATTATGGGACAGATATGGGTCGAATGGGACACAAGGAAGAATGGACTCAAGGTGATTGGTTTCCCAAAGATGGATAAGGCGATTTATCACAAGTAACGCCTATTTACTAGGTTTTCACCACTTGCTTTTATTTGCACGAAAGCTAGAAAGTATACATGACGCTTGTTTGCCAGGTTTTCATCATGATACCTATCCAAGCTCCTAATTGCCAAGTTTTCACCAAAGGACAATTTTTTTATACTTTTCTGATTTTTTGATTTTTTTTGTATTTTTCTAATGTTTTTAATTTTTTTGTATTTTTCTGATTGTTTGATTTTTTTGTATTTTATGCGCCCCTTACATTTGGGGTTCTCCTAGGTATAGAACTGATGAAGATGCATGCTGTTGATCGGGTCATCGAACAGCTCACCCTCTAACGTTGCCAACTAATATGCCCCTGATCCGTATGCTGCTACAATTACATAAGGCCCAAGCCAGTTGGGTTCAAACTTGCCTTTCTTTTCTCTGTCTTGTTGGTTGCGAGGATTCTCCTTAAGAACGAGATCTCCAACTTTGAAGATTCTTGGGTGAACTCTGTGGTTATAGCTTCTCGACATCATCTATTGATATGCTTTGAGATGATCAAAGGCTTTTTGTCACCTCTCTTCCAGCAACTTGAGTTCTTGTAACCTGGAGACTCTGTAATCTTCATCTGATATGAGACCTTTTAACAACACCCTGAGAGATGGTAATTCGACCTCAATGGGGAGGATAGCTTCTGAGCCATAGACAAGGGCGTAGGGTGTAGCACCTGTGGGAGTGCGTATACTGGTTCTGTAGGCCCACAGAGCGAGATTGAGTTGGATATGCCAATCATGGCCAGCATCGTTGACTGTCTTCTTGAGGAGTTTCAAGATGGTCTTGTTGGATGCTTCAGCTTGACCATTACCTTGGGGGTAGTATGGAGTGGAGAAACGGTGTTGGATTTTGAAACGTTCACAGAGTTCTTGGACATCCTAGTTTTTGAATGGTCTTCTGTTATCCGTGATAATGGATGAAGGAATTTTGTATCTGCAGATGAAGTAATTCAGGATGAATGAGGAGATTTGCTTACCTATGACGGTGGTGAGGGGAACAGCTTCAATCCACTTTGTAAAGTACTCAATGGCAGTTATGATGAATTTGTGGCTGTTGGATGACAGTGGATGGATCTTTCCCATAAGGTCAAGTCCCCATTGGCAAAAGGGCCAAAGTGTTGTTAAAGGTCTCAACTCTTGAGCTAGTTCATGTATCAGGTTCCCATGTATTTGGCACTGCTTGCACTTCTTGACAAACTGGTATGAATCCATTTCCATGTTCAGCCAGTAATAACCCAAGCGCATGAGTTTCTTGGCTAAGGAAGGACCACTAGAGTGTGTTTCGCAGATCCCTTTGTGTACGTCTTGCAAAGCAGTTATAGATTCTTCTCGTTCTAAACAACGGAGTAAAGTACCATCTAGGCCACGTTGGTATAGGGTATCGGCAATGATGGTGTAGTGAGAGGTTTGGCGTATAAAAGTTTGTCGTTGGTTAGAAGATAGGTCAGGTAGGAGGATGTTGTCCTTGAGGTAAGTGTAAATCTTACCGTACCAAGGTGAATCAGATCCAACTAGAAGGCATATGAAATGGGTCTTAGGAAGATCATAAGCTGGTTTCCAGATAGTTTCCACTAAGAACTCGTACCGTGTCTCATTTTCAGGTATCTCGAGGAGAGAGGCAATGATTGCCATGGCATCTGCTGCTTTGTTCTCGATCCTAGGTATCTGTTCAAAAGAGAAGATTACAAAGTGTTCTTTGAATTCATCGACCATCCACTTGTATGGGACAAGCTTTTCATATTTGGTTTGGTAATCATCGTTGACTTGATTGATAAGTTAAGAATCACTGTAGACATGCAACTCTTGGATTTTCCACTCAGTTGCCATCTTGAAACCAATTACTAAGGCTTCATACTCTGCGATGTTATTGGTGCATGGGAATAACAAACGGTAAGACTTTGGAATTGTGTTGCCATGAGGAGTCACAAACAAGATTCCTGCCCCCGATCCATGATTTGTGTAAGACCCATCGAAGTAGAGTTTCCAGGAATATGTTGATATGTTGAATAGGGATTCATCTAGAAACTCAAATTGCATCGGTGTGGTGTCCTGTAATGGTGCATCCGCCAGTTGATCAGCAATGATCTATCCCTTGATATCTTTTTTGTCTACATACTCAATGTTGTATTCGCTTAAGAGCATTACCTATTTAGCTAGGCGACCTGTGAGAGCTGCTTTGCTTAGTAGGTACTTCAGTGGATCTATTTTTGTAATGAGTTTAACTGGATGTGCAATCATATAATGTCAGAGTTTTTGTGAAGCAAAAACTACCCCAAGACATGATCTTTCTATCTGTGAGTATTGCAATTCATAGCCCACTAATGTTCGGCTGATGTAGTAGACGGCTCTTTCTTTATTCTCATAATCTTGTTGTGCCAGAAGAGCCCCAAGAGCTGTAGGTGTAGTAGATATGTAGAGTATCAGTGGTTTCCCTTGAATAGGAGGCATGAGAATGGGTGGATTCGTAAGATATTCTTTTAGTTTGTTGAATGCCTCTTCACACCTTTCATCCCATCTGAATGGAATGTTCTTGTGCAAGAGATGACTGAATGGTTGGCACTTGTCTGCTAGCTAGGATATGAATCTACGGATTGCTTGTAGCTTGCCCTGTAGTGATCTTACTTGAGTAAGAGTTTTTGGTGGTGGCATGTCCATGATAGCCTTGACTTTGGCGGGGTCCACCTCTATTCTGTTTGCTAACATGATGAAGCCTAGTAGCTTGCCTGCAGTGACTCTGAACACACATTTCTTTGGGTTCAACTTGACTTTGAATTGGTCTAATCTCTGAAAGACTTTCTCTAACACATCCAGGTGTGATTCTCTTGTGAGCGACTTTGCTAGGATATCATCGACATAGTCCTCCATTGTTACATGCATCATATCATGGAATATAGTCATCATAGCACATTGATATGTGGCTCATGCATTTTTTAGCCCAAATGGCATGACATTCTAGCAGAAAGTGCCCCATGGACAAGTAAAAATTGTCTTGTGTCGGTCTTCTGGTGCTATTCGGATCTGATTATATCCTGAGAAACCATCCATGAGAGATAACATGGTGTGCCCTAATGTTAAGTTGACTATGATATCAATATTTGAAAACAGAAAATCATCCTTGCGGCAAGCTTTGTTTAGATCTCTAAAATCATTGCATAGTCTGACTCGGCCATCAAGTTTGGACACTGGTACAATGTTGGATATCCACTCCGGGTAGTCTATAGCTCTGATGAACCCTACATCCAGTAATTTCTTGAGTTCTTCTTTGATCAATAGTGCTATGTGTGGATGCATCTTTCTAAGCTTCTGCTTCACTGGTTTTACTTTTGGGTCTAATGGAAGATGGTGTAGAATCAAGTTTGGGTCTAGACCTGGCATGTCTGCATATGACCAAGTGAAGCTGCCCCTCTTTTTCTTGAAGAATGGTACAAACCTGGTTTGCTCTAGTGGAGTAAGGGATTTAGCAAAGTGAATGATCTTAGGTTGTTCCTCTGTACCAATATTAACAAGCTCTGTCGGTTCCACAACAATTTGAGATTTCTCCTGGTGCATGTCTATGGGGAGAGTGTCAAGCCTTCCATCATCAGGTGCCACAGTTGGGTTTTCACCTTCGGATGCATCCTTTCTTTTTACTATTTTGGGATCTGACACTGTCGCAAAACAGTTTTCACCATCAGATCCAGTTTTTATCTTGATATTTTTGCATATGGAAGGCTTGGCACCCTCTCCGAAGTAGGCCACAGTATTAAGTTCAATAGTGAAACCAGCTTTATGATCTCCTTTGGGTAGGTGGTACCTAAGTTCCATATAGTCAATGTAAGCATCATCGTTTTGGAACATATCTAGTTGAGGAGTTCCTCGTAGATCCCAGTCAATAAGCTCAGGATGTACAAGAGGGAGGGAGTCAGAGGATAGACCTGATTCATTGATAGTGTGAATGGATACACTAGGAGTATAGGTAGGGGTGGTGTTTGGGATGGTAATTTCCTCCAAGTTGTTTATTGCGATGGAACTTGAACCTTCCTTGAAAGCCATAATCTCAGAGATGGGTGAATCAGACTCTAGTGGTCTGTTTGGTAGCGTTTGTCCCTCACGGTAGGGGCTAAAAGTTTGGATGGTATCGACCTCCTTGTCGTCATAGGAATGCTCTGTTAGCTCATCCCACTCATATTCATTGGAGTTTGTGTCACTGTCCTCTTGAAGTGTATGGGTCATTTCCACAAGACAATCATTTTCTTTAGCTTTGCCCTTGCCTTTGTATCCTAAACCATTTGTATTTCTAGCCAATGAGGATGAAGCAGGTCGAATAGGCTCTATGATTCCTTCTTTTCACCTCGCCCATAGAGTTCTGTTGGGAGCCTAGGCGGTTCTTGTGATGTGCTCTCTTCTTCAGTATAAAGCCACTGTAGGATATCTCTTTCCTCTGATTCATCAGATAAGGTCCCCCATTTTACAAAGGGAGTTGCAGGAGCTATAGGAGGAGCAGATGGCTTTGGAAAAATGTTTGGGTTGGCCAAAAGATCGAGGAGACAAAGGCATCTTGGCTAGATTGAGGCTGTGCTCTATGGAGTATTCTCCCACTCCGCTTTCTTTTATGGTAATTTTCCACTCTTTGGGCCTTGAGGAGGAAGCTTCAGCGGTATGATCATGGTGCGAGATAGGGGACGTATAAGCTCTATTGTTTGGTATGATGTAATCAGGTTTGGCAAGGAAGGAGTTGCAATGCTGAAAGGGGTGAGGGTCACCTTGGATGGTGACTTGCTTGCCATTGTGCGGGAATTTTATGCATTGGTGATAGGTTGAGGGTACTGCTTTCATGGCGTGAATCCATGGTCTCCCTAGAAGAATATTATAAGCAAGCTCCCTATCAAGGACTTGGCACACAACATCTTTTATTACTAGTCCCACTTGTATGGGTAGGACTACTGTTCCCTTTGTAGTTCGCTCTTCTTCATCATATGCTTTGATAGTAATCTTCTTCCTTGGATCAACTGCCTGTTCGGAGAACCCCAATGCAAGGACTAGCTTTAATGTGCAAATATTTAAACCGGCCCCCCCATCAATGAGAACCCTCTTGATGTGGTGCTTGTGGATGAAGGTGACAATATGTAAAGGGGTGTTATGAGGTTGAGACACAGAGAGGTCATCTTGCTCGGTAAATGAAATGGAGCTTGAGGAGGTTAGATTACCTACCATGGCCTGAAACTTCTCTTGGGCCAAGTTAGTGGGGACAGTGGTTTCCACTAAGGCTTTTTCAAGGATCTCTTTATGGGAAGGGGATAGATGCAACAACTCTAAGATAGAAATGTGGGCCGGAGTTTTCTGTAATTGGTCTATGACATTATACTAGTGGAAGTTGGATTGAGGTGACGACCTTGGAGGGGCGGTATTAAGCGTGACTTTACCACTACGGGTAATGATACTACAACCAGTTTTGTTAGGTCCTGATTGTTGGTTGGGCATGATGACATTGATTTATGGGACATGCTCAGAAATGTAATTTATGGTATATTCAAATGGCACACTTGCATAGTTGGCATTACTATTACCACTATTTTGATTTGGGCTGTTGCGATTGTTGTTGTTGTCGTTGTTGGTATTGTTGTTGTATGGCCTGTTGTTGTTATTGTTGTTGGTATTGCCATTGTTGTTATTGTTGTTGTATGGCCTATTGTGATTTAGAAGTGTATCCCTGTAAGCCACATGTGTCTCATTAGAGGTATGTTGTTGGGTTCCTCCTTGATTTTGATCAAGCACGTCTTGGATAACATGTTTGAGACAGATACAATTGTTGGTTGTATGCCCTCTTCCTCTATGATATTCACAATAGTCCGTATCCTTCCAATAGGGAGGTTTGACTATAGGCTCATAATCACTTGTTGGCGGTAGAGAAATTTTATTATTAGCCAACAACTTCCTTAATGTAGATTCTTGAGACTCACCCAACAGTGTGAACTTTCACCTTGGATTTGAATTGAACCATGGTCTTGGTTCCCGAGAGAATGGTTTGTTGGGTGCAACATTGTTTGCTTCTCCTTTGAGAGTGAATATGGGTTGTTTCTTGGGAGCTGCCACCTTGGCATCCGCTACCCCATCATTGACAACATTCTTATTCTTGGTCCAAAACTTTGATTTGTCTATCGTGTAGTTGGAGGTAGGTGTGTCCTTGTATAACTTGATTGCTCCTTTGGTGATCATAGCTTTTTCGATGAACAAGCCCATTTCAATGACTTTTGAGAATGATGTAGGGCATTGTATTTGTATTTGATAGCTAAGATCGGTATTGAGGTTATGGACAAACATCTCCAATAGCTGCTTCTCAGGTATATCGTAAGAACACTTACTTGCTAGTTGTCTCCATCGTTGTAGGAAGGTCACAAATGACTCACCACTCTTTTGTTTGGTGTTGCATAGATCTAGCATAGACACTTCATGTTTGATATTGTAAGAGAAGTGCGTGATAAATTTGTTGACTAGTTCATCAAAAGTTTTGATGCCTGGTGGAAGCTGTGAGAACCACTCCATAGCTTGGCTGCCTAGAGACCTAGGGAATAGTCTCATTAAGTAAGTCTCATTGTGAGCTACTTCCAAACATGCTGCGTTGAATTCCCTAATATGGTCTCTAGGGTCCCCTTTCCCTTTGTATTTTTCAAACTTAGGAACTTCGAATCGATAGGGAAATGGTTTCATGATCAAACTTTTATCAAAGGGGTACGATGCAATATCTTCCAAGGAGTAGTTTTTAGTGTTTGTACCCATCTTGAGGTCTGATATTTGTTGCGTTAGACTCTCGAGTTGTTTCCTCATTTCTTCCATAGGAGTATTTTGGTCCATGGTTCTCTTTCCTTTATCATTTGCATTCGGGTCTATGGCATTCTTTCCCTTTTCGTGATTATTTTCCATGTTTTCCAGGATTGAGCTGATATCAAAATCCGCAGGGAGTTTAATTCCAAGGCTAGCAAGATGATAGAAATACTTATGAGGGTCTTCATGGAGCACTTTCTCTATTAGGCATTGGAATTTCTGATTTTGGGTGCTTCCTTGATAGTCTTCATAAGAGATTTCTTCGTCACTATCATGAGGTGTGACGATGTGGTTGGATGAGCTAGCCATTTCAAGTTGTTTTTTGTATTGAGATCTAGTAAGAACCATGCAAGGTGACATGGGATGGAGTGGACTGGGACTAGAAATTTTGGCAAGGTGCCGACAGAGACTGCTGTGAATAGGATATCTAGGACAAGACTTGGATAAAGGACTCTTTCACTCAATGATTTCAAACAAGACGGCTGACACAAGACGGTAGCCACTAGTAAGGGTACTCGATACCAGTCTTACTGTGTAGGGACTTGTCATGTAACAAACCATTAGCAAACTTCTATGACCTACTAGGTTTACTTGAATTCACAATGATACGAAAAAGGGACCTACGCTGATCTGATATGGGATATTCTGGCGTTGGGATTGGAAAGACCTGATAGAAGGTGAACGGGATGATTGACGAAAGAGAGACTTTTTGGATGAAAATGGATGAAAACTGACTGCAAGGTAGAACCTGATCTATGATCTTGGAGCCAAGTTGAAATGGGTACTCAGAACTGGTAAAATTTTTCCCTCAAAAATTGTGCAAGTGCTCACTGTCGTGTATGCGTTGAAACAAATGTGCAGCAGAAATTGACAAATGCGCAACAAGTCAAGATATATGCATCGTACTGGTAAAAGGTGTATGCGTAGCAATAGACAGCAAAAGCGCATGAAGTCTAAACAAAAGCGCCACAAGTCGGCACAGATGCGCAGGAACAGAGGACGGATGCACCACTCTAGCTTTCTTCAGTGTTTTTTGCAATTTTTGGAATTTTTTTGATGTTTTTGGTACTTTGGTTGCAAAAAAAGGTCTTCTTGATTTGATTTTCTGAATTAATGGCAAGAAAACATAGCAAACACAAAGAATTTTTTATGATTTTTTTAACTTTTTTAGTGATTTTTCCGACTCATTTTTGGACTAAAAGGAACAAAAGCAAGTACAAAAATCTTAGGCTAGAAATGGATTACAAGGGTTTTTGGCCACTAGAACAAGAGGTGTTTAATGCGGGCAAAGGTTCAAGTGGTTACACATGCGGCGGCACTACTCTCCGTTATGGAGTCTCCCAGCCTCAAAGGGTTGCACCTTAGAGGGTTTTGGGGGAGGTTGGTCGTCGGTGTAACATAGCAACACTTGTTGCAGGAGGTTTTCACCTAGAGCACATTTATTTTAAGTGGATTGGTAGGGCTTGGCTTTTAGCCTGTTTCCACTCAGGGTCGTTCCCACTTGGACAGGTGTGCATCCAAGGGCAGGCCCCTCTAAAGGTTAAATAATTAGAATAATAAGTCTGGCATTCTGGTCACCTAGTAAAGGGGAGAGCATAAGCCTATTGTCATTCAATAAACATAGAAGACACTGATTAATCCAACCTAGTTAAAAGTAGAAAAACTAAATGGGCTAATCTACTTGGACAAGCACAGAACTTTGAAGTGATTTAGCAAGATAGCAATGGTTCAGTATTTAACCCAGAAAGCAATGATGAGTTCAGTTTTAATCCACGTAGCACGAATAGTTAACTTTGAAATGTTGGTCAATCAAGATAGCAGTGGTTCAGTTTTAACCCAGAAAGCAATGATGAGTTCAGTTTTAATCCACGTAGCACGAATAGTTAACTTTGAAATGTTGGTCAATCGAGATAGTAGTGGTTCAGTTTTAACCCAGAAAGCAATGATGAGTTTAGTTTCATACCAGATAGCAATAACTTTGAAAAGATAGCAATGTTGCAATGCCAGATAGCAATGATCCAGTTACCTCTTTCCTAATTAAAAGCTATGTGAGATTTTGCATGAGTATCTATTTTACTATCCCTTTAGAAAGTGAAGTGTGAGCTATCAAAATGCAACTATATGAAACTAAACCCAAACTTATCCTGCAAAACAGCTCCAACGAATACCTACAAAGATGTCAGCGTTAGCAAAATCTTCTTAGAAAAACCCTAGAATCATTGCCTACTACAGAAGCACCACTTCAGTGACTAAATGCGCAGAAATAGTCAACAGAAGCGTTGTAACACATATGCACCGTAACATAGGTTAAAAGTGTAGAAAGAAAGAGCATATGCGCAGGAAGAATATATGCATCATAACAGAGTTTAAAAGCACAGTAAGAAATAACATATGCGTAGGAAGAATATATGCGCCATAACAGAGTTTAAAAGCGTAGTAATAAATAACATATGTGTAGGAAGAATATATGCGCCAAAACAGAGGACAGAAGCGTCACAGAATTGTTCAAATGTGTCGGATTAGCCTGTGCAATGTTTGTATGGAACCTGTCTTCAAAAAAACTTAGATTTTGATTAAATAAAGGGGCTAGGCCCCACGGTGGGTGCCAAAAATGTTAGGGTAAAATAGGATCAATAATGAATATGCAACAAACAACATCAAATACCCATAACTCAATAGAATAGTGAAACTAAGAAGATTGAATAAAATGAAGCAATGAATCAAACAATGCAAACCTTCCTTGAATCGAAACTACTATTGTTGCCTATCAAGATCGTCCTTGTTTGTATGAAGTAGGCCCTCAGAGAGTGCACTCCTTTGTTGTTTTCAAGAATGTCGATAGTGAATGGTTGTGGTGATAAACGTGCAATGAAGAGGAGTTTCAAAGCTTTGGGTGATCTCAAGCAAATTGTATTAGGGTGCCAAAGGCACGCTGGTGAATTTCTGCAGAGTAACAATACGAATAGCCTAGATGAATAGAATGGAAGAATAAGGTTCCATTTATAGACTTGAGAGAATGAGGATCAATGGTTGAGAAGAAATAAGAAGATCAATGGTTGAGAATGGTTGAGGAACGTGCAACGAATAGGAAGAGGACATGTGTCTCAGCTCCATCATGCAACAGGGTAGTTAACAAAATTGATTGAAGATTTAATAGAATGGATTGAGGAATTGACAGAATTGATTGATCAGTTACCCGAATAGATTGAGGAGCTGACACAATTAACTGATTAGTTAACAGTTTTGATTGATGATTTAACTAATTTTGATTGGAGAAGAAAAAGGACATGTGGGTGAGAGAATATTAGCTAATTAAATATTTGAAATATTTAATTACATGTGCAACATGGTGAGGTGGAGAAGGTGAGGTGGAAAAGGTGAGGTGGATTGATGAGGTGGAAAAGGTGAGGTGGAATTATGAAATTAGGACTTAGGATAGAGGGATTTAGGATTAATTAAATAACTTAGGATTATTTAATTATGTGAGACTTTAGAAGAATTTAGGGAATTTAATTAAATAAATTGATTTGATTTAATTTTGACTTTAGAAGAATTAATTAAATATTTTGATGTTTAATTAATTAAGAGGAATGTGAATCAAATAAATAAATTTGTTTATTTATTTATTGATAGAAGAATTGGGAGAAAATAAATATCAAGAATATTTATTGAGACTGAATCATGTCATTTTTAGGTGTATATAGTTACATAATGGAAATATAAGACCTTTGGTGAAGGAATCACACAAAGATCATTTGCGAGATGAAAGATATTAAAGTTTATGTTTCCCAAAAAATACCTGAAAATTATTCAAACTCAGGTTTGAGGCACCAAACGGCCCTGTACGGGCCCAAAAATGGTCGGAACCAGTAGAGCCGGTTCTTAGCGCGTAGAGCACTCCACGAGCTTTCCGATGCATAAAACGGTTCGTCAATCGGACATCCAATCAAAAGTTATGGCTCCCGAAAGTTGACCTATTTTTGGAAGGATATGTAAATTTTAAAATTAGGTTGTTGGTCACCAAAAAGGCTATTAATAACTATTTTTGGGAACCCTGGGCAGTAGTAGAGTTAAGGGGGCAAGTGTGGAGTCAATAATAGGCGGGAAAATAGAAACCCTAGTTGATTTGGGGTTACAGAAGGCAGGTGATTCTAGAGTCTGGGAATAGGAAGTTGTAATGTGTTGCAGCCTGTGGAGGGTTGATTCCTTTGATTGTATTTGAGCTTCTATAATGTAATAAGTTGTCCAAATCAATAAAGGAAGTTCTATTTTCTATGTGCAATTTCTATTATTGTGTGTTTTATGATTTACCCCCTTCATCAAGTGGTATCAGAGCAAGGATTCCTGAGTGTGTAGACAGATCACCGACCATGAGGTAGTTTAGACCAGGACTTGAGGTTGTGGGTTTGTTGCGAAGACCAAGATGCCTCCATGAAGAAATCACGTTGGGAGGAATGCTTTGACGGAAGAGGGTTTTAGAGCCCTACAAAGGCAAATCGATGCATTGCAAGAGGAGCTACGAAGAGGGTTTGAGCCGAGGACAAGAGAAGAAAGTGAAGATGAAGCTAAAGAAGAGCTATCTGAGGAAGAACAAGAAGCTGCCAGAGATCCTGTAGAAGTTAGGTTGTTAAGGGTCATTTCAAAGATCAGAAGAAGCCCAAGATCAAAGTTTCTACATATTCTAGAGATTTGAATCTAGAACAGCTTATTAATTGGATCAATGACATGGAGGAGTATTTTGAGTATGAAGATGTGGAGGACCCAGATCGGGTTAAGTTTGTAAAAATAAAGTTGAAGGGCCACACCAATATTTGGTGGAAGGATGTCTAATTAGAGAGGAACATAAGAGGCAAAGGAAAGATCACCAGATGGGAAAGATCACCAGATGGTGGAGAAACTGAAGAAATAGTTCATTCCTGTGGACTATGAGATGGAGTTGTTGAAGAAGCTGCAAGGACTAAAACAAGGTAACAAGTCTGTTAAGGAGTATATAGAAGAGTTTTATAAAATTACTATCAGGACAGGCCATGCAGAGCCTAACAAGGAGAAGGTAGTTCATTACATTAATGGGTTGAGGCTGAGTATTCAATAGGAGTTGAGCCTAGTCATAATAACCACCATAGAAGATGCATACCAATTTTTCCTAAAGGTGGAAGAGAAGCTGAATAAAAGATTTGATAGCAAGCAAAGGGGAAGAGGTCAAGGTGGAAGGATTGGTGGAAGACCCTATGGAGGCCGTAATGAAGATCAAAAGAAAAGTGAAGAAGCAGGCACCATTCGAAATCAAAGAGGGGATAATACCTACTGCCCTCATGACTAGAACAATGGTGAACAAAGAGGAAGAGGAAGAGGCAGACCTGGGCAAGGACCTGGAAGAGGAGGTTTCAGAGGAACCTGTTTCCAATGTGGAGAAGAAGGGCATCGAGCATGAGTGTCCGCAACATCAAGGAAGGACAAATAGAAGACCTGAAGGTAATGCACGAGTTGCACATGTAGATGAAGATGTACATTCTGAGCATTTTGAAGATGCTGAAAGGGGAGAAACCCTAGTTGTCAGAAGAACCTTGCTGAATGACAAGAAAGAACCCAATCAGAGGAAGAGTTTATTCTGCACAAGGTGCAAATGTGAAGGTAAGTGTTGTGATATTATTATTGACAATGGAAGCACTGATAATCTTGTTTTAGAGGAGATGGTTGACAAGTTGAAGTTGACAAGAAGAAAGTATCTGCATCCATATCGGATTGCATGGTTGCAGAAGGACCATAGAGTTTTGGTCAATGAGTGGTGTTTAGTGAAGTTCAAGATTGGTGACTACCATGATGAGGTGATGTGTGATATCATACCGATGGATGAATGTCATATGCTATTGGGGAGGCTATGGTAGTATGATAGGAGCACTGTCCATGGTGGTTATGCAAACACATATTCCCTAACAAAGAATGGAGTTCATCATAAGTTGAAGCCCTTGAATGAGGTGGAAGAAAAGGTATGTAGTACTGCCAGAATTTGCCTGGTAGATGGTAGGAAATTTTTGGAAGGTATGAAGCATGAGCATCATTGCTTTGCATTGATTCCTAAGATCAGTCAAGAGAAATGTGAAGATGTACTAGCAAAAGTCTCAGATATGTTGGAAGAATTTTAGGACATTATCTCTGATAATGTACCAAAAGGTTTACCACCAATAAGGAAGATAAGTCATCAAATGGATTTGATACCAAGAGCTAGTTTTCCAAACAAGGCAGCCCATAGAATGACTCCATCAGAAAGTGAAGAGTCGAACAGACAAGTTCAGGAGTTGTTGAGGAAGGGATTGATAAGAGAAAGCCTAAGTTCATGTGCAGTACCTACAGTACTCATACCAAAGAAAGATGGAGAGTGGAGAATGTGTACAGACTCTTGAGCCATCAATAAGATCATGATCAAGTACAAATTTCCATTGCCCAGAATGGATGACATAATGGACTGTTTGAGTGGAGCCAAGTACTTCACGAAGATTGACCTGAAGAGTGGGTATCACCAGATCTGTATCAAAGAAGGAGACGAGTGGAAGACAGCCTTCAAAACCAAAGAAGGTTTGTATGAGTGGTTTGTCATGCCATTTGGACTAACCAATGTACCGAGCACATTCATGTGGCTCATGAATGAGGTACTGAAAGAATTTTTGGGAAGTTTCGTTATTGTTTATTTGGATGATATTTTGATTTTCAGTAAGACTTGGGATGAGCATCTGATGCATATCAGAAGAGTTCTAGAGAAGTTGCTGATTAATCTGAAGAAATGAAGTTTTACAAAGGATTTGGTATACCTAGGATTTGTTGTCTCAGAGGAAGGTCTTCAGATGGACCCAAAAAAAGTAAGGGCTATCATTGAATGGTGTATGCCAAGGAGTGCAACAAAGGTAAGATCTTTTCATGGTTTGGCAAGTTTTTACAGAAAGTTTATCAGGAATTTTAGTAGCATTTGTGCACCCCTAACTGAGAGAATGAGAGGGGATAGAAAAGATTTTAGATGGACTAAAGGAGCAAACAAGAGCTTTGATACATTGAAGCAGAAAGTCGTAGAGCAACCTGTTTTGGCACTTCCATATTTCAATAAGGTATTTCAGGTAGATTGTGATGCTAGTGGTAGTGGTATAGGAGCTGTTTTGAGCCAAGAAGGTAAGCCCATTGCCTATATTAGTGAGAAGCTTAATGATGCCAAGAAAAAGTATTTTGTTTATGATCAGGAATTTTATGCAATAGTTCAAGCTTTGAAGAAATGGAGACATTATTTGCTACCAAAGGAGTTTGTTTTATATACTGATCATCAGGCTTTGTAGTATCTTAATAGTCAAGGAAAATTGAACCAAAGGCACTTAAAATGGGTTGATTTTTTGTAGAGCTATACTTTTGTTTTGAAGCATAAGAGTGAGAAGTCCAACAGAGTTGCAGATGCCTTGAGCAGAAGGAAAAATGTGTTGATAGAAATGAAGATAGAGGTTGTTGGGTTCGATGAGCTCAAAAGTTTGTATCTTGAAGATTTAGATTTTGTAGAGGCCTGGAAAGCTTGTTTGGAACCTGTTACTTTGGACAGGACAAAATGGTTGGATTTCATAATCAAAGATGCAATGTTGTTTAGGGGAAGCTAGTTGTGCATTCCAAGGAGTTCTGTTAGAGAGAACCTAATTAAGGAGAAGCATAGTGGAGGATTGGCTAGACACTTTGGTCGAGATAAGGCCATTGCTATTATTGGTGAAAAGTATTATTGGCCACAGTTGCAGTAGGATGTGAGGAAATTTGTACAGAGTTGCAGAGTGTGTCAGATGGCAAAAGGAACGAGTCAGAATATAGGGCTATATCAGCCATTACCTATACCAGAGAAGCCATGGGATGATATCAGTATGGATTTTGTTCTTGGTTTACCAAGGACACAGAGAGGACATGATTCTATTTTTGTGGTGGTGGATAGATTCTCAAAGATGGCACATTTCATTCCTTGCAAGAAGACTAATGATGTTGTTCATATTGCTGAATTATTTTTTAGGGAGGTGGTGAGATTACATGGTCTACCAAAGAGCATAGTTTCAGATTGAGATACCAAGTTTGTTGGTTATTTTTGGATGACATTGTGGAAGAAGTTGAAAATAAATTTGAAGTTCAGTTATACACATCATCCATAGACTGATGGGTAGACAGAAGTGGCGAATAGGAGTTTGGGTAACCTACTATGATGCTTAGTAGGAGATAAGCCCAAGGGATGGGATTTGATTTTACCACAGGCAGAATTTGCTTACAACAATTCTATCAATAGGAGTACTGGTAAATCACCATTCCAGATTGTATATGGGAATAGTCCAAGAAATGCTTCAAAGTTAAGGAAGCTGGACAAAGGAGAAAAGACAAGTAATGAAGCTGAAGACTTTGTAGAACATCTGAAGAATTTGCATGAAGAGGTGAGAAAGCACATTAATAAGATGAATATTCAGTACAAGGCTAAGGTAGATTAGAAGAGGAGGTATAAGGAGTTCCAAGTAGGGGATGAAGTCATGGTTCACTTGAGAAAAGAAAGGTTCCCAATTGGAACATACAATAAGTTGAAAATGAAGAAATTTGGACCATGCAGAATCCTGAAGAAGCATGATTCAGGAAATGCATATACGGTAGAGCTGCCAAGTGGGATTAATATTTCCCCTATGTTCAACATTACTGATTTAACAGAATATCATGAGGGTGGCACAGAGGTTGGAACAATAGAAGAACAGTGGAGTATTCTGGCATCTACTTCAACAGAGGAGATAGAAAAGATCTTGGATAGCAGTGTGGGAAGAAGTACTCGGAACAGGCAATATGAAGAATATCTGGTGAAATGGAAAGGAAGACTTGTTGAATATTCTTCTTGGTTGTCTAAGGCAGAGGTTGACCGTTTGGGTTTTCCTCACACAAACACCTGAGACGTGCAGGGTCACTTCTCAAATTACCCTGGGTGCCTGATGCAGGAGCATCCAGTGGTGTAAGGGCAATCTTGCATCACCCAAAAAAAGATGTGTTTCAAAATTGTTGATGTTCTTTCCATTTCTTTTCAAAATTTGTGGTTCTGGTTCCATAATCGCTTGAATAATGATGTAGAACTTTTAGTTTTTCCAAACTGCTAAAAATAATAACCTGCTATTTTTAGAAAGTTCACATTTGGGCACTGATTGAAGTGAAAATTTACAGGAAATTACATAACAAATATATAAGACCTTTGGCGAAGGAATCACACAAAGATCATTTGTGAGCTGAAAGATATTAAAGTTTCTGTTTCCTAAAAAACCCCTGAAAATTATTCAAACTCAAGTTTGAGGCACCAAACGGCCCCATACAGGCCTAAAAATGGCCAAAACTAGCAGACCTAATTTTAAATGCGTAGAGCACTCCATGAGCTTTCCGATGCATAAAACGGTTCGTCAATCGGACACTCGGATCAAAAGTTATGGCTCCCAGAAGTTGACCTATTTTTGGAGGGAGATGCAAATTTTGAAATTAGGTTGTTGGCCACCAAAAAGGATATTAATAACTATTTTTGGGAACTCTGGGCAGTAGTAGAGTTAAGGGGGCAAGTGTGGATTCAAGAATAGGCGGGAAAATAGAAACCCTAGCTGATTTGGGGTTACAGAAGGTAGGTGATTCTAGAGTCTGTGAATAGGAAGTTGTAGTGTGTTGTAGCATGTGGACGGTTGATTCCTCTGATTGTATTTGAGCTTTTGTAATGTAATAAGTTGTCCAAATCAATAAAGGAAGTTCTATTTTCTATGTGCAATTTATGTTGTTGTGTGTTTTATTATTTACCCCCTTCATCAAGGGAAAAATAAATAACCCACTAAGAAATAAAAAACCTACACTAACACTTTCTATTGCTATTACTTATGATTTAGAGGTTAAGCAAATAAATGTTAAAACTACTTTTTTGCATGGGGATCTTGAAGATAAAAATTATATGAAACAACCTAATAGTTTTGTGGTGAAAAGAAATAAAAACTTGGTTTGTAGTTTAAAGCATTCTTTGTATAGTCTAAAGTAGTCACCTCATATGTGGCATTAAAAGTTTGATGTTTTCACATTGCAACTTGGGTTTGTAAGTAGTGAGGCTGATCATTGTGTTTATTTTAAATTAAATGATGATCAATTGCTAATCGTTATCTTGTGTGTTGATGACATGTTATTTATTGGAAATGACAAGGGTATGATTAAGGAGCTCAAAACTTAGCTTTTTGGTGCCTTTGACATAAAGGATTTGGAGGATACAAAATATATGTGGATATGGATATTTAAAAAGAATGGGTTAACAAAAAGAATTGGCTTGGTTAGAGTAAGTATGTTAAAACTATTTTGTAGTGGTTTGCTACACATGACTATAATTTAGTGAGTGTTCCTTTACCACTAGGCACTAGGAATTTTTAGAAAATTTTCCTAAATCAAATTGATGCAGGAGCATCCAGGGTGTAAGAGTAATCTTGCATCAACCAAAAAAAAATATTTTTTTCTTTTCAATAAGGGCTAAATTTGGCATGGTTACTATTTTTAGTAAGTTTGCATTTGTGCACAGTTGGATACAAAATCTTAGATGGACCTCCAGAATGGTGAATTGAAGCCAATGGTGAAGAAATCACTTCAATATCATTTGTCATTTGTGAGATATTAAAATTTCAAATTCCAAAAATCATATTGAAATATTCAAAGTCAAATTTGAGGCACTTAGAGGCTCCAGATGGGCCCAAAATTTGGTGGGAAACCCAAGCAGTCCTCCTTTAGGTATTGCTTATGCACAACCGTCTTTTCGAGAGCTTTTCAAAAAGGTATTATAATTGAAAATCCAACCATCAGATCGAAAGTTATGGTCCCGCGAAGTTGACCTATTTTTGGAGGGAAATGCAAATTTCAAAATTAAGCTGGTGGCGGCCAAAAAGGGCTATATATGACCATTTTTGGGAACCCTCGAGGTAGAAAAGTTAAGGGGGAAGGTGTAGAGTCAAGAAAAGGTGGGAAAATAGAAACCCTAGTTGATTTGGGGTTATAGAAGGCTAAAGATTCCAGAGTCTTGAGAGAGGGAGCTGTAATGTGTTGCAGCCTATAGGGGATTCATCCTCTAATTGTATTTGAGCTTCTGTAATATAATGTTCTGTCCATATTAATAAAATATCATTCTATTTTCTGTGTGAAATTTATGTTATTGTGTGTTTTATGATTTACCCCCTTCATCACAAATAATTAACTTTGAAGATATTTATAATGTTCCTTATGCTAATGTTATTGGTAGCTAAAGTATGATATGGTCTATACAAAACCAAATATTGCCCAAGCAATGGGTGTTAGTGAAGGTTTTTATTTCCTTTTCCATGAGGTTTTTCTTATGCTTTTATTAAGCTTGCTTAGGTTAATAAAGTGAGCTTAATTAGGTGAGTGGGTAGTTTGAGGTGTTGCCATCCTACAAGGGAGTTATATTTACTATATTTAGACCGTTTGGTAGTCTCTCCCTATTGGCTGGATTTGCCACCTCCACCCTCTCCCTAGTCTATATAAACTCACTATCTAGCTTGTATTTGGTAATCTTTTGCCAATATTTTTCCAACAGCTTCTCTTTGTGAGCTCATAATGTAATTATGTCATCTTGACATTTGCATATCTCTTGAAATCTCTAGTCTTTTTTTTGTTTATGCATTTATAGCTTTCATAGCTTCAAATCTCTCTTAAAAAGTTCTTAGGTTATGTATCTATTTCAAATTTCTAACATGGTATCAGAGCGTTTGTTTTGAGAGTTTTGAGTTCTAAAGTTTCTAATTGAGAGATTGAGTTTTCTTTTTATGAGATCTTGTAAAATCTTGTATGCTCTTCTCTTGTATTTTTTAACAATCTGGAGAATCAAAAAGGATTTATGAAGACCCAACAACCTCTATATTTTGCATTTGTTTTGTGAGATCTAAGTAGTTGCAACTATTTTGGTTATACTAGCAATGTTTTTGGCTATTCTAACATGTCTAGGAGGCTCGAGAAAGTTAGAATTGACTTTCATTTCATTTAATTTGGAGATCATTTGACACTATTGTAAATGGGGGTTTGAAGCTCAGATCTAGCGAGCAACTATTTTCTAGGGCATTTTCAGGCCAAAAGGACCCCACCATTGCATCCAAAAGGCCCAAAAACCCTATTTTGATATAAAATTTTCCTACTTTCAATGCTAGGAGAATCTATGGCAAAAAAAAATCCACATGAGGGTATAGGCCTCCCTTGGATACATTTCAAAGTGAATATTTTCAAAAAATTAAAAATATATATTAAATCACTAATAAGTGCTTAGCGCTTAAGTGCTTTAAGCGTTGCTTTATATAAGGGGCTTCAGCCCCTTAGAGACTAGCCCCCATACACAACCTAAAACTGCTAGCAGCTATCCTACAAACCACCAACGGTCCCATAAGATACTACTTCCTGCCATTGCTTCCCAATGGATAAAAATCATTGTGTCATTGATCTATTACCCCTGCAGCCACCACTAATGGCAACGCTGCCCAAGGGCCAGATCAAAGTCTGGTTTTTTAGCCTAATAAGACATTTTTCAAATGACATAACTTGGTCATACAATGATGAAATTTTGCAAACAAATAGGCAATGGAAAGATAGAGATGAGATCTTTCTAGCCAAGGTGATTTTGATCAGATTTTTTGTTGATTTTCTACAGATATTGCAGGTTGAAGCTAGTAGTTGTTTTTCATTCAACGGGTCATATCATGCGCCTTGGATCTCCATATTTGCAAATGAACAAGTGTTGGAAAAATATTGGAGAGCACTACATAGCTATACAATTATTATTTTTAGATATTATAATAGGTCCACTTTGGATCAAAAATCAATTTTTAGTCATTTTTTGGCTCTATGACTATTGTAATCTGGCAAAAGCATTGCAATCACACTAAACTTTAAAGTGTCATACTTGTAATATATGGGGGGTGATTTATGAGACTAGTGAAAAGGGGGATGTCTTGTTTGCCTTCTTTCTGCATTTTCTTTTCTGCACTAAAAAGGATCAATTAATAGTTTCAATACTCACAAGTCCAAAAAGACTATCTATCTCAAGAAGCAAGGGATGCATCGGGTAATAATGGGGCTTGAAACTAAACCAACATTAATTGCAAAAAAGCTAAAATAGTTTAACAAATGTGATGAAGCATATGGTACTCCATGCATGTATGTATCTTTTGACTTACTTTTTCATATTGAATCTACTACAACTCCAAATGATATTTGGACAACACTGGAAGGTCTATTAGGTAAATAGGATGAATTAAGGGGTCATCAATTAGAGAATGAGCTCATAGGATTAAATCCATGTAATTTTGATACAATTCAAGACTTTTTCACAAAGTTAAAAGCCATTATATTGCAGTTGAAATAGTGTGGGATTCAAAAGAAAGACACACAATTGATCTTAAGTATTCTTTCAAAACTTGGTCTAAACTATTCAATTTTTTTCTACATTTCATGCTACTAAATATGCCCTAGATTCTACCTATAAAATGCCTTCTCTTGATGATTTTGTTGTTGAACTCACCAAGGAGTAGGACAAATTGGTTCATATGGGTACAATCAAACCCTCTTAGTCTCATGTCTTAGCTGCAAATTAAGATATTAAAGATCAAAATGGGTCTAGTAAGCAAAATAAGAAAAAATGAACCAAGGAGAGAATAAACAAGATCAAAAATCATCTGCCTCTAATGGAGCTAATGAAGCTTCTTCTTCCAAAGGTGACAAGTCTAAGAAGGAGAAGGAAAAATGTTCCTATTGTAAGAAACCTAGTCATGATGAACACAAATGTGTAAAGAAGCAGATTGATCGCCTTTCACATCTTCTTGAAAATAATAACATCAAGGTCCCTAATTTAAATAGGGTTCATCTCAGGGGTCTTCTAAGGACACAAATAATAGTAAGGGGAAAGAAAAGGGCAAGGCCCTACTTGTTGTTGCTTCACAACACAATACCTAGATCATTGACTCGGGTGCTTTGCTGATGCAGAGTAGGGGTAGATCTTAACACAACTTGACTGTTCCAACACACATTTTAAACAAGACCTCAATGCAAACAATGCAAATCTGCAACTTTGTAAATTCTTGACATCTTACCCCTAAAGCCTAAGAGCCTTTCAAAATGGCATTTTTGACCATAAATTTTAGTATAGACCTGATATTCAAAATGTAAGACCTGTTTGGGATACCCTTTTGGCCATAACGACACATATCCAAAATTGGGATGTGGTTTCTTTGTACAGATTAGGGCAAATTTTGGTTGTCCCTCTTCCAATTAGGCATAGTTTCAGTAATGCAACTAATAGCATCTACACAAAGGATGATCTATCACTTTTAAAAGGTACCCCTGACATATACAGACCCCCTAATGACATCTCATCATGATTCTAAGTCAGTCATCATCAATCATGCATCAAAACTTGTAAGGACAACTCAATGTCCTACGTTCCTTGACTATCCCTTGCAGATCAGCACACATAACCTTGCATAACTTTGTCACGCATGTGACTGGAGTTCCATTCTCTTTCCAACACATGTATGTTGTCAGGATAGAGGTTTCCACCAAGTTTCATCAATTTTGAATGGTGGAAACCTTGTCCATTAAATTATTTCTGTCACTGGAAACCCTAAGTAGGGTTTATGATAGTTTTCACAAAAATGGTTGTAAAATGCACAAAACAAAATAGAAATCTACCAAACCAAATTCATTCAAAAGGTAAGACTAACCTTCAGCTTTTCCAATTAGTTTTAGGTCTGTACACATGGTACTAGTCTGTACAAAACATGAGAAATAGTTTGTTTTCTCAAAAAATGCAGTTAAAAAGGTGCAAAATAGAATTTTCTTTCATTCCAACTCCTCATCAACTCCTATGATCGTGTGTACATCGCATTTATATAGTTTCAACTAATTTTCAACTACCCAACCAAACACTAACTCCTCTTCATCAAAGTTGCAACCCTAATGCACTTTTGGAATAAGAATGTGCAAGGGTTCTTACAATATTTTATTCAACGCATCAAAATTGATTCTCAAAGACTCCTAATGACCTCAAGTGGTCTTACATGACCTTATTAACCTACACCAAGACTATTCAACCAAAAACCAAACTTGTGTAAACTGACAATAAGACACCCAAACCAGATGCCCTTGCATCATACTCCTAAGGGGAGAGAAAGAACTCAAGTTCCACTTGAGTGGAGGTCTGCAACAGTATGTCCATGCTTGAGAATATCTTCTTCAATTATCCATGTTGCATCTTCAATGGAAAGAATAAATATTAGTTTTAATGGTCCTCTTAGCTTGCCTTTACAATCCTACATAATCAAACAAGATACACAATTGATTGTCTGTTGCATGCTGCTATAACTCCCCTTGGATATTTGCATAAGTTTCCACACTTTATCTGCCCCACTATCTACTACATCTTTCTGCTGACAAATGGTGTTCATGTGTGTTGGAATGGCTGCTTTATGCATAAACATATCAAAGTTCTTATCTCTCTCTAATGATACATACACTTGGCCAAAAGGACTTGAGACTTTCGGATGTCTTCTTGTCTACTACATTACAACAGATGGATTGTTGTCTTTCTTTGCAAAATATTTCATCTTGACTTTGACTGTAATAATGTCCTTCAAGATAAGTTCTTGCTGTGTACTCTCCAATAAATGAAATTCGGGAAGCAACTCAACATCCACATCTACCTTAGCACCTACAATCTCTGTGTAATCACCCCCTGCACCTGTCATAAAATAGAAATCACCTTGTATAAGACAATTGAACCCCTTCACCATGTTATTGCAAAAAGGCTGCTGGCAAACCTCAGAAACTTCCTTGAAATCTACATTGTCTTTATACACTTCGTTGAATGCTTCAATACCAACACTCTGAAAATAAAATTCTTGCACTATTAATGTTCTTCCACTCCAAATATCAACCACCTTATGACTTTGCCCCTTCCTCTTCTTGTGTTTGAAAATGTAGTGTTGAAGGTACTCAACCCAATTGTTGTTCCTTACATTTGATAACTTTTTACCCATCTTGGATGATATACTGTTTATGTTCATCTATTCAATCTCACTCTCATCAGTTTTCCTTCACACCAACCATGGTACCTTTAGAATTATAATCAATATCACCTACAATTTCCTGTTGTTGCTCCAGTTGTAATTGTTGTTGATTGAATTGTCGTTTTTCCATCTTCAACACAGTTTGAAAATTTTTCTGCTCTAAACCTTCTTCCTTCACCCAATAGTGCTCATTCAACTCTGCAATTTCCTTCACATCAGACTTGTTTCCTTTAGCACCCAAATTCCTACCATTTGCAACCTTCCAAACAAGTTTGGGGATATCACCTTTGTTAACACCATCTTTTGTTCTAGATATCTTAGATTCTTCATAGGCTTCTTTACATGACAAACTAGCCCTGAGCATAAAGTCAATGTGATGATTTATATCCCTAATTAGAGACAATGAGTTTGGGATCTCATGCACTACTAGATTAGTATGCTCCCATAACAAATCTTGGATCTCTAAAGGTAATTCATCAATCCTAGTTGTTGTCATAACAGTCCTAGGCCTGGTTATGTTTACAAAGCCCATTTCCTCTTCTTTCATGGTCTTAATGAACTCTTTCTCTCCTACCATCATCACAATAGATCCCACTTGTTGTTCTTGGTTTTCCTCTTTCAAAGGTGTCAAAGTGTAAGAGACCCCATCCTTCTCTATGACATAGGTGTTTTTCTTACCATCTTGGACTACCTTCCTATCATATTGCCATGGTCTACCTAGCAACATATGGAAAACATCCATGGGAATGATGTCACACAAAACTTTGTCCTTATATCTCCCTATTTGGAATTCTACCCAACTTTGCTCATTCACTAACACTTGTTGCCCTTTGTTTAACCAAAAGACCTTGTATGGAGTGGCATGGGGTAATCTTTTCAACTTTAACTTTTCTACCATTTCCATAGAAGCTAAGTTATCAGTACTACCAGAATCAATGACAATCTAACAACATTTACCTTGGCTTTTGTAAGTGGTCCTGAAGAGTGATCTTCTTTGTGGTGGTTCCTTCTCCATGGGAACTTTGATCAAGGTTCTCCTCATCAGAAAAAACTCTCCAACTTCTAGTTCTTCAACTTGTGGTGAAGAATTCACACTTTCAGCATCTTCACCTTCTACAACTTGATTCCTCCTTTCACTCCTAAAAGAAGTAGATGATTATTCTTCAAGGCATTGCCATGCTTGATGGCCTGCAAATTTTGTTGCAAGTATGGGCCTAACCGATGTTGTCATTGATGTCAACATACTCCTGTTGCATTGATGTCAAGGATTGGATGAGCTGTGTGCTAAGAATATTAAGAAAATTAGTCCTATCAAAAGCAGAGAAGAACAATTAAGACAGTGAAGCTCTATGAAGTGAAGATCCCAGCTAGATGAAGATCAAAGAATACGCATCAAAGAGTTTGTAGATATGTGTCTAAAGATGATCCAGTCAAAATTTGAGATGTCCGCCTAAAGATTTGGTGAAGTTATGGCCATATGAGTAAAATTGGTTCTGGCAGTTGTTTAGAGGTGACAGAGTGACACAAATAGGTCTGGTGAGATCTAGAAATGCAATATCTTGTTCTACAGATTTGGTGGAATGTTTAGGAAGCCAATGTGAATTGACAACTCAATTGGTTCATGATCTACAGGTCTGCAAGCATTTATTTTAATGTAACAATGATGATAGACTGTGTTCTTGAGGTTCTGGATGAAGATATGAATGATTTCAATAAGAAGAAGTGGTGTGGATGTTCTTGGTAATTCAAGCAAGCTTGTGGGGGTCTCTAGATTGTGTCCAGTTCGTGTTGGCGATCTGCATTGAAGATTGAGCTTGTAATTGAAGATTTACTCTCAGGTGATGGTGTTCTTCCTAATCATGGCTGACCAGATGTTTTACACATCTTGCATATGATATTGAAGATGTTCTGCGAAGCATGGTGTGTTCCTCAAAGAAGATTGAAGTCCCAGATATGTGTGGCCGATAATGTGGTGATACACATGAAGTTTTTATAACAAATCAAGTTGTATTTTTGTGATTGCTCTGTAATAGAATATGTTGTGCCAACTTTGATGATCATTCCAAAGTTGATCTCATGTATAAATAAGAATTGCAAAGTTATTTCAAACTATCCTTGTGGAGATGAGAAAGTGGTAGAGAGGAGAAGAGCGAAAAGCAGAGCAGAAGTGTTGAGCTTAAATGAAACTGACTCAAGCATAGTGAAGATTCTAATCTCTAGTTCAAGTATGTAATATTTATTATTCTGTAGACAGTGTGTCTCTTGTAGGCAGTGGGCCTCTTATGAGCAATGTACTCGAGCATTAAGCCCTAATTGGTAAGTATCATTTTGTTCTTATTCTTTTAATAGAGAATACAATCTTGGGTTAGTCACCCCGTGGTTTTTCCCTTAACTGGGTTTTCCACATTAAAATCTTGGTGTCATATGTATTAATGTGTTTCTGCTCTTGAGATATTGCATTGTGCTTCCATGATTAAATCATTATTATGCTATAGAAATACAAGAAGGATTTAAGTGTTTAAAGAAAAGAAAGTTTTGGTGACAACTGATTCACCCCCCCTCAGTTGTCTATCCTAAACCAACAATTGGTATCAGAGATAAGTTCCTCTAAAAGAGTTGAATCATTTGAGGAGATCCAGGATGTCTTCCTACAAGAAGGATAGTCTGAGGTTTGATGGAACTAATTACACTCTTTGGAAAAGCCACATGGAATGTCACTTGCAATGTATGGGAATGCAATATTGGACCATAACTTCAAAGAAGTATGTTCCTCCAAAGAATGGTCTGACAACTATAGATGAAATCAGAGATACTGAAGATAATCTTTGAGCTAAAGAAGCCTTACTAAGTGCCTTATCTGATTCAGAGCTGACAAATGTTATGGATTTAAAAACTGCATATGAGATTTGGGCAAAACTGGAACTTCTGCATGAAGGAGACAAATATGTTAAATGTGCCAAGCTACAGAGTCTGAAAGGAAAATTTGAAAACCTGAAGATGAATGAAGATGAGAATATCACTACATTTATGCCAAAAGTAAATGAGGTTGTTTGTGGCATTAGGTGTGCTGGTGGAACCTTGGATGAAGATGAGATTGTTGCCAAAGTTCTCATATCCCTACCTCCTGCTTACAAACACAAGGTTGCTGCTATTGAAGAATTCAGATCTTTATCAAATATCACAAGAGATCAATTGGTTGGAAAATTAGCTTCATTTGAATTGGCTGAGTTTGGAAATGCACCCCCCAAGACTGAATCTACATTTAAAGCTAGTGCCTCTGTAAAAGGCAAACAAAGGTATGATTCAAGAGAGAACTCCTCAAAGAAACTATCATGGTATGAAAAAGAAAGAAAAGATCTAGAAGAAGATGAGGTAGAAGCTACTCAACTTGAAGCCCTTATTGCAAAAAGACTTCCAAGAGGATCTGGTAAGTATGAAGGAAAATTGCCCTTCAAATGTTTCAACTGCAACAAGATTGGTCATTTTGCTTTAAGGTGTCTGGAATGATTTTTTAAGTCTAATCCAAATAGATCAAAATTTCAAAATAAATGTTACTATGCTCATGAAGATGATGATGATGAAGGAGTAACAGATGATGAATCAGAGACAGGAAACAAATCCGGAAGTGACTGGGTGTTTATTGCCATCAAGGAAGAAGATCCAATGCCCACTAAATCTGTCAATCATAATCAGGTAGAAAGAGCTCTGGTTGCTCAAGTTGAAGAAAAGGATGAATGGGTCATTGACAGTGGATGCTCCCACCATATGACTGGTGACAAAAATAAGTTCATAGATCTAGAAAGATATGAAGGATGTGTTGTAAATTTTTGTGATAATTCTGTTGGCAGAATCAGAGGCAGATGGACTATTTCTTTTGATGGAAAGAACAAAACTAGTGATGTACTGTATGTTGAAGGTCTGAAGTACAATCTTCTCAGTGTTGGGCAGCTGGTGGACAGAGGCTATGATCTCTGATTCAAAAATAGAAAATGTAAGATCTTTGAAAGTTCTGGAACAGAGGTTGCATCCGGTACTCAAACAAAAGGTAACATCTTCCACTTGGTTGGTACCGGTAAAAGTTGTTTATTTGTTCAAATTGATCAGAGTTGGTTGTGGCATCGGAGAATGTGTCATGTAAATTTTGATAATATCATCAAGATAAACAACACTCAAGTTGTAAGAGATCTTCCAAGATTGGTGAAACCTACTAACAATTTGTGCAAAAAATGTCAGTTGGGTAAGCGGAACAGAGTCACATTCAAAAGTAAGGAACAATCTTCTACCGAATTGTTGGACTTAGTACATACTGATCTATGTGGACCGGTAAGAATCAGGAGTTTGTAAGGTGATAGATATTTCATGTTACTAATTGATGACCATTCCTGGATGATGTGGGTGACTTTCTTGAAAGACAAATCTGAGGCTCTTGAGAAATTCAAAATATTCAAGGCTACGGTAGAGAATGAAACCAAGTTAAACATAAAATGTCTTAGGTCTGATAGAGGTGGAGAATTCACATCCGAAGAGTTCATAGAATTCTGTGAGAAACATGGGATAAAAAGATAGTTATCTGCTCCAAGGACTCCACAACATAATGGAGTAGTGGAGAAAAAGAACCAGACCATCCAAGAAGCATCTAGAACCATGATGATGGAAGCAAATGTTCCTCATATCTACTGGAGAGAAGTTGTAAGCACTGTTGTCTATACTCTTAATCGGGTACAAATTAGAAGCAATACTGGTAAGACCCCTTATGAACTCTGGTTTGGCATCACTCCTACTGTGAAGTATTTTAGAGTCTTTGGTAGTAAATGTTACATTACAAGAGATGAAGACCTTAGCAAATTTGATGCTAGAAGTGATGAAGGAATATTCTTGGGTTACTCTACTCAAAGCAAAGCATACCAGTGTTATAACAAGAGATTAAGAAAGACTGTAGGAAGTACAAATGTGAAGGTTGATGAAGGCATCAAAAATCCCTCAAGGTTTTATGAATATGAAGAAGATAATCAGAATCATGTTTTGGTCCAATAAATTCAAGCCCCTTCTAAAATTCAGATCCAGACTGATCCAGAGAATATTGAAATACAGGAAGAAGAGATAAGTTTGAATGAACCTGTCCAAGAAATAGAAGTGCAAGAAATTCCCAAAACTCCCAGGTATGTAAGACTGAATCATTCTGAAGACCAGATCATAGGTGATAGAAGCAAACGTGTTCAAACAAGAAGAAAGATTGCTCAAGATTCAAAGAAGTATTGTCTGATTTTAAAGATTGAACCAAAAATAGTAAGTGAAGCATGCAATGATGAAAGCTGCACCAAAGCAATGGAGGAAGAGTTAACACTGTAGACACCCAAAATTGACTCATTATCATTAACATTCAAATATCGCATTATCACATCATCTGCATATATCTAACACACTTGAGAAATTTCCTTAACACATCTATTTCTTCTATTAATTAAATAAATTCTAATTTATTTAATTAATTCATTAGCTATTTCCTCTAAGCTATAATTAAACAATCTTTAATTATTTAATTATCTTCATTCTATCTATTTTTAATTAAATAAATCTTATTTATTTAATTAAAAATTCCTTTCATAAGCCCACTTTCCAATTGATTAAATAAATCTTATTTATTTAATTTATTTATATTATCATTTATCTCATGAGCTGACATGTGTGCCTCTTTCATTTAAAAAGATAAGTGGTACTACATCTTTTATTTAATATCTTTCACATGTAGTACTTTTTATGTACACAAGCACACATAAGCCCTATCTTCTCTCCACTTGTCATCTTCACATTCATCTATGTTTATCTTTCAATCTTAGCCATTCACATAGCCACTGAATCTCCATCGTCGATTGATTTTGGTTGAGTTCTATATAAACACCCTCTCATTCCATACTTCATATCAATCCAGCATTCATAGCGTCTACATTATCATCTTAAGCATATTGAGCACTTGAGCATCCATAGCATCCATTGAGCTTATCATTACCATTCATCCATCATGGCATCTTTTATCTTCATAATTGTTCATTGTTGAAGAAGCAATCCACATCATAAACAAGGAATCACAAAATCTAGGTTATATTGTGCTTGAATTGCATTACTTTTGATCTCATTTAGATTAGATTCTTTGATGATGGTAGGGTTAGGTTTTCATGGCTATGCTTGATCTTATTAACCTGATTTTTTACCTATCACATTTTGGCACACCCGGTGGGACTCACGTCCTTGATTAACTTTGTTGTTTGAAGTTGTTTTTATGAAGATCAAATTTTCTGAGTGCTTACAGCAAGTTCCAGTCACTTTTGAGCAAAAAATCATCGTTGTCTGCATACTCGTGTCACTTCTGTACTGAAATCTGCCGCCTCTAGCAATTTCTGGATGCTTATAAGCGGATAGTGATCGCTTTTTGTTTGTTCTGCATCACTTTTAGACTAACAATAGTCGCCTTTGCATTTAACCTAATCACTTTTGATCTTACAATGGCCTCTTTTAGATAATTGAATCACTTATTGTAGAATTAGGGCTTTTGTTGCGTAGTGTCTCTTTTGCATATCTAGGTCGCTTATGAGCCTTAACCAGTCGCCTCATGCTTTTTCGTATCGCTTCTAAACTTCAATAATCTGCATCTGGTATTTTCAAATTTGCTTTTGATCTGCAGTAGTTCACTTGTGATGGAATGGAGATCACTTTTGACTGACAGTGAATCACCTCTGGTAAACTATGTCGCTTTCAGTCTGTATCATTTACAGTTTGTTTTTCTTGGTTACTAATTGGGTATTTGTGCAGCATCTTATTGATTATCCAAGAAAAGGAGGTTATCAAACTACTAACATATCTGTTGCAGCTTCGATTGGTCCAAGACTTGTGGTTTATCACTAAATTAGAAACATTTGGGCTTGGTGCTTAAAATGAATCATTGATTGCTCTATGCTTGATTTATCTTTTTTGATTGCTTGCATGTGATTGATTGTAACCCAAATTTAATAACAAAAGTATCCTCTCCCCTTGCCTATCAAATGGATCTTGGGTGTATGAGAACTTGTTATCATCTTTAAAGGGCCTTCCTTCCCGGTGTGAGAAGGGATACGACCCAAGCGGTAACGGGCTAAAGCCAAGTCCTTCCAAACTGCTATATAAGAAAAGTGTTTGTGTCGAAACCCACAAACAACGAGTGTTGTTATGTTATACCGACAGCCAACCTCCCCCAAAATCCTCCAAGGCATAACCCTTGAAGGCTGGGAGACTCCATAATGGAGAGTAGCATTGCCGCATGTATAGCCACCCGAACGGATGCCCTTATTAGAAACTTTGTGTAGTAGCCAAAAACCTTCTATTTGTTGATGCAAAAGGTGGGACCTTTGAAGCCGCCCCAATTCACGTGGTTCTTAGAAGAGATAGTAGGGACAATCCAAAGGTTTGGTGAGGGACAAGCCTTATAGAAAACCTAGATCTTGGTATGCGTGAGAAGTGTGTGCCATGGAAGGGAGCTGGTGCTACCAAGATCCTAAAGCTATCCGCTTTGAATAAGCATGGCTAGGGGATTCAACAAATACAGTCCTTTCCTAGCCTAGGTTGTACAAGTTTGTGATTGTTGTGAGTGTGAGTGACTGCAATTACTATTTTCTTATCAAAAATCACAAATTAGATGTCTTTCCTGACAAACACAGTCGCTTTTGAACCTAAACTAAACGCATATAGACAACAGACTCACTTTTAAACCTTAGTTAGTCACTTTTTGCCTAAACAAAGTCACTTATAAACAACCATCAGTCGCTTCCTGTCTAAAGCAGTTCACCTTTGAACAACAGTCTATCACCTTTGGCCTAATTTGCATCGCTTCCGATCAGCAGTAATTTGCTTTTGATCTAATATTAATCACCTGTGAAAAATTAGATCACCTCTGGTTAACACTGTGACCTGCTGTCAGAACCTAAATCAATTCACATTTGAGCTATCATCAATCACCTTTGGAATTTTCTGAGTCACATATGAGCTATTACCTGTCTCCTGTAGTTAAATACCTACAAATCTTAGTGCCTCAGTTGAATTAGCCACAAATCTAGCTTGCTTAGCTTCAGCATTAGCTTTCAGACCTGTCTCCAATCATTAGTAGATACCTGGACTTTGTCTCCTGATTTGAGCTTACCAATCAAATCACAATTCATGATCTTTTCATCTTTTTGAGATCCCAACTAGCAAAACCAAACATCAAACCAATCATTTCAATCGATCAGCAAACATCATCTTCTAGCTTTAGCTTCAGCAACTTAGCAACTTTTAGCAAACAACATTTCCCTTGAGTGTGTGAGCTATTCTCTAGGGAAAACTAGCCAACAACAAATCAACCAAACAAATCAGCAACCAACAAGCAAAACAACCAACAACAAAGCAACCAACCAGCAAACTATCATCTTTTGGGTCTCAAAAACTTTGACGAGCTAAACTTTAGTTTTCATCATCAACATCATGCATCAAACTAGAAGTCAATATAGAGTTGAAATGGAAGCCAAATTGCAAGCTGAGATGCAACAATTTAGATCAACACCTCTTAAGGACACAACTCAATTTACGACTAGTATGCCTCCTCATATGTTTACACCTCAAGGATATACCATTGGAGAATCATCTTCACAACAAATGCAACCTCAAATAGCTTGGAGACTTTTGAAGAACAATCTCAAGATGACTCATCAGAATTTTGGGATACCCATGTGTGGGATCAAGTTGAGAGACTTATTATATCTAAGCCTAATCACTACTTCTTGCAACTTGCTCGCATGGGCACTAAACTACCAAAAGATTTTGACATATCTGCCATTAAAGAGCAAGATCCAAACACTTCCGTTGTTATTGCAAAGGTACCATCCACTATCATCACACCATCCCCCACCATATTACAAGCTCTATCTTCTACCACATCTCTTTCATTACCTATTGTTACTTCATTTGATCTACCACGCTTGGAGCACACTTTAGAACCTTTGATAATGCCAACCAATGTGCTCCCTCTCATGTGACAAAATATGAACATTCCACCTTTTCATGTTCCTTAACATACTCCTCCTCCTACCATGACCGTTTCCATGCCTCAAGTAACACAAACTGTCCATGTGGCCCAAGCACAACCTTCTCAAACATCACAAGCTATTTCCATATCCCATAGTGTGCAAGCCTCCCAAACTATACCAACAACACCAATAGTCCAAGCCTCACAACCATCACAATCTGCCATATCCCATATGAATACCATATCTCATATACCAACTGCTAATATGCTTTCCACCATCTCTACTAATCCCTCCACTACACCATATAATCCCAATGTTAGTCTTATTGATATGAGTGACCCTCCTACCGTTTATCAAGCCAATCCTAGCTCTACGGTCACTTATGTTGAACAACTTACATCCATTCCATCATATTCTTCTAATCCTTCACACACCATCAATCCATCTTATGCTACCCAAGGCTTGCCTATTGTCACCCAACACATGACACGTACCAATCCTCATGTTGTCCAAAATACAAACCCAAGTGTCCATCCTTCTTTCGTATCTACCAATCCTTCCATCACTTACCATGTCACAAATCCAACTCCAACTTCTCAACCATTCACTAGTGTCAATCCATCTTCCACTTCCCATGTGATGCCAAATCTTGGTGCCAATTCGTCCCAATATACCCAATCACCACTTGTGCCTCAAGGACAGCAATCCTTAAACACATATGTGTCACATACCAATCATTTGACATATATTGTGAGTACGCAACCTCAACAAATGGTCATGGCTTCATATATACCACAACAGCAACCTCAATATACACCATACCATGTTTCACCCCCTTTGCAACAACAGCAATTATCTTCAGCGGATGTTCAACAAATGATCAATCAAGTGGTAGGACAAGGCAACAAGACATTTTCTCTCGAAAACATATGTGCTTATCCATTTAACAAATCTCTTCATATGATACCTTTTCTACCACACTTTGAAATTCGACAATTTGACAAGTACAAAGGAAAAGGAAATCCGAAAGACCACCTTAGAGCATTCTTTGTGGTATGTCTCGATGTTGCTTATGACAATAAATATCTTTTGAGACTATTTCCTCAAAGCTTAGCAGGACAAGCTCTTGAATGGTTCTCTCATTTACCTCTGGGAATTAAGTCTTTTTCAGAGTTAGCCAATAAGTTTCGATCACACTTCGCTTTTAACATTGAACATGAGGTAAACATGAATGACCTTGTCAACAATAAACAATGCAACGGTGAAACCTTTTCTTTATTTACTCAATGATGGCATAATATGGCTAGCAAATTATCATGGGAAATACCTAAGAAACAATAGCTTGATATCTTTGTTCAAAATCTTCATCCTGATCTGTCATTCCAACTACAACTACAAAGTGCTAGCACCTTTGATGAACTTGTTTCCAAAGGAACCATCATTGAATGAGCTTTAATTGCTAAAGGAACTATCAAGATCTTTCGTGATAACAAAGACTATCCTCAAAACTCCAACGATAAGTCTCACTTTTGGAACAAAAATAAGAATGTTGTCAACAATGTTGTTATAGATGCAAAGAACATCCAAACTATGAAAGCTCCCATCAACATCCAAGCTGCTTCTACAACAATGCAACCCTGTCAACGAATGCGACAATGCCAAACTTCTAATCCGCGTCGACAATTTACACCATTAGCAGAACCTATGGAAGTTATCTTTCGAAAGCTTCTCCAAGTGGGCGACATTATGTTATCAGATGCACCGCCCAATGGTGAACCACTCTTCAAAGCTCCTTAGTGCAAAGAAAATGAGTATTGTGTTTACCATCGAGTTAAAGGACACAAAACAAATGGTTGTATGCGCTTAAAACATGTCATCCAAGATTGCATCGATCAAGGTTTAATCAAGGTCACACCTTTAGCAACTCAACCTGTACAACAATCAACATCGAACTATGATCTAGAGACTTTCAAGAATCCACTTCCATCTCGTGACAAAACAAGTAACCCTCATGTCAGGAATGTCATCCAGTACAACTATGAATCGTCTACCATTGGTTGCATTGACCATGCTTGCATTTCCACCATTGCTATCCAAGGCAAAGCACCTAATTGTGTTGTAACCACTCGAAGAGGTCGAGTCACCATTCAAGGAGCACCTGTCCATCCTTCTCGACCCCTCTCTAACTATAATATCTTGGATCACCTTGGCAAAACACCCGCGCACATATCCATTCTTAAGTTGCTTCGCATATCCCCTGCTCATAAAGCTATCCTTGACAAAGCTTTACAAGAATCTTCGGTGCCTAATGATATTGATCTCTCACAATTCCAATCTATGGTCGCTAGCATTGTAGCCCCTTGTCATTTAACCTTTTCTAACAAAGATCTTCAGCCCTCAATTCATCCTTCACACAACAAAGCCCTCCACATTGAAGTATTTGTTAAACAACGCCGTATCAAATGAATTTTGGTAGATGGTGGAGCTGGTCTTAATATATGTTCTTTGAAATTAATAAAACAATTGGGATATTCTGAGCAAAATGTTGACACCTCTAAGGTTATTACTATTAGAGCCTATGATGATGTCGAGAGAGATACTGAAGGAATTATTTTCTTGCCTATCCAAGTTGGGCCGGTCACCACAGAAACCCATTGTCAAGTTCTTGATATTGACATTCCTTATAATATAACCCTTGGTCGTCCATGGATACATGCCCTCAAGGTAGTTCCTTCTACATATCATCAATGTCTTAAATTTCCACATAATGGTGTTGAGATTACTATCCAAGCTGATCCCAATCCATTTGAGTTTTGTCGTGCCTTTCAAGCTAAATATCAAAGTCTGAACCGCATTCCTATCAACACCCAGGCATATCCATCTTCATCCTATGTAGACCCATCCAACCTACTCAAGCCATCATCTAGCAAAGCCGCCTCCAACCTCCATATCAAGTACACTGAACATGGCCCTGGTGAGTACACACTGCAAGAATCTTGTTGTATTGGCACCCTTCCATTGTCTCCTAAATCCTATGGCAAACCTTCTACACCCAAATCAACTTCATCCCCCGCTGTCATCAAAGATCCCCCCACAATATTCATTAAAGGCAGATTCCTGGATGATGAAGACATTGATGATATAGGCTCTTGGATATGCTTTGATGAAAATGACCAAGTCCAACTTGAAGTCGAGAGATACAACAATGGGTTTCGCATCATAAAGAACATGGGCTACAAAGGACATGGTGGATCGGGATCACAAGAACAAGGGCCTACAGAACCCATTATTGTGTTTAAGAAGTTTAATAAGTAAGGCCTGTTGGATCTAGGGCATACAACTGAGAGGGGGGGGGTGAATCAGTTGTATAAAACTTCTTCTTTTAAACACTTGATTCTTGTTGTTAGTTAGCAGCATATCAATTAATCATCCATGAAAGCATGATACATAAACACAAGAGCAGATAAGCATCAACACATTGAACACCAAGATTTTGACGTGGAAAACCCGGTTAAGGGAAAAACCACGGGGTGATTAACCCAAGAATTATTCTCTGTTAGAAGAATAAAGAAAAATGAATGGCACATGTCAATTAGGGCTCACTGCCCGAGCACACTGCTCACAAAGAGGCCCACTGCCTACAAGGAGACACACTGTCTACAAAGTGATAAAAATCACAGTCTTGAACTGGAGAATGACATCTCTACCATGTCCGGATCAGTTCCAATTAAGCCCAAAACTTCTGCTCTGCCTTTCGCACTTCCCTTCACTATGCCACACTCATCCACAAAAACCACACTTTGAAATGAACTCACAAACTGTTATTTATACAAGACATCAACTTAGGAACAAACATCTAAGTCGGCAAGCAACCATAAGAGTATCCGCAAGATGAATAACACATCCGGTCGGCCACCACAAGAACATTCGCAGGATGAACAACTCATCCGGTCGGCTAAACAGAGCAAGAACTTCATCCGGAAGAATAACTTCAATTCCGGGCTCTACCATCAATGCGGACCAACAACACAACCTAAACATGATCCAAGAACCTTCACAAGCCTGTCTGAATGACCGGATACATCCGCACTTCCTTTACTTACTGGAATCTCTTGTCTTCCTCATCCGGAACTTCAAGAACACAGTCTGTCGCCACTGTCATAATGCAAGAGGTACTTCCGGACCTTCAGATCATACACAAATCAGGATGACACATCACAAGGACATCCGAAACACTCCTTCCAATCCGCAGATTAGGATAATACAATTTCGGACCTCACCGGACCTTTTTGTGATCCTCTGTCACCTCTGGATACTTGCCGGAACCGGTTCTATACCGACAGCCACAACTCCTTCAGATCTTCATGCGGACCTCTGAAATCTTAACTGAAGCATCTCAAGACTCATATCTACTAACCCTTTAATCCGCATCCTCCGGTTCTCATCCTATACAGTACATTTGCCTTCTTCTCATCACTGTTCTTCACTGTTCCTGATTGAGGCTAATTTTCTCAATATCCTCAGCACACAGCTCATCAAATCCTTCTTATCAATGCAATATGAGTATGTTGACATCAATGACAACACTGGCTCACCTCATACTTGCAACAATCTCCCCCTTTGTCATTGATGGCAACATATGATGTGAAAAACCATTAAGACAAGAACTTCAACTTTTCACATGTCTTCTCTTCCTTTACTGCTCCCCCTTTGATCATCAACCACTTGTTTTTCACATGTCTTCTCTCCCCCTTTGACATCAATGGCAAAGGGCTCATACTTGCAATTCTTATACATCAGAATCATACCAGCTGCTCCCCCTTAGTTGCAACTCCCCATCAGTCCGGATCACAAGATATGACTGTGATTGCCACCGGACTGATGCACATCAGTGCATCTTAGTTCATCACCGGAGGGGCCATGACCCCTAACTTCTCCCGGAGATATTCAAAAGAGTCCTTGGGAAGAGGTTTTGTAAAGATATCTGCAATCTGATCCTTGGAGGGAACATACTCCAATCTGACTTCTTCCTTGTTTACTTGTTCTCTCAAAAAGTGAAATTTGATAGATATGTGCTTAGTCTTAGAATGCAATACCGGATTCTTGGAAATATTAATTGCACTTGAATTATCACAGAAAATTGTGATAGGCTCCTCATATTCAACTTTGATGTCTCTTAGCATCTGCTTCATCCATAAGATTTGAGTGCAACTACCTGCTGCTGCAATGTATTCTGCTTCAGTTGTAGACAGAGATATTGCATCTTGTTTCTTGCTTAGCCAAGAAACCAATCTCTTTCCCAAAAAGAATGCTCCACCACTAGTGCTTTTCCGGTCATCCACATCTCCTGCCCAATCTGCATCTGTGTAAGCATGAAGAGAGAAATCCGGATCTCTAGGGTACCATAGACCATACTCAACTGTTCCTTTCAAGTACCTAAAAATTCTTTTGATTGCCATAACATGAGATTCTCTAGGATCAGCCTGGAATCTTGCCACAAGACCAACAGCCTGCATTATATCTGGTCTAGTTTGAGTGAGATACAACAATCCACCAATCATTGATCTATACTTTGTCTGATCTGCCTTTGGAGAATCATCATCTTTGCTTAACTTACATCCGGTTGCCATAGGAGTGTTCATTGGCTTTGAGTCTTCCATACCAAATTTCCTTAACAATTCTTTCACATATTTGGTCTGAGAAATGAAGATCCCTTCTTTTGTTTGAGCAATTTGCAGACCCAAGAAGAAATTCATTTCACCAAGCATAGACATTTCAAACTCACTTTTCATCTGATTTGCAAAAGTTTTGCACATACTATCTCTTCCTCCAAAAATGATATCATCCACAAACACTTCAACAATCAAAATGTTTTCATGATCAATTTTGAAATATAAGTTACTGTCAGCAGTACCTTTGTTGAATCCAATCTGCACAAGATGCTTATCCAACCTTTCATACCATACTCTTGGGGCTTGCTTCAATCCATACAAAGCTTTCTTCAACTTGCAGACCATATCATCATTATCAGACAATTGAAATCCATCCAGTTGTTCAATGTAGACTTCTTCTTCCAGATCACCATTTAGGAAGGCAGACTTGACATCCATCTGATATACCTTGAAGTCTTTGAAGGCAGCAAATGCAAGAAGTAATCTGACTGCTTCAATTCTTGCCACCGGAGCAAAAGTCTCTTCAAAGTCAATTCCTTCTATTTGAGAGTAGCCTTTGCAGACCAATCTAGCTTTGTTTCTGATTACTTCACCAGCTTCATTTAGTTTGTTCCGGAAGACCCACTTGGTTCCAATTACATTCCTGTCTCTAGGTCTGGGAACAAGATCCCAAGTATGATTTTTCTCAATTTGCATCAATTCATCTTCCATTGCTTTGGTCCAGTTTTCATCATTGCAGGCTTCATTTATTGTTTTAGGTTCAATCTTTGAAATCAGACAGCATTCATCCTAATTTTGAGCAATATTCCTTCTAGTTTGTACACCTTTGCTTCTGTCACCTATGATCTGATCTTCAGAGTGGTTCAGTCTTACATACCTTGGAATTTTGGGAGTATCCAGCACTGTTGTTTCTTGATCAGGCTCATTCAAACCTATCTCTTCTTCCTGATTTACCGGATCAGGCTGACTCTGTCTCACCGGAGAGGATTGAGTTCCTTGAACACTGTCTTGGTCATCTTCATCAAGCTCATAAAATCTTGAAGGTTTCTTAATTCCTTCATCAACTTTCACATTGGTGCTTTCTATCATCTTCCTCAATCTCTTATTGTAACACTGGTATGCTTTGCTTTGAGTGGAGTAGCCCAAGAAAATTCCCTCATCACTTCTAGCATCAAACTTTCCTAGATCTTCATCTCTTTTAATATAACACTTGCTACCAAATACTCTGAAAGATTTCACAGTAGGAGTGATGCCAAACCAAAGTTCATAGGGGGTCTTACTGGTGTTGTTTCTGATTTGAACTCGATTTAGAGTGTAGACTGCGGTGCTGATAGCTTCTTTCCAAAACATTTGAGGAACATTTGCTTCCAACATCATTGTCCTAGCAGCTTCCTGGATGGTCCGGTTCTTTCTCTCAACTACTCCATTCTGCTGTGGAGTCTTAGGAGCAGACAACTGTCTCCTTATACCCTGTTCTCACAAAAGTCAATGAATTCACCAGATGTAAATTCACCACCTCTATCAGACCTTAGACACTGTAGTTTCAATCCGGTTTGATTCTCCACCATAGCTTTGAAGATTTTGAACTTCTCAAAAGCTTCTGATTTTTCTTTTAGAAAGGTAACCCACATCATCCGGGAATGATCATCAATTAACAACATGAAATATCTATCACCTTGCAGACTCTTGATTCTTGTCGGACCACATAGATCAGTATGTACTAATTCCAACAATCCGGTAGAAGACTGATCTTTGCTTTTGAAAGAGACTCTGCTTTGTTTACCTAACTGACATTCTTTACACACACTATTTGTAGGTTTCATCAATTTTGGAAGATCTCTCACAGCCTGAGTATTGCTTATCTTGATGATGTTATCAAAATTTACATGACAAATTCTTCTATGCCATAACCAACTCTGATCAATTTGAACAAACAAACAACTTTTATTTGAACCAACCAGATGAAAGATATTACCTTTTGTCTGAGTACCGGATGCAATTTCAGTTCCGGAGCTTGTAAAGATTCTGCATTTTCCATTCTTGAACCGGAGATCATAGCCTTTGTCCACTAACTGACCAACACTAAGAAGATTGTGCTTCAATCCTTCAACATACAGTACATTACCTGTTTTGCTCTTACCATCAAAGGAAATAGTTCCCCTACCTCTGATTCTGCCAGCAGAATTGTCACCAAACTTTACCATTCCTCCTTCATATCTTTCCAAATCTAAGAACTTATTCTTGTCACCAGTCATATGGTGAGAACATCCACTGTCAATAACCCAATCATCCTTTTCTTCCACTTGAGCAGCCAAAGCTTTTTCAACAACTTTGTGATTGACAGATTCAGAGAGTATTGAATCTTCTTCCTTGATGGCAATAAACACCCACTCATTTCCGGATTTGCTTCCTAGTTCTGATTCATCATCTGTTACTCCTTCATTGTCATCTTCTTCATGAACATAATAGCAATTCTTTTGAAACCTTTGTCTGTTATTATTAGACCTTGCAGATCTTTCCGGACATCTTGAAGCAAAATGACCAATCTTATTGCAGTTGAAACACTTAAAGGGTAGTTTTCCTTCATACTTACCGGATCCTCTTGGCAGTCTCTTTGCAATGAGGGCTTCAAGTTGAGCTGTTTCTGCTTCTTCTTCTTCCATGTCTCTTCTTGCTTGATCATACCATGACATCTTCCTTGATGAGTTTTCTCCCGGATCAAATCTCTGCTTGCCTTTCACATAGGCACTGGCTTTGAAGGCAGATTCAGTCTTGGGAGGATCATCTCCAAACTCAGTCATTTCAAATGCAGCTAGTTTGCCAGCCAGTTGTTCTCTTGTGACAGTTGTGTGGGCTCTGAATTCATCAATGGCAGCAACCTTGATTTTGTAGGCAGCAGGAAGGGACCTTAGGATCTTGCAGACAATCTCATTTTCATCTAAAGTTCCACCAGCATTTCTGATTCCACATACCAGCTCATTCACTCTTGGCATAAAGGTAGTGATGTTTTCATCATCTCTCATTTTCAATCTTTCAAATTTCCCTTTCAGACTTTGCAACCTTGCACTTTTGACAAACTCATCTCCTTCATACAGAAGTTCCAGTTTAGTCAGGATCTCATATGCAGTTGGTAGGTCAATAACATTCGAGAGATCTGAGTCATTCAATGCGCTTAGAAGAGCTTCCTTGGTCCGCAGATTGTTTTCAGCTTCTGTGATTTCATTCAGAGTTGTCGGACCACCTTGTGGAGGTACATATGGTTTTGAAACCATAGCCAAGTATGCTTTTCCCATACATTCCAAGTGACACTTCATGCGACCTTTCCAGAGAGTGAAGTTGGTTCCATCGAACTTCAGACTATCCTTCTTGTATGACGACATCCTGGATCTCCTCAAGCGGTTAAGCTCCTATCAGAGGAACTTAGCTCTGATACCAATTGTTGGATCTAGGGCATACAACTGAGAGGGGGGGGTGAATCAGTTGTATAAAACTTCTTCTTCTTTTAAACACTTGATTCTTGTTGTTAGTTAGCAGCATATCAATTAATCATCCATGAAAGCATGATACATAAACACAAGAGCAGATAAGCATCAACACATTGAACACCAAGATTTTGACGTGGAAAACCCGGTTAAGGGAAAAACCACGGGGTGATTAACCCAAGAATTATTCTCTGTTAGAAGAATAAAGAAAAATGAATGGCACATGCCAATTAGGGCTCACTGCCCGAGCACACTGCTCACAAAGAGGCCCACTGCCTACAAGGAGACACATTGTCTACAAAGTGATAAAAATCACAGTCTTGAACTAGAGAATGACATCTCTACCATGTCCGGATCAGTTCCAATTAAGCCCAAAACTTCTACTCTGCCTTTCGCACTTCCCTTCACTATGCCACACTCATCCACAAAAACCACACTTTGAAATGAACTCACAAACCGTTATTTATACAAGACATCGACTTAGGAACAAACATCTAAGTCGGCAAGCAACCATAAGAGTATCCGCAAGATGAATAACACATCCGGTCGGCCACCACAAGAACATTCGCAGGATGAACAACTCATCCGGTCGGCTAAACAGAGCAAGAACTTCATCCGGAAGAATAACTTCAATTCCGGGCTCTACCATCAATGCGGACCAACAACACAACCTAAACATGATCCAAGAACCTTCACAAGCCTGTCTGAATGACCGGATACATCCGCACTTCCTCTACTTACTGGAATCTCTTGTCTTCCTCATTCGGAACTTCAAGAACACAGTCTGTCGCCACTGTCATAATGCAAGAGGTACTTCCGGACCTTCAGATCATACACAAATCAGGATGACACATCACAAGGACATCTGAAACACTCCTTCCAATCCGCAGATTAGGATAATACAATTCCGGACCTCACCGGACCTTTTTGTGATCCTCTGTCACCTCTGGATACTTGCCGGAACCGGTTCTATACCGACAGCCACAACTCCTTCAGATCTTCATGCGGACCTCTAAAATCTTAACTGAAGCATCTCAAGACTCATATCTACTAACCCTTTAATCCGCATCCTCCGGTTCTCATCCTATACAGTACATTTGCCTTCTTCTCATCACTGTTCTTCACTGTTCCTGACTGAGGCTAATTTTCTCAATATCCTCAGCACACAGCTCATCAAATCCTTCTTATCAATGCAATATGAGTATGTTGACATCAATGACAACACTGGCTCACCTCATACTTGCAACAAGGCCTTGGTTATCAGTCGGAGGTACCGCGACTCAAAGACATTAAGTGTATTTTTGATACTAACGCTGGACCTTCCTCAGCAGGAGAGACTTCCAATTCAGATACTATTGATGACTCCCCCTTTCACATTACCAACCTTTTCCAAGAACACTCCATCTTCATGATCTATGTAGCCTCCTCTAGCCATAACAAATTATCCTCCATTAACCTTTCACTCGTATATCCTGACCTCGTCGATTGGGACCAATAGGGGGCACCGATATTAGATACATTTGAAAATGATGAAGCTATTGCAGAATTTATGGGCTTGCGACAAGCCATTCCATTGGGTGATCACAAAGCAAGTTTCATGATGGACTTACCTAAACTAGCATATTTTGGCAGAAGTATTAAATCCTTCAGTCGTAAAATTGAAATAAACAAAATCAAACAAAATAGGTCACTAGGTGAAAACTGAAAGGTGCCTCTTGACCGTGAAAAAGTAAAAATAAAGGACATATCCGAAGGTGAAAACCTCTTCGAGGTGCCCGAGGATGGAGGATTTGATCTTCCTGTTGTCACTGATTATCATGAGAAATCAACTGTGCTAGTTGAACAATCACAAGACATGAAATTGGGTACAGAGTAGAATCCAAAGATTACCTTTTTGGCAGCATCACTATCAAAGCAAGAAAGAAGTGACTTCATAGCATTTTTTCTCAGAAGAGCTATAAATTTTGCATGGACTTATGCTGACATGTTGGGTCTAGATCCATCACTTGTGGTTCATCATCTAGTAGTATCTCCTAATGCAAAAGATTTCAAACAAAAATTGTGCAAAATGCATCCACGGGTAGCTTTATTGGTCAAGGAAGAGATTCAAAAACTGTTAGAAGCAAAGTTCATAAAGTCTATTGATTATCTAGAATGGGTTTCAAATTTGGTACCTGTAGCAAAACCTGATGGATGAGTTCGTTGTTGCACAGACTTTAGAGATCTTAACAAAGCATGTCCTAAGGATGACTTTCCACTACCAAGCATAGACAACATAGTAGATCTTACAGCCGGACATGAAATGCTATCTTTGATGGATGGATTTTTAGGGTATAATCAAATCAGAATAGGAGAGGAAGATCAAGATAAAACATCCTTTATTTGTCCATGGGGCACATATTGCTAGGTTGTAATGCCTTTTGGTCTCAAGAATGCTAGAGCTACTTATCAATGAGCCATGACAGTTATTTTTCATGACCTTTTCCATACTATCATGGAAGATTATGTTGATGACATCCTAGGAAAATCTAAGACAAGAGAAGGACATCTACAGGTATTAGTACAAATCTTTGATCGATTAGAAAAATATCAAGTCAGACTGAACCTAAAGAAATGTGTATTTGGTGTAACATCTGGAAAACTATTGGGATACATTATGTCTCGACAAGGGATAGAAGTGGACCCAGCTAAGGTAAAAGATATCATGGAAATGCCTCCACCAACAAATCTCAAGCAGCTCCGCAATTTACAAGGCAGGCTACAATCCATCCGTAGATTTATCTCACAACTAGTAGGTAAATGTCATCCTTTTCAGCATCTTCTTCGTAAGGGTGAACCTTTTAAGTGGGATGAAAAGTGTCAACAAGCTTTTGATAAAATAAAGGAATATCTGGCAACACCTCTTGTGTTAGTACCTCCTGTACTTGATCATCCATTATTGCTCTACATATCATCCACAACAACAGCATTGGGTGCCCTTCTAGCTCAACATGACAATTCAAGAAAAGAACAAGCCATCTACTACATCAGTAGAACTCTTGTGGGTTATGAACTCAATTATTCATCTATGGAAACAGCATGCTTAGCATTAGTGTTTTCTTCCCAAAAGTTGTGACACTACATGCTGAACCAAACAACAAAGCTCATATCTAATGTGGATCCACTCAAATATCTTCTTTCTAAAGCAATTCTCATAGGAAGATTAGCAAAATGGGTTATGATCTTAAGTGAATTCGACATACAATATGTGGATCGAAAAGCCATTAAAGGACAAGTCATCGCTAATCAATTAGTTGTAGCACCCATCACAGATATTCATCCAATATATCCAGAATTCCCTAATGAAGGATTGTTCAATTTAATTTCTCCAACATGGTGGTAGCTATATTTTGATGGATCATATACACAACATGGATCAGGAGCAGGCATCTTCTTTGTTACCCCTCAAGGAGATTGTATACCCAAATCATATAGAATTGCATTTCCATGTACCAACAACATAGCAGAGTATGAAGGTTTAATCACAGGATTGCGCATGGCAGTACAATGGGCTATCAAATAGTTACAAGTCTTTGGTGATTCTCAACTAGTTATCAGACAGGTTTTAGATGAATATCAAACAAAAGATGAGAAGCTTCTTCCATATAAGCTAATGGTTGATGATTTCAAGAAGTATTTTGATAATATTACTTTTGAACAAATCCCAAGACTACAGAACAGAGTAGCAGATGCCATGGCCATGATTGGGTCTCTTCTAGACATGCCATCTAATACACATAAATGTGAGTTTTTGGTCGAACAGCTTTTGATTCCAGCATTTGAAGTTCCACAGTCTGAGCTTATCTGTGACATTGTTGGTCCCAATTCGCTGTGGTACAAGGATTTATACAAGTATCTCCATAATCAAACCTTTCCACTTCAACTATCTAACAACCAACGCAAAACTTTTATCCGTCGAGCCTCTTGTTACACTATCTTGGGAGACACTCTTTATCGCCGAAGTCTTGATGGTATCCTTCTTAGATGTCTCAATTCTGAGGCAGCAAAAGTGGCCTTATGTGATGTACATGAGGGTGTCTACAGCTCACATTCCGTTGGCCCTCGCCTTGTTAAGAAACTTCTACAAGCAAGATACTATTGGCCAATCATGGAAAAAGATGCACAGTAATTTGCAAAGAGATCTCTACAATGTCAAAAACATGGAGATTTAATACACGCACTAGCACATGAACTTCAGCCTATCATTACTCCATGGCCCTTTTCACAGTGGGGTCTTGATCTCATAGGTAAAATCCATCCTACTTCATCCAATGGTCATAAGTTCATTATCACCACCACTAAATATTTCACAAAGTGGGTGGAAGCCATACCAATGACCTATATCACAGGCAAGCAAATATCTAAGTTTATTTTACACTATATCATTTGCCGTTATGGAGTTCCTCAAGCTATTGTCACAAATAATGGTTGTCCCTTCAAGAATCAAGTCGTCAGAGATCTTGGCAACAAGTTCCATATCCAACATCGGTTCTCTACCCCTTACTATCCTCAAAGCAATGGCTAAGTTGAAGCTTCTAATAAAACAATCATCAAAATCCTCAAAAAGATGGTTAATGAAGCTGGTAGGATTGGCATCTACAACTCCATCCTACATTATGGGCATATAGAACAAGTATTAGAACTCCCACTGGAGCCACACCCTATGCTCTTGTGTATGGTACTGAAGCTATTTTACCTATTGAGGTTGAGATCCCCTCACTGCGAATATCTCTACAGCATACTATCTCAGAGGAAGAATATCGAGTATCTAGACTCCATGATCTTGAGCTTCTAGACGAATGGCATCTTACAGCACTCAACCATCTCCAAGTCTATCAAAACCGTCTACGCTGCAGCTACAACAAAAAAATTAGAGAACGCAGATTTCAAGTTGGAGATCTTGTCCTTAAAGAAAATCAAAGGACTCAATAACACCGTGAGAAACAGGGCAAGTTTGAACCAAATTGGCTTGGTCCTTTCATCATCACAACAGTTTATGGATCACGTGCATACACACTCTCAACACCTGAAGGCATTCCCTTGGATGAACCAGTCAACAGCATTCATCTCAAGAAGTTTTATCCTTGAATCTCAGCTATCCTAAAAAAAAATCCATCCAACAGTGAAAACCACTTTGTAGCACTTTGGATAACAAAAAAATAATAAAAGATAAATAATCCGTCCTCTAGTGAAAACCTGGTAAACAGGCGCCTTGGATAAATACCATAGTGAAAACCTGGCAAACAGGTGCTATGTGTAGTAACCAGCTTCCATCATCTGCTTGGTTTGTTTGATCATCACTCTTCCTACCATATTTCTCCATCCTATCCTATATAGTCCATATCATAATCCACATCTCATCGTACTAAACAGCTTTTCCATCTTCACCTTTGTCAATGCTAGCTATCATACTTGAGACATTGTTGCGGTAACTATTTCTTTTGGCACCCTAGTATCTTGACTGCACGCATTCTTCTGCATTGTCACTTCTTCACAATAAACCTCATCCTGTACTGGGGGCATTTGTTGAGTCTTATTTGGAAATGGATACCGCTATCTCTAGCTCATAACACATCAAACACTTTAGCTCTCAACACAGCAAACTTTCAACTTCAACCATAGCATTCATCCAATGACAAACATGGCCCAACATTTTGTAACCAGGATTCACATCTTTACCATCAATTCACGTTCATTCGACCATCGCAAAACATTGCTAACGCAAGCATCCAAGAAACCATTGTAATAAGTAAGAACTACATCCCAGCTTTATCGTTAAAGCCTTGATCCTGTGGATATAGGGTATGTAGGCAATCAGAGATGCAAAGGAAGCACTCTGATTTAGGCTAAGACGATAGCCCCTTCTCTTCAATCATTAATCTTTCATCTTTCTTCTAATCATCCTTCAATCTTTCATCTCACATTCTTCTATCTTTTATCACATACATCATCAATAAAACCTAGAACTACATATTCATCATGTCTCATATTCATCGTAAATATGCTTTGATCCCGTGGATACAGGGTATGTAGGCAGTCTGGAATATGAAGGAAGTTTCCATACTCAAGCACAGATGATCCACCCCATCTTCTTCATCTTCTTTCATCTTCCATCTTCTTCCCTTTGATTAGCTCAAGAGGGAACCAAATTATATGTATACTAAAATCTCAAGCACCTCAACCAATCAAGAATAAGCCAGAAGCTATTTGTCCGCATGCCTTAAGCCAACATTTGCTATAGCAGTTTATCAACATCTTTAGCCTTCAACAGGATGCAGCTTTCCTCTCAACAAGGTGCCAGTTTAAATCCATCTAAGAGCACCTCAATTTGGCAAGAGAATGTGATGACAATAGCTTTTGTTTTATCTTTTGATTTATCCTTTGTCCCTTTTCTATGCCTAATCAAGACTGTCTTAATCTATCTATATCTTGGTATGTTGTGATGAAGTAAGGAATGGGGCATGGTCATATTGCTTTCATATGTTGTGTTTGCGGGATGATCTTACTCTCTTCCTATGCGTATTGGTATCTTGTATGTGTTGGGATTAGCATCTTACATATCAATATCTCTATCATCTAAGAAGGTAAACAGTCTCTTCTGTGCTTGAGACTATTCTATGTCAAGACTAGCACTATACATATAACCAACAAGCTATCACTATGTGTAGTGGAGATAAGCTCAAACCATTGCTTGTAGCGTCAAATTCCATCTCACAACACTAGTTGTTATTCATATCTTGTGCATGTTGGCTCAACATCTTGACCTCATGTATTCAGACAAGATTGTAACATCCTAGTTCCGCATTGGATATCTCGACACCTTGGTCTTCTATACCCTGGTGCATAACATCCACATGCTATATCAAACATAAGGATTGCATTTCTTTTTCATTTTTGAGCAATTACTTAAAAATCTGCCCATCACATCATCTATCCATTCTATTATTCGCCTATATAATTCTCAGCCAAGATCAATCCTTTCCATCATCCTTTCATTCATATTTCTTATCCTGCAAAACAAGTGTGTTAGACATACATAATTCCATCATATATCATCTCATTACCATCTATATATATGCATACATCCATACCATATCATTACCATTTACATATTTGCATACATTTCTATATCATTTGCATAAACATCCATACATAATCCATGAAAATACAAATACAACATGCATAACCATCATAATACCAACAGTACATCCATTACAACATCATATAGATCAACAATACTCCATCATATATATATACATGTGTCAATATACAAGTGTCTATATATACAAACTAAGCCATAAAGAATGTATGTACAATCGGCTCTAGGCCTCATCATGATACAATATACACAAGGCAGCCCTAGTGACTACTGGCAGCTCCCTCGCCCTGACCACCACCAATAGGTCCTACACCTGGCCCCTATCTCTCAGTGGCCCCATCACTGAGGCTACTGATCATGATCGACCTGACCTCCGTTAACCTGAAGCCCCTGACCTACTCCTGAAGCTAGGCTGCCTCTGCTCTGCTGGCACAGCCCCATAGTATAAGTCTCTATAGTACTCAGCCTCACCCTGTACTCTCCGTAGCTCTACCTATAGCTATGTCAATTGTGTGGCCAAGTACATCATAGCCCCATCTGTCCCTAGCACATTCACTACTCTATCTCGCTCACTAGTCATCCCCTATAGTTGTTGCACAGCCATATCTCTCTCAGCTCGCAAACCATCTCTCTTTGCTCTCATAGCCTGCACCTGCTACACAGTGATATCTCACTCTAGTCTCATCATTTGCTCACTCTATCTGGTTGCATCTCTCTCCCCTATCACCCTAGCAAGTGCACCATCATCCTGTCCATCCCCAGCCTACACTCTCAACTACAACTGAGCCTGGTATGTCTGAGCCTGAGCCCTAGCATGCCACAAGCCAATCACTGCCTGATGCCTATCTATCTCCACCCTCCTCAACCTCATCTGTACTCGCTTCCTCCATCTCCTCTCCTCTCTAATCCACCTCTGTAGCTACTGAATACCAACATCATCACCCACCAATATCTACCCCTGAGGCTGTGCTAGTATCTAAGGTTGTCCTAGCATCTATCCCTGCATCTGTATCCCTAGCGCTGCTGGCACAATAGCCTGCACTGGTGGAGCCTGTTGTCATCTCCTCCTAATTGGTCTCTCCATCCCAATCTCCCCTATCTCTCCAATGCTAGGCAATCGTGTCAGTCTAGCTGTCACACAGTATGCATCATAGTCTGGTAGCATGTCTAGATCTGTCGGACCATGTCCCCACTGCCATACAACTAGTTGTATCCCATCTCTCTCCACCAACGCCATGTCAACCACAACCTCTGGCCTCCAATCAAATACCTCTTGTCTAGTCTACCCAAAAATAGAATCAGCAACTGGTACTGCCTATGGCAACCGAACTGTCTCAAAACCCTCTCTGGAAAATAGTGCTCTATAATGTAAATGTCGCGTCCAAAAATGTATCTCGCCTGCCTAGCATAGACAAGCTCTGTATCCTCCTCCCATCTCTCACAACCTAGCCATGGCCTCCATACAAAGCTATCAACCTCATCTAATCTACTCCGCCAGTATACCACACCTTGACACTACTGGTATGTGAAAGCTCCTCTATACATCCTCGCATACGGCTCTCCTACTACTCTCGCCACCCATCCCTCTAGTCTCATAACTGGGATGTGCTCATAGGCCCATACATGCAAAACTGTCACCCCTGCTGACATGCTACCTCTGAACATATACGCGCAATCATGCAGGTAATGATAGAGCTATCCCAACACACCTCCGCCCATGCATATCTCATCTCATAGGAGAACATCTCCTCCATCACTATCCCCCATCCTACTGGAAAGCCTCTCGCTCGCCTATCTCCCACTAGCCATCTGATGATAGCCACTACAACTCACTACAGTCTATCACATAGCTCCTCCATCCTCGCCATAGGAATCTCTGAGCCCCCTACTCTAATGTCTGGTGTCCTGAATAATCACCTGAACGTAGCTAGACCCATATCAGGATCATAATCTACTCGGTCCCCATCTATCAGAATTCATAGAATCTGAAACACATCCTCTAGTGTAATCATAGCCTCTCCTGTCGACAACAAGAAAGAACTATGCTCACTCATCCATCCCTCCACCATCATTGTCATCAATCCTTGATGTGCCTGCACCAGCTCTAATCTCAATACATGCTCTAACCCTAGGATCTCTAGCACCAGCCGCTCCTCTACATCCAGTAATCTCACCAAATGCAAATCCCTAGGATGTGGCTCCCGTGATAACAAAGGTGGTAGTATATCCTGCAGCATTTCATTCATCATGTCAGTCCATTCCGCTACTTAAATGCTATCAAAATTTGATCATTTATTGTTATCCTAGCTTTCATCTATCATAAGTGGTTCAGTTTTCCATATACGTCTATCTTTTGATCAATAGTGACCTCTTTTACCATATGCACTTCTATCTTGCTCATATGCGACCTATTCTGCATATGTGATCACTGTTGGACTACATGCGAGCTCTATTTCTCTATGTGCATCACCTTAGCCTATAAGCGAGCTATCTACCATATGCGAGCACTTTTTCTTTCTATGCAAGCTTCACCCCTATATGCACCTATTGTTTGCCCATAAGCAACCCGTTTATATCTATATGCACATTTAGCCTATATCTTTGCTAGCCAATTGGAAGCGATCTAGTTTTCCTATATGCGACCAAGCCATGCCTAAACACGATCTAAACTACCCTAAGCGACCTATTTTTCTACCTAAGCGACCTGAATTGCCTATCCTAAGACGTAGTCGCTTCTGGTGAAGTGTGTGCATTTATGACGCTTCTAGCCTATCAAAATCACACTTTTAGCCAAATTTTTGATACATACCAGTACATCTAATCCCTCTAGTCGTCCATGTGTCCTCACTCGCTCAGCACGATGATCTCTACGTGGAATCACCATCCTGATAGCTCTCCAACTCCCGTCGCACACCAACTCTAAGGAGCTCTCAATCTCTATAGTTTTCTAAGCAAAAATGAGCCTATTTGCCATTGCAGAACCTACTTAAAGCCCTATTCAACCCTAATTCTTCTATGCTCAAGCCTATTTTCTTCTACATCATCCCATTTTCTCCCACCCAACCCCCGTTTTCTTTGTGTCCACCTTACATCCTAGCTTTTCTTCTATCACGAGCCAACCCAACCCTTCCTAGTTAGCCTGGCTTACCTCTCGAGGGGGCATCACCTGCTAGTTACACTGGGGCATAACCTTGTTTTTCGAATGCATATCGTATCTTTTTTGACACAATGCTCTATCGAACATTGTATCAAAGAGGGGCAAAATGTAGACACCCAAAATTGACCCATTATCATTAACATTCAAATATCACATTATCACATCATCTGCATTTGTCTAACACACTTGAGAAATTTCCCTAACACAAATAGCTAATGAATTAATTAAATAAATTCTAATTTATTTAATTAATTCATTAGCTATTTCCTCTAAGCTATAATTAAACAATCTTTAATTATTTAATTATCTTCATTCTATCTATTTTTAATTAAATAAATCTTATTTATTGAATTAAAAATTCCTTTCATAAGCCCACTTTCCAATTGATTAAATAAATCTTATTTATTTAATTAATTTATATTATCATTTATCTCATGAGCCAACATGTGTGCCTCTTTCATTTAAAAAGATAAGTGGTACTACATCTTTTATTTAATATCTTTCACATGTAGTACATTTTATGTACACAAGCACACATAAGCCCTATCTTCTCTCCACTTGTCATCTTCACATTCATCTATGTCTATCTTTCAATATTAGCCATTCACATAGCCACCAAATCTCCACCGTCGATTGATTTTGGTTGAGTTCTATATAAACACCCTCTCATTCTATACTTCATATCAATCCAGCATTCATAGCGTCTACATTATCATCTTAAGCATATTGAGCACTTGAGCATCCATAGCATCCATTCAGCTTATCATTACCATTCATCCATCATGGCAACTTCTATCTTCATAATTGTTCATTGTTAAAGAAGCAATCCACATCATAAACAAGGAATCACACAATCTAGGCGATATTGTGCTTGAATTGCATTACTTTTGATCTCATTTAGATTAGATTCTTTGATAATGGTAGGGTTAGGTTTTCATGGCTATGCTTGATCTTATTAACCTGATTTTTTGCCTATCACAAATGCAGATTGAGAAAAATCACACTTGGGATCTTTTTCCCAAACCTAGAAACAAAAATGTGATTGGGACCAAATGGGTCTTCTAGAATAAACTGAATGAAGATGGTGAAGTAGTTAGAAACAAAGCCAGATTGGTCTGTAAGGGTTATTCTCAAGTAGGAGTTGACTTTGAAGAAACTTTTGCTCTGGTGGCAAGAATTGAAGTAGTCAGATTATTTCTTGCCTTTGTTGCCTTCAAGGATTTCAAAGTATATCAGATGGATGTCAAGTCTGCCTTCCTGAATGGTGACTTGGAAGAAGAATTATACATTGAGCAACCAGATGGATTTCAATGGTCTGATCATGGTGATATGGTCTGCAAGTTAAAGAAAGCACTGTATGGACTCAAACAAGTCCCAAGGGCCTGATATGGAAGTTTGGATAAACATCTTTTGAAGATTGGTTTCAACAAAGGTACTACTAACAGTAACTTGTATTTCAAGATTGATCATGAAAATATCTTGATTGTTGAAGTATTTGTTGATGATATCATTTTTGGAGGAAGAGATAGTATGTGCAAGACTTTTGCAAATCAAATGAAAAGTGAATTTGAGATGTCTATGTTTGGGGAAATAAATTTCTTTTTGGGTCTGCAAATCACTCAAACAAAGAAAGGAATCTTCATATCACAAACCAAATATGTGAAAGAATTGTTGAAGAAATTTGGGATGGAAGACTCAAAACCAATGAATACTCCCATGGTAACCAGATGTAAATTGAGCAAAGATGATGACTCTCCTAAGGCTGATCAGAAAAAGTACAGGTCAATGGTTGGAGGACTACTGTATCTTGCTCAAACTAGACTTGACATTATGAATGTTGTTGGTCTTGTTGCCATATTCCAAGATGATCCTAGACAATCTCATCTCATGGCAATCAAGAGAATTCTCAGATATCGAAAGGGAACAGTTGAGTATGGTTTATGGTATCCTAGGGATCATGATTTCTCTCTTCATGCATATACAAATGTTGATTGGGCAGGAGATGTGGATGACCGAAAGAGTACCAGTGGTGGTGCATTCTTTTTGGGCAAAAGATTGGTTTCTTGGCTGAGCAAGAAACAAGAGGCAATATCTCTATCCACTATAGAAGCAAAATATATTGCAGTAGCAGGTAGTTGCACTCAAGTATTGTGGATGAAGCAAATGCTAAGAGACATTAGAGTGGAGTATGAGGAACCTATCACAATCTTTTGTGATAACTCAAGTGTAATAAATATATCAAAAAATCTAGTGTTGCATTCAAAGACAAAACATATATCCATCAAGTTTCACTGTAATGAAATAACTTGCACAATAGAAGAAGAAAATATGAAATATTCTGCAAATACTTGATAATAAATGAGAATAACAGGCCACTTCGAGGGGGCAACCTCCAAATATCTCCAATGAGAACACACTTCACAATATATGATGAAATAAGACTCATATCCTCCTATATATACCTAATTATGCTTAAGATGAATAGACACACCCCTATATAACACCTAGTCTAACCTATCTAACTAAATAATAATATAATAATAATAACATGACTTAATTAGGAGTTAAGATAGCCACAAGCTAACTATTCATAACCTTATGTACACTAATATTAAGGGTGTAGCATGCCCTCCCTCTTCAAAGAAGCATTGTCCTCAATGCTAATCAAGTGTGGATTCTTCTGAATGAACTCCTTGTCCTCCAATGTGGACTCTTCAATTGGTAAATTCTTCCATTGGATGAGATACTCAGTGAGGGTTCTATTCCGCAGCTTCTTCGTGCATGTTTGAAGAATGCACTCTGGTTCTAATATGATTCTTCCTTCTTCATCAAGCTTCGGTAACATTATCATGGATGGACTTTTGAGTCTACTAGCATTCTCCAAGATAGAGATATCGTAGAAAGGTTGTATGATTTTTTATTTAGGTAACCACAATTTGAAGTCGATGTTGTCAGTCCTTGTTGAACCTTTATGAGGCCCATAAAAATCAAATTCCCCCTTGTGATCCAAAACTGTAACTACTTTCCTAAAAGGTGAATTAGGAATCTTTGGTTGTTGCACTTCCATTGACAATAATTGAGCCACACAATTATCCACATCCTTTTTTAGTGACATTTGGTGTGCACTTACCAATTGTGGACACTTTGCACGTAAACCACGTAGCTCATATTTTTTATCCCCAAAGTAGAAGCGCATGAATAGTTCCTGGAAATTCATCTCAATTGTGCCCAAGGTAGTAAACCATTGAACTCCCAAAACAATGTCTGCTCCAGCCATGGATATAGCAAACATAGGGCTGTCTATCATGTAGTCCCCCATGGTGAGTTTAATACTATGGCATTTCCCTGAACAATTGACTGTACCACCATCTGCAATCATACCCTGGAATTCAGGGGTCAGGTAGACAAAACAATTTAACTTTGCTGCTAGTTGCTTGTTGATGAAGTTATGTGTACTCCCCGAGTCAATCAATACTGTCACTAGTTATTTTTTAAGGAAACCCCTTACCTTGAGTGTTTGTGGGTTATTAATACCTGATAGTGCATGACAAGAGATAGTTGGTTGGACATCGTTAGAGTCCTCTACCACCACCACTAGATCTTCTTCATCCTTATCTTCACCATATGTAGCTTCAATGTAGAACAACTTCTTCTCATCACATTTATGTCCTTTATGATATTTTCCATCACAGTTGAAACATAACCCTTTGGCCTTTTTCTCTTCCAATTGTTGAGGTGTCAACCTAATAGGATGAGTAAATGATGATGCAAGAGCCTTGTCAACTTTGTTACTAGGCAATTCTTCCCTTCTATTAGCTAAAATTTTGTCCTCCACTTGTCTTGTTATAATCATTGCTTCAGAGATAGAATTTGGATAGAACATGCATACTTCATGTTGAATGTGATCCTTGAGACCACCCAAGAATAAATCATTCAAGTTCTCCTCTGTAATTGTATCCACTCTTAAGGATAGATTTTAGAATTGCTGAATATAATCCTTAACTGATCCTATTTGTTGAATTTTAGCTAGTTGGCTAAAAAAATTGTCTGTCACACTATTGCTATATTGTGATTGGAGTTCCTCCATAAAAATTGACCATGAGACGGTGAGACCCTTTTTCCTTCGATGAGTACAAAGCCAACGATACCAAATGAATTGATCTAGTTCTAGATATAGGGAAGCCATTGTGACCTTTTGTCCATATGGGATTTGATGTACTTTAAAAAAATTCTCCATTTGGTTTATCCATGTTAGAGGATCTGTGCCATCAAACTTGCGCATATCCACCTTTGGAAAAAAATTCCTAGATCCCATAGGAGTATTAAAATTTGTGTCATTATTAGCCGACTTGAAGGTTTCACCTTGGTTGCTTGAGAACTCCTTTCTTGGTTCATTCATATAGGTGCTTAACATGCTTCATATATCTGATATATCTCTTCTTAGGTCACACATATCCCTCTTAACCTCTTCCTTGAACTTACTTATTTCCTCAATGGGATTACTATCCTCTATTGTTTCCCCATCCTTATCAGAGGATTTCCACGGTGTGACAGCATTCTTTTTGCCTCTTGTTGCAGGCCTCGTCATGATGGAAACCAATATTTTTGAATTAAATCACACAAATGAAATGTAAATTCTCTAAACTTTTTAATGTAACTTACTAGGGCCAAGATACCACTTACCCAGAAAAAAATCCAAAAAATTAGTAAATTTGCTACCTTGAGAGCGAATTTGTTGGAAACCCTAATTTTGCAATAACTTGTGTATGTTTGCTCCACTTTCTCCAAGATTTGGAATGTGGGCTCCTCTATAATTTATTCAAAAACCCAATACAAATTATACTCCAATTCGGCAGGATGTGAGAGATATGTAGATCTCAAATAAATTGTGTAGAAATTGTAATTATGCAATAATTTGCTCAAATCTGCTCCAATTCCTCTGAAATTGGGACCGTAGCTTCTTTAATATGGTCTTCAAAAACCCTTTAAAAATCTTTAAAACATTCGCTAAAATCTGAAAGTTATGCTCTTCCCAAAATTGCCTCCAATGTTGAGAAAATTTTTTGCCTCTACGGTGCCAAGATCATGCTCTGATACCACTTGTAATGAAATAACTTGCACAATGGAAGAAGATAATATGAAATATTCTGCAAATACTTGATAATAACTAAGAATAATAGGCCACTTCGAGGGGGCAATCTCCAAATATCTCCAATGAGAACACACTTCACAATATATGATGAAATAAGACTCATATCCTCCTATATATACCTAATTATGCTTAGGATGAATAGACACACCCCTATATAACACCTAGTCTGACCTATCTAACCAAATAATAATATAATAATGATAACATGACTTAATTAGGAGTTAAGATAGCCACAAGCTAACTATTCATAACCTTATGTACACTAATATTAAGGGCGTAGCATTCACTTTTTAAGAGAGTAGGTGAACGAGAATGAAGTCAGATTGGAGTTTGTGCCCTCAAAAGATCAAATTGCAGACATTTTTACTAAAACTCTATCTAAGGACTCTTTTGAGTATCTTAGGGAGAAGTTAGGGGTTATTACCCCTCTAGCTCTGAATTAAGGTGCACTAATGTGCTTCAGTCCAATGGATCTCACAGTCATATCTTGTGGTCCAGATTGATGATAAGAAGCTGCCACTTAGGGGGAGCAGTCTGTATGATTCTAAAATATTGATGCAAGTATGTGCCCTTTTCCATTGATGTCAAAGGGGGAGAGGAGACATGTTCAAAACAAAAGTGGTTGCTAATCAAAGGGGGAGCAATAAAGAAAGAGAAGACATATGAATGATTGTTGTTGATAGGGGGAGCTATGTCAGTTAGTGTGGAGAAGTTCTTGTCTTGATGGTTAAAACAGTTTTCACATCATATGTTGCCATCAATGACAAAGGGGGAGATTGTTGCAAGTATGGGCCTAACTGGTGTTTTCATTGATGTCAACATACTCCTATTGCATTGATGTCAAGGATTGGATGAGCTGTGTGCTAAGGATATTGAGAAAATTAGTCCTATCAGAAGCAGAGAAGAACAGTTAAGACAGTGAAGCTCTATGAAGTGAAGATCTTAGCTAGATGAAGATCATAGAATGCGCATCAAAGGGTTTGTAGATATGTGTCTAAAGATGATCCAGTCAAGATTTGAGATGTCCACATGAAGATTTGGAGAAGTTATGGCCATATGAGTAAAACTAGTTCTGGCACCTGTTCAAAGGTGATAGAGTGACACAAATAGGTCTGGTGAGATCCAGAAATGCAATATCTTGTTCTACGGATTTGGTGGAATGTTTAGGAAGCCAATGTGAATTGACAACTCAATTGGTTTGTGGTCTGGAGGTCCACAAGCATTTATTCTAATGTAACAGTGATGACAGATTGTGTTCTTGAGGTTCCAGATGAAGATGTGAATGATTTCAGTAAGAAGAAGTGGTGTGGATGTTCTTGGTGATTCAGGCAAGCTTGTGGGGGTCTCTAGATTGTGTCCAGTTCGTGTTGGTAGTCTGCATTGAAGATTGAGCTCGTAATTAAAGATTTACTCTCGGGTGATGGTGTTCTTCCTAATCATGACCGACCAGATGTTTTACACATCTTGCGGATGATCTTGAAGATGTTTTGCGAAGCATGGCATGTTCCTCAAAGAAGATTGAAGTCCCAGATATGTGTGGCCGACAGTGTGGTGATATACATGAAGTTCTTGTAACAAATCAAGTTGTATTTTTGTGATTGCTCTGTAATAGAATATGTTGTGCTAACTTTGATGATCATTCTAAAGTCAATGTCATGTATAAATAAGAAATGCAAAGTCATTTCAAACTATCATTGTGGAGATGAGAAAGTGGTAGAGAGGAGAAGAGCAAAAAGTAGAGCAGAAGTGTTGAGCTTAAATGGAACTGACTCAAGCATGGTGAAAATACTAATCTCTAGTTCAAGTATATAATATTAATTATTCTGTAGACAGTGTGTCTCCTGTAGGCAGTGGGCCTCTTGTGAGTAGTGTGCTCAGGCAGTGAGCCCTAATTGGCAAGTGTCATTTTGTTCTTCTTATTCTTTTAATAGAGAATACAATCTTGGGTTAGTCACCTCGTGGTTTTTCCCTTAACTGGGTTTTTCACGTTAAAATCTTGGTGTCATATGTATTAATGTGTTTTTGCTCTTGAGATATTGCATTGTGCTTCCATGATTAAATCATTATTATGTTGTAGAAATATAAGAAGGATTTAAGTGTTTAAAGAAAAGAAAGTTTTGGTGACAACCGATTCAACCCCCCTCTCAGTTGTCTATCCTAAACCAACAAATTTATTACATTTATAACATTTTCCACTGAATCCACTTGATTCTCCTCTACTCCCAAATCCATCCTTAAAATCTGATCTTCTACCCCTACAACTACCCCTTAATTCTGAGACTTGTTCTTGAGAATTACTTGTCTATCCTTGACTCTCATGTGACTGTCCTGAATCAGTAAATGATCCTTTTCCTCTAAAAGTCCTTCCCCTACCTCTGTTTTGTTTCTCTTGTCTTCTTTTCAACTTGTCTTCAGCCTTCATGGCTAGTTGGAAACATTCTTCCAATGTTCTAGGACTTGTAAGACTTGTTCATCTTGTAGGCTATACTTGAGACCATTTATGTATCTTGCAATCTTATCTACATCATCCTCCATGTAGATTGATCTAATGCTCAATTGGTAGAACTCCTTTGTGTATGTTTTCACATCCATATATTTTTGCTTCAAGTTTTGGAGTTTCCTGTAAGAGACCTCATCCTTCTCTATGACATAGGTGTTTTTCCTACCATCATGGACTGCCTTCCTATCATATTTCCATGGTCTACCTAGCAATATATGGCAAACATCCATGGGAATGATGTCACACAAAACTTTGTCCTTACATCTCCCTATTTGGAATTCTACCCAACTTTGCTCATTCACTAACACTTGTTGCCCTTTGTTTAACCAAGAGACCTTGTATGGAGTGGCATGGGGTAATCTTCTCAACTTTAACTTTTCTACCATTTCCACAGAAACTAAGTTATCAGTACTACCAAAATCAATGACAATCTAACAACATTTACCTTGGTTTTTGAAAGTGGTCCTAAAGAGTGATCTTCTTTGTGGTGGTTCCTTCTCCATGGGCACTTTGATCAAGGTTCTCCTCATCATCAAAAACTCTCCAACTTCTAGTTCTTCAAATTGTGGTGAAGAATTCACACTTTCAACATTTTCACCTTTTGTAACTTGATTCCTCCTTTCACTCCTAAAAGAAGTAGATGACTATTCTTCAAGGCATTGCCATGCTTGATGGCCTTCAAATTTATTACATTTATAACATTTTCCAGTGAATCCACTTGATCCTCCTCTACTCCCAAATCTACCCCTAAAATCTGATCTTCTGCCCCTAAAACTGTCCCTTGATTCTAAGACTTGTTCTTGAGAATTACTTGTCTCTCCTTGACTCTCATGTGACTGTCCTGAATTATTAAATGATCCTCTTCCTCTAAAATTCTTTCCCCTGCCTCTGTTTTGTTTCTCTTGTCTTTTTTTCAACTTGTCTTCAACCTTCATGGCTAGTGGAAACATTCTTCCAATGTTCTAGGACTTGTAAGACTTAGTTCATCTTGTAGGCTATACTTGAGACCATTTATGTATCTCGCAATCTTATCTACATCATCCTCCATGTGTCATGATCTAATTCTCAATTTGTAGAACTCCTCTGTGTATGTTTTCACATCCATATCTTTTTTCTTCAAGTTTTGGAGTTTCTTGTATAACTGAATGGCATAGTCACTAGGTAGGAATTTTCCTTTGAGTTTGGAAACCATCCTATTCCTAGAGGTGATTTTGGATTTTCCCTTCTTCCTTCTCTCATCTTGCACATAGTCCCACCAAAGGGATGCATGACCCTTCAACTTTGTTCTTGCCAACTTCACTTGTTCTTCAGGCACATCTTCAAATTCAAAATGCTTGTCTAGTTCTCCTATCCAATCAAGAAGTTCCTCACTATTTAGACTTCCGCCATACACTGGTAGTTCCATCTTCACTTTGGAACCTTCCCCTTTGACTGCCTTTAGCAATCTTTCCATTCTCATCTCATCAACATCCCTCTCTTCCTAAGGTTCTTCTTGGTGTGAACTGGTTTCATCTATTCCTTCTTCTTCTAGGTCACTCAAATCTCCTGTGAGCACTCCTTTTCTCTGAGTAGTTTCAACTGCTACAAGTTTGGCTTCAAAGATGGCCCTCATCTCCCTCATCTCTCTTTTAAAGCTCTCCTTTATCTCCCTCACCTCTCTAGCAATTGGATTTGCTCTTGGAGGCATCCTTACTTATCTTCAATTCAATCGTTCCCTCTTATTTGGCTCTGATACCAAAATGATGCAGAGTAGGGGTAGATATTAACACAACTTGACTGATCCAACACACATTTCAAACAAGACCTCAATGCAAACAATGAAAATCTGCAACTTTGTACATTCTTGACATCTTACCCCTAAAGCCTAGTAGCCTTTTAAAACGGCATTTTTGACCATAAATTTCAGTATAGACCTAATATTCAAAATGGAAGACCTGTTTGGGATACCCTTTTGGCCATAACGACAGATATCCAAAATTGGGATGTGGTTTCTTTGTACGGATTAGGGCAAATTTTGACTATCCCTCTTCCAATTAGGCCTAGTGTCAGCAATGCAACTAGTAGCATCTACACAAAGGATGATCTATCACTTTTAAAAGGTACCCCTAACATGTATAGATCCCCTAATAGCATCTCATAATGATTCTAAGTCAGTCATCATCAATCATGCATCAAAACTTGTAAGGACAACTCAATGCCCTAGGTTCCTTGACTGTCCCCTACAGATCAGCACACACAACCTTGCATAACTTTGTCACACGTGTGACTGGAGTTCCATTCTCTTGCCAACATGTGTATGGTGTCAGGACAGAGGTTTCCACCAAGTTTCATCAATTTTGAACAGTGGAAACCTTATCCATTAAATTATTTCTATCACTGGAAACCCTAGGTAGGGTTTATGACAATTTCACAAAATGGTTGTAAAATGCACAAAACAAAATAGAAATCTACCAAACCAAATGCATTCAAAAGGTAAGACTACCCTTCAGCGTTTCCAATCAGTTTAAGGTCCATACACATGGTACCAGTCCATACAATATACAAGAAACAGTTTGTTTTCTTAGAAAATGCAGTTAAAAAGGTGCAAACAGAATTTACTTTCATTCCAACTCCTCATCAAATCCTATGATCGTTTGTAGCTCTCATTTATATAGAGTTTCAACTAATTTTCAACTGCCCAACTAAACACTAACTTCTCTTCATCAAAGTTGCAACCCTAATGCACTTTTGGAATAAGAATGTGCAAGGGTTCTTACAATATTTTATTCAACACATCAAAATTAATTCTCAAAGACTCCTAATGACCTCAAGTGGTCTTACATGACCTTATTAAACTACACCAAGACTATTCAACCCAAAACCAAACTTGTGTAAAATGACAACATGACACCCAAACAGGATGCCCCTACATCATAATGTAATTAGGGGGTCTGTACATGTCAGGGGTACCATTTAAAAGTGATAGATCATCCTTTGTGTAGATGTTATTAGTTGCATTGCTGAAACTAGGCCTAATTGGAAGAGGGTCAGTCAAAATTTGCCCTAATCCATACAAAGAAACCAGATCCTGTTTTTAGATATGTGTCGTTATGGCCAAAAGGGTATCCCAAACAGGTCTTACATTTTGAATATCAGGTCTATAATGAAAGTTATGGTCAAAAATGCCATTTTGAAAGGCTACTAGGCTTTAGGGGTAAGATGTCAAGAATGTACAAAGTTGCAGATTTTCATTGTTTGCATTGAGGTCTTGTTTGAAATGTGTGTTGGAATAGTCAATTTGTGTTAAGATCTGCCCCTGCTCTACATCATTTGCACCACATGGCTTTGTCATAGGATGGTTTTTCCTACTTAGGGCCATATACTACGCCATCTATACTAATGGGTGATGACACGCATGTTGAAGTGCATGGGAGAGAGTCTATTAACGTACGTGAATGAATATTTAAGGATGTTCTCTACTTTCCAGCTTTGTCAACTAATCTCCTATTTGTTTATCAGATCACTCACACTGGCTCTGGCAAGCAAGTTGAGTTCACACCAGACACAGCGGTAATCAGTGAGTTACACAGTGGGTCTACAATTCTTATGAGGAAAACTAATCATCAATCCAAACTATATCACTTTTCTTATTTTGTTCTTAATTCTCCTTTGATTGCATTGCTCACTCACTTAGATGAGGTGAGTTGTTTGTGGCATTAGCAATTTGGCCACTTGAACTACAACAGCTCAGTCAACATGACATGGTTTCAGGGTTGCCTTCTATTTGAATTTTTAAAGGAGTTTACCAAGGGTGCATTCTTGGTAAGCATCCTGAGGAGAAATATGATAAATACAAAGCATGGAAGGCCACACAGTTTTTGGAGTTAGTACACATTGACTTGGCAGGGCCATTTCCACATCCATCTTGTAGCAGGGCTAGATATGTCTTAACTTTCATTGATGATCTTTCTAGATACACTTGGGTATACTTTCTCAAATAGAAGTTTGAGATTTTTGGGTCTTTTTAGAACTTAAAATCTTTTGCAAAGAAACAATTAGAGAAGGCCATCAAGATTTTGTGCATAGATAATGGGGGGAATATGTGAACCATCAGTTTGAGCAATTTTAAGCTTTTGAGGCTATTGACTTACAACACATAGTTCCCTACAATTCTTAGCAAAATGGTGTCACAAAACACAAGAACGTGTCCTTGAAAGAGATGGCCAACTATATGATTCACTCCATATCCTTAGCAACTCAGTACTAGGCAGAGGCCATCAACTATGCATGTTACATCTAGAATGAAGTTCCTTATCGAGCTATGAAGGGGGAAACTCATTTAAAAGCTTGGACAGGTTAGAAACCCACGGTAAAGAACTTTCAAGTGTTTGGTTCTCCTACATGGGCCCACATTCTAGTAGAGAAACACAAGGCTATAGATCTGTAGAGAAAGCCTTGCATATTTGTTGGATACCCAGATGGTGTCAAAGGCTAGAAGGCTTCTCCACCCCACCACTCATGATTAGTTCATCAAGAAGAGTGTTTGTTTCGAGGAGGATGCTTCCAGTTCTTCTCCTACCACTTCTCCATCTACATCACATTAGAGGCACTGCAACATGATGATACTTCTTTAGAGGATCTTAATCCTCTTGATCTTGATGAGGAGTCTTCTTCCTTCACTTCAAATGGTGACGATGATGATGAGGATTTATCTCCATCCAATCCTAGTCATCATTTAGAGGGTGATGATTCTCCTCTAGATTCTCCTAATTCTCTAACCACTGGGCCTCTTTGGGCTCGTCAGACATTAGAGTCAGCAAGTGTTTGGATTGGTGATCCTTCAAATACTAGAAGAAAAAGGTCACAGTTTCAACAAGATCCAAATCTCTTCAATGCTTCGACTTCCAATCCACAGTCCTTTTAAGAAGCTTTCAGTGTCCCCGAGTGGGATGCTATTATGCAAAGAGTTCAGTTCCTTCAAGAGGAACCATACTTGGGATTTAGTTCCTCTTCCTAAGGAAAGGAAACTTGTTTGATGTAATTGGATCTATCAAACAACATTTGTCACAAATGGGTTGGTTGATAATAATAAGGCTCGCATAGTCACCAAAGGATTCTCCCATGTTCCTAGGATTGACTACTCTAAAACTTTTGTGTAAGTTGCCAGAATGAATTCCATCAGACTTGTCCTTACTATTATTATAGCCCACCATTGGTAAGTTCATCAAACGGATGTGAAGAGTGATTTTCTTCACTTTGACGTTCAGGAGGAAATATACATGGAGACGCCACTATTGGAATTATTCCAAACAACTAAGAGAGGGGGGGTGAATCAGTTGTCACACAATTTAAACTTTTATGCCTTTAATCTTCTTTTGCAACTTACAATCAAATAAACATTAAAGCATGAATCAATAACACATGAGAAGAAGCATAAATAACACACTTGACACCATGATTTTTAGCATAGAAACTTGGTTAAGGGAAAAACCATGGTGGGGGTTAACCCACAAAAATTAATACCATATTAAAAGTATTTTTACAAATGAGAATGCACATGCATTCGGGCTCACTATCCAGAGCTCACTACTCAAATAGAGGCTCACTGCCTACAAAGGATTACAAGAGAATAAAAGAGATATTGAACTGATGAGAAGCATCTACTAATGCATGAATTTAGTTTTGGTTAAGCACAAAACACTAATCTTACACATTTCAGATCTTCACTCTGCCTTGTTTACTGCTCTACCTTCATCTGAATCTTAGATCTCTACTCTTTTCACCTTTATTCCATATTCGCAACACACACACACCAAAATCATCCAAATCCATCAGCTATATATAACCTCATCCTTATCTTTAATTACTTTTCAGTTGGCTTCAAGAACACTTGGAACTTTATTGCATACTCTGCTCTGTCGGCTAGATCCATACATAACTTGAGATGTGAACCAAAACTTGCACTCACAAATCATTAGTCAGCTCGACTACTATCATTGATCAACACAACTTGTCCAACCAATTACTTCCATACATCCGGAACCAAGTTCAATTATAATGTCAGCTTATTCTTCTTCTGTCTGTTCTGTCAAACTGTTAACCTGATACTGTAATGCCTTCGCCTTTTTGGCTTGTGTTAGATGTTATTTCTATCTTTACCTTTATCAGTTCTAGAATAGTTGCTAGTTTTATTTAATAATTTTAGTTTCGAGACATTTGGACTAGTATGTATTGGTTTATGTTTTCCTCAAACTTGATGGTCTATGTTCGAGGGTTGTATTGAGACATGTGCTATGAGTTTTGATGATGCTATGTTACTTCAGTTTTGATGAGATGGTATGATTAGTTTTGGTTAGAAAATGTCATGCTTATGTTCCTGCTTATAGTCTTGTGTTGGAGCGGGGACAGTGTAGTATTGCTCGGATCGAGCACCCTACTACACCGCAATTCTCTGTCTCGGTGTTTGTGATATATATGCATACAGTTGATCATAGATAACCATTGGTTTGTTCGCAGGTTGCAGGTACCGGGCCTCGACTCCACCTGATTTAACAGGTCTGAGCGGGCCCTACACCATGGATAAGGTGATGGAGATAATATGAGGACCTTACCGCTAGGTCAGTTTCAGTCCGTGTCATGGTCTTGTGTTTCTTGTCGTCATTTTGGATCCTTGCCCTAGTCTTGTGATGTGATGCAACGTTGTTCCTTGGTTCTTGTTGTTGATCGTCGCGGGTTGTGGAGTGTTATTAAGTTGTTTACTCTTGTCTATGCATCTCTGGTATCTTTATGATCTTCTAGTATTGGCATAGTCGTATGAATTGGTTATTGTTCTTTTTGAAAAGCCTTTTATTGGCATGATTGGTATTGTAAGGTTTTAATGTTTATGATTTTTAAGTTGTTGAGAGGTCATTGGCATATAGTTAACTTATTATTTTATTCGGGGAATAATTTAAGTAATGTTGAATTCGTAGAAAGGTAATTAGTGCATAGCCGTTTTAAAGTTATTGTGGGCGCATAATTTATTATTGAGAGTTGACGGTTATTCTGGGGAGATCTAAGAATCCCTATGTTAGGAAAAAATTTCAAATTTCCTCAGAGAGTGGGATTGTGGAGTTATTTGGGGAGTTACGGGAATTAATGGATTGCCTATTTTTCTGGTCTGGAAAAGCTTGGTAGGAGGGAGGAGGAGGTTATAGAGGAATTCCGTGTGTGAAGAAAGGGAAGTTTCTGAGAAAAGATTAAACTCTGGAGCGTTTTGGTACGGGTGAGTCTTGTAAACTTCTGCATTTCTTGTCTTGAATGCTCTGTAATATTAGAATTCTTGTGGAAAAACTTTGGATGGTGACACAGGCATATAATCAACTTTTTAAACATCCGGGTCTTGTTGTGAAATCCTTACCTTTGTGTTGGTTTCTCTGTGTATCTGGTTGTCGACCCTCAGATTCTTGATTACTTCTCAATCTTTTAATTTCAGTATTTTTAACGCCTTCTAGGAACAGTGTGAATCCTTGTGTGCACTCTAGTCCCTATATTGCTTCTGTAACGATACATTTTCATGGGATAATACTTAATTTCTATACATTAATGTGCCCGGTTTATTCTTCCACATTTTTCTGGTATGAAAATCTGAGCCACTTGCTAGTCACTGTTGTCTGTTAGTGTTCCCTCTTAAAACAAAATTTCTTTGGACGTATTCCTTTGTAAGATGCCAGCAAACATTGCATAGCACGAGACTGCCATTTCTTCTGAGTATACTGTCAATCAATTCGCTTGCAATTTTCGTTGCCCTGCCTTCAACGTCTTATCAACCCTTGAATCTTTCTCCCTCCCACGAACTTTATTTATACTTTTGTTTATAGCTCTTAATCCAACACAAGTGACCTTTGAGTATTGCGAAAAGAAAACATTTTAGGCCTCTAATTCGGACCATCATCCTCGCTTCGATGGAAGGCCGTACCCTGCAGTGAAACTTTCGCTAGCCGAGGCAAGGAGGATGTGGGCAAGATGCGAAGTCAGGCTTAGAACCCCTCTTTTGCATGCGCTCAAGGCTTCTAAGGATGATCACCCTTCCTATCGCATTTACTAAGGACCTGCAGCGCGCTCACCAGATTTGATTGTTATTGTCCTACCGTCATTGCAGATGATATTTCATAGAGGAAACTGACATAGTGTGTGTGTCGCCTATGCTACCGCTTATTCCTACCTTCAAGTTTTGGAGCCTGTGTAATAAATCTTTTGGTGCATAGCCAGCCATCATTGCGAGCCCTGAGTTGACATTTCTTGAGGCGCTGTGTCAAAGTCCAAACTTCTAGTGTATGACATTCGTAGTTTCCCCATCTTTGCATATGCATGATGCAATCATGCCTCAGCGTCGAGTGGTTTCAGCCCTTACCACTGCATATGATGGATTCGCCTCTAGCTGTTAGGGGGTTTTCTACTTAACCAGACATTTCTTTATTCTTAGCATTATTGAGTTTCCTTTTTCCTTGAGTAAGGATGCGGTGGCTATTCCTCTCATTGCAACACTTGTTCTATTTCCACTATGCCATGACTGTACGTGTACCCTGATTGCCATTTTTGATCTTTTAGTATGATACGGAAGTCTGCATAGAGAATCCAAGATTATCGCCATTATATGTTATGTTATCCTTGTTGTCTATTCTAGATCATTATAGCTCTCGCATTAGTAATGGATATGTCTTCAGAAAACAAAGCTTTCGGTTGAATTAATGATTTTGGTATAATCACTGGAAATTGTTTATTGCATGCTTAGAAATTATTAGGAGTATGTAATTCAACGTGCTTAGAAGGTGTCTTATTAATAATAAATGCGAACCTGCTTATGTGAGCTACATAAGTTTAGATTATTGAAATATTTTGGAATAGGTTACTGATCTATAATGTTGTTAAGTAGATTTTAATGTGTTGCTATAATTGTCAAGTAGATAAGATCGATATGTTTAGGTATGGTCGATAAACTTAATGTGTTTTCCTTTATGATGAAGTTTGTTATATTGAAATTTGGGTAGGAAACTTAAATTTAGGGTTGAAAGCATACTAAAATTACTTCTTTTATTAGGGATAGATTAGTATAAGGTTGTATAAGTCTTGGACCAAAACTGATCCAAGGTAAAAGGGGCAATAACTTCTTGGGTAGTTAGTTAACTTAGGGCTTATTAGAAAGGATTTTTTATGGTTGGCACAATAATGCTATCATCATACTGGTTTATTAGGCAGACCCTATATAGATATTATCTTGTGCTAAGGGCGTGAAAGATTAGTAGTTGAATGGTAAGGTATTGCAAGTTTAGATCAATGTTGGGAAATTCTCTTCTTTTGAAAACCTTGTTGTATGCAATTCGGATCTTGTATTTTGAATAGAATTTTGTTGTCTTAAAAAGTTAGGGTTACTAGAAAGATGCCTTTTATCGAAACCATGTTGTCTATTTGTTAAGAGTTGTTGTAGTAGGGATTTGGATATATGTATTTTTTTTAACCTATGGGTGTCATCGTTGCATATAGGCACCTTCTTATAATCAGTGTTGAATTGTGTTGTTATGTCTTGTCTAGTTATGCCACGTTGGCTTGTGAGTTTTCTTATGGATTCAAGATTGGTAAGCCCCATGTTTTGGGCTAGTTGATTTTGTTGACATATCAATATCTGTGTGAATCCCGAGTTAGGGATCTAGAGACCAAATGTGTTATTGTGGCTTGAGTACATTGAGGTTGTGTAATTTTTCGTCCTCTCCTTTCCCGGTGTTCTATTGCCAGTATCTTGATCATCCAAACCTAGTTTCATATCAAAAGGGAATTGTTGTTTTTTTTGGTTAAGTGTTCAGTTACCGACTCCAGAGGCCAATTGTTTGTTATTCTTCTTGATACGTATGCCATATTGATTTTGTGGTATTGCTCCCAATTTTTTTTAAAAAGGTTATGGGAATGCAGTTCATTGTAGTTGGTGAAGGAAGTATGTTCTGTGTCAGACCGTTTTGTTATCCTTATTCCTTTTTGTTGTGGTTTGTATGGATGACCAAAGAATGCTAAGAGAGTGGCTTCCATGGTGGGGCCGGCGCCTAGGGAGAGGTCACCTGGGTAACCCCATGGAAGTTGTAAGTAAGTGGAAACCTAATAATGTACCTAGGAGGGTTGGGTAGTGATACACTTAACAAGATAATTAATGTGACCTCACCCACACCTTGAGTGCTCGCATAGACCAAGGGTGGGATGAGAAGGCCTGGTTGGCAAGGCCGACCTCCTCGTCTTCATGAGAGGATAGGTCGGTTCCACATGTGTCACCCTATGGGGCCGGCACCTAGAAAGAGGCTGCCAGGGTAACCATAGATGGGGGCCAGCTTCTGGTGAGAGATAGCCTGGGTAACCCATGTTAGGGCCATGCGATGACACTCTTCTTATGCGGCTCTGTTATGTTCTTCTTTTCTTGTTGGTACCTCTGGAGTGTGATCTGGTTTTCATGTTGATCTAGTCTAGTGTTTTGATCTGTCTTGATGAGTACTATCGGTCTTGTGCTATCTGTACTTCATGTTGTTTTCCTAGAGTCTGGTTGGTAGTTGTGTTCTTGGCTGCAGCCTTGACCTAGTGGTAATCCTCGTATTATCTCCTAGCTCGGTGGGGTGGGCCTCAGGGTTCCACATGGTTGGGAGGTAGAGCTATCCATGGGTCCTCTTGGAGATTTAGTTGAGCTTGGTGCGGAGATGTTCCAGTTTCTGGTGGCTTTCATTCTTCAGCAGTATTGTATATCTTTCTTATGTACTATTTTGTAAATCAACGAGATCGATCTTGAAATCATGTATTCTTGTAATCTTGTATTCTTATTACCTTGTAATTTGGTAATCATGTAATTTGGAACTTGGACATGTATTCAAGCATAATGTGTTGAAAAAGATATTGGATTAATTTTCTCTGCAGATTGATGATTTCTCCCTTATGGATTTACTTACTTACCTAATGCAGTTATGCTGCCCTAGAGTGGTTAGAAGTGTACCTTTCCTTTTCTATGTGTTCATAATATCTTTGGATCATGCATTGTACTTTATTATTTTTTTAAAAAAAAAAAAATAGTTCTGTTTTCCCACTCTGGTTTAACTAACACTCTAGGGTTGCACGACGGGGCATTATAGATACTCAGATGCTAATAACTATTGACTCCTCCATCACTGAAGGACAAAATTCTAGATTTAGATTTTCCTAACAATGCTTATGACTCCCTGAGATCCACAACAAACTCTGATCTACTCCTGAGGAGATCCAAACCAAGATACTGGACCCTGACTCACACTCTGTTCTTGACTTCCCAGACTTAGACAGATCTTCAATTTGATTTCTAGTCTGGGCAAATTATGTAATGTGGATGTGTAGAGAGACTTGGTTGCCATCAATGACAACACTTATCATGCCTAGCAGTGTCTCTTGCTAACAATCTCCCCCTTTGGCATTGATGGCAACACTTAGTGAAAAATGACTAAGTGTTGGAATAACTCCCCCTTTGCTTGTGCTCCATACTGTTGTTCACACTACTTTCTGGTACTCCCCCTTTGTTGGATTCCACATTTTTCACTGATCTTCACTCCCCCTTTGACATCAATGGCAAAGCGTGGGGTTCGCAAGCCAAAATTCTCCAAAAAAATTGTGTATATTGCCGCATATGTACAACTAATCGCTAAGTTCTATTCACATAAACTTGAGAATATCTGCAAAACTATTTTTCAATTGCATAAGTTTAGATGCCCAAGTTCCTTTCATTCCATCCAAAATTGAGATGTGTCCACTCAGCAAAAATGCATATTCTTCTGTCTTAGTCAAATCCAGAGGATTACTTGTTTGAAGTACAGTCTATGCTTCTGATAAGGCATTAAACATGGTTTCTAACTTGGGGGCAATCAATTCCCAGAGCTCACACATTCTCTTCATAATGTTACCTTTTTCTTTAACAAGCCTCTTTATCTCATATGTCAAGCTAATTACTTGACACTCTTGACTTATAGGCGAAACTATTAGAGGATCAAAAATTTGAGAAAGATTTTACAATTATTGTTCTTGCTCCTTCATCTTCTTCTCAATATCTTCACTAACTTTGGGCCATGATAGACAGAATTTGTACATATCACTTCCATCATTTAGAGCATTATGAATACTCCTTATGCTAATGTCGAGTATCATCCTATCATTTACTATTAGATTATGTACTTCACTAAATTTCTTATCCAAAAATTCTTTCTGAACTTTCACCTTTGCAGATTTTTCAAGACTTAAAATGTGTACTTACAGCATTTACAAGATTCTTTAGGTGACCAGAGGGGGAATCTAATGGAGTCTTTTGACAGGTTGGTAATAACTTCTCCAAGACTCTGGTTGCAAGCCCTAATAGTTCACTGTCCTCCATGTGAGATTTTAACAGCTTCTCTCTAGCCTTGGCTTAAGTAAAGGATGCAATCTTCATCACTTGTACTAGAGAGAGAGCATCTAGATTGAATGGACCTTGGAGTAATTCAAATTCATCAAACTCAAGCATCTCTTTATCCAGAAGACTTTTCACTGCATCTGCAGTGTCTCTTGCAACAATTTTTGGATCACCCTTTTGTTCCTGAGATTTCTCAGCATCTATAGATGCATCAACATTTGCACCATCTTCTTCTGCTTTATCTTCATTACCCTTTCTTTCTCCTTTTCTGCTTTACCTTTTTTTGTATTAGCTACAGAAGGAATCTTCTCCTTGTCCTCACCACTTGCAATATGATCAGGAGGGCTTTGTGTAGTAGCAACATCATCTTCTTTTCCGGATTGATCAGGTGGAGTAGGAATGTCTCCTACATCATCTACTTTATTTATCATCTCTATGTCTTTCTAATTTATTTGTTCCTCTTCCAGAACAGAGGAGTCATCAACTTTGGTTTGTTGCTCACTGATGTTTACTCTTTCAGCATCCAGAATCAATGAATCAATTCCATCATATGTCTCCTCATAGGTTTGCTCCAGAGGATCCAAATTAACACCTTGGTTATCAATTCCCTTGTTAGTCTCTTCTTCTAGAGCTTCTTGCTTCAGAACTGGAGGATTGTCTTCTTCAACTTGTTTCTCTAAAATAATATAATATTTATCTTTGTTTAAGACTTTTCTCAAAATTTCCTCTGTTTCTTTTGCAATTTCCTTAGTTTCACCAAGCATTAGCTTGTTCATCTAGACCTTGCTTCTAAATTTTTCTTTAACTTCTCTGAGGATTTTATCTGCTTCTCTTCTAGTCATTAGAAGACACAAAGTAGAGAGGACATACTACCTCAGTTCTAGATCTTTAGCCTTGGCTGCTTCTTTCCTCATTTCCAGTATTTTCCTTAAACTTTTAGGAAGTTCCTGTAAAATTTCCAATAGAGTTCTATTGAATTTATTCAAATACATGATGGTGGCATCTTCCAAAATTTTCTTATTTGCTTGATCAAAATTGTCATAGTAAACTCTGATAGGCTTTAAATTTCCATGAACAGTGATTGTTTTTACAATTTCATCAACTGTCATAGCAACTTCCGCCTTTTTGCTTCTGGAAGGCTGGTCCTCAGAAGCCTTAGAAGTCTTGGCTTTCTTGGATCTTATTTCTTCATATGTCGTTGTTTCTTCATCATCTTTTGTACTAACATACTTTCTTGTAGCCTTTGTATTCTTTCTCTTACTTCCTTCACCGGATGGTTTGTCTTCTAGTTTTGCAGTCTTAGGAGGAATAGGGGCAGCAACAGAACTCCTAGTTGTTCTTGTTTTGGTAGAGGTCTCTATCGGAGCACCTCCTTGTTTCTTTTCTTTCTTTTCTCTCTCAATCATCTCTAACCTCTCCATGTTTTCCCTTACTGGTTCTTTTGTTATAACTATGCTCTCCACATAAGCTTCAACTTGCTTATTCACCTCTCTTTTTGTTTCTAGTTGCCGGAGTTCAACATGGATCTTTATATTCAATTCTTCAAATGTGCCAAACCTTTCTACTTCAGTGTCCTTAGGTTGGTTCAACAAATGTTGAGCATACAACTCCAATACATCTTCCTCAACCTCATATCCCATGGGCATAACCCACATAGTTCTTGGTTCCACTGCCTCCATCAAACACTGATCTGTGTCTACCATGAAACAGATTGTATCCTTATATTTTTCAACTATTTTTTTGGGAATCCTTTCCCTAGAGTGCATCATGTTCTGAAAGTTCTTAAAATAGCTCCAGAGTGTAGTTCTTTGGGGTTTTCCATCACCAAGGTTATACAAATAGTCTCTAATTTGTAGTGCTACAGGTTTATCATTTGTCTAGACTAAGCCTCTTGATTCTAGTAATTCATTCATAAAATAGAAGAACAAGCATATGACCAGTGTACCATATTTGAAGGAGTTCTTCTTGTCTTTCTTGATCTTTTACAGATTCTCCATCAGTTGGTTCAGCAACAGCTCACATAAATCATAATCCACACTCTTCTTTATCATTTGATATGTCATGTAGATGGCTATTCTGGAGACTAAATTCTCCCTGCTGGAGTGGTAAATCTTATAACCAATTACCATTGCTGGAGGGCTCCTAATTTAATTACTAGACGAATTGTCAGCACCAGATTCTAGTGTGGACCCATTACTATGGTTCACAATTGTTTTCTTGACCCTTGTCTCACTCATTTCATTCGGGATCTCATTTTCATCAATTTTTCTTTTGCCTTTGTCTTGTCTTTGCTCATCCGGTTTTCTATTTACCGGACCCCTTCTTTCATTAATCCTACTTCTACAGAATCTTGCAATATGACCTGATTTATTGCAATTAAAGCACACAACATTTCCTTGCTTATGAACTTGATTTCCTCTTGATCTGCACTGATTAGCCATGTGTCCAAACCCATTTCAAGAAAAATAGTAACCATTGAAAGAATTGTCAATTCATCTATTGTTAGCATTATTCATTATCATACTTCTGTATTCATTTGATCTATGACCATACCTCTTACACTTGAAGCATTGACCAGAGAAGGATGGACCATTTTGATTTACTCTGCTTCTGCACTGAGTAGCTCTATGACCAAAATTATTTGCAATTGAAATAGTTTCCATTAAATGATGGATATCTTTGAACATTAGGTTGTCTTACCAGAGGTCTTCTAGGCTTGTTTCTCTCATTCCTTAGTTGAGATTTTCTTTGTCCAGATTTTGAGCTTTCCCCTTTCTCATATCCAAGACCATGCTTGTCATCAGCCTTTATCTAACCCTCAAGTATTGCTTCAAGTTTAGCTAAACTTATCTTGAACTTCTCCTTATATTCATTTGCAACTTCTAGGTCATGTCTAAGAATGACAATTTGTCTTTCAAGATCTCTTTTATTGTCTCTTCTTTCTTGTAGATCAGATTTTAGATGGCCAGCTATACCATCTAATTTGTAACATTCATTAGTTCTTTCTTTTAGAGTATGATTCAAGTCTTCTTCAATCTTCTTCCTTTGCTCAATTTCTTTGGTTAGCCTCATTGCCCTAGATTCCATCTCAATTTTTAAAACAGCAACTTCTTTTGACAGCTTCTCACATTTCCTTGTCTTTTCTTCCAAAGCTTCATTCATGCCATTTTCTTCAGTTAAACTGGATAACTGCAGAAGTATCTCCTTTTTCCTTTCCATGGATTTTTTTAATTTGTCTTTTAACATTTCAATTGTATCATCAGCATCTTTAAGTTCACCTCTCAGATTACTAATTTTTTCTTTAGACTAAACAAGATCTTCTAGGGCCAACTGAAGTTGATCTTTGAGTGAACCCATTAAAACTCCTTCCAAGATCTTTCCTTAAGCTATTAGGCTTCTCAAAGGAACTTGTCTCTGATACCAATTGTTGGAATTAGTCTGAACAACTGAGAAGGGGGGTGATCAGTTGTCACACAATTTAAACCTTTCTGCCTTTAATCTTCTCTTACAACTTACAATCAAATAAACATTAAAGCATGAATCAATAACACATGAGTAGAAGCATAAATAACACACTTGACACCAAGATTTTTAGCATGGAAACCTGGTTAAGGGAAAAACCACAGTGGGGGTTAAACCACAAAAATTAATACCCTGTTAAAAGTATTTTTACAAATAAGAATGCACATGCATTCGGGCTCACTGCCCAGAGCTCACTACTCAAATAGAGGCTCGCTGCCTACAAAGGATTACAAGAGAATAACAGAGATATTGAACTGATGAGAAGCATCTACTAATGCATGAATTCAGTTCCAGTTAAGCACAAAACACTGATCTTACACATTTCATCTTCACTCTGCCTTATTTACTGCTCTGCCTTAATCTGAATCTTAGATCTCTGCTCTTTTCACCTTTACTCCATATTCGCAACACACACACACCAAAATGATCCAAATCCATTAGCTATATATATCCTCATCCTGATATTTACTTACTTTTCAGTCAGCTTCAAGAACACTTGGAACTTTATTGGATACTCTGCTCTGTCGGCTAGATCCATGCATAACTTGAGATGCGGACCAAAACATGCACTCACAAATCATTAGTCAGGTCAGCTACTATCATTGATCAACACAACTTGTCCAACCAACAACTTCCATACATCTAGAACCAAGTTCAATTACAATGTCAGCCTATTCTTATTCTGTCTGTTTTGTCAAACTGTTAACCCAATACTCAGATGCTAATAACTATTGACTCCTCCATCACTGAAGGACAAAATTCTGGATTTAGATTTTCCTAAAAATGCTTATGACTCCCTCAAATCCACAACAAACTCTAATCTACTCCCGAGGAGATCTGGACCAAGATACCGAACCCTATCACACACTTTGTTCTTGACTTCTTAGACTTAGATAGATCTTCAATCTAATTTTTGGTCTGGGCAAATTATGTAATGTGGATGTGTAGAGAGATTTGGTTGCCATCAATGACAATACTTATCATGCCTAGCAATGTCTCTTACTAAGAGCCACAAGGTTTTGTACAAGATCCTTCACTTGTTTGTCATCATCAGAAGTCTCTCTATGGCCTTAAATAGGCCCCTTGAGCCTGATATGCCAAGATAGACTCCTTCCTCCTATTAGTTGGGTTCACTTGGTGCCATTCTGATCTAAATGTTTATATACTACAGTAGGATGATACTCTCACCTTCCTTGTTCTCTATGTTGATGACTTGTTGATCACAGGGAGTCACTCATCCACCATCAGGCAGTGAAAACTACCCTTCATGATTAGTTTTTGATGTTAAACATGGACCTTTTGTACTACTCATAAGGATTGAGATCACTCAATCTTCTTTAGGTATCTTTATTGTACAACCCAAGTAGACTCTTGATAAGTCTGCACTGACTCCATTTCTATCAGGAGTCAAACTTGAGACTCACTATTCTTCACCATTGGTGGATGTTACTTTGTATTGCCAATTAGTTGGGAGTCTCATATACTTGACTCACACGAGGCTTGATCTTTCATATGTCATGGGCTTGGTCTCCATGTTTATGTAGGAGCCACATGAGCTCCACTAGAAAGAAACTAAGCAAATTCTCCACTACGTGCAAGGCACTCACAATTATGGGATTTAGTATGCAGTGGGTGTGGATATTGACTTGGTGGGACATATAGATTTAGACTAGGTAGGAGATTCTCAAGATCACAAGTCTACTTTAGGGTATTGGTCCTCACTTGGTTCCAGTCTAGTTTCTTGGTTAAGAAAGAAGCAGTCTGTAATTCTTCTTTCATTTATTGAGGCTGAGTATCGAAGAGCAGTCAATGCTACTATTGAGGTTGTCTAGCTTCATAAAATTCTCACTGAGTTTGGAATTCCCTTCCAAAATCTTGCAATCATCTTTTGTGGCAACCAAAGTGTGATACAAATCTCTCGTAGTCTAGTCCATCACCAGTGGACCAAACACATTGAGATCCACATGCACTACATTTGAGAGTTGATTCATCAGAGGATCATTGATCTTTAGTACTTTCTAACATTAGAGAAAATTGAAGACATCTGTAAGGAAATGAGTGTAACATAGAATGAACATCTAAGAATAGTGGTGTCTTTGGTAACTTTAAATTTCATTAGATTGCCTCAAAAACACTCACAACTATGCCACAAAGTAGAAATAGACATAGTTCATTTCCAACATTAACCCTTAGAGGAAAGTACAAGCAACATTAACCAGTTTCAATAATAGAACCATTAATATGAAAGATGGAACATAAGAGATGAACACATATTTACGTGGGGAAAATTCTTTCGGGTAAAAAACCCCACAATCCAAAAGCCCAAATCGCCATTGTATTATTCAGCAATAGAAAATACAATTACAATACATTTCAGGCACTAAGCCTTTCATGGAGATTAACATCATGTTCCATCTAGAGATTATTTTACAATCACTCCTCTTCTCTCTATCCGTCTTGCCAAGTTCTAGGTATCACACTCATCTAGCATTCAAAACTACATGTCCATGCATGAGTGTCGAGACTACTCTTCTTCGTCTCTAATAACCAACCGAACAGAACAGCCTGAACTCTCTCTGTCTTCCTCTCTTCACACTTGCCCTCTGTTACAATGCATTTAATATATCACCTTATAGAAGAGAACATTCAGTTTGACTACCATAACAGACCAAACAATTACAAAAGGCAACCGTTCAATTGACAATATTTGTCATATGCATTGCCAATACAATGTTGGCTATTCTATCCTTCCGCCATGTCAAGGAGCCACATCACCACTATCAAACCAATTCCTAGCACCCCAACTCATAACTGTTTTCATGACTTCATATTCATGAGACCTCAATAGTCCCACATGTACCAGTCAACAGCCACTTTTGCAGTTTATGTACACAACTACAAGATAGTTAACCATCAATACTTTTGTTGCCGACGAGTCCAACAGTCTACAGCTAATGACCATCAGGAAGACCTTGGCCGATGTCTCATCGGAGTGACCAAAACCAACTGAGTGACTTTTCCAAATAGTGCCAATAGTTATTGTCATGCCAATCGTCAGAATGACTCTCATCGACTCCAAACCTCCATCGGAGTGACCCAACACATCAGAACGACATTTCAAAACCAGACCGACAACTATTGTTACGTCGATCCATTGATCTTCATCAGAATGACTCATGTCGATGCCAACTCCCATCGGAGTAACCCAAACTATCGGAGTGACATTTGTAAACCATGCCGATAATGATTATCATGCCAATGTCCAACCATCGGAGTAACACAACACACTGTCTCACCGATGCAAGGAACAATCTACTGTGAACAATGTGATCGCTGAGATACTTGTCGATCACTGAGACTCAGATCAACTCTTGCTGATGCCTGTAAATCTAAGACACATGTGCTCAACATTCTCCCACTTGATGAAGGATTTATAGGATTCCATCAACGCTCGAAGTCACTGTATCAGCTTAGACACTGCCTCCATTTCACTATGCTCACAAGCTATACAGAAGCATCAATATTATCAACTTCAAAGCTTCATCATGAACACAACCATGAAGTCATCCTCTAGAAACAAGATAGAACATCAGCTAGAACAACAATTAGAAAACTGACTGCTTCCATCCAACTGAACAAAAAACCCACTTGACTGAAAATAGCACACACAACAAATGCTAATCCATCCAATCACTCATACCTTGAAGGTATTCATATCAGCAAACTCATGCCACCTACATATACACCCATCAACTGCAAATACAAGCTCCATGTGTCAACCAGTCAAAGAAGACCAAACACATCCAAGAACTCCCACTACATGGGTAATGCAAATCTAAAAAAGATCATGGCATACAAAGTCTACCAATAGCATCACATAGAAAGTGTAAACATCATGTAGTACCAAGGAAACATCCACAATGATACGCAACACCTGTAATCAAATAACCTACAAGAACAACTCCTCACCACCAGTCCAAAACTCTCCCAATTTCTCCACACCCCACAAAGGAAAGAGATAACAGAACTTCCATGTCACCACCCAAGAACATAAGTGAACACATCTGACCACAAACTAGTGATCACCTCAGCTCCAATCAAACCTCAAACCAATGTAGTGTGAAATAAACCATCCAGGAAGATAACCAGGACCATAGAGAGTAACTCCGCACATCATATACCTGTAGACAATCCTTCTACATACACCTCTGAATGCCAATTGTGTCAAGTATGATCTCCTTCACAACACCCCAAAGGGAATAGCATAACAACACCCACCCATTCAATCTTCAAGATCAAACACAACATATATATCATGTAATTATAAAATATCAATGTAAGCTTCTCTAAGAGGATCAAACTATTCCATTTCTCGTTTTAGGAAATCAGCCCATAAAACCATCTCCTACCAATCCTCATCAATGAATGATATCTTTAAACTCAAATGCACAAGGAGATAATTATGCTATCCATCTCTCACAATAAATCCTTTAGAACCATATATTAGCAGTTCAAGATCCATGTCTATGAAAGAAAGCATAAAATGCCTGAGAGAAACAATGGGCAATACCTCTCAGATGATTATCTACCGAGAAGACCAAGAGTGGGGAATGAGAATGCTCCTCTAGGGTAACCAAGTCTACATGACTTCTCCAAGAGCAATCTCCTCATTGGTCTCTGTTGAACTCACGTCCAACCAAGGTGTAGGCTCCTCAGACTTTCTGTTGAAATATTCATCAAGAGTAACCATCAACAACACTTCTCTCATCTCAAGAGAATTACAACCTCACCTTATTCTCCATGTACCCATGAGCATCTACAAATAATCATTTCATGCTAAACTCCAAATGCATCACTACACCAATATGAAGTAATCAAGCAAAAGATCAATGCACCCAACACACAGAGAATCACCAGACCATTGTCAAAGCTCCAATCATCTGAATCGGGAACTTATCATGACATCATGATCTTACCATCCCCCTTAGGAGATTCCATGCTCCAGGTGAACATAACCATGGTCTCAAGAGCAATGTATCGTGCCAAAACTCAAATGCATAAATTAAGAAAATACCATGACATGAAACAAACCAAACTCTAAACCAACATCACCTATCAAGCACCACCAACACCTCATCCAAGGATTTCATGAATCCCCCATGGCTTCAAGATGTTACACATCCTCAAATAGTGCCCCTGCAAATGCAAAAGAACCCTTCTGCAGCAACAGGATCTAAGAGCTCCTCCTAGTAACATTTGCAACACTAAAGAAGATCATTCACCACTAAGTGATGAACACATAGTCAATGCTAACTCTCCCACTGAACTATGACAACTGAGCTTTCCAAGCATTATGACCAAATTTCTCCTAATCTAAAAATCTTCCAGGTCCACACATTAACATGTCCATGTGACAATAAAACCAAGTGGCACCAAGATCTCCAAAACAAGGAAATACACTATCACGGTCAATAGCTTACACAAACCTGTGAATCCAAGCTATTCATGACATCATGATACACATGCTACAAGTCCCCTTAACTGACTGTTTAGGTACTCTACAACATCCATCCTCTCATCCTGAAGCAGTCACACTAATGCATAAGTGACCACAGACAAGGCCAGCTAACAAGTCTGCATAATCACATAATCAATCTTGTGGATATAGACCGTCCACTTCTGAGTTATCCCATTGCAATCAATAGGTTGAACACACCTAAAAGAATGCATAAATCATAGGTCCAATATACTAAAACATGCAAACCCACTATTGCACTAGAAACTACAAAACCTGAGATCTCAAGGAATAAAAATATCATGTAGACAACATGACTCAAACACCAGATTACATACAAATCTGATTTGCCAAACATGTCCACAACCTGAACATCATAGTCTAAAAAACAAGAAGCATTACCACATAAATGCTGAGTGACATATCACATATCAGCACTCTCATGTAGAGAAAGCATTTTACCTCCTCACACCATGCATGAAGCATGCAAAACTGCAACTATATCATCCAGCAACACCCCAAAAGCCAGGGTCTAGAAATAGCCTAACTGTAGCTTCACAAAACCACAAGTTTTTCTCTTGACCGTGTAAAACCTGCAAAACCACTGTGTTTGAAAAACACCCATGCACATCCACTCCACTTCACATCTGGATGACTCAAAAGTCTGCAACATAAATTTCATAACAGTTAAACCAGAATAATGGATCATCATGAATATGCATAACCATAGATTTTAGGAAAAACTATGAATCCCCTCAAAACCAAGGAACATGATTCTGAGACATGCAAGTACAAAGCATCCATTAAAGGAAATAGTGGTTCAGGAATTTAGGCCCACTTGTAGGCCAATTCCACAACCACCAACATGCATGCGCATCCAAGGGAGACAGGCTATTTCAGAAGCTTCCAGATCATCTAATGATCAACTCCATAGCCTACATGCAATCAGGGTAGTTGAGAACAAGATGTCTTTCAATACCAGGAAAGAATACCCAGTATAAACACATTACTCCATGGCTAAACAACAACAGAGGCTTCTCCGTATCACCAGGGAACCTCTCACATAGACACCCAATAGAGAGATTTGCTGCATCATAACCATAGAGTAAAATATTCCACACCATGCATTAGGATTATATCACTGCCAACTCACAAGCTTCAGGTCACATCATTTCAATATGACCAACTTAAGTTTCTCCATCTTCACCATCCTTCAAGTGTCTGTTGTAACATGAAAATAAGATCAACTGCAAGACTTCACTCAAACAAGGATCAATCATCAGCCGATTCCTTCTGATTTCTTCAAGCATTCCAGGCTAAGAAATCTTCACAGAAGGAATACCCAGAACCAGATGTTAGATTTAGGGCAGATAACTGAGAGGGGAGGTGAATCAGTTGTACAAAACTTTCCTCCAATTAAACACTTAGCATAATGATAAATCAATCATGAAAACATAATGCAATGAATTAAGAGCAGAAACACATTAAAACATGAGACACCAAGATTTTGATGTGGAAAACCTGGTTAAGAGAAAAACCACAGGGTGATTAACCCAAGATTGTATTCTCTGTTAGAAGAATAGAAAGAACAAATGGCACATGCCAATTAGGGCTCAATGCCTGAGCACACTGCTCACAAGAGGCCTACTGCCTACAAGAGACACATTGTCTACAAAGAAATAAGTATTACATACTTTGAACTAGAGAATAGCATCTTCACCATGCTTGAATCAGTTAGATTTAAGCCCAATACTTCTGCTCTGCCTTTCGCTTTCCTCCTTGCTACCACACACTCTTCACCACAGGGACACTACTGAAATGACTTCGTAATCCCTTATTTATACAAGACATCAACTTAGGATTGATCATCTAAGTCGGCAAACATCAACAAGAACATCCGCAGGATGTGTAACTCATCCAGTCAGCCAATCTCAAGAAGAACACCATCATCCGGAAGTTATTCTTCAATTTCAAGCTCCAACTTCAATGCGGACCACCAACACGAACTGGACATGATACAAAGACCTCCACAAGCTTGCTTGAGTTACCAAGAACATCCCCACTTCATCTGCTTACTGAAATCCTTCTCCCCTTCATCTAGAACCTCAAGAACACAGTCTGTCATTACTGTCATAAAGGATAAGATGCTTGCAAACCTTCAAACCATGAACCAATCAAGTTAATACTTCACAAAGACTTCCTCAACACTTTCTCAAATCTGCAGAACAAGATACTGCATTTCTGGATCTCACCGGACCTATTTGTATTACTCTATCACCACTGAACATCTGCAGAACCAGTTCTACTTGAGTGGCCACAACTTCTTCTGATCTTCATGCGGACCTCTAAAATATCTACTGGACCACCTTAAGACACATATCTATAAACCCTTTAAACCGCATCCTCTGATCCTCATCCTATCTTGGACTTTTAACTTACTGTCATCACTGTTCTTGATTGAGACTAATTTTCTCAATATCCTCAGCACACAGCTCATCCAATCCTTATCATTAATGCAACAGGAGTATGTTGACATCAATGACAACACCGGTTAGGCCCATACTTGCAACAATCCCCCCTTTGTCATTGATGGCAACATATGATGTGAAAAAATGTTTTAACCATCAAGACAAGAACTCCTCACTGACACAACTCCCCCTATCAGCAACAACCATTTAGATGTCTTCTCTCCCTTTACTACTCCCCCTTTGTCAGCAACCACTTTTTTTCACGTCTTCTCTCCCCCTTTGACATCAATGGCAAAGGGCACATACTTGCAATTCCACCACTTTAGAATCATACCTGCTGCTCCCCCTGAGTAGCAGCTCCCTATCATCAATCCAGACCACAAGATATGACTATGATATCCACTGGACTGATGCACATCAGTGCACCTTAGTTCATCACCGGAGGGGCAATAACCCCTAACTTCTCCCTGAGATAATCAAAAGAGTCCTTAGGTAGAGGTTTAGTAAAGATGTCTGCAACCTGATCCTTGGAAGGCACAAACTCCAATCTGACTTCATTCTTGTTCACTTGCTCTCTCAAAAAGTGAAACTTGACGGATATGTGTTTAGTCTTTGAATGCAACACCGGATTCTTAGATATATTTATTGCACTTGAATTATCACAGAAGATTGTGATGGGTTCCTCATACTCCACTTTGATATCTCTCAGCATCTGCTTCATCCACAAAACTTGAGTACAACTACCTGCTACTGCAATATATTCAACTTCAGTTGTAGATAGAGATATTGCCTCTTGTTTCTTGCTTAGCCAAGAAACCAATCTCTTCCCCAAAAAGAATGCTCCACCACCGGTACTCTTCCGGTCATCCACATCTCTTGCCCAATCCGCATCTGTATATGCATGAAGAGAGAAATCATGATCTCTAGGATACCACAGACCATACTCAACTGTCCCTTTTAGATATCTAAAAATCCTCTTGATTGCCATGACATGAGATTCTCTAGGATCAGCCTGGAATCTAGCAACAAGACCAACAGCCTACATAATGTCTGGTCTAGTTTGAGTGAGATACAACAGTCCTCCAATCATTGACCTATACTTTATCTAATCAGCCTTAGGAGAGTCATCATCTTTTCTCAACTTACATTCAGTTGCCATGGGAGTATTCATTGGTTTTGAGTTTTCCATCCCAAATTTCTTCAACAATTCTTTCACATATTTGGTCTGAGAAATGAAAATTCCTTTCTTTGTTTGAGTGATTTGTAGACCCAAGAAGAAATTTATTTCCCCAATCATGGACATCTCAAATTCACTTTTCATTTGATTTGCAAAGGTTTTACACATACTATCTCTTCCTCCAAAGATGATATCATCAACAAACACTTCAACAATCAAGATGTTCTCATGATCAATTTTGAAATATAAATTACTGTCAGTGGTACCTTTGTTGAAACCAATCTTCAAAAGATGCTTATCCAATCTTTCATACCAGGCTCTTGGGGCTTGCTTCAGTCCATACAGTGCCTTCTTCAACTTGCAGACCATATCACCATGATCAGACAATTGAAATTCATCTGGTTGCTCAATGTACACTTCTTCCAAGTCACCATTCAGGAAGGCAGACTTGACATCCATCTAATATACCTTGAAATCTTTGAAGGTAGCAAATGCAAGAAATAATATAACTACTTCAATTCTTGCCACCAGAGCAAAGGTTTCTTCAAAGTCAACTCCTTCTATTTGAGAATAGCCCTTGTAGACCAATCTGGCTTTATTTCTGATTACTTCGCCAACTTCATTCAGTTTGTTTTGGAAGACCCATTTTGTTCCAATCACATTCTTATTTCTAGGTCTAGGAACAAGATCCCAAGTGTGATTTTTCTCAATTTGCATCAGCGCTTCCTCCATTGCTTTAGTCCAGTTTTCATCATTACAAGCTTCATTCACTGTCTTAGGTTTAATCTTTGAAATCAGATAATACTTATCTGAATCTTGAGCAATTCTCCTTCTAGTTTGTACACCTTTGCTTTGGCCACCTATGATCTGATCTTCAGAGTGGTTCAGTCTTACATACCTTAGAACTTTGGGAATTTCTTGCACTTCTAATTCTTGATCAGGCTCATTAAAACTCATCTCTTGTTCTTGATTTACTGAATCAGTTTGAATCTGACTTTCAGAAGAGGCTTAGGCTCCTTGAGTCAGAACATCATTCTAATCATCTTCATCATATTCATAAAACCTTGAGGGTTCATTAATTCCTTCATCAACCTTCACATTTGTACTTTCTATCATCTTTCTCAGTCTCTTGTTATAACACCTATATGCTTTGCTTTGAATAGAGTAACCCAAGAATATTCCTTCATCACTTATAGCATCAAACTTTCCTAGATCTTTATCTCTTTTGATATAACATTTGCTAGCAAAGACTCTAAAATATCTCATAGTAGGAGTGATGCCAAACCAAAGTTCATAAGGAGTCTTACCAGTATTGCTTCTAATTTGTACTCGATTGAGAGTATAGACTGCAGTGCTGACAGCTTCTCTCCAATAGACCTGAGGAACATTTGCTTCCATCATCATGGTCCTAGATGCTTCCTGGATGGTCCGGTTCTTTCTCTCAACTACTCCATTCTACTGTGGAGTCCTAGGAGCAAACAATTGTCTCTTAATTCCATGTTTCTCACAGAAATCTATGAACTCACCGGATGTGAATTCTCCACATCTATCAGACTTCAGACATTTCAATTTCAATCTGGTTTCATTCTCTACCATAGCCTTGAATATTTTGAATTTCTCAAGAGCTTCTGATTTCTCTTTCAGAAAGGTTACCCACATCATCCAGGAATAATCATCAATTAGTAACATGAAGTATCTATCACCTTGCACACTCCTAATTCTTGCCAGACCACAAAGATCAGTATAAACTAAGTCCAATAATCCGGTAGAAGACAGTTCCTTACTTTTGAATGTGACTCTACTCAGCTTACCCAACTGGCATTCTTTGCACAAGCTATTAGTAGGTTTCACCAATTTTGGAAGATCTCTTACAGCCTGAGTATTGCTTATCTTGATGATATTATCAAAAATCACATGACACATCCTCCTATGCCATAACCAACTTTGATCAACATAGCAAATAAGCAACTTTAACTAGTACCAACCAAGTGGAAGATATTACCTTTAGTTTGAGTACCAGATGCAATCTCTGTTCTGGAACTTTCAAAGATCTTGCATTTTCCATTCTTGAATTGGAGATCATAGCCTTTGTCCACCAACTATCCAACACTGAGAAGATTGTGCTTCAAACCTTCAACATACAGTACATTATCGGTTTTGTTCCTTCCATCAAAAGAAATAGTTCCTCTACCTCTGATTCGACCAGCAGAATTATCACCAAACTTTACCACTCCTCCTTCATACCTCTCCAAATCTATGAACTTATTTTTGTCACCTGTCATATGGTGAGAGCATCCACTGTCAATGACCCAATCATCCTTCTCTTCAACTTGGGCAGCCAGAGCTCTTTCCACAGTCTTATGATTGACAGATACAGAGGAAATTAGATCTTCTTCCTTGATGGCAATGAACACCCATTCATTTCCAGATTTGTTCCTATCTCTAATTCATCATCTGTTACTCCTTCATTTTCATCATCTTCATGTACATAGTAACAGTTCTTTTGGAACCTTGGCTTGTTAGGATTTTGTCTTGAAAACCTTTCCGGACACCTTGAGGCAAAATGACCAATCTTATTGCAGTTAAAACAATTAAAAGGCAATTTTCCTTCATACTTACCGGATCCTCTTAGCAGTCTTTTTGCAATAAGGGCTTCAAGATGAGTAGTTTCAGCTTCTTCTTCTTCCAGGTCTTTTCTTGCTTTTTCATACCATGATAGTTTCCTTGAAGAGTTCTCTCCTGGATTAAACCTTTGTTTTCCATTTACAAAGGCACTGGCTTTGAATGTAGATTCAGTCTTAGGAGGGGCATCTCCAAACTTTGTCATTTCAAATGCAGCCAATTTACCAGCCAATTGATCTCTTGTGACAGTTGTATGAGCTTTGAATTCTTCAATGGCAGCAACCTTGATTTTATAAGAAGCAGGAAGGGATCTGAGAATTTTGCCAACAATCTCATTTTCATCCAAGACTCCACCAACATTTCTAATTCCACAAACAAGTTCATTTACTCTTGGCATAAAAGTAGAGATATTTTCATCTTCTCTCATCTTCAGGTTTTCAAATTTCCCTTTCAGACTTTGTAGCCTTGCACATTTAACATACTTGTCTCCTTCATGCAGAAGTTCTAGTTTTTCCCAAATCTCAAAAGCAGTTGGTAGGTCAATAACATTTGAGAGCTCTGAATCAGATAATGTGCTAGGAAGAGCTTCTATAGTCCACATATTGTTTTCAGCATCTGTGATTTCATTTGGGGCTTTCGGACCACCCTGTGGAGGTGTATACTTTGTTGTAACCATGGTCCAGTATACCATTCCCATACATTCCAAGTGACATTTCATGCGACCTTTCCAAAGATTGAAATTGGTTCCATCAAACTTCAGAGTATCCTTCTTGTAAGACATCATTCTGGATCTCCTCAAGCGGTTAAGCTCCTTTTAGAGGAACTTGGCTCTTATACCAATTGTTAGATTTAGGGCAGACAACTGAGAGGGGGGGTGAATCAGTTGTACAAAACTTCCCTCCAATTAAACACTTAGCATAATGATAAATCAATCATGAAAACATAATGCAATGAATTAAGAGTAGAAACACATTAACACATGAGACACCAAGATTTTGACATGGAAAACCCAGTTAAGGGAAAAACCACGGGGTGATTAACCCAAGATTATATTCTCTGTTAGAAGAATAGAAAGAACAAATGGCACATGCCAATTAGGGCTCACTTCCCGAGCACACTGCTCACAAGAGGCCTACTACCTACAAGAGACACATTGTCTATAAAGAAATAAGTATTACATACTTTGAACTAGAGAATAGCATCTTCACCATGCTTGAATCAGTTCCATTTAAGCCTAATACTTCTGCTCTGCCTTTCGATCTCCTCCTTGCTACCACACACTCATCACCACAACAACACTACTAAAATGACTACACAATCCCTTATTTATACAAGACATCAACTTAGGAATGATCATCTAAGTCAGCAAACATAAACAAGAACATCCGCAGGATGTGTAACTCATCTGGTTGGCCAATCTTAAGAAGAACACCATCATCCAGAAGTTATTCTTCAATTGTGAGCTCCAACTTCAATGCAGACCACCAACACAAACTGGACACGATACAAAGACCTCCACACGCTTGCCTGAGTTACCAACAACATCCACACTTCATCTGCTTACTGAAATCCTTCTCCCCTTCATCCAGAACCTCAAGAACACAGTCTGTCATTACTATCATAAAGGAATAGATACTTGCGGACCTTCAAACCATGAACCAATCAAGTTGATACTTCACAAAGACTTCCTCAACACTTCCTCAAATCTGCAGAACAAGATACTACATTTATGGATCTCACCGGACCTATTTGTATTACTCTGTCACCACTAAACATCTACCGGAACCAGTTTTACTTGAGCGGCCACAACTTCTTCTGATCTTCATGCAAACCTCTGAAATCTCTACTGAACCACCTTAAGACACATATCTACAAACCCTTTAAACCGCATCCTCTGATCCTCATCCTATCTTGGACTTTTACCTTACTGTCATCATTGTTCTTCACTGTTCCTGATTGAGACTAATTTTCTCAATATCCTCAGCACACAGCTCATCCAATCCTTATCATTAATGCAACAAGAGTATGTTGACATCAATGACAACACTGGTTAGGCCCATACTTGCAACACTATAAACAAAGGAACAAACAAATCCCAGTAGAAGGCTCTGATACCACTTGTAAGGAAATGAGTGTAACTTAGAATAAACATCTAAGAATAGTGGTGTCTTCGGTAACTTTAAATTTCATTAGATTGCCTCAAAAACACTCACAACTATGCCACAAAGCAGAATCAGACATAGTTCATTTCCAACATTAACCCTTAGAGGAAAGTACAAGCAACATTAACCAGTTTCAACAACAAGCATCATACAGCTTCAATAACAGAACCATTAAACATGAAAGATGGAATAGAAGAGATGAACACATATTTACATGGGGAAAACCCTTTAAGGTAAAAAACCCCACACTCCAAAAGCCCAGATTGCCATTGTATTATTCAGCAACAGAAAATACAATTACAATACAATTTAGGCACTAAGCCTTTCATGGAGATTAACATCCTGTTCCATCTAGAGATTATTCGACAGTCACTCCTCTTCTCTCTATCTGTCTTGCCAGGTTCCAAGTATCACACTCATCCAGCATTTAGAACTACATGTCCATGCATGAGTGTCGAGACTACTCTTCTTCATCTCTAATAACCAACCGAACAGAACAGCTCGAACTCTCTCTGTCTCCCTCTCTTCACACTTGCCCTCTGTTACAATGTGTTTAATATATCACATTATAGAAGAGAACATTCGGTTTGACTACCATAACGGACTAGACAGTTACAAAAGGCAACCGTTCAATTGATAATATTTGTGATATACATTGCCAATACAACGTTGGCTATTCTATCCTTCCGCCATGTCAAGGAGCCACATCACCACTATCAAACCAATTCCCAGCACCCTAGCTCATAACCATTTTCATGATTGTTTAGATTTGTGAGACCTCAATAGTCCCACATGTACCATTCGATGGCCAATTTTACAGTTTATGTACATGACCACAAGAAAGTTAACTATCGGCACTTTTGCTGCTGATGAGTCCAATAGTCTATAGCTAAAGACCATCAGGAAGACCTTGGCTGATGTCGCATCAGAGTGACCACAACCAACGGAGTGACTTTTCCAAATAGTGCCAATAGTTATTGTCACGTCAATCGTCAGAATGACTCTCACTGACGCCAAACCTCCATCAGAGTGACCCAACACATCAGAACGACATTTCAAATCCGGACCGACAACTATTGTTATGTTGATCCATTGATCTTCATCGGAATGACTCATGCCGATGCCAACTCCCATCGAAGTAACCCAAATTGTCGGAGTGACATTTGCAAACCACGCCAACAATGATTGTCATGCTGATGTCCAACCGTCAGAATAACACAACACACTGTCTCACCAATGCAAGGAACAATCTACTGTGAACAATGTGATCGCTGAGATACTTGCCGATCATTGAGACTCAGATCAACTCTTGCTGATGCCTGTAAATCTGAGACACATATACTCAACAACATCTTCATCAAACCCTTCACTGAAAGAAAATTCCTTCATTTGCGATCTTTGCTAGGGGTGCAGCAAGTGTCCACTTTGAGGGTATCTATTCCTTTCATTCGAGGCTTCTTCTCTTTGAGGGGAAAATCATTCTACATGGGTACCTCATCAAGCTTCATTTTCCCTAACCCATCTTTTCACCCACCTAAGCTATGCTTAAGGGGGTTTGTTAGTGTAAGTTTTTATTTCCTTTTTCCTAAGGTTTTTCCTACACTTTTATTAAGATTTCTTAAGTCAATAGAGTGAATTTAATTAGGTAAGTGGGTAATTTGAGGTGTTGTCATCCTACAAAGAAGTTAGATTTACTATTTTTAGACCATTTGGTGGTCTCTCCCTATTGGTTGGTTTTACCACCTCCACCCTCTCCCTAGTGTATATAAACTCACTATTTAGCTTGTATTTGGTAATCTTTTGCCAATCTTTTTCCAACAACTTTTTGTGAGATTGTAATGTAATTCTATCATCTTAACATTTGCACCTCTTAGAATCTCTAGTTTGTTTTTGTTAATACATTTACATCTTTCATAGCTTAAAATCTCTCTTAAAAAGTTCTTGGGTTATGCATCTATTTCAGACTTCTAAGAATATGAATTTTTAGCAAGTTTATGTCTAACATTGGCAGAGAGCATTAAAATTATATGAAAAGGGTATTCAAATATTTTCAAGGGACTTCTAATTATTATTTGTTATCATGGGAGTGATGATGTGGGCAAGTTGTTTGATATACAGGGCTTTGTTGATTTAGAACAGGTTGTGGTATAGATAGTAGGAGGTCCACGAGCAATTATGTGTTTACTCTATTTGGAGGTGCAATTAATTGGGTGAGTAAGAGGTAACCCACAGTTGCATTTTCCACTATAAAATTAGAGTACATGGCTACTACACATTCCTATAAGGAGACAATATGGTTATAGAGGTTGTGTTTAGGTATTGGTTGAGTGTCAAAGTCATAATCAGATGTGATAGAGTGTTATTTGTTTGGAAAAAAAACTAATGTACCATGCTTGTACTAAGAATATAGGTGTTTGGTATCACTTGTCCATGAGATAGTTAGGGTGGTAGAGTCATGATACAAAAGGTTGATATTGTTGGTTCCAAAATCTGCACACATCAAATTCTAAAGATTTGCCAATTCTTATGCTCAAATTCAATGGGAGACTCAGCGAACAGAGTGGGAGATTATTTGCACCTATCTCCCCTGCACTTCAGGCTCTACCAAATCCAAGGGGGGTGTCCCTTATTATATTATCAACAGATTTATCTTTCACTATATCAGGCAGAAATATTCTCATAAATTTACACCAAGGTTTGTAAAATTTTCCACATATTGGCAAAGTTCTTGGAGATTTTCACATTACTAGCTTTGAGAACATGTATTAAAAACCCTATCTAAACTAAATAAATACAAATAAAATGGTTCAAATTATTTTATCTTTAAATTCTCTTATTCATTCTAGACCTTTGGGAAAATAGGATCTCAGATCGATGCCTTGTCAGGGGTAACAGAGTCAAAAATCCCATTATACAGATGTTTCCTATTTGACATGAGAACTTCATATTCAGATGGTATGTTTTTATCACTGCCTTACAATGATAAACCCAAAAATGAGTATCTTATGTGAATCTTCTTTAACAATCCCTAATGTAATACATTGCTTCTTATATCTTACTTAAAGCATATTTAATCCATTCCTTGAACAGAAATAGTAAATAAGACATTCAATACAGCAAATGTGCATATATGAAATCCAAAATCCTTCATTCCTTCATTCAAAAAATAAATGCGTACATTCAAGGAGACAATTTCAAGGAACACACACATATAGTGTTTTTCATATATTGCAATCTGAGCTAAAAATTTTATACAAGAATTTTATTCATCTGCATGCAACATTTTGCTCTACAATTCTAAAAAAATAACCTACTCTGCCATAAAAACTAATCCCCAAAGTGTGGATATCTTGTATCCAAATCCCGGAATGGTCCACCAACTAGTACTCATCAACCCTCTCTCTATGACTTATGAGAGTCCTAAATATAGACAAACTATGTTGGCCAGGATTTCCTTAGTACAAGTTTTTGGTTACATTTCATTTAATACTTGTGACTTAGGAAATTACATCCTTTCTCTGATTAGCTAATTTTTACAACACTTTCTTTTAACCAATCCCTTTGTAACATGAAAAGATTTACAACAATATTCCAGTTTACAATAAACATCCTAATAGGTCAAAATGTCTTCTCGGGCAATTAGAAATAGATGCCCCCTCTTTACTTCAAATTCATACTTTGTGTGTGGGGTGCCAGGTTGACAGCATGACTCCTCATCTTTCAATTTTCTTTCACTGAATGTCTAGGCTCTAGAATCATTGAAACAACACTCAACAGTTGAACCAGAAAATATCATCCTTACTGAGGCAAGGACTTCTTTGACTCTGTCATCATGGTCCAACTCCTCTTTTCTTAGCTAAGCCAACCAAACATAACACCCTTCCTCTGTAGTTGTCTTTGATGAGTGCCACCAAACAGAGGGATGGTGAGAGAGAAAACTGGTATCTCTCTTCCTGTGCATATGGATCCTAGTTTTGGTCAAGGTTGTTATAGTCCTACCTAGTTGGTCCACCCCCGCCAAATAGCTGCATGGAGTTAGAGCATTTGGATGATCTAACCAGTCCCTCACCAGAATGACACTATTGAGCAGTGGTCCTGAGAAAGTAGCAAGATTATTGAAGCCAAATTCTCCTATTCTTTCCAATTCCTCCCATCCTCTTAGTCAGTGTTCACTCCTCCCTTAATTTGGAGTGAGCAAACCTGCAACCAAGAGTACAAGGACATTCTTCTTTGGGAAATAAAGGATGAATGTTGTAGGGAAATACTTTGCACAATACCCATACTGAGATCTGATGTGAACAACTTATGAAAACACTTCTATTTGTAGCAATATTGGAAGGAGGTCCTCTGCCCAAGTAGTTTCTACTTTCCAACAACTTCCATAATTCCATTCCAGGTGTTTGCAGGCTTCACACACTTGAATCTATATCTGGAAATACTTGACAACCAGATCACGACCTCCAAAATAGGAAATGGAGGTGCAAACTCATGTCACCTGACTACATGTGCTTCTTACATAGATAACAAAGGTCCAACCTATGTACCAAAATTAGAGAAATGTGTAATATGTCAAATCACAATCTTGTATGCTCAAGCAACACCCTTCAGCTCCCACCAAAGCACAACTGACAATCTCAAAAACTAGGCAAATCTTGTTGTGCTACAGTTGTTTTATTCTTCATGCCAACATGTTTGAATGAAATCCAGAATTTGAACTTGGGTCATTGATTCAGGACAATGTCTGAATAAGATCAACGGTTGGAGATGCAAGAAAATCAATCGGGAGTGTTGAAAAGCCATTGTCCAATCAGAAAATGCCAACAAAGAAAGTCCTTGTAGTCAAAGGCCACGACCCTACCACATGTCACCCTATTGCAGCATCACAAGCCTGAAAGTGACCCACATTATTGCCTTTACACTTGTATGCTGAGCACTTGCTTCAGCTTGTTCAGACCGGATGGGACCCACATGACACTTGTCATTCTATCATAGCATCGCAAGGTATATCCTTCGGCATCTTTCTGCTACATGCTCATGCGATCCAATGAGGAATGAGCATGGCTTAGGCATTTAGCTGACAAGATTTGGGGCCCACCAGCCTAAAGATCTATGGTTGATGCATCAGTGCAGCTCTACCAGATCTATAAGATATGGAGCCCATGACATCGCAACAACCATCGATTTAACTTTAAGAACTTTTGACCCAGACTTAAGAGATATTTGCATGCATAGGACTAGCAGGTAACTAGGCTCAAGGGGGCAGTTTCAAATGGGAAACATGATATAAGGTTATAACCTAAATTAGGGGTAACCACCAATCACAAGTCAATTTAAAATTAGATGCAGGCCTAAGGGAAAAGGGATAAGGGTTTAGGGTTTAAGACTTTTATACTCAAACTTAACCAATTTCAATGGTTTAAGACCAACGAACAAGAAATTTTGTAGAAGGGGGTTCCACCAGTGGCTTTGGTTGGGGACACATGGCTAACTCTGGAATGAGGAGAATCATAGAACTCCGGGGTGTAGACCTGTGCCAAATCTATTGGGCTACAATGTAGCTGACATAGAAGCCAGAAACATGATAAAACTTGGGAATTACCAAAGCAGGTCATTCTTCAAAACTGATGACGGATTGAAATTTGACTCAAGCATCACACAGTGTCACACTTTGCATATTCTCAATTATATTTTCAAACTTTACTTGGTGGCCCTGGGGCCGCAAAAATGAAGAACCACAACTTACCTCTATCAAATACTATGTTTTAAGTAGACTATTTCATGTCCAATTTAGAAGCAATATGTTCACTGATGGTGTCATGGAAGCAGATCATCACATCTCTGATTATGTCACCTTCATCATACTTTTGTTGATCCATGTTAACAAAAATCTTATATACTGACCCAAAAGGTGTATTTAGTACAAATCCCTGAAGTAGGGTAGCCTCCAAATAAAGTTGTATCGTATCACAAATCAACTCCTCAACCTCATCATGAATGGTTAAAGTCTCACACAAATCTAAATCACTTATATCTCCCTCTTCATGTGTAGATATAACACTAGTGGCTAATCCATTAAGTGCATGCTCAAATATTCCATCCTCATCTATCACTTGAGTCTTCAAGGGACTTGTTGGGTCTTAAAAATGTAGGTTACAAATTCTAAGAGGATGCCAGGCTCTATGATCAGACTTGCAACATTTTTTGAACCAACGAATGGAGTTAACCTAATGGTTGATGACTCCCTGCACTTTAGGTTCTGCTAAACCTAGGTAGGAGGACCTTGATGATTGAAGCAGATTAAGAGTTGTATGACTTAATTGAATTTATGGATCTATTCACAGTGGCATGAAGTGAAATAGATGAAGGCTTACTAACTATTCCTACTAAAATTTGAAATGTGAATGTATGGATAAGATTTTATAAAATTCTAAAATGGAATGGGTATGACCAGTGCCTTATCTATGGGCTAATGGAGTCAAGAGGTGAATGATATGTGACCTACTTGCTGGCTACAATTCGAATTGCTTGGCACTTGTGATTGTTTGCACCTTGTACAAACATGCAAGAATGTAACTATCAGACTCTTCTTTAATGATCCAAATGATTGTTACCAGGTTACTGTGATTAATTAATAGGAAATTTTAATCCTTTTGAAGGAACCAGTTAATTGAATCACACAAAAACATCAAATGTTCCCTAACAAATCAAATGTAGATTTTAATAACAAGATAAAATCAAGTCGGAGACAGTATGATAATTTTATCGATTATAGGGCTCTTCTTTAATAATCCAAGTGGTACTCCCAAACTACTATGATCTATTAAAAGGATATTTAATTCTCTGAGAGAAACCAATCAATGAAACCACACAAGAACAGCAAATGTGTTTTGATAAATTGAGTTCTGACACTTCAATTTAAATAGTATTAAAGAACCTATCTGGAGACAGCCAAATAATTGGATATTAATATAACAAACAATTGACACCAGTGTTGGACCACCAATTCATGCATTCTTCTCTATTATATAATTTCAAAAGATTTTGCTATACATTGCATAATGTTCTATTCAGGCAACTGATCAAATCATTGATGACTTCCTAACCTACTACCACTACTACTGATGATCTAACCTACTCCTTGATTGATCATATATATTTTTGTATTTTAGGGTTATGACCCTTCATACCCATCCTATGTGTCTCTTCATTTGTCATGAAAGATAATGATTTTGAAAAATATTGTCGCAAAACATTAGTCTCTTGTTTGTCTTTCTTTTTAATTATTTTCCATCGTCCGAGTAAATAAATTTTCTAATTAGTTATCTTTTGTCCACAAGTTCACTTTTGCATTTTCACCCAATCCGAAAAATATAATCTTCGGGTGGGAAATCATTTACCCCCTCCATAAATTCCTTGGTGAAAATGTCCTCTGGCCATTGTATGCACTTCCAGGAAAAGCATTTTCTAGGTAAAATAATTACCCTCACCTCTATTGAAAATCAAATTTATAAAATTTTTCACTTTGCATATTTATCTCTTAATAGTTCCTCCTCATTGGAGTAACCCACATAGTCGGAAAGATTTGAAGAAATCACTTCGATATAGTAAGTCTTCCCAATGTATATTTCTACCTTAATTTTTTACTTAGCATTTTACACCATATTCAGATAATTCCTTTAGGAAAATATTGTAGAAAAGTGCCCGCTATAAAATATTATTTATTGTCCTACAAAAATTCATATTCTCCAATTGTATCTGATGACATTGCATTTAATTCCCATACCAATTCTACCGCCAAAGCCAAGGAAGGACCAGTCTTCTGAGAATATAACAAATGGCCAATCAAACATCCAATGTAGCAGAAGTAAGCAATGAACTAAAGGTATTAAGTAGTTTACTAGAAATTCCATCTTCTGGTGCTGGCAAAATAGCTTTCACAACAATAAGTATTTCAATGAAATGCTCATCTTTTCTATCTTTTTTGACATCAAGGAATGGTAATAAACCATCAATGAATCGATTCACTGCTTCCCAATTTGTCACATATTTTCCCAATAGTTGCAATAATTTGAGAACTCTCTTCCCAAGACCAGCAGTGTTTTTCCATCCATTGGAGCTTGTATTTGTAGGCGTTGAGCAATCTTGGACAGCAAGATTAAGAATAGGCATGCAAGTCAAGAACCTAAACATAACGTTTCTTCTGGAATCAAACTCAAACACTCTTGATTTCAGGAAATAAATTTCATCAGCATCTTAATCTCAGAAGAGCTCTGGCACACAAGGAGCTTCTGGATATCTTTGAAACCTAGCTACAGAGAGTAAACCTACATTTCATGGTCTTCAAGTAGGGACAAGTATGACCACATGCCATGTTTTTCATCTCATGAGTTCTAATCATTCTACCACCTTTCCCTCAACAGGAAACCCCATATTTTATATCAGATTTTCCTTTCATCGTAAATACCTCAGTATTAAAAAATGCTTAGTCCACCTCTTATTTTCCAGAATGTGATTATATCGTTCTCCTATCTTCAACGAAAGTGTATATGTTTCTCACCAAAAATGTATCCATCAGCATGACTTCTGAGATCGGTATAGTTTAATATTTTCATTTCAACTTCCTTTCTCTTGCCGATGAGTTTTTATCGACAAAACATTATGTAATGTCTATTAGATATTAGGGTTTCAATAGAGTTTTCAATCTGTGTTCCTTTATTTGTTTCGAAGCTCATGTTTTGGCACCGGTATAGAAGATGTTGGCATAAGTTGTGGATTAGATATCTATTCATTACATTCAGTGAAAGCCAAATTTATGTCCGCAGGCATGGGAGAAAGATTTAGCAAAGTATCAAGCGATGAAGATTTGAAGATATAACCAAAAGGAGTCCATGATGAAATGTATGGAGAGTGGCCAAAGTTTCCTTTATAAGTTTGGTTTGATGTGACACCGAGAAACACAGTTCATGTGTAAGCTTCTTTTGATCTTCAGCAATATACAACCTCTGGACCCACTTCATTGGCATTTCGAGGAGACTAATTTTTACTCATTCTGATTAGGGTTTCATATATGTTTTCATCTTTTGCCCTAACCATAGCTTTATTCCAAAGTTCTTGGCATAGGCATATTAACAGTACGAGCAGATACAATGTCTTCTTCATTTCCATCTACAACATGAAGGGGCTCCTTGCAAGTTACATGTGCCAAGCTCCCTACAAGACTTGCTACCATTTTATTTGTTGAGTCACGTATACAAATTTCTTCAAACTCCATAGTATAGCCCTTTGTTACAAGTTCACGAGATGTCATGCATGCAATGGTGACACTCCGTTCTACAACAGGAGATATGATCTCTTGAATAGCTCTCTCCAAGGCCACGCGAATAATTATTTGGAATGGTAGTTGCTGAACAATAGCATTGAGCTTTTGATTGACCACAACATATGCACCAATATTTGAGATTGGGATCGAAAACTGACTAACAGGGAATAGAGATTGAGTCGGAGTGGCATGTGGCAATCCAAGACCAACTGTCATACGGTTAGGCATAGCTTCTAGCATGCTAACCTTTTCATCCCCTCCTCTTGGCTAATTGATGACACTGTTCCTGTTGTATGTTCAATACCTATTTGTTGAGAATCTCCCATACTTCCTGTATCTCCCTTAACATTTTTTGGGCACCTTTGAATGCCTTCAATAATTTCTTCCAGAAAGTCATAATTTGGAGACTTACTAGCAGTCATATTATTAACAATGGTCATTTTATTCTTCAGATGTCTGCACCTTATTAGTGCACCTGGTAAAGAATTCTTGAGAGGTGTAACATTGGCATCTAGTTTGTTTGGAATTTGCTTCATTTCTTCCTTTGCAACCAACTTTTCTCTATCACCTGGTAGAGATAAACATACAACTATCTCATTCTGGCTACCAGTTGCAGATGATTCCAATGAAAAAGCACCTAGATTTTGCTCCAGTGAATTATCTATGCAATCATCTGAAGGAGACTCAAATGATAATAGCTTTGTATTCAATCATCGAGTGTGTGGGCAAGGTGTCATTTACTATCAGATCGTGAGATTCATCTACCTTATAAATATCATCCTCAGCCCAACTTTCATTTGCCTTCTTTTTAGTGTCTCTATGGAAATAAAAGATAACGTCATCTAATAATGGCTCAACTTCTTATATAAGCACAGTGAATGAGACACCATTTTAGAGTATAGTTCACAGATATTAGATTCAAAAGGTGTATCCATTTGAAGGAATCATGATGCTACCCATTTATCAATACACAATGTACTATCAATTGTTGATAGGGCACACCAATTTGGAAGGTTGGCTTAGCTTTAAGTGATGCATCAACAATATAAATGCAAGGCTTAGCTATAAAACTCAATACACATGTATGTAGAATATAGGCGCTCAACCATTTGGACTCCAATGGTGAAGTAGCATTTATAAGGTGGCGGTCTAATCCAAAGAGACTGAGGTGCTACCGTAGATTAAGGTGCAACCTTAGGATCATATCGTCTATTCAATGAGGAAAGCACTATTTAGATTATGAAGGCAAACAAGCAACACAAAAGTCTAACACTACCAATGTAAAAGCTAAGGTGTCTTGTAATAAATAGTTCAACCTCCAAACCAATTAGAGTGGCATGAATAAAAGTATTGGCCCATAGATAAAGATGCAAGTCATTTGAATATACAACTCATCCATCCTATAGATTTTGGCACAGGATAAAGAGTCAATGGCGCAAACCATAAAAAGATACAACCCATATTAATGTTAGCACAAGCAAAACACAACATGGCAGCCTGTCAGAATAGTGTGCATCACCATATCAAGTATTAAAGCATACGTAAAACAAGACTTCAACCAGCATTGAGGATGATTGCAACCATTTCTAAAGATAAGCACACACCAGAAGGAAGTTGTGGCCTAAGGTAAGGATAGCCTCGTCATAGAATCAATGGTGTAGTTTATAAATAAGATTAAGCCAATTCTAAAATAGTACAGGTATATTAGAATGCATGTGTGAGTTTTGAAGCAAGCCATGGGATATGCAAGGTATCGCAGCCCATCATAAAGTATGGTTCAACCATTTTGAAAAGCAAGGCACCATATTGTAAAATGACGCTGGCTGGGAATCCAGCAAAGGCACTCAGTATAAAAATTCAATGCATCCACTATTAGAATCTCAGGCAACACCTTCAAAATCAAAGTGCAACTTATATGTAATTGTGGCACGTCTAGATATACATGAACTCTCAGCCTTTTCAAAAGATTTAAAACGCAGGCTCAACATCATTCTAAACCACTATTGAATGAGAAGGGATGGCTCTAGACCAAGACATAGGAACCATCTGATCGGAGACCATCCAATGGCCTATGCATTCCCAAAGAGAATATAGGGAGGTTTTTGATCCATATTCGAGGGTGTTCTTTGCAAGGTTGGCTGCAACTACAGCCTGTTAACTTCTTCTTTTAAATGCTATTGTTATTGTCAATAGGATCTTCTATGAAATTAGTCTTAGTTTTGTCTAGTTCATCATTCATACATGGAACCTTTGGTGCCAAATGCTCTTTGTTATTCTTATTAGATTGTGTCTGGGCGTTTTGATGACTTGAAGCTTGATCATTCAGACTGTCATATGTTTTTGAAGTTCTATCATGGTTACTTGAAAATTTTAATTGCAAACTATCATGGATAGCTTTTAAAATATTGGCTGCAGATGAAAATAAGAAACTACTGATGATGCCTCATAATTGCAAGATACATTTTCAAGCGAAGAGCCTTCAATTATGATTTTTCAAAGTGTTGGTGCCTGAATTGACTGTCAGTTTTTGAGCAATTTTTCATGGAGACACCTTCCCAAAAAATCCAAAAGGTTCTGAGTTTTGGCACCCCTTCATCTTTCCTGAGGAAGGGGTCATAATGTTTTGTCCATCAGCGAAAGTTTTTTTTTTTGAGTGCTCCGATTGTGTCTTTGAACTTTCAGTTTGAACCTCGCCGGCGAACCTCAGTGTTGAACCTCGCCATTGAACCATCTGTTTGAACTGGTTCAATGGTTCAAAGCTTTATGTTTTTGGTTTCATCGGCGTGATGGCAACTATCGACATAGGTTTGTGGTCTTGCTTCGATGGTCTAAGTCACACCGATGGAGATGGGAAGCCAAGTTGCCATCGGCGTGACTTTTGTTGTCGGCGAGCGTTGCTTTTGGGTTGGCCGATGGTTTTTGTCTTGGCGACGGGTGTTTTTTGCTTGGCCATCGGTGAGACTTGTTTTATCAGCCTAGTCGATGGAAGTTGGCCCGATGGTCTATCTCTGGCCGATGATGGGAAATATGGAGTTTGCGATGGCATCGGCGAGACTATTGAGGTCGGTCAGAGGAGTTTCAGGTTGGCCGATAGGGGATTGCAATGGGCTTCATTGGTGTAACACATGAGGTCGGTCAAAGGATTTTTGGATGCTCCGATGGAGGGAGTCACGGCGACGGAGGTTGTGTTTTGTTTGCCATCGGAGAGACTTGATAGATCGGCGAGAGTTTTTTTGGGGCAAGCCGATGGCTTAGCTTTGGACGAGGGCTTGTGTGTCGAGCGCAGCAAAAGCGCTTGACACTTAGTATGTTTGTGGCCATGTTTATAAAATGTTGAAGTGGTCTTCTCACTATGCATGTGGGATTAATCTCCCTACATTATTTTGAACCTGCGAGGAAGCGCTTCTTGGCAGGAAGCTCCATTTGGAACAGTGCGATGGTTTCCAAGTAGGCCGCAGGTGGTTGAGCCATCAATGGTGATTGTAGCAGGGGTGTGGGCGATAGTACAAGTGATTAAACTGCCCAATTTTTAGCATGAAGACTTCCAGATGGTGGCACAGGGCTCGAGGCCACCCCTGTCAACTCTCCTGCCTACTGCATTGATAACTTATGGGCACCATCTCTCATGGGCTGTATCTGGTGGTTTTTTGTAAAAATCATGTAATTAATTGCTGTGGGTACACTTTCTGGCCGATATAGGCAGACTGTGTTACCATTGTTTTGGTTGTTGAAAACTGGACATTTTGGCTCTGTAATAAGATACAACTGGTTTTGGTTGCTCTGTACAGCAAAACTTGCGAGTTTATGTATCTCCTGTTGTACGTTTGTGCATGAATCCACTGATTTCATGGTCAATTTTATATGAATAATGCTATGTTTGCATGTGTTATGCTGATTCTATCTCCAGTTTTGCATGTATCTTTCTTCTGAGTCCAGGCATTCAAGGAATGTCTGAAATTCTAGAACATAGAATTCCTATGTTGAATGTTTAATCTTTTAACTTCTGCTCAAGGGGTAGATTAAACTATTTTCAGATTGAATATTGGGAAGGGTATACTGCAATAGGGATGCCATAAGTATAAACAGCTTAACACTCTGTATTGGAAGATATCTGTAAGACAGATATCATGTATATCCCCCTGAAATCCAGTTTTAGTTGTTCATGCTGATCATTCACAGGTGTATGTCTACCGACTCCAAGCCCTGGATAGGCACCAATCTAGCTCTGTGTTGAGGTTATATACCATGTCCAGCTTTGCATCCAAAAATCAAATCAAACCATTTCATCCTTCCACCTGTTAGTTGTAGGAGTAGGATTAGGATCCCTACATGCTCTCATACCCAACCAGACATCATGTCCAAGAATGTTGCCAACCTTGTGATTTGTTACACAAATCTTGGTCCATACATGAGAGTATTCTGCCTATTGCTGTCAAGTTAAATCCTTCTGTCATTGAGCTAGTCAAGGTTATACTTTTATCAAATAGGGACACCCCCCTTGGTGCGGCAGAACCAGAAGTGAAGGGGAGGAGCTCACGCAACCTTCTGTATTCAGTTGGTTGAATCTACCTGTGCATTAGAAGTGGCAAACCCTAATGTTGATTCAGAAGAAAAACCAATAGAAATTGGCGACTCTGCTGGGGAGAGAGAGAGTCAAGTAACCTGAGGGCTGGAAAATCTAGTCTCCAGTGAAGTTGTTGCAGCAAAAAGGAACCATGTGGTGCTCTGCTGGGGTGATGAATCCAGAAAACAAAAGTGCCTTGCTGACATTCTATCCTCTCTCTGAGAGGTGGCGACTCTGTTGAAAGAACCTATCAATGCTGCAACATATATCCAGGTATTCATCTTTGATTCAAAATGTTGAGTTTAGAACAGCAAGCCTGGTCGTGCTCTCAGAGAAGACCATTCTTTATTGAAAGATATAAAGCCCTAAATTTCACAGGGATATATGGTTACCCAAATATTATTCCCAATAAAATTAGAATATGTTTGCCAAAATATAGTGGATTAGATTCTAAATCGGCAAACAAACATCTGCAAAGATTTTCTAATTTAATAGAAGATTATGAGGTAGAGGATGAAGATGTAGTAATGAGACTCTTTGTTCAGTCATTGGAAGATGATGCTAGGATATGGTTTTCAGACCTGCCTGTTTGTTCAGTTTCTTCATGGATAGATTTAGAAGTTGCATTCCTAGGGCAGTTTGGTGAAAGATTTGATGTGGCCTCATTAATCATACATTTTATGAATATCCAAAGGGAAGATGAGGAGCTGGTTCCAACCTTTAATCTTAGGTTTATTAAATTGCTCAGGCAGATCCCTGAATATATGAGACCTAATAATGCATTGTGCTTGACAATTTATTTGGCTGCATTTGATGAAGAAATGAGTTATCTGTTGAGAGATAAAGAACCAGTCACACTTCACTAGGCTTTCCAATTTGCTATGGACATAGAAAATAATGAGAAATATGGAATGCCAGTAGGTTTCATGGCTGCAAGTTGTCAAAGCAGTTATCAAAGTGAATATATTTCAGCTCTCCTAGTATGTGCATTGAGAAATGATTGTATAGAGGGGAATATATTTTAGAATAATGTGTGCAGCCATGATGTGATGCATGAAGAAAATGTTGTAGAAAATGTAAGCACATCTTGTAATAATGAAAACAAAGATTGTTATCAGCCTTTAGAAGACAAGCCTGCAGACACAAGGTGCCCTCCAATTGATCAAATGAGAGACATACATGAAGTTGTGTCTTGCAGCAGTGTGCATATCCCAGTTATGCCTGATTATTTATATGAAGTGGATATGCAGAGCTTCACTCTGAATATAGAAAACATTGATTCAAGGGATGGCAGTGAATATGCTAGTGATTGCCAGCATTCAGATGCATATGTGAGCCTTTCAGATAATGAAATATATTTGGATGCTGATTATGAATGTTTCCTTGAAGATTTTGGCCACCTTCATAGTGCAGAGGTTGAAAACTTTGCTTTTGATTATCAAGGCACTGGTGAAGATAAAAAATAAGGTCACTATTCAGATGTGGATGGGAAAATTATAGATGTGTGTGCTCATATAGTTGGGGATAGTGTTGATTGCATGGGTGACTATGAAGCTTTCAGTGTAGGGCTACATTCTGAGTTATTTCTGTCTTCTCTTGAGACATTTCAGGTGGACATTAATGACAAAACTGCCATGCATGATGATGATGGATATCTGTATGTTCATCAAGATAAATTTGATTATGAGATGTTGCTTGTGCCTGAATATTGCATGTTTGATACAAAGGAGCTCTTATTTTTTGAGGAAGGGCAAAATTCTGATGTGGATTCATTTGTTTCATGTGAGTCTGTTATTTTTCCAAACAACATCAGTGACTCATATGATGATGACATTCTACAACTGATAATTATATATGCTGATGAAGCTAGCTGTAGATTTGTTGAAGAAAAAGAAATGAGCAGCAGCAAAAAATAATTGCCAAGGGATTTGCTGCAGACAGTTAAATGCTTTTAGGCTTCATTTGAAGAAATCAAAAGAAAATCAGGTGTTTGACAAAGGAAAAGTCTGGTTTTTCCTTTTTGGTGGCCTTGGGCCACCATGTTTATTTTAAAATAATGCGTTTGGTGATGCAGATTAGTGCAAGTTTGACTCTGTACCCAATGGATAGGGGACTGGTCTGCATCCCAGAGATTTGGGGTTCTCGCTGCAGTCTTGCACCTACACGTCCCCAATCAGAACCACTGTTGGTGCCTGAATTGACTGTTAGTTTCCGAGCAATTTTTCATGCAGGCACCTTCCCAAAAAATCCAAAAGGTTCTGAGTTTTGGCACCCCTTCATCTTTCCTAAGGAAGGGGTCATCATGTTTTGTCCATCAGCGAAAGTTTTATTTTTTTGAGTGCTCCGATTGTGTCTTTGAACTTTTGGTTTGAACCTCGCCGGTGAACCTCAGTGTTGAACCTCACCATTGAACCATCTATTTGAACCGGTTCAATGGTTCAAAGCTTTATGTTTTTGGTTTCATCGGCGTGATGGCAGCTATCAGCATAGGTTTGTGGTCTTGCTCCGACGGTCTAAGTCACACCGACGGAGATGGGAAGCCAAGTTGCCATCGGCATGACTTTTGTTGTCGGCGAGCGTTGCTTTTGGGTTGGCCGATGGTTTTTGTCTTGGCGACGGGTGTTTTTTGCTTGGCCATCGGTGAGACTTGTTTTATTGGCCTAGTCGATGGAAGTTGGCCCGATGGTCTATCTCTAGCTGATGATGGGAAATATGGAGTTTGCGATGGCGTCGGTGAGACTATTGAGGTCGGTCAGAGAAGTTTCAGGTTGGCCGACAGGGGATTGCGATGGGCTTCATCAGTGTAACACATGAGGTCGGCCAGAGGATTTTTGGATGCTCCGATGGAGGGAGTCACGGTGACGGAGGTTGTGTTTTGTTTGCCATCGGAGAGACTTGATAGATCAGCGAGAGTTTTTTGGGGCAAGCCGATGGCTTAGCTTTAGGTGAGGGCTTGTGTGTCGAGCGCGGCAAAAGCGCTTGACACTTAGTATGTTTGTGGCCATGTTTATAAAACGTTGAAGTGGTCTTATCACTATGCATGTGGGATTAATCTCCCTACATTATTTTGAACCTGCGAGGAAGCGCTTCTTGGCGGGAAGCTCCATTTTGAACAGTGCGATGGTTTCCAAGTAGGCCGCGGGTGGTTGAGCCATCAATGGCGATTGTAGCAGGGGTGTGGACGACAGTACAAGTGATTAAACTACCCAATTTTTAGCATGAAGACTTCCAGATGGTGGCATAGGGCTCGAGGCCACCCCTGTCAACTCTCCTGCCTACTACATTGATAACTTATGGGCGCCATCTCTCATGGGCTGTATCTGGCAGTTTTTTGTAAAAATCATGTAATTAATTGCTGTGGGTACACTTTCTGGCCGATATAGGCAGACTGTGTTACCATTGTTTTGGTTGTTGAAAACTGGACATTTTGGCTCTGTAATAAGATACAACTGGTTTTGGTTGCTCTGTACAGCAAAACTTGCGAGTTTATGTATCTCCTGTTGTACGTTTGTGCATGAATCCACTGATTTCATGGTCAATTTTATATGAATAATGCTATGTTTGCATGTGTTATGCTGATTCTGTCTCCAGTTTTGCATGTATCTTTCTTCTGAGTCCAGGCATTCAAGGAATGTCTGAAATTCTAGAACATAGAATTCCTATGTTGAATGTTTAATCTTTTAACTTCTGCTCAAGGGGTAGATTAAACTATTTTCAGATTGAATATTGGGAAGGGTATACTGCAATAGGGATGCCATAAGTATAAACAGCTTAACACTCTGTATTGGAAGATATCTGTAAGACAGATATCATGTATATCCCCCTGAAATCCAGTTTTAGTTGTTCATGCTGATCATTCACAGGTGTATGTCTACCGACTCCAAGCCCTGGATAGGCACCAATCTAGCTCTGTGTTGAGGTTATATACCATGTCCAGCTTTGCATCCAAAAATCAAATCAAACCATTTCATCCTTCCACCTGTTAGTTGTAGGAGTAGGATTAGGATCCCTACATGCTCTCATACCCAACCAGACATCATGTCCAAGAATGTTGCCAACCTTGTGATTTGTTACACAAATCTTGGTCCATACATGAGAGTATTCTGCCTATTGCTGTCAAGTTAAATCCTTCTGTCATTGAGCTAGTCAAGGTTATACTTTTATCAAATAGGGACACCCCCCTTGGTGCGGCAGAACCAGAAGTGAAGGGGAGGAGCTCACGCAACCTCCTGTATTCAGTTGGCTGAATCTGCCTGTGCATTAGAAGTGGCAAACCCTAATGCTGATTCAAAAGAAAAACCAACACAAAGTATGTTGTTGGAACAGATTGTATCATGGGAACCTAAAATTTACCAAAAGTTGGTATGAAATTTCAGGTCCCAATAGTGGCTCTGTCTGGGGATGTATGCCCCTTGCAGGCATAGCAAGATTCCAGATCTCTAGGGAGTAGACCAGTGCTTACCCCATTGGGAAATAGAGTCCATGTGTCACTTCTGTCCTAAATTGATATGGTTTGAAAAACTACATCATAGCTAATGGCACAAGGCCACCAGGAAAGAAAAGTTCATGTTTTCCTCTGTCAAAAATTTGATTATCATCACGCTGTAATGAAACCAACCTGGAAATATTATTAAGGTTTGCATGACTGAATGTGTCCATATCTTTCCCCAACTTACTGTGTTCAATGATGCTGGTATATTCTTCATTATCATTTATCTGAAGATTAGGCATAATCTAAAAAATCTTATCATGTGATACACTTTTGCCACATAAAGAGTATCCCCCTTTAATGCAACACTTTTCATTATTCTTCTTGTTGTCATGCATTGTAGATTGACCTCTTGGCTGATCTAAGAAATGAGAGTACTTATTATTTTGTTCATCATAAGTCTGTATAGCAATTCTGGAACCACAACATGGCCATTGATGCAAACTGAAAAAAGGAGTTCCAGGTGTATGTGGAGAATAGCAATTAGACTCATTCACGCTGCTCACTCCATTATCTAAATGCTTCATACATGGGTCTAAAGAATATATCTCTTTTTGAATAGGGATAGGCATAGAATCTTGATCAGCTTCAAGAGTTTTCTCATCATTGTCACACAAAGTGCTTTCACTGTCAAAGCAAATGCATGCTGGACATGAAACTTCCAAATCATTCCCATGTGTATACCTCTGATATTCCTGTTGATAACTGAGAGGGGGGGGGGGGGGGTGAATCAGTTATCCTAATTATTTCCCTTATTGAACTTTTCTTTTAATTGATGTAGCATAAAATCAAACACAAAAACATTAACCATGAAATAAGAAACACATGACACAGTATTTTTGACGTGGAAACCCTGTTAAGGGAGAAAACCACGGGGTGATTAACCCAAGAATTATTCTCTGTTAGAAGAATAGGAAATTACAAAAATGGCACTTGCCAATTAGGGCTCACTGCCCGAGCACACTGCTCACAAGAGGCCCACTGCCTACAAAAAGACACACTGTCTACAAAGTGATGAGAATCACAGTCTTGAACTGATTGGAAGCATCTGCATATGCTGGAGTTCAGTTCCGGTTAGGCTCAGTACACTGATCTGCTGCACTTCATCTTTCCTCTGTTCTTTATTCTGCTATCTTTCACATACCGGATCCTTTTTGCTACCTCTGCTCTTTCTCTGGACTTTTTCGCATATCTCTCTACGTCACCACGCACTTCACAACTAAATCCATCCTCTATATATATCCGCACAAGTAATTTCATCACCTTTCTAGTCGGCATCCGGAACAGTCTAGTTTCTTATAAACTTTCATTCTGTCGGCTGAATCCTTCCTCACCAAGCAATGCAGATCAAGCATATACTTGTAGATATCATTAATCATGTCGGCCAAACATGATTCATGCCTTCACAACTTCTGTCATCATCAGTAACCCATCCGGAAAGCAGTCTGATACTCTGCTAGTCTGTTCTTCCTCTGTTTTCACTGTCTCTCAGGAATCCGGTACTCAACCATTCATATCTTTTTCTTTGTTCATCACCGGAGGCTAAATCCTTGGAATATACCACTCAGGGTAGTCCTTTTGACTTTCCCAAATCCGCACTGTACCAAGACACTTCCACTGAGAGGTCCGGACCAATCTGTCGGACCTTGCCACATGCTCTGTTCTTCTTCACCGGACCACAACATTCTTTATTCTGACTTCCGGTAGAGACACATCATGACTTGCGGATATGTGGGATGACCTTTGTTGCCATCAATGACAACAACCATGAATCCATATAGTGTCTCTTGCCAACAATCTCCCCCTTTGGCATTGATGGCAACACTTAGTGAAAAATGACTAAGTGTTTTCACTATGCTCCCCCTTTGCTGATGCTCTGTCTTTATATACAATTTCCGGAACTCTCCCTTAGTTGGATCCCTCATTTTTCACTACTCCTCACTCCCCCTTTGACATCAATGGCAAAGGGTAGGGTCCGCATATCAAAATTTTCAAAAATTTCTTATACTTAGCCGCATATTTACATACTCACATATATTGAAGAATGTCTGCAAAGGATGTCTGTAATTGAATCATTTCGGTAGCCCAACTTTGCTTCATTCTGTCCAAAATTGAAATGTGACCACTTAACAAAAATGCAAACGCTTCTGCCCGCTTGAGATCTGTCGGATCTTTTGTTTGGGCGGTGGTCCTAGCATCACTGATGGCCTCATGCATGGTTTCCAACTTAGGGATTATAATCCTTCTAAGTTCTCCCATCCGGTTGGTGATGTTCTTCCTTTCCTTCTCAAGATTCTTTATTTCGTTCAAGACTGCAATAGTCTGACATTCTTGATTTATTATAGAGGAAGAGAGAGGATCAAAACTTTGAGATAAGCTTTGTAGCTTATCCTGTTCCTCTTTTATTTTCTTGTCAAATGCGGCTGTTGCCTTTGACCAGGATATACAAAATTTATAGATATCACCGCCATCCTTAAGAGCATTCTCTAAGCTCTTTATTCCAATGCTTACAATCTTCCTATCTTTAGAAATTAATTCTAATATCTCTGAAAATCTCTTATCCAAAAATTCCTTCCGGACCTTTTCTTCAGCTGATTTTTCTAGAGAATCAAAATGTGTATCAACACTGCTGACTAAGGTTTTTAGATTACCGGAAGTGGAGGCTGTCGGATCTATTTGGATTGATGGCATGATCTTCACAAGTACTCCGGAGGCAGCCTCTATCAACTCACAGTCTTCCATATGAGACTTCAGGAGCTTTTCATTTGCCTTGGCATTTGCAAATGAAGCTATCTTCATTGTTTGTACCGGAGAGAGAGAGTCAAAATCAAATGGGCCTTTTAGAAGCTCCGGTTCATCAATCTCTAGAGTTTCTTTGCTCAAAAATTGTTGAACAGTTTGTGCAGTGTCTCTTGCCGGAGACAGATGTTTCTTCTCTTCTTCAGTCTTAGAACTGTCAGCCTCTTTGTCTTTCACCACTGCTTCCTTCTCCTGTAATTGCTCTTCTTCTTTGGATCCGGAGACTGTAGGGGAAACCGGAGGAGAGATGCTAACTTGTTCATGGGCCACTTCTTCTGGAGCAGAGGGTCCCAAGTCCTCACTTGTCTGTTCAGGGCTCACTTCTTCCGGAACAGAAGATTCCAAATCAGCAGCTGTTTCTGCACCTAAGTCCTCTACAACAGGAAGATTAAATCTTTTGAAGGCCTTCCGGAGGATCTCTTCTGTTTCGTGGGCCACTTTGTCAGTCTCACCAAGCATGAGTTGATTCATCCTGGCTTTGCTTCTGAACTCATCTTTGCAGTCCTTGAAGATAATGTTCATTGTCTTGGGATCAATTTGAGGATATAGCTGAATAGCTATCTGCTCCCGGATCTCAAGATCTTTGGCATGAGCATTATTCTTTCTTACTTCCATTTCCTTCTCTAGGCTTTTAGGAATGAGAGATATGATCTCAATGAAAGCCTTATTGTATATGTTCAGATATTTAACTGTGGCTTCCTACAGAGTCTTTTGGTCTGCCTCACTGAAGTCATCATAGGATTCAGTCATTGGTTGAAGGTTTCCATCCACCGTGACCGACTTGATTATGCTCTCTAGTGACAGAGTGGGCTTTTCAACAGTTACCTCTGCCATTTCATCCTTGTCTTGGCCTGTGGAGGGCTTACCGGATCCTTTCTTCTTCTGTTTCTTTGCTTCTCTTACTCCCTCATCTGATTCTGTTTCCTCTTCATCCTTTTGGCTTCCATAAGCCCTTGTGGCTTTTGTCTTGGATCTCTTACCGGATGCCTGGACTTCCGGTTTTGAACTTTTGGTTGAGGGAGGTGCAGATCTCTTTGTTGATCTGGTCCGGGTGGGAGCTCCAACCGGAGCACTTTCTTTGCTTTTCTCTTCTTCCTCGGCCTTCCTCCTCTTTTCCCGGCTGGCATCAAGTGCCTCCTTTGAGATACCTAGGCCTTGAGCAATGTGCTCTACTTCTTTTCTTACCTTTCTTTTAATCTCAGGTTCCCTGAGTTCTACATGTATTTTTACACTCAGCTCCTCAAAGGTTCCAAACCTTTCTGCCTTAGGATCTTTGGGCTGACTTAGCATGTGTTGAACATGCAGCTCCACTATCTGTTCATCAACTTCATACCCCATGGGCATGATCCAGACAGTCCTTGGCTCCACTGCCTCCATTAGGCACTGATCAGTGTCAACCATAAAGCACACTGAGTCCTTGTATTTCTCAATGAGAGACTGGGGAATTCTCTCTCTTGCTTGCATCATGCTCTGAAAGTTTTTGAAGTATCCCCATAGAGCTGAATTTCTCGCTTTTGCATCCCCAAGTCCATGCAAGTAGTCTCTTATCTGGACTGCAACAGGTTTGTCATTCTGCCATACCCATCCACTTGTTCCGGGTAGCTCATTCATGAAATAGAAGAATAGACATACAATAAGAGTACCATACTTAAAGGAATTCTTCTTATCCTTCTTGATTTTCTGTATGTTTTCCATTAATTGGCTTAGTAGTAGTTCGCAGAGATCATATTCTGCATTCTTTCTTAACATTTCATAAGCAGTGTATATTGCCGTTCCGGATACAGAATTCTCCCTGCTGGAGTGATAGATCTTGTATCCTATTATCATTGATGCATATTTGATATCCGGATCGGAGATGTCTTCAATGGTCATTGCCCTTTTGTCAAATTTTGATCCGGTGGCCTCAGTTACAATGTTGTTCTTGACAGATTTGAGGATAGGTACTCCTCCGGAAGAGTATAGGCCAGTTACTGCTCTAATTGCCTCTTTTGTGATCTTGCAGGGTCTATCTAGCCATAGAAAGTTGTCATGCATCCTGCTCAGTACATACCGGACCCATTCATCCTCTTCAAAACAGGGGAAATGAATAAATTGCTCAAATTGTTTCTTCTGAATATCCTTATACTCTGGTTTAAGCTCAAAAGCATTGTCAATCAGCTGCTTGTGATAGAGGTCTCTTAATTTGAATTCCCCAAATTCCTCAATGTTTGCATGTATGTAAACCCTAATGTCTTCGGTGTGTAGAACTCCGTGAGGAACACTAGAGAAGGCTCCTAGTGGGTCTACCTCCAATGATTTGTAGGGATGTTTCTTGAATGAGGGGCGAGGTCTATCAGAGATCTTAACTATGTTTGGAGTAGCCATTCTTCAAAGATTTGCAGTGAGGTAATGAAAAACGGAGAATACCTTATGCGCCTTCGGTTTGCACGGAATGGTTGGATTGATTTCTTTATCCAATAGCTTCGGCAGGAGATCCTTGGTGTGCTTGAAGAACCTTGTTGCAGAGCTCCACTTTTTGCTTCTTCTCGAGTGTAGAATGAGCAAATGTCCTTTGAGAAATCCCTTAAATTGCTCCGCGAACCCTAATATCTGTCTGCAATAAATGCTTCACCTACATCATTCTGGTTTGCCTTGTCTGGATAGCTTGGAGTATCCCGGATTAGTCCTGATCTGTGGATATCATCCGGATCTTTCAATCATGAATAAATCGAGGTAACATACTACAAGAACATCCCAAACACTCTGTCCAATCCGCAGAACAAGATAGTGCATTTCCAGATCTTTCCGGACCTTTTTGTAATTCTTTATCATACCGGAGCATCTCCCTGAACAGATCTTATTTGATCGATCACAGCTTCTTCATAACTCCATGCGGACCTCTGAAAACTTGACTGAAGTATCTCAAGACTCATATCTACAAACCCTTTGATCCGCATCTTGTGCCACATCCGGCACCACTTGTTTGGCTGGGGGAACAAGATTTTCTTTGAGTCTCCCCCTGAGCCTGAGCTCACTTTTTAATTTCCGGAAGAAATATCAGCACCAGAGTCTGGTGCGGATCCAACCTCTACATTCTCTGAACTTTTCTTCACCCAAATCTTGCTCATCTGATTCCTAACCTCATCCGCATTCATCTTTTGTTTACCCTTGTCTTGATTCTGATTATACACCGGACCTCTTTTGTCCTGATTCTTGTTTCTGCAAACTTTAGCATTATGACCGGACCTATTGCAGATTTGGCAAATAACATTTCTTTGCATATTTGACTGATATCCTCTTGATCTGCATTGATTAGCCATATGACCTACTCTATTGCATGTGAAGCATCTACCTTTGAATGATTTGTTTGCTTGCATACTTCTGCATTCATGGGATTTGTGTCCATACCTTTTACAGTTGAAGCATTGTCCGGAGAAGGATGAATTAATCTGATTCATTCTCATTCTGCACTGATTAGCTTTGTGACCAAAGTGGTTGCAGCTATGGCAGTATCCATTGAAGGATGGATATCTTTGAGCATTTGGCTGTCTTACCGGAGGTCTTCTAGGCCTGCTTCTTGGATTTTCTGATCCAAGATTCTTCTGACCGGATCCGGAGCTTTCTCCTTTCTCATATCCCAAACCATACTTGTCATCTGTCCTCTTTTGACTTCCAAGAAGAACTTCAAGTTGAGCAGAACTTATCTTGAATTTTTCTTTATATTCATTTGTTGTTTGAAGGTCTCTTTTGAGAGAGGCAATTTGATCCTCAAGTTTTCCTTCATTATCTTTGGCATCTTCAAGATCAGATTCAAGGTGTCTGATAATCCTGTCCATCTGGTGGCATTCTTCTGATTTTTCTTTAAGAGATTGTCTTAGATTGTCTTCAGCCTTTCTTTTTTCTTCAATCTCTTGAGTAAACTTTATAGTTCCTGATTCCATTTCATGTCTTAACATAATGACTTCTTTTGATAACTTTTCACATAACTTGGTTTGCTCAGTCAATTCCTCATTTGTATTGCTTTCTTCACTTTGTCTTGCCAACTGTTGAAGCAGCTCCTTTCTCTTTTTCATAGAGAGACTTAATTTGTCTTTTAATTCTCTCATGAATTCATCAGCCTGTTTGAGTCTTTCCTTTAATTCACTGACTTCAGAATTTGACTGTTCAAGATCCTCAAGGGCAGTCTTGAGTTGCTCCCTTAAACCATATGCATCCATTTGAAATCCCAGATCTTCCTCAAGCTGTTAGGCTCTATTAGGAGGAACTTAGCTCTGATACCAATTGTTGATAACTGAGAGGGGGGGGGGGGGGTGAATCAGTTATCCTAATTATTTCCCTTATTGAACTTTTCTTTTAATTGATGTAGCATAAAATCAAACACAAAAACATTAACCATGAAATAAGAAACACATGACACAGTATTTTTGACGTGGAAACCCTGTTAAGGGAGAAAACCACGGGGTGATTAACCCAAGAATTATTCTCTGTTAGAAGAATAGGAAATTACAAAAATGGCACTTGCCAATTAGGGCTCACTGCCCGAGCACACTGCTCACAAGAGGCCCACTGCCTACAAAAAGACACACTGTCTACAAAGTGATGAGAATCACAGTCTTGAACTGATTGGAAGCATCTGCATATGCTGGAGTTCAGTTCCGGTTAGGCTCAGTACACTGATCTGCTGCACTTCATCTTTCCTCTGTTCTTTATTCTGCTATCTTTCACATACCGGATCCTTTTTGCTACCTCTGCTCTTTCTCTGGACTTTTTCGCATATCTCTCTACGTCACCACGCACTTCACAACTAAATCCATCCTCTATATATATCCGCACAAGTAATTTCATCACCTTTCTAGTCGGCATCCGGAACAGTCTAGTTTCTTATAAACTTTCATTCTGTCGGCTGAATCCTTCCTCACCAAGCAATGCGGATCAAGCATATACTTGTAGATATCATTAATCATGTCGGCCAAACATGATTCATGCCTTCACAACTTCTGTCATCATCAGTAACCCATCCGGAAAGCAGTCTGATACTCTGCCAGTCTGTTCTTCCTCTGTTTTCACTGTCTCTCAGGAATCCGGTACTCAACCATTCATATCTTTTTCTTTGTTCATCACCGGAGGCTAAATCCTTGGAATATACCACTCAGGGTAGTCCTTTTGACTTTCCCAAATCCGCACTGTACCAAGACACTTCCACTGAGAGGTCCGGACCAATCTGTCGGACCTTGCCACATGCTCTGTTCTTCTTCACCGGACCACAACATTCTTTATTCTGACTTCCGGTAGAGACACATCATGACTTGCGGATATGTGGGATGACCTTTGTTGCCATCAATGACAACAACCATGAATCCATATAGTGTCTCTTGCCAACAATTCCATCATGAGTAGATTTAAAATTTACTCACTATTGAGTGAGCATGTTTCTTCATCCATCACATTGTTGATTTCACCCTTTTCACTATCACCAAAATACACAAGTTCATTACAATCAGATATAATCGTTTCATCAGCATAATCATTTCTTTAACAAGCTGACATATCACCCTGATTATCTGAAAATGTTTCATCCTCATGATAGCATGGATGTGAGAACACATGAAATTCTTGTTCTGGTATACCCTAGCAAATAATCATCTCATCATCTTTTGTTATGTCATTATACGAGGGGTTTGAATAGTGTAGACACCCAAAATTGACCTAGTTATCATTAATATCAAATATTGTATTAGCTATCATCTGCATTTGTCTAACACACTTGAGCAATTTCCCTATTTTATCAAAATTATTTATTTCTTCTATTAATTAAATAAATTCATATTTATTTAATTAATTCATTATCTATTTCCTCTAATCTATAATTAAATAATCTTTAATTATTTAATTATCTATTTCTATCTATTTTAATTAAATAAATCTTATTTATTTAATTAAAATTCCCTTCATAATCCTACTTTCTAATTAATTAAATAAATTTTATTTATTTAATTAATTTCTCTTATCATTTTTATTCACAAGCCGCCATGTGTGCCTCTTTCATTTAAAAACATGTGTGGTACTACATATTTTATTTAATACCTTTCACATGTAGTACTTTTTATGTACACGGTCACACATGAGCCTTATCTTCTCTCCACTTGTTATCTACACATTCATCTATGATTATCATTTAATCCTAGCCATTCACATAGCCACCAAATCTCCATCGTTGATTGATTTTGGTTGAGTTCTATATAAACACCATCTCATTCCATACTACATCTATTCAGCATTTTCATATAGCGTCTACATTATCATCTTAAGCATATTGAGCACTTTAGTATCCATCTAGCATATTATTATTATCATCCATCTATCATGGTAGCTTTTATCTTCATAATTGTTCATTGTTTAGAAATAATCCACATCATAAACAAGGAATCATACAATCTATGTGATTTTGTTCTTGAATTGCATAATTTTGATTTCACTTGGATTCGATTCTTTGATGGTGGTAGGATTAGGTTTTCAATTTATATGCTTGATCTTATTAACCTAATTTTTACCTATCACATTTTGGCACGTCCGATGGGACTAACCCTCGCTTTGCAGGTTTATGCACTTTGATTTGTAGGTTGAAGATATTTATATTGTTGATTTTCTTTATTTAGGACCAGATCTGTTGCAGAGCGTTTTCTGTTTTACACAGATCCTAGAAAAGGAGATCTTGGATTCCTTAGAATGAGGACTTCAAGAGCTTTCCGAAAAGTGGTTACATTAAAGATTTGGCTCAGTATTTAAGGAGTTATGACAATTTGAAGTTGACCCTGCGATTCTAATTTTTCAAAAAAATTTGACACGCGACTTTTAGAAAAAAAAATCATATCTTCCAGTCTAGCTAACCAAATCACATTCTATTTTTTGTAGGTGGTTAGAAATATTTAAATCCATTTTTCTATATCATTATTTTTTAGATCTATGACATAAATGGATTTTTTGTCAAAAAAATATTTTTTTTCAAACCCTAGTGTAGACACCTAAAATTGGCTCAGGTTGAATTAAGTAAATATTCTAATATTTATCTTAATTCATAATTTCTTCTATCAATTAAATAAATATTATAAGTTTATTTGATTGGTTCATTATCCTACAATTAAATAAAATCATTTTATTTAATTAAAATCCCTAAATTCTTCTAATGTCTCAAATCCTAAATCCACCTCACAAAATCTACCTCATCAATCCACCTCATCTTTCCACCTCATCCCTTCCACCTCACCATGTTGCACATATAATTAAATATTCTTAATATTTAATTAGCTAATATCCTCCATTATCCAAAAATGAATCTTTAATTCAATTGTTCCCCTCTATCCTCCACTATTGAATTTTTAATTCAATTGTTCCCCACTATCCTCCACTATTGAATTCTTAATTCAATTGTTCCCCACCCTCTACTATTGAATTCTTAATTCAATTGTTCCCCACTATCCTCCACTATTGAATTCTTAATTCAATTGTCATAACCCACTCTTCTCAAAAAAAAAAATTAATTCATTTATTATGAATTAAAGATTCACAAAAAATGAGAGCCATTGATCTCATCTTTTGATCCTCACCCTCCATTCCCTTTTCAGAAAATCTATAAATGAGACCATTCTCTAAGCAATTAGGACACACATAATGAGACATCCTTACTATGCCCAACTTCTTCTAGAAATCTTCTTCTGGCATCCTCATAATGCCCACATTCTTCTCAATTCCCTTCTTCATACCCTCCTAATGCAGAAATCATTCTAGCCATCCCACATTCTCTCTCCATTATCATTGTGTTTGAAGCTCATCTTCAACACAACAAAATATCACAGCCATTCCGTTCTTGTCACCGTCAACAAGCAAGGAAGCAAGCTTACTGAGGGCCAATCTTCTTCATCAAGGTCGAGGACAGATAGGTGAACAATGGAAGCCGTAGGGTAACAAGTTTGTAAGTTTTGTCCTTTCATTTATTTATTCTTGTTACTCGCATATTTCATTGATGTTTAGGTTTATTTATCATTATAGATCAACCCATTTTCCCATTCACATTTTGGCGCCCACCATGATCTAATCCACATTGTTTGTGAGTGTTTGTCTTAGAAGTTTTGTTGCAGGATACAGGTGTTTCAAAGAACATTCGGGCATCAACTCTCACAAACGGCCTCCTACGTACAAACCGAAATCACCGTCGAGTCTGGGAGGCCTCAGAGGTAAGAAATCACCTATACTTTCTCTAGTGTTGTTACTTGAAATTTTTCGAAATTTTTTTTTACCTTTTAGCCCATTTTTGTAAAAACAAAAAAATAAAAAAAAAATATTTTAAAAAACAAACAAAAATTGCAATAGGTTGTATTTATTTTTTTTAACATTTTTACAAAATTAAACAAAATAAAAATAAATAATAAATAATAACACAAAATAAAAATCACAAAAATTCAAACATCACATAACAATAGCAAACAAACAAAAAAAAAATTTAAACAAACTTCAAAAAAAAAAAAACCCCCGACCAAATCCCATCCCCTCGCCTTCCCCCATCCCCCCCACCCCCTCTCCCCTCCCCCAAACCCCCCCCCCTCCGACCCCCTGTCTGCCCTACCCCCCGCAGACCCTCCCATGCCCCACCCAACCCCTCCCCTCCCTTCCTCCCCTGCCCACCCTTCTCCACCCCACAATCCCCCGCATTCCCCTTCCCCCTCTCCCTTCTACCTGCACCCCATCTTCCCTCCGCCCCTGCACTAACCCCTCCCCTCCCGCAGTCTCCCATTCCCCCTCCCCCCCGACACCCCCGACCTCACTTACCCTCTGCCTTTCCTCCTCTCCCCGTAGCCTGCGACCCCCTTCCATCGTCCTTTCCCCGCCTCTCTCGCCGCTCTCCGCCGCTGGCCTCCCACTTACCCCTCAACCCCACCCCCTGCGCCATCCCGCACGACCTCCCCCGCGCCCCACCTCCTATGCCACTCCCTTCCCTCCACCACCCCTCCTCCCAACCTCTCCTCCACCGCCGCCACCTGTCGCCACCACCCACCACTACCACCACCCAGCTCCACCACCTGCACACACACAAATCCATTCAAAAAAAAAATCCAAAACAAAACCATAACAAAAAAAATAAATAAATTTTAAACCAACTTTTAAAATAAAACATTAAAAAAAATAATAATAATAAATAAACAAAATAAAAAATAAAAAAGGGAGGTATTGTTTTTTTTTTGTTTTTTTTTATTTCCCCTTAGCAAAATAGGTGATTTTTTTCTTTTCGCTATAACTTTCACATACGGAGTCAAAAATTCACAAACGAACACCCATCAGAAAGAGGATTCAGAATACTTCACAACAATGGTGATCTTATCAGGTGACTGTACCATTTTATCAACTTTTTCCATAGTCAAAGGTCAAACATGCACATAAACTTCAAATGCCCATATCTTTTGCATTTTTTATCGAATTTTCGCAAATATTTTTTTGAAACCGTATAGAATTTCCTGAAGAATCTGTTTATGTAGTCATTTTTTCTGTCTCAATTCAATCTTCATCAAATTTTATCAGATTATCAACTTTTCACATAACAATCTCCTATGCTAGTCTACTAGTTTCTTTTCAATTTTGGTGACTTGCAGGGACATCATTCAGGGCTGAAACAACATCAGAATCAGCAAATACGGCAATGTCGATAGCGAAAACAATCCAGGTACATTCATTCTAATCTTTCTTCATAATCTTGTTTGCATACACATTTCGATTTGGGCTCATAAAACGAACATTGCTTGATCACACATCATTGAAATTGAGCTTAAAATAAACCAGTGTTTTCCATTCACACATTTGGACTTGGGCTATAAAAAGAACTAGTGTCTTCATTGTTTGGTGAATTTGTATGCGATTAGGGGTGTGTATGCTCTTCCCATGCGCTTCGTGCAATCTTGAGAATCAAAAACACCTCTTATCCATTCAATTTTCACACACACATTTCAATTTCTAAGGGATAATTTACAACAAGTGTGAATCAAGTGTGCATGTGTATGCTCTCTCCTCGCACCACAAGGTGACCTTGGAGATCAAAAATACCTCACTTTATTTGTTGTTGTTTACCCTTTCCTAGGAGGCCTGCTAGGGGATTTCATCACCCTTCGGGACGACCTCATCTGAGGTTGAATCAAAAGACACCCTCATTGAAATCAGAATCTTGTCACTCTTGGCTAAGCCCCAAAGAACTTTCTACCTTTGGGAAGTGAAGGTGAAGGGTGGGTTACCCCCTTCTCCCGGCTGTGTGACAAGATTTCACTTTCAAATTCTTAGTCAACCTCGTGCAATCTAGTCTAAGCCCTAATTGGCCATACCAACTTGACTAGACATTAGGCTTGTGATGTGTTTTCAAGTGCTTGCTTAATAATCATCACATTTCATATTCAAAGTCAAAAACTTGCTTATGTGTCTTGTGTGAGTGATTCATGTGTGTATATGCATAATCATTTGTTTGAACATTGCCAAATCAAGCTATAAACACCAAACACAAACAAATCAATATAAACTGTCATCCTAGTCACCTTCATCCTAATCAACTTCATCCAAACAATCCACATCATCATCGAATCATAACCAAGCACTTGCCAAAAAGGACTTCAGACTTAAACACTTGTGTGACATCATGTCAACCTTAGAGGACCTCTAAAAGCTCCTTCATATGCTTCACCACATGCATGCAAACCAATCCCCTTTAGAGAAGCGAACCTTTTAAAGCATTCAAGAATTAATTCAAATAGGTCGAACAAGCCAATCCTCACACATACAATACCTCTTGGAAGAAATCCAACACCTCTTGGCCACTTGCAAAGTCCAACGACCATTCTATCTAGCACCTATCCCATCATATCTATCCTCTCATCAACCCAATTCTATACCAACTTATTCCAGTTCCTCTAATGTTAGCCCTTCTCTATATCAATCTCCATCTCAACAACCATTACCCTACGCAACCCCTCCATCATCATCACATCAAGACATTCAACAATTCCAACAACAACAAATCATATCAAAACAACAAATCCAAACACCATTTCAACCTCAACAAATTCCGCATCAACCTTACATGTCATCATCTTCAACTTCATACCAACCTACTTCATCCACCTATCATTTCAATGCCACATCAACATATCCCCCCAAATCACAACATGTAAGCCCAAATCCACTGTGGCAACAAGATCAAATGCCCTCAACTTCATACCAACCTCAAGATCTTTTGTCTAAATATCCTACCATTTTACCCAACCACCAAGACTATCAATTACCTCCACAACAAGCACAAGTGAGCCTATGTCCACCTTTGCAACAAGAAGCACATGCAAGTCCAAGTGGCCCTTTGTATATAAACCATGCTAGCCTAATACAAAAAGACTTAATTACCTTTGACAAGGGAGATACCAATCTAGCCAATGCATCTTATGAGTGGCCTTCACCATCCAATCCCATGCCAACACATGAGCCAACAAGTCCTATCATAAGACCACCATGTGATCCTACCCCTAGTTCATCTTCTAGCCCATCAAGCCCTTCATCAACTCCATACCCATGTTCTACCAATCCTCCAGCACAAGATCCCTTGGACATAATCGTACAATAATTAGTTCAAACAAATTTGATTGAGCTGCCACCGATAGACCCTTTTAAACCAATCCTTAAACCCCCTTGATATAATGAAAACCATTATTGTGCATACCATAGATATAAGGGCCATACAACAACCAATTATGTCAAACTTAAGAGATTAATCAAAAATATCATAAATTGTGGTAAGATTATCCCTTCATCCAATCCAAATCCTAATCCACCCAATCCAATTAGCCCCCAACCTAATCCTAGTCCTAAGCCTACAACATCATCCGCTATTATTGCTCATCCATTATATCATTCATCTACCCATACACTTGTGACGGATGTGATCCAAGGACTACTAGCAAAAAGTCAACCATGTCCCCAAAGTCTAGTCCTTGACCTTACCAAAGATTCTTCCAATACCATGTCAAATCCTACGACCCCTTCATATCATCCACAACCCCTTGAGCTTCTCAAAGAGCCTTCTACCATGCACCAGAGTCAAGGTCCATCACACCCTCATGTTGTTGACCATGAGCCCATCCAAGCACCTTCCACTTCCATTCAAGCAACCCAAGAGGTATGTCAAAGGTTTAATCCTAAGCATGTGGAAACATTAAGCCCTAGTCCATCTCAAGATCAAATCACTTTTATGCAACCCATCCATAATATGTATCTTTTCCATGATCAAGATGATAGCCATAATGATGAATCTATCCATGAACCACTTGATCCTATCCATCTCCCAACAACCATTCACGAGCAAGCTATCCAAATTCAACCCATCCATAACATTTACCTTCTTTATGATCAAGATAATATCTATGATGAAGAAGCTATCCATTAGCACCTTGATCCTATCCATAATCCTCTATCCATCCATGAGCGAGATATCCAAATTACTCCTAGTCATCTGTCATCAAGCCCTATCCAGAATGAGCAAACATCCACTTGTCATGATGAGACACTTGTCCCCCAAGTAAGCATAAAAGATCAAACAAATAACTTGGATCTTAGTGAACACAATGCTAATCACGATCCTAATGATTCTCCTTCCACATCCACCATCGATTCCACTTCAAATCCACTATCATGTCCTATTGGTCTTACCACCCTTATACATGAGTGTTCCTCCTTAGGACAACAAGGACCTTTATCCACTTCACCTTCTCCATCCAATAAAGAGCTAAAGTCTAGTTCCCAAAGCACACCTAGTCCCATTGTCCATCGCATACTCTGAAACATGAACTACCAAGGTAAATGCCTAGGCCTTTATGAACAAGTTATTTTGGAGCCAAACCATGTCAAAGTTCCTCCATGCTCATACGGCCTTGGATACACACCCCAAGGTAAACAAGTCCAAGATGTTGGTAATCCCTTCATGCATCCTAAATCTACCACTTTCCATCACACCCCCCATCATCTACCCAAAACATATGTAGCCATTCCACCTCCATCATCCTATAAATGTCAAAAGCATGTGATCATACACCTTCCAGCATCCACTTTACCTCCACTCCTTCCAACTCCCAATGTCCCTCCATCCACCTTGCCACCGTTGCTTCCGACACCTAACATACCTATCATTCATAAGTATCCTTACATCCCTAATCATGGCCAACAAAAGCACACATCACCTAAGTATAAAACTTCCAATCATTCCACTCATTCCATCCATCCATGGGATTCAAAAGCAAAAAAAAATTATGCCTTTACCTATAAAGCCAAAAATCCAACTAAAACTCCTAAGGACCCTCATGCCTTAGGGTATCAATGTGAAAAGTCTCTAAATCATCCATCTGCTAATCAAAGTACATCTACAAAGCTATCCAAGCTCATACCTCCACAAGCAAAGCCCAAAAGCAAAATGGTTTGGGTTCCTAAGAAAATAGCTAGCAAGTCACATGAGGCATCCTCATCCACATCTCACGATTCCAACCACCTATATCCACCCAAAAGCCTACTTCCATCCAAAACTTCCATTCCCTTCAAAAATCTCACAAGCAAAACAAAAGCATTAAAAATACTAAATCTATGTGGGTTCCTAAATCACTTCATCAACCATCTCCTAAGAAAACATCTCCATTGCTTCCTACACCACCATCTCATCAAAAGCTTCAATGTTTATTACGGTGTGTGCAACCGTTGGTCATGGTTCCTTTCCACTTCACAACACCTCCACATAACTACATCTCCCCATCTTCCATCCATTATCCTACACATCTTGCTCATCCTATGCCTATGGTCCATGTTGTCGCATAAGCCTTCACTCCATATTCTGCATCATAATCCACTATCTACCTATGCCATATCACTTTCATACGATCCCCTACCAACATCTGTGAGAACACTGGACATGGTCCATTCGACAGTATCTATCTACCGGGACTATCCCCTTTCAAGGAACTATATGCTAATGTCTTTCCATATCCACCTTCTCCAATCTAAATATTCAAAAAAAAAAAGAAAACAGTAAAGAAAAATCCCTTCATCCAACGGTGAAAACCTGGTAAACAGGCACCTTGGATAAATACCATGATGAAAACCTGGCAAACAGGCGTCATGTGTAGGTGGATCTTCTATGTCACTTACACTTGGGGGCACATTGTCTCATCCAACCTATACATTTCCAAACTATCTATCCCATTATATCATTTTCCATCCTATCATGTCCTACCATTACCACAACATCCTACCATCCTTAGCCATTACATAAATATGCCTATCCTATTGAACCCATTTACCCATCCTTCCGCCTTTTAATTTTGATGAAGACATAGGGGAAAAATATTGAAACATGTTTGGATATATCTTGGCATACTTTCTTTCCAAACCAAGTCCTATCCATCCCATTTAAACCGATCCATCATGTCATCCTATCGTCATAAGTGCCATGTAAAATCCAATCATGTCGTCCCTTGGTCATGAACTTTGTCCTGTAAAAAATTCTAAGCATTACCACCTAGAATGGGGCAAGTTATTCCTATACAACATAGCCTTTGAAGATCACATCCTAGCTCCCCTATGATCCATCCACTATGGCATATCCTTATCATGAGCTTTCCATCTTATAGCTTATCCCCATCTGTTTATCATGAAGCTTTCCACTATATCCTACCTATCCATTTATCATGAGGCAAGCATCCATCCCTTATATGGCCTATCCTCTTATCTATCCATCCAACTCTCATGAGCCTTCCATCCCATTCACTATCATCCATCCTTTCATCCGTCCTTTGCACCTAGACTTGGTTTTCTCTCTTGTCATTGGTATCTAGCACAAAGGCTACTCAATTGTAAATCCATCAACATTCAAAACATTTCAAAAACTCCAAAAAAAAATCAAAATATATCAAAAAAATCTAAAAAATAAACTATCCAACAAAAAATCCAAGCAATAAACCTAATCATATAATCCAAAACAATCAACTCCATCAACATTCAGTCAAAATCAAAGCATCATCATCATCAATTCTTCCTATCATTAACATTCATTGATCCATTTCAATCAATCACTTCTTCCAATCATATCAATCAAATCAATCTAAGTAATGATCTTAAATCCAAGTTACACTAATCCATATCAAGCAAGCTAATCAATCAAAGAACATTATCCAATCAAATCAACAAGTTTTGATCCTAATCTTGTCATAAAAATCACCAATCATCATCAATGGGATATATCGTTCCAACATCATCCTTGTGTTGATCTAGGGATATAGCTTTCCCCCGCAACGACAACACTATCATGATCAATCAAACAATCAATCATTTGTTTATGACTTGACAAGGGAAATACCTTGTTTGTTTTACATCCTTTGAGCACACTGAGAACACTTGCTTATGCTTAGATTGAGTGGACACTCTAATCATCACACCATCACTATCATCATTCAAAACAATACAATCATTAAAACAATCAACCTGTCCAAGGCAAAACAACGCACCCTACTGAAACACTCAAGCTAATTCTATACCAATTATGGCAAAAAGACACATCTAATGCAAAAATGTTTTGTGTTGGTTAGATTAAGAGTCTTGATTTATGCTATCATGCCTTTCTATACTACTTGAGGATGCCAAAAGCTAGAGATGCTATGATGGGGGCATGATTATTTTCTTTGTTTGCTGCTTGTGGATCAAACTTTAGTAATGTGACGACTTTTGTCTAACGACATGATCAGAAAAAGATCATCGATGACTCCGAGATCTAAACATGAAAAGGGGCAATCCTTGTCTGTTGAAAAATGCAAGAAATGCTTAGGTCATCTAGATTCAATTTTGGCTAGATGCTTGTATTAACTTGCTATAATCAAAATCCATGTAATACGCAGGTCATCTCGGTTTAATTATACCTAGATGCTTGTATTTTCTTACAACATAATAAAGCCCAATGATGAAAGCACTTCAAAATACTTGCTATATCAAGGTGACAAATATCCATATCCATATCCATACCATATCCAATTGCATCTCATATTCATACCGTATCAAATGGCATCTCATATCCATATCCATACCGTATCCAATTGCAAGTCTATCCTTAATCCATGCCAATCAAGTCAAATCAATCTTGTTAAATGATCCAATCACAATCAATGGTCTTGATCCTTGTCCGGTCGTAAACCAACTCAATCAATCAATCAATCAATTGTCTTAGACAGGATGTTGCATTGTCGAAACCAAACCAACACACGAGTCTTATACAACATGCTTCATTTCCTGAAACCAGACACTATCCTTCGTGTTGCTCTAGGGATCCATCATTCCTCGCCATAACAACACGCCTACCATGTTGGTCTAGGGATATATTGTTCCCTGCCATGACAACACTATCCTAAATCATTATCATATCAAATGTCTTAGACAGGATGTTATATTGTCGAAACCAGACCTGAAGTCTTATACGACATATTTCATTCCTGAAACCAGACATCATAGATCCATATCATTGGTTTACCGCTCGACAGGGGCAATACCTTGTTTGTGCTTGTGTCATTTGTGCATACTTGCTTACTTGCTTGTGTGTGTTATCATTTTTATCTTGCATTCCCTATCATTCATCCCTTTCTTCTGCATTCAACCATTTCATATCCTGTCAACATATCTTATCGTGAGATTGTCCATCTCACGCCTTCCGCCTTCTCCCCGTCCAATCTCCTGAGGGGGCATCCTATCGTCATAACCTGTACCAGGGCAAACTGGGGCATGTATAATTATCAAACTATCTATTCTTTGAAACAACGTGATAAAACACATTGCTTCAAAGAGGGGCAAAATGTAGACACCTAAAACTGGCTCAGGTTGAATTAAGTAAAAATTCTAATATTTATCTTAATTCATATTTTCTTTTGTCAATTAAATAAATATTATAAGTTTATTTGATTGGTTCATTATCCTACAATTAAATAAAATTATTTTATTTAATTAAAATCCCTAAATTCTTCTAATGTCTCAAATCTTAAATCCACCTCACAAAATCCACTTCATCAATCCACCTCATCTTTCCACCTCATCCCTTCCACCTCACCATGTTGCACATATAATTAAATATTCTTAATATTTAATTAGCTAATATTCTCCAAAATCTAAAAATAAATCTTTAATTCAATTATTCCCCACTATCCTCCACTATTGAGTTCTTAATTCAATTATTCCCCACTATCATCCATTATTGAATTTTTAATTCAATTGTTCCCCACTATCCTCCACTATTGAATTCTTAATTCAATTGTCATAACCCACTATCCTCCACTATTGAATTCTTAATTCAATTGTTCCCCACTATCATCCACTATTGAATTCTTAATTCAATTGTCATAACCCACTCTTCTCAAAAAAAGAATTTTTAATTCATCCATTATGAATTAAAGATTCACAAAAAATGAGAGCCATTGATCTCATCTTTTGATCCTCACCCTCCATTCCCTTTTTCAGAAAATCTATAAATGAGACCCTTCTCTAAGCAATTAAGAGGGGACTTCATTCTTGCATCCTTATCATGCCCAATTTCTTCTAGCATCCTCATAATGCCCACATTCTTCTCAATTCCCTTCTTCATACCCTTCTAATGCAGAAATCATTCTAGCCATCTCATATCCTCTATTCATTGTCCCTGTGTTTGAAGCTCATCTTCAACACAACAAAATATCATAGCCATTCCGTTCTTGTCACCGTCAACAAACAAGGAAGCAAGCTTACTGAGGGCCAATTTTCTTCATCAAGGTCGAGGACAGATAGGCGAACAATGGAAGCCGCAAGGTAACAAGTTTGTAAGTTTTGTGCTTTCATTTGTTTATTCTTGTTACTCGCATATTTCATTGATGTTTGGGTTTTATTATCTTAATTGATCAATCCCATTTTCCCATTCAAGGTATTTCCCATTGATGTTTGAGTTTTATTATCTTAATTGATCAATCCACCTCATCTTTCCACCTCATCCCTTCCACCTCACCATGTGCACATATAATTAAATATTCTTAATCTTTAATTAGCTAATATCCTCCATTATCCAAAAATGAATCTTTAATTCAATTGTTCCCCACTATCCTCCACTATTGAATTCTTAATTCAATTGTTCCCCACTATCCTCCACTATTGAATTCTTAATTCAATTGTTCCACACTATCATCCACTATTGAATTCTTAATTCAATTGTTATAACCCACTATCCTCCACTATTAAATTCTTAATTCAATTGTCATAACCCACTCTTCTCAAAAAAAGAATTTTTAATTCATCCATTATGAATTAAATATTCACAGAAAATGAGAGCCATTGATCTCATCTTTTGATCCTCACCCTCCATTCCCTTTTTAGAAAATCTATAAATGAGACCATTCTCTAAGCAATTAGGACACACTTCTTCTGGCATCCTTACTATGCCCAACTTCTTCTAGAAATCTTCTTCTAGCATCCTTGTCATACCCACATTCTTCTCAATTCCCTTCTTCATACCCTTCTAATGCAGAAATCATTCTAGCCATCCCACATCCTCTCTCCATTATCATTGTGTTTGAAGCTCATCTTCAACACAACAAAATATCACAGCCATTCCGTTCTTGTCACCATCAACAAGCAAGGAAGCAAGCTCACTGAGGTCCAAACTTATTCATCAAGGTCGAGGACAAATAGGCGAACAATGGAAGCCGCAGGGTAACAAGTTTGTAAGTTTTGTGCTTTCATTTGTTTATTCTTGTTACTCGCATATTTCATTGATGTTTGGGTTTATTTATCATTATTGATCAATCCATTTCACCCATTAACATTTTGGCGCCCACCGTGGGCGCCAAAATGTTAATGGGTGAAATGGATTGATCAATAATGATAAATAAACCCAAACATCAATGAAATATGCGAGTAACAAGAATAAATAAATGAAAGCACAAAACTTACAAACTTGTTACCCTATGGCTTCCATTGTTCGCCTATCTATTCTCGACCTTGATGATGAAGACGATTGGCCCTCAGGGAGCTTGCTTCCTTGCTTGTTGATGGTGACAAGAATGAAATGGCTGTGATACTTGTTGTGTTGAAGATGAGCTTCAAACACATGGACAATGAATAGAGGATGTGGGATGGCTAGAATAATTTCAGCATTACGATGGTATGAAGAGGAGAATTGAGAAGAAATTGGGCATTATGAGGATGCCAGAAGAAGATTTTCCCAGAGGAAATTGGGCATGATAATGATGTAAGAATGAAGTCCCTAGAAGAAATTAGGCATGACAAGGATGCCAGAATGAAGTCCCTCCTTAATTTCTTAGAGAAGGGTCTCATTTATAGATTTTCTAAAAAGGGAATGGAGGGTGAGGATCAAAAGATGAGATCAATGGCTCTCATTTTTTGTGAATTTTTAATTCATAATGGATGAATTAAAAAAAAAATTTTGAGAAGATTGGGTTATGACAATTGAATTAAGAATTCAATAGTGGAGGATAGTGGGTTATGACAATTGAATTAAAAATTCAATAGTGGATGATAGTGGGGAACAATTGAATTAAGAATTCAATAGTGGAGGATAGTGGGGAACAATTGAATTAAGAATTCAATAGTGGATGATAGTGGGGAATAATTGAAATAAAGATTCATTTTTGAATAATGGAGGATATTAGCTAATTAAATATTAAGAATATTAAATTATATGTGCAACATGGTGAGGTGGAAGGGATGAGGTGGAAAGATGAGGTGGATTGATGAGGTGGATTTTGTGAGGTGGATTTAGGATTTGAGACATTAGAAGAATTTAGGGATTTTAATTAAATAAAATGATTTTATTTAATTGTAGGATAATGAACCAATCAAATAAACTTATAATATTTATTTAATTGACAGAAGAAAATATGAATTAAGATAAATATTAGAATATTTACTTAATTCAACCTGAGCCAATTTTAGGTGTCTACATTTTGCCCCTCTTTGAAGCAATGTGTTTTATCACGTTGTTTCAAAGAATAAATAGTCTGATAATTATACATGCCCTAGTTTGCCCTGGTACAGGTTATGACAATAGGATGCCCCCTCGGGAGATTGGACAGGGAGAAGGCGGAAGGCGTGAGACGGATAATCTCACGATGAGATAAGTTGACAGGAGATGAAATGGTTGGATGCAGAAGAAAGGGATGAATGATATGGAATGCAAGATAAAATGATGACACACACAAGCAAGTAGCCAGTATGCACAAATGATACAAGAACAAACAAAGTATTGCCCCTGTCAAGCAGTAAACCAACGATATAGGTCAATGATGTCTGGTTTCAGGAATGAGATGTCGTATAAGACTCCGGATCTAGTTTCAACAATGCAACATCATGTCTAAGACATTTGATATGCTAATGATATATGATAGTGTTGTCATGGCGGGGAACAATATATCCCTAGACCAACACGGCAGGCGTATTGTCATGGCGGCGAATGATGGATCCCTAGAGCAACATGAAAGATAGTGTCTGGTTTCAGGAAATGAAGCATGTCATGTAAGATGCATGTGTGTTGATAACTAAGAGGGGGGTGAATCAGTTATCCTAATTATTTCAGCTTTCTGAACTTTCTTAATAATTAGTGCAGCATTAATTCAAACAAGCAAACATAACCATTAAATAGAAATACACATGACACAATATTTTTGACGTGGAAACCCTATTAAGGGAGAAAACCATGGGGTGATTAACCCAAGATTGTATTCTCTGTTAGAAGAATGGAAGTACAAAATGGCACTTGCTAATTAGGGATCACTGCCTGAGCACACTGCTCACAAGAGGCACACTGCCTACAAGAGACACACTGTCTACAGTTTATAAAGAGTGTAATACAATACTTGAACTGATAAGGAGCATCAACATATGCTAGAGTTTAGTTCCAGTTAGGCTCTGTATACTGATCTACTGCACTTCATCTTTCCTCTTCTTTTATGTTGCTCTTCTTTCACATACTTGATCTTCCTTTCTGCTTTTATTCTGCTCTACTACTTTTCTTCGCACATTACTTACAACCACAACACCTCTCATAACTAAATCCATCTTGTATATATATCCGCACAAGTGATTTCATCACCTTTCTAGTCGGCACCCGGAATAATCAATCTTTTCACAAACTCTAATCTGTCGGCTGAATCCTTGCACACTAAGTAATGCGGATCAAGGATATACTTGTGGAAATCATTAATCATGTTAGCCAAACATAATTCATGCCTTTCATAACCTTTACCAACATCAGTAACACATCTGGAATAATGTCTGATGTTCTGCCAGTCAGTTCTTCCTTTGTTCACACTGTCACTTGGGAACCCGACACTCAAGCATTCATATCTCTTTATCCTTTCCACACCGGAGGCTCAAACCTTGGAATCTATCAGTCAAGACACTTCTCTTGACTTCCCCAAATCCACACTTCATTGAGATACTTCTGCTGAGAGATTCGGACCTGTCTGTCGGACCTTACTGACTGCTCTGTTCTTGTTTACCGGACCACAACATTCTTCACTCTGACTTCCGTTATAGACATACCATGTCCTGCGGATGTGTGGGATGAACTTTGTTGCCATCAATGACAACATTTATGAATCCATATAGTGTCTCTTGCCAACAATCTCCCCCTTTGGCATTGATGGCAACACTTAGTGAAAAATGACTAAGTGTTTACACTATGCTCCCCCTTGGCTGATACTCTATTTTTATATACATTTTCCGGAGCTCCCCCTTAGTTGGATTCCTCATTTTTCACTGCTCTTCACTCCCCCTTTGACATCAATGGCAAAGGGTAGGGTCCACATATCAAAACTTTCAAAATTTCAACTATACTTAGTTGCATAAGTATATACATATGGCATACTTACATATACTTAAGTATGTCTACAAAAGTTGTCTTCAATTGAACAAATTCTGTAGCCCAACTTTGCTTCATTCTATCCAAAATTGATATATGACTGCTCAATAGGAATGCAAACGCATCTGCCCTTTTTAGATCTGTTGGATCATTGGTCTGGGCTGTGATTTGAGCTTCACTTATGGTCTCATGCATGGCCTCTAACTTAGGGATAATGATCCTTCTAAGTTCACCCATCTGGCTAATTATGTTCTTCCTTTCCTTCTCAAAATTCTTTATTGCATTTGTGATTGCAATAGTCTGACACTCTTGATTTACTATAGAGGATGAGAGTGGATCAAAACTTTGAGACAGATTTAATAGTTTATCCTCTTGTTCTTTTACTTTCCTCTCAATATCTTTGGTCACTGTGGGCCAAGGTAAGCAAAATTTGTACATATTTCTGCCATCTTCAAGAGCATTTTCCAAGCTCTTTATCCCAATATCCATAACTTTCCTATCATTTGTTATCAAACCCTATACTTTGGAGAATCTCTTATCAAAAAACTCCTTCCGGACCTTTTCTTCAGCTGACTTCTCTAGAGAATCAAAATGTGTGCTAACATTGTTGACTAGAGTTTTGAGATTACCGGAGGAAGAGGCTATGGGATCCTTTTGAAAAGATGGCATGATCTTTTCCAATACTCCGGATGCTGCCTCTATAAGCTCACAGTCCTCCATGTGAGATTTTAGTAGTTTCTCTTTGACCTTCGCATTTGCAAATGAAGCTATTTTCATTGTTTGCACTGGAGATAGAGTCAAAATTTAATGGCCCTTTTAATAGTTCCAGTTCATCAATCTCCATAGTTGCTTTTGTCAAAAAGTCCTTGACTGATTCTGCAGTGTCTCTTGCCGGAGACAGATTTTTCTTTTCTTCTGTAGTCACAGAGCTGTCTTTTGGAGCTTTCTCCCCTTCCACAACCTTTGTACTGATATCTTCTTTTCCCTTCACCTCTGCTTCTTTCTCCTTTATTCTTTCTTCTCCTTTGGATCCGGAGTCAACAGGGGAACCCGGAGGAGTGATGTTGGTCTGTTCATGGGCCACCTCTTCCGGAGCAGAGGATTCCAAGTCCTTAGCTATTTCTGCACTAGTATTCATTACCTCTTCTGTTATTTTCTCAGTAGACTCTTCTGCAACACTTGTGGTCGAGGGGTCAGAACCCAAGTCCTCTATAATAGGAAGATTAAATCTTTTGAAGGCCTTCCGGAGGATCTCTTCTATGTCCTTGGCTACCTTGTCAGTCTCACCAAGCATAAGTTGATTCATCCTTGCTTTGCTTCTGAACTCATCCTTACAATCTTTGAATATCATATTCATTATCTTGGGGTCGATTAAAGGATATAGCTGAATTCCTAACTGTTCCCAGATTTCTAGATCTTTGGCTTGGGCATTGTTCTTTCTTATTTCTAGTTCCTTCTCCAAGCTTTTGGGGATCAAAGATATAATTTCAATGAATGCTTTGTTATAGATATTTAGGTACCTGACTGTGGCATCTTGCAATATCTTCTGATCTGCTTCACCATAATCATCATAGAACTCAACCATTGGCTGAAGATTTCCATCCACTATGACTGATTTGATTATGTCATCAATGTGAAGAGTGGGTTTTTCAACATATTCCTCTGTCTTTTCTTCTTCCTTCTGTCCGATAGAGGGTTGACCAGATGTTTTCTTCTTTTTCTTCATTTTCTTGATTTCTTCATCAGATTTAGTCTCCTCTTCATCCCTTTGACTGGAATAAGATCTTGTAGCTTTTGTCTTTGTTCTTTTCTCTCCTTTGCCGGATGATTGTGCTTCCGGTTCTGATGTCCTTGAGCCTTTGGCAGTGGTAGGTGCAAATCTCTTTGATGATCTGATCCAGGTGGAAGGTTTTGCCAGAGCACTTTCCTCATTTTTCTTTTCAGCCTTCTTCTTCTCTTCCTCAGCCCTTTCCATCTTTTTCCTGTGGGCATCAAGTGCCTCCTTTGAGATGCCAAGGCCTTTGGCAACATTTTCTACTTCTTTTCTCACCTTCCTCTTGATCTCCGGTTCTCTGAGTTCCACATGAATCTTTACACTCAGCTCCTCAAAGGTTCCAAACCTTTTTGTCTTTGGATCCTTTGGCTAACTTAGCATGTGTCTTTGGATCCTTTGGCTGACTTACTTAATGAGGTTATTCCCTAGATCACTAGGCGGTCAAGCTATGGAGTGGTTCTCACGGCTTCCACCAGGCATCAAAACTTTTGATGAACTAGTCAACAAATTCATCATGCACTTCTCTTATAATATCGAACATGAAGTATCTATGCTAGATCTATGCAACACCAAACAAAAGAGTGGTGAGTCATTCGCCACTTTCCTACAATGATGGAGACAACTAGCAAGTAAGTGTTCTTACGATATACCTGAGAAGCAGCTATTGGAAATGTTTGTCCATAACCTCAATAACGATCTTAGCTATCAAATACAAATACAATGCCCTACATCATTCTCAAAAGTCATTGAAATGGGATTGTTCATTGAAAAAGCTATGATCGCCAAGGGGCAAATCAAGTTATACAAAGACACACCTACCTCCAATTACACAACAGACAAATCAAAGTTTTGGAACAAGAATAGGAATGTTGTCAACGATGGGGTAGTAGATGCCAAGGTGGCAGCTCCTAAGCAACAACCCATATTAACTCTCGAAGGAGAAGCAAACAATGTTGCACCTAACAAACCATTCTCTCGGGAACCAAGACCATGGTTCAGTTCAACTCCAAGGTGAAATTTCACACCGCTAGGTGAATCCCAAGAATCCGCATTAAGGAAGTTATTGGCTAACAATGAAATCTCTCTACTGCCAACAAGTGATTATGAACCTATAATCAAATCTCCCTATTGGAAGGATACAGACTATTGTGAATATCATAGAGGAAGGGGGCACACAACCAACAATTGTATTCATCTCAAAAATGTTATCCAAGATGTGCTTGATCAAAATCAAGGAGGAACCCAACAGCATACCTCCAATGAATCACATGTGGCTTACAGGGATCCACTTCTTAATCACGATAGGCCGTATAACAACAATAACAACCATGGCCACAACAACAACCACAACAACAATCGCAACAGGCCAAATTAGAATAGTGGGAATAGCAATGCCAACTAGGCAAGTGTGCCATTTGCTTATACCATCAATTGCCTATCCGAGCATGGCCCGCAAATCAATGTCATCACACCCAACCAACAATCAGAACCTGACAGACCTGGTTTTAGTATCATTACCCGTAGTGGTAAAGTCACACTCAATATCACCCCTCCAAGGTTGTCGCTGCCTCAATCCAACTTCTGTCAGTATAACGTCATAGATCAGTTACAGAAAACTCTGGCCCACATTTCAATCTTGGAGTTGTTGCGTCTATCTCCTTCCCATAAGGAGATCCTCGAGAAATCCTTAGTGGAAACCAGTGTCCCCACTAACTTGGCCCAAGAGAAGTTTTAGACCATGGTAGGAAATCTAACTTCCTCAAGCTCCATTTCATTTACCGAGCAAGATGACCTCTCTGTGTCTCAACCACATAACACCCCTCTACATATTGTCGCCTTCATACAAAAACACCGCATCAAGAGGGTTCTCATTCATGGGGGAGCTGGTTTAAATATTTGCACGTTAAAGCTAGTCCTTGCATTGGGGTTTTCTGAAAGGGTAGTTGATCCAAGGAGGAAAATTACTATAAAAGCATATGATGAGGAAGAGAGAACTACAAAGGGAACAGTAGTCCTACCCATACAAGTGGGACCAGTAATAAAAGATGTTGTGTGCCAAGTCCTTGATAGGGAGCTCCCTTATAATATTCTTCTAGGGAGACCATGGATTCATGCCATGAAAGCTGTCCCCTCAACCTATCACCAATGCATAAAATTCCCACACAACAGCAAGCAAGTCACCATCCAAGGTGACCCTAACCCCTTCCAGCATTGCAACTCTTTCCTTGCCAAACCTGATTACATCATACCAAACAATAGAGCATCTATATCCCCTATCCCACATCAGGACCATACCGCTGAAGCCTCCTCATCAAGGCCCAAAGAGCAAAAAATTACCATAAAAGAAAGCGGAATGGGAGAATACTCCATAGAGCACAGCCTCAATCTAGCCAAGATGCCCTTGTCTCCTCGATCTTTTGGCCAACCCAAACATTTTCCAAAGACATCTGCACCTATAGCTCCCGCAACTCCCTTTGTAAAATGGGGGACCTTATCTGATGAAACAGAAGAAAGAGATCTCCTACAGTGGCTTTATACAGAAGAAGAGAGCACATCACAAGAACCACCTAGGCTCCCAATAGAACTCTATGGGCAAGGTGAAACTATCCTACACAAAATGGGCTACGAAGGGCAAGGCCCCATCAGCCTCAGAAAAGAAGGCATCATTGAACCTATTCAACCTTCTTCATCCCCATTGGCTAGAAATACAAATGGTCTAGGATACAAAGACAAGGGAAAAGCTAAAGAAAATGCTTGTCTTGTAGAAACGATCCAGACACTTCATGAGGACAGCGACACAGATTCCAATGAATATGAGTGGGAGGAGCTAACAAAGCATTCCTATGATGACAAAGAGGTTGATACCATTCAAACTTATAGCCCCTACCATGAGAGACAAATGCTACGGCATAGGCCATTAGAGTCTGATTTGGCTATCTCTGAGAATACAACTTTTGAGGAAAGTTTAGGTTCTATCACAATAAACAACTTGAAGGAAAGTACCATCTCGAACACCACCCCTACATATCTCCTAGCGTATCCATTTACACTATCAACAAATCAGGTCTACCCTCCGATTCCCTCCCCCTTGTGCATCCTGAGCTTATTGACTGGGATCTGCGAGGAACGCCCCAACTAGATATGTTCCAAAATGATGATGCTTACATTGACTACATGAAACTTAGGGACCACCTACCCAAGGGAGATCATAAAGCTAGTTTTTCTATTGAACTTAATACCGTGGCTTACTTCAGAGAGGGTGCCAAGCCTTCCAACCGCAAAAATATCAAAATAAAAAGTGGATCTGACAGTGAAAACTGCTCTGCGACAGTGTCAAATCCCAAAACAGTAAAAAGAAAAGATGCACCTGAAGGTTAAAACCCAACTATGGCACCTGATGATGGAAGGCTTGACACTCTCCCCGATGACATGCATCAGGAGAAGTCTCAGATTGTTGTGGAACCTACAGAGCCAGTCAACATTGGTACAGAGGAACATCCTAAGATCATTCATTTTGCTAAATCTCTTACTCCACTAAAAAAGACTAGGTTTGTACCATTCTTCAAGGAAAAGAGGGGCAGCTTCGCTTGGTCATATGCAGACATGCCAGGTCTAGACCCAAACTTGATTCTACACCATCTTCCATTAGACCCAGGAGTAAAACCAGTGAAACAAAAGCTTAGAAAGATGCATCCACACATAGCACTATTGGTCAAAGAAGAACTCAAGAAATTACTGGATGTAGGGTTCATCAAAGCTATAGACTACCTGGAGTGGATATCCAACATTGTGCCAGTGTCCAAACTAGATGGCCGAGTCTGACTATGCAATGATTTCAGAGACCTAAACAAAGCTTGCCGCAAGGATGATTTTCCATTGCCAAATATAGATATCATAGTCGACTTGACAAGGCATACCATGTTATCTCTAATGGACGGTTTCTCAGGGTATAATCAGATCAGGATAGCACCAGAAGACCAGCACAAGACAGCTTTCACTTGTCCATGGGGCACTTTTTGTTGGAACGTCATGCCATTTGGGCTAAAAAATGCAGGAGCCACATATCAACGTGCTATGACAACTATATTCCATGATATGATGCATGTAACAATAGAGGACTATGTCGATGACATCCTAGCAAAGTCACTCACAAGAGAATCACACCTGTATGTGTTAGAAAAAGTCTTTCAGAGATTAGACCAATTCAAAGTCAAGTTGAACCCAAAGAAATGTGTGTTCAGAGTCACTTCAGGCAAGCTACTAGGTTTTATCGTGTCGGCAAACGGAATAGAGATAGACCCCGCCAAGGTCAAGGCTATCATGGATAGGCCACCACCCAAGACTCTAACTCAATTGAGATCACTACAGGGAAAGCTGCAAGCAATCCGCAGATTCATATCACAGCTGGCAGACAAGTGCCAACCATTCACATTCCATTCAGATGGGATGAGAAATGTGAAGAAGCATTCAACAAGCTGAAAGAATATCTTATGAATCCACCCATTCTCATGCCCCATATCCAAGTAAAACCACTAATACTCTACATATCAGCTACACCTACAGCTCTTGGGGCTCTTCTGGCACAACGAGATTATGAGAACAAAGAAAGAGCCGTCTACTACATCAGCCGAACATTAGTGGGCTATGAGTTGCAATACTCGCAACTAGAAAGATCATGCCTGGCGGTTGTTTTTGCTTCACAAAAAATCTGACATTACATGCTCGCACATCTAGTTAAACTCATTACAAAAATAGACCCACTGAAGTATCTCCTCAGCAAAGCATCTCTCATAGGTTGCCTAGCAAAATGGGTAATGCTTCTAAGTGAGTATGACATTGAATATGTAGACAGAAAAGCCATCAAGGGACAAATCATAGCTGATCAACTAGCAGATGCACCATTACAAGACACGACACCAATGCAGTTTGAGTTTCTGGATGAGTCCTTATTCACTATATCAATGTCTTCTTGGAAACTCTAGTTCGACAGGTCTTACACAAATCATGGATCAGGAGCAGGCATCCTGTTTGTAACTCTTCAAGGCGACACAATCTTGAAGCCTTACCGTTTGTTATTCCCATGCACCAATAACATAGCAGAGTATGAAGCCCTAGTAATTGGTCTCAAGATGGCAACTGCGTGGAAAATCCAAGAGCTACATGTCTACGGTGATTCTCAACTTATCATCAATCAAGTCAACGATGATAACCAAACCAAAGACAAAAAGCTTGTCCCATACAAGCGAATGGTTGACAACTTCAAAGAACACTTTGTAATCATCTCTTTTGAACAGATACCTAGGATCGAGAACAAAGCAGCAGATGCCATGGCTACAATTGCCTCTCTTCTTGACATACCAGAAAATGAGTCAAGGTACGAGTTCTTAGTGGAAACTATTCGGCTACCAGCTTATGATCCTCCTGAGACCCATACCATATGCCTTCTAGTTGGATCTGATTCACCTTGGTACGGTAAGATTTACACTTACCTCAAGGACAATACCCTCCCACTTGACCTATCTTCTAACCAACGACGAACTTTCATACACCAAACCTCTCACTATACCATCATTGTTGATACCTTATACTGACGTGGTCTAGATGGTACTTTACTCCGTTGTTTAGAACGAGAAGAATCCATAACTGCCTTGCAAGATGTACACGAAGGGATTTATGAAACACAATCTAGCGGTCCTTCCTTAGCCAAGAAACTCATGCGCTTGGGTTATTACTGGCCAAACATGGAAATGGATTCATATCAGTTTGTCAAAAAGTGCAGGTGGTGCCAAATACATGGGAACCTAATACATGCACTAGCTCAAGAATTGAGACCTTTAATGACACCTTGGCCCTTTTGCCAATGGGGACTTGACCTTGTGGGAAAGATCCATCTGCCCTCATCCAACGGCCATAAATTCATCATAACTGCCACGGAGTATTTTACAAAGTGGATTGAAGTTGTTCCACTCACCACCATCACAGGTAAGCAAATCTCTTCATTCATCCTGAATTACCTCATCTGCAGATACGGAATTCCTTCATCCATTATCACAGATAACGGAAGACCATTCAAAAACTAGGATGTCCAAGAACTCTATGAACGATTCAAGATCCAACACTGCTTCTCTACACCATACTACCTCCAAGGCAATGGTCAAGCTGAAGCATCCAACAAGACCATCTTGAAACTCCTCAAGAAGATTGTCAATGATGCTGGCTGTAATTGGCATATCCAACTCAATCCTGCTCTGTGGGCCTACAGAACTAGTATACGCACTCCCACAGGTGCTACACCATACGCCCTTGTCTATGGCTCAGAAGCTATCCTCCCCATTGAGGTCAAACTACCATCTCTCAGGGTGTCGTTGAAAGGTCTCATATCAGATGAAGAATACAGAGTCTCCAGGTTGCAAGAACTAGAGCTGCTAGAAGAAAGGCGACAGAAAGCCTTTGACCATTTCAAAGCATATCAACAGATGATGTCAAGAAGCTATAATCACAGAGTTCACCCAAGAATCTTTAAGATTGGGTATCTTGTCCTCAGAGGAAATCCTCGCAATCAACAAGACAGAGAAAAGAAAGGCAAGTTTGAACCTAACTGGCTTGGGCCCTATGTGATTGTAGCTACTTACGGATCGGGGGCATATCAGTTGGCAACATCTAAGGGTGAGTTGTTCGATGATCCAATCAATAGCATGCATCTTCGCTGGTTTTATACCTAGAAGAAACCCAATGTACGGGAGGCACAAAATACAAAAAAATCAAAAAATCAGAAAAAAGTACCAAAAAAAATCAAAAAATTAGAAAAAAGTACCAAAAAAATATCAAAAAATTAGAAAAGAACAAAAAAATCATCCTGTGGTGAAAACCTAGCAAACAGGTGCCTTGGATAGGTATCATGATGAAAACCTGGCAAGCAGGCGTCATGTATACTTTCTATCTTCCGTGCCAATAAAAGCAAGTGGTGAAAACCTGGTAAACAGGCATTACTTGTGATAAACCGCCTTCTCCATCTTCGGGAAACCAATCACCTTGAGTCCATTCTTCCTTGTGTCCCATTCGACCCATATCTGTCCCATATTAAAATCCTGACAGTTACCTATCATGGCTTGATACTCTATCTCTTTGTTGGCCTTATCAACCAAAGTTTTGTCCCATACCACATCTATTGCGCACACCTAAGCATAGTGTCTCTCGTTGGTTTTCCATGGTCCAAGTCCATGAACTACGTTGCCTCTGCGTCGTCACGTAGGCAAGGCCATATTCCTATGCGCCCCCGAGGCTTGCACGGTCCCATCCGTCCCATTTCTTGTCATCTTTCTTGTTGTCTTTCTTCTAGTCCATCCATGGTCCATTAAGGTTTACCTCGAACTACGTTGCCTCTGCGTCGTCACGTAGGCAAGGCCATTTAGCAATGAGCCCTCGAGGCACTAGGTCAGTCCCTTAGGGTCCGTCTCACCAATAAGGATTGTGCAATCTTCTCACCAGATAAACAAGAGCAGCAAAGCAAGCTACCAAAAAAAACAAAAATCTTGATGCAAAACATCAACCTATCCAAGGCAAAAGCAGAACACGATACCAAAACACTCCAACCAATTCTATATCAATTATGGCAAAAAGACACATCTAAATGCACGAATGTTTTGTGTTGGTTAGATTAAGAGTCTTGATTTATGCTCTCATGCCTTTCTATGCTACTCGAGGATGCCAAAAGCTAGAGATGCTATGATGGGGGCATGATTATTTTCTTTGTCTACTGCTTGTGGATCAAACTTTAGTAATGTGACTATTTCTGTCTAACGACATGATCGGTAAAAGATCATTGAGGACTCTGAGATCTAAACATGAAAAGGGGCAATCCTTGTCTGTTGAAAAATGCAAGAAGTACTTAGGTCATCTAGATTCAATTTTGGCTAGATGCTTGTATTGTCTTACAACATAATAAAGCCCAATGATGAAAGCACTTTAAAATACTTGCTATATCAAGGTGACAAATATTCATATCCATATCCATACCATATCCAATTGCAGTTCTCCATATCTATACCATATCAAATTGCGTCTCATATCCATATCCATATCCATATCCATACCATATCCAAGTGCAAGTTTATCCTTAATCCATTCCAATCAAGTCAAATCAATCTTGTCAAATGATCCAATCACAATCAGTGGTTTTGATCATTGTCTGGTCGTAAACCAACTCAATCAATTAATCAATCAATTGTCTTATACAGGATGTTGCATTGTCAAAATCAGACCAACACACACGTCTTACACGACATGCTTCATTTCCTGAAACCAGACACTATCCTTCATGTTGCTCTAGGGATCCATCATTCCCTGCCATGACAACACGCCTGCCGTGTTGGTCTAGGGATATATTGTTCCCTGCCATGACAACACCGTCATATATCATTATCATATCAAATGTCTTAGACAGGATGTTATATTGTTGAAACTAGACCCAGAGTCTTATATGACATATCTCATTCCTGAAACCAGACATCATCGATCCATATCATTGGTTTACCACTTGACAGGGGCCATACCTTGTTTGTGCTTGTATCATTTGTACATACTTGCTTACTTGCTTGTGTGTGTTATCATTTTTATCTTGCATTCCATATCATTCATCCCTTTCTTCTGCATTCAACCATTTCATCTCCTGTCAACATATCTCATCATGAGATTGTCCGTCTCACGCCTGCCGCCTTCTCCCCGTCCAATCTCCCAAGGGGGCATCCTATCATCATAACCTGTACCAAGGCAAACTGGGGCATGTATAATTATCAAACTATTATTCTTTGAAACAACGTGATAAAACACATTGCTTCAAAGAGGGGCAAAATGTAGACACCTAAAATTGGCTCAGGTTGAATTAAGTAAATATTCTAATATTTATCTTAATTCATATTTTCTTCTGTCAATTAAATAAATATTATAAGTTTATTTGATTGGTTCATTATCCTATAATTAAATAAAATTATTTTATTTAATTAAAATCCCTAAATTCTTCTAATGTCTCAAAATCCTAAATCCACCTCACAAAATCCACTTCATCAATCCACCTCATCTTTCCACCTCATCCCTTCCACCTCACCATGTTGCACATATAATTAAATATTCTTAATATTTAATTAGCTAATATCCTCCATTATCCAAAAATGAATCTTTAATTCAATTGTTCCCCACTATCCTCCACTATTGAATCTTTAATTCAATTGTTCCCCACTATCCTCCACTATTGAATTCTTAATTCAATTGTTCCCCACTATCATCCACTATTGAATTCTTAATTCAATTGTCATAACCCACTATCCTCCACTATTGAATTCTTAATTCAATTGTCATAACCCACTCTTCTCAAAAAAGAATTTTTAATTCATCCATTATGAATTAAAGATTCACAAAAAATGAGAGCCATTGATCTCATCTTTTGATCCTCACCCTCCATTCCCTTTTTACAAAATCTATAAATGAGACCATTCTCTAAGCAATTAGGACACACATATTTAGGCATCCTTACTATGCCCAACTTCTTCTAGAAATCTTCTTCTTGCATCCTCATAATGCCCACATTCTTCTCAATTCCCTTCTTCATATCCTCCTAATGCAGAAATCATTCTAGCCATCCCACATCCTCTCTCCATTATCATTGTGTTTGAAGCTCATCTTCAACACAACAAAATATCACAGCCATTCCGTTCTTGTCACCGTCAACAAACAAGGAAGCAAGCTCACTGAGGTCCAATCTTCTTCATCAAGGTCGAGGACAGATAGGCAAACAATGGAAGCCGCAGGGTAACAAGTTTGTAAGTTTTGTCCTTTCATTTGTTTGTTCTTGTTACTCGCATATTTCATTGATGTTTGGGTTTATTTATCATTATTGATCAATCCATTTTACTCTTAACACCTAGTTTATGACATAAATTTTGCATATGGAATCCAATTTGAGCAAAAAAATATTTGATATTGATTAGAAAATCATAAGGGATCTCATGGCCATATCTATTTTACTATTGGATGACATTATTTGCTATTTTTTGCAGGGTTTATTTTTCAATCTTAACGCTATTTCATTGCAAACTTTTTTTTTTTTTAAAGATAATGCACCTAGTAAACTTTTTAACGTGACCGGCGACACTGGTGCGACACACCCTCCGGCTCCACGCGAATGCTTTTGCCCAGAGCAATGAACCGGTGAGGCCACAACTGGGGGACCTCATCCCCTAGGAAGAACACTTCAAACCCGCGAGCTCCTTGGCCCAGCGAAGGCATAAATCCTTGTGAGCTCGTTGGCCCAGCGGGGGTTTGAACTCTGGTGGCCGCCACTACATCCTGAGCAACTTAACCACCGAACCATGCCATCATCGGCTATTTCATTGCAAACTTCAAACAAGCATAACTTTTGCATTTTTTATCCTTTTTTAACGAATTTTTTTTTAAAAGTGCATGAAATTTTCTAAATTTTCTTTTTATGCAATCCATTCTACTATATCAAGTCATATTAATTAAAAAAAATTAGATTTCATCTTTTTTCACATAGCTTTCTTCTATGTAAGTTTACTTGTTTCTTTTTGGAATTGGTGACTTGTAGGTGAATCAAAGGAGCTGGAGTAGTGTTTGGATTAGTCACAATAGCAAGTGCAAAGCAAAAATAACCAGGTGCACTCATTCTAATCTTTCATCTCTTAATCATTGTTTGCAAACACATTTAAATTTTGGGCTTAAAAATAAACATTGCTTGCTATCACATCATTGAAATTGGGGTTAAAATGAACAAGTGTATTCTATCACATTTGGACTTTGGATCTAAAAAGAACAAGTGCTTGCATTGTCTTCCACACATTTTATTTTCTAAAAGGATCAATTAACAAGTGCGAGTGTGAATCAAGTGAAATCTCACTTGGTTTGCTTTTGTTTACCCTACTTAGTAGGCCTGCTTGGAGACACACCACTCTAAGGGATGACCTCAATAGAGGATGAATCGAAAGACACCCTCATTGGGAGTTGTAAATCGTATCACTCTTGGCTAAGCCCCAAAAAACTTTATACCTTTGTGAAGTAAAGGTGAAGGGTGGGTTACCCCTTTCTCCTGGCTATGTGGCAAGATTTCGCTTTCAATTCTTTAGTCAACCTTGTGCAATCTAGCCTAAGACCTAATTGGCCATACCCACTTGACTAGACATTAGGCTTGTGATGTGTCTTCCATGTGTGCTTTCTTAATCATCACATTTCATTTTCAAAGTCAAAAATTGCTTATGTGTCTTGTGTGAGTGATTCATGTGTGTATATGCATAATCATTTATTTAAACATTGCTAAATCAAGCTATAAACACCAAACACATAAACAAATCAATCTAAACTTTCATCCTAGTCACATTCATCCTAATCATCCACTCATCATCTAAAAAATCCACATCATCATCGAATCATAACCAATCACTTGTCAAAAGGGATTTAAGACTTAAACACGTGTGTGACACCATGCCAAAATTAGAAGACCTGGCATTTAAACTCATTCTCTAACTTTGAAAAGCTTGAGCAAGCCAATCACCTCTAGACCAACAATTCATTCAAGAGTCCAATGACATGATTCAACAACTTCAATCTCAAGCAAGCTAATCACTTCAACTACAACAACTCATAGCACATGTACAACACCTCATGTCCACTTGTCAATCACAAACCCAACAAGCACATCATCCTCTATCCATTCAACACCAACCAATACCACCTCAACCTTACATGTCATCACCCTCAACTTCACACCAACCATTACGCTATGCAATCCCTCCTCCACAACACCATCAACCAATTCAACAATTTCAACCATCACATCAACACATTCAACTACAACATCAACCAATTCAACAAATACCACCATCTCAACAACCCATTCAATAATTCCAACAACAACAAATCATATCACAACAACAAGTCTAAACACCATCCCAACCTCAACAAATTCCAACTCAATCCTATGTGTCATTCACATAAACCTATGCCACATCAACATATCAACCTCCACCTCAACATTATCCAATTCCTCATTCTAACATTCCAACACATCACCAAACCCATCCACAAGGCAACCAAGTGTCATCACAATAAGAACATGTAAGGCCAAATCCACCTTGGCAACAAGATCAAATGCCCTCAACTTCATACCAACCCCAAGATCTTTTGTCTACATATCCTACCATTTCACCCAACCACCAAGACTATCAATGGCCTCCACAACAAGCACAAGTGAGCCTAAGTCCACCTTTGCAACAAGAAGCATATGCAAGTCCAACTGGCCCCTTGTACATAAATCAAATCCCAAGTTACCCTATGCAAGATTTAATTACCTTTGACAAGGGAGATACCAATCTAGATTGGCCTCCACCATCCAATCACATGCCAACACATGAGCCTAAAAGTCCTATCTTAATGCCTTCATGTGATCCCAATCCTAGTCCATTAATCCCTCTACATTCCAAACCACCAAGCCCTCCATTAGCTTCATCACCATGTCATTCTAATCCTTCACCAAAGGATGCGGCTGAGATAGTTTTACAAAGGATGCTTGAAGCAAAACTCATTGAACTTCCCGAAGTCAAACCATGTGAAGAAAGTCCATATTATGAACATGATTATTGTGCATACCATAGGAGCAAAGGCCATAATAGAAATAAATGCCCAATATTTTTCCCAATTGTTTATAAGGTGTACCAACATACAATGGGAAATCATGCCACATCATCCAAATTCAATCCTACTCCATCCAATCCAATTATGCCTCAACCTAATCATGATCCTAAGCCTACAACACCATCTACCATTATCATCCATCCACTATATTTTCCTTCCACAAATACTCTTGCAAAGGATGCGATCCATTGGCTACTAGCAAGGAATAAACTATCTCCATGTCAAATACCCATTCATGAGCCTACCAAAGAACTTCCAAAGGTCATGTCCAATCCTATAATCCCATCATGTGGTCCACCTATCCTTGAGCCTATCCAAGAGCCCTTCATTAACATGCCTATCCCTTCAAGCCCATCATGTGACCCATAAACAATCAAGCCTATCATGAACCCAAGTCAAGAGCTATTGTACCTTCATGTCAATAACCCTCAAGAACATGTCAAGCCTATCCAAGGGTCATCCAATTCCATTCAATCAAACCAAGAGGTATGACAAGAGTTTAATCCTAAGCATATGGAAACATTAATCCCTAGTCCAACTCAAGGTCAAATCACTTTTATGCAACCTATTTATAACATATATCTTTTCCATGATCAAGATGATAGCCATAATAATGAACCTATCCATGAGCCACTTGATCCTATCCATCTCCAATGACCCTTAATGAGCAAGCTATCCAAATTCAACCTATCCATAACGTTTACCTTCTTTATGATCAAGATGATACCTATGAAGAAGCTATCCATGAGCACCTTGATCCTATCCATAATCCTATATCCATCCATGAGCAAGATATCCACATTGCTCCTAGTCATCCACCATCTAGCCTTGTCCATAATGAGCAAACATCCACTTGTCATATTGAGACATGTGCCTCCCAAGAACACACAAGCATAGAAGATCAAATCATTACCTTGGATCTTAGTGAACACAATGCTAATCAAGATCCTAATGATCCTCCTTCCACATCCACCATCGATTCCACTTCAAGTCCACCATCATATCCACTTGGTCTTACCACCCTTATACATGAGTGTTCTTTAGGACAACAATGACATTTATCCACTTCACCTTCTCCATCCAATAATGAACCCAAGTCTAATGTTCAAAGCACACCAAGTCCTATAGTCCATTGCATACTCTGAAACATGAACTACCAAGGTAAAGGCCTAGGCCTTTATGAATAAGGTATTTTGGAGCCAAACCATGTCAAGATTCCTCCATGCTCATATGGCCTTGGATATACACCCCAAGGTAAACAATTTAAAGATGTTGGTAATTCCTCCATCCCTCCTAAGTCCACTTTCCATCACAAACCATATCACATACCCAAAACATATATTGCCATTCCACCTCCATCAACCTACAAATGTCAAAAGCATGTGATCAAACACCTTCCACCATCAAATTTGCCTCCATTACTTCCAACTCCTACTATCCCACCATCCAATTTACCTCCATTACTTCCAACTCCTAATCTCCCTCCATCAACTTTACCTCCACTCCTTCCAACTCCCAATATCCCACCATCTACTTTACCACCACTTCTACTAGCACCTAATTACCCACTTATCCATAAGTCTCCTAAAAATCTTAATCATGACCAACAAATGCACACATTGTTTAAACATAAGTTTCCACTCTTTCCAATAACTCCGCTTCCATCATGTCCATGGGATTCAAAAGCAAAAGTTTGGATGCCTCTATCCATAAAGCCAAAAGTCCTATCAAAAATCCTAAGGACCTCATGCCTTAGGATATCAATGCGAAGAATCAAAGCCAAATCCATCTAAAAAGTTATCCAAGTCCAAACCTCCACAAGAAAAGTTCAAAAACAAAATGGTTTGGGTCCCTAAGCAAAAATCAAGAAAATCAAATGAGGCATCCTCTTCTACATCTCAAGAATCCCAATCATCCCCTTCCATCCCTAATTTCCATTCCATTCAAAATTTCTAAAAATCCCACAAGCAAAGCAAAAATCATGAAAATCCTAAGTCTGTGTGGGTACCTAAATCGCTCCATCACCCATCTCCTAAGCAAACATCTCCATTGCTTCCTACACCACCTTTCCATCAAAAGCTTCAATGTTTATCATGGTGTGTTCAACCATTGGTCATGGTTCCATTCCATTCCACAACATTCCCACATACCTCCATCTCCCCAACCTTTGTCCATTATCTTTATTATGAGATAAAGATGGTGTTGCGTTGGTTGAACTTGATTTGGAGTATTCTTATGCTGCTAAAATCACATTAGAGCCTTTGCATCTATCATCCATTATCATCATCTTCTATCTATCAATCATTCATCTATCATCTTTATCTTATCATTATGCTGTAGAAGTGAGCACCCAACATTCCTCCAACAATTGTCCTTCAAAATCTTGCATGCTCATGTTGCTTTATATTTCTTGATTGCTTGATTGTGCATGTTTGTAACCCAAACTTAATAGCAAAAGTATCATCTCCCCTTGCCTATCAAATGGATCTTGGGTGTATGAGAACTTGTTATTATCTTTAGAGGGCTTGCCTTCCCGGTGTGAGAAGGGGTACGACCCAAGCGGTAACGGGCTAAAGCCAAGTTCTTCCGAACCACTATATAAAGAAAAGTGTTTGTGTCAAAAGCCACAAACAATGGGTGTTGCTGTGTTATACCAACAACCAACCTCCCCCAAAACCCTCCAAGGCATAACCCTTGAAGGCTGGGAGACTCCATAATGGAGAGTAGCGTTGCCGCACGTAGAGCCACCTGAACGGATGCCCTTACTAGAAACCTTGTGTAGTAGCCAAAAACCTTCTATTTGTTGATGCAAAAGGTGGGACCTTTGAAGCCGCCTTGATTCTTGTGGTTCTTAGTAGAGATAGCAGGGACAATCCTAAGGTTTGGTGGGGGGACAAGCCTTGGGAAACCCGGATCTTGGTATGCATGAGAAGTGAGTGTCGTGGAGAGGAGCCAGTGCTACCAAGATCCTGAAGCTATCCGCTTTAAATAGGCATGGCAAGGGAACTCAACAAATACAGTTCTTTCCTAATCTAGGTTGTACAAGTTTGTGATTGTTGTGAATGTGAGTGACTGAAATCACTATTTTCTTGTCAAAAACATAATTCAAACATATTTCCTGACAGACACAGATCGCATTTGAACCTTAACTACTCACCTATAGAAACCCAAATCACTTCTAAATAGCAGTTGTTCACTTCTCAAAAAATTTAGACCGCTTTTAACCCACAGCTGATCGCCTCTAGCAAGACCCAATCACTTTTAAACCATAGTAAATCACTTTTGACATGTAACTCATCGTCTCTAGAAAACTTGTTCTCCTCTGGTCAACACTACAGTATCTCATCTGAAACATAACTAGATCCCTTTTGAGCTATTATCTGTCACTTTTGGCCTTGTCTAAGTTGCTTCTGAGTTATCATCAGTCGCTTTTGGTCAAATATCAGCAATCAGTATCCATCCAGCCCAATCACTAGCACTTTCAACCATCCTTAGCTCTGTTATCAGCCTTTTGGCAGTCTTCTGAGCATCTATAGTCACCTGAGCATTGCCTCCTATCTTGAGCATATCAAACCCTTGGAATTTTGAGCTTTTTGTCCTTTTGAGACCCCAAAATAGCAACCAACCAGCAAAAACAGCAACCACACATCAACCATTTGGCTTTACTTAGCCCTAGCAAAACCAACAAACAACATCAGCAACCATCTTTTTGTTGCAAGTATGAGGTGAGCCATTGTTGTCATTGATGTCAACATACTCATACTGCATTGACAAGAAGGATTTGATGAGCTTTGTGCTGAGGATATTGAGAAAATTAGCTTCAGTCAGGAACAGTGAAGAACAGTGATGAGAAGAAGGTAAATATACTGTATAGGATGAGAACCGGAGGATGCGGATTAAAGGGTTAGTAGATATGAGTCTTGAGATGCTACAGTTAAGATTTCAGAGGTCCGCATGAAGATCTGAAGGAGTTATGGCTGCCGGTATAGAACCGGGTCCGGCAAGTATCCGGAGGTGACAGAGGATCACAAAAAGGTCCGGTGAGGTCCGGAATTGTATTATCATAATCTGCGGATTGGAAGGAGTGTTTTATATGTCCTTGTGATGTTTCATCCTGATTTGTGTGTAATTTGGAGGTCCGGATGTACCTCCTGCATTATGACTGTGGCGACAGACTGTGTTCTTGAAGTTCCGGATGAGGAAGACAAGAGATCCCAGTAAGCAGAGAAAGTGCGGATGTATCCGGACATTCAGACAGACTTGTGAAGGTTCTTGAATCATGTTTAGGTTGTGTTGTTGGTCCGCATTGATGGTAGAGCCCGGAATTGAAGTTATTCTTCCGGATGAAGTTATTGCTCTGTTTAGCCGACCGGATGAGTTGTTCATCCTGCGAATGTTCTTGTGATAGCCGACCGGATGTGTTATTCATCTTGCGGATACTCCTATGGTTGTTTGCCGACTTAGATGCTTGTTCCTAAGTCGATGTCTTGTATAAATAATGATTTGTGAATTCATTTCAGTGGAGTTGTATGTATGAGTAAGGTGTAGCGAAGAAAGGTGCGAAAGGCAGAGCAGAGATTGTTGGGCTTAATTGGAACTGATCCGGACATGGTAGAGATGTCATTCTCCAGTTCAAGACTGTGATTTTTATCACTCTGTAGACAGTGTGTCTCCTTGTAGGCAGTGGGCCTCTTTGTGAGCAGTGTGCTCGGGCAGTGAGCCCTTATTGGCATGTGCCATTCATTTTTCCTTATTCTTCTAACAGAGAATAATTCTTGGGTTAATCACCCCGTGGTTTTTCCCTTAACCGGGTTTTCCACGTCAAAATCTTGGTGTTCAATGTGTTGATGCTTATCTGCTCTTGTGTTTATGTATTATGCTTCCATGAATGATTATTTGATATGCTGCTAACTAACAACAGAGAATTAAGTGTTTGAAAGAGAACAAGTTCTATACAACTGATTCACCCCCCCCCCTCTCAGTTGTATGCCCTAGATCCAACAATTGGTATCAGAGCTGAGTTCCTCTGATAGGAGCTTAACCGCTTGAGGTGATCCAGGATGTCGTCATACAAGAAGGATAGTCCGAAGTTCGATGGAACCAACTTCACTCTCTGGAAAGGTCGCATGAAGTGTCATTTGGAATGTATGGGAAAAGCATACTTGGCTATGATTTCAAAACCATATATACCCCCACAAGGTGGTCCGACAACTCCTGATGAAACCACAGAAGCTGAAAACAATCTGCGGACCAAGGAAGCTCTTCTAAGCGCATTGAATGACTCAGATCTCTCGAATGTCATTGACCTACCAACTGCATATGAGATCCTAACTAAACTGGAACTTCTGTATGAAGGAGATGAGTTTGTCAAAAGTGCAAGGTTGCAAAGTCTGAAAGGGAAATTTGAAAGATTGAAAATGAGAGATGATGAAAACATTACTACCTTTATGCCAAGAGTAAATGAGCTGGTATGTGGAATCAGAAATGCTGGTGGAACTCTAGATGAAAATGAGATTGTCTGCAAAATCCTAAGATCCCTTCCTGCTGCCTACAAAATCAAAGTTGCTGCCATTGATGAATTCAGAGCCCACACAACTGTCACAAGAGAACAATTGGCTGGCAAACTAGCTGCATTTGAAATGACCGAGTTTGGAGATGATCCACCCAAGACTGAGTCTGCCTTTAAAGCCAGTGCCTATGTGAAAGGCAAACAGAGATTTGATCCGGGTGAAAACTCATCAAGGAAAATGTCATCGTATGATCAAGCAAGAAGAGACATGGAAGAAGAAGAAGCAGAAACAGCTCAACTTGAAGCCCTCATTGCAAAGAGACTGCCAAGAGGATCCGGTAAGTATGAAGGAAAACTACCCTTTAAGTGTTTTAACTGCAATAAGATTGGTCATTTTGCCTCAAGATGTCCGGAGAGATCTGCAAGATCTAATACTCACAGACAAAGGTTTCAAAAGAATTGCTATTATGTTCATGAAGAAGATGACAATGAAGGAGTAACAGATGATGAATCAGATCCAGGAAGCAAATCCGGAAATGAGTGGGTGTTTATAGCCATCAAGGAAGAAGATTCCTTGCTCTCTGAATCTGTCAATCACAAAGTTGTTGAAAAAGCCTTGGCTGCTCAAGTGGAAGAAAAGGATGATTGGGTTATTGACAGTGGATGCTCTCACCATATGACTGGTGACAAGAATAAGTTCTTAGATTTGGAAAGATATGAAGGAGGAATGGTAAAGTTTGGTGACAATTCTGCTGGCAGAATCAGAGGTAGGGGAACTATTTCCTTTGATGGTAAGAGCAAAACAGGTAATGTACTATATGTTGAAGGATTGAAGCACAATCTTCTCAGTGTTGGTCAGTTAGTGGACAAAGGCTATGATCTCCGGTTCAAGAATGGAAAATGCAGAATCTTTACAAGCTCCGGAACTGAAATTGCATCCGGTACTCAGACAAGAGGTAACATCTTTCATCTGGTTGGTTCAAATAAAAGTTGTTTGTTTGTTCAAATTGATCAGAGTTGGTTATGGCATAGAAGAATGTGTCATGTAAATTTTGATAACATCATCAAAATAAGCAATACTCAGGCTGTGAGAGATCTTCCAAAGTTGATAAAACCTACAAACAATGTGTGTAAAGAATGTCAGTTAGGCAAACAAAGCAGAGTCTCTTTTAAAAGCAAAGATCAGTCTTCTACCGGATTGTTGGAATTAGTACATACTGATCTATGTGGTCCGACAAGAATCAAGAGTCTGCAAGGTGATAGATATTTCATGTTATTAATTGATGATCATTCCCGGATGATGTGGGTTACCTTTCTGAAAGAAAAATCAGAAGCTTTTGAGAAGTTCAAAATCTTCAAAGCTATGGTGGAGAATCAAACCGGATTGAAACTAAAGTGTCTAAGGTCTGATAGAGGTGGTGAATTTACATCTGGTGAATTCATTGACTTTTGTGAGAAACAGGGTATAAGGAGACAGTTGTCTGCTCCTAGGACTCCACAGCAGAATGGAGTAGTTGAGAGAAAGAACCGGACCATCCAGGAAGCTGCTAGGACAATGATGTTGGAAGCAAATGTTCCTCAAATGTTTTGGAAAGAAGCTATCAGCACTGCAGTCTACACTCTCAATCGAGTTCAAATCAGAAACAACACCGGTAAGACCCCCTATGAACTTTGGTTTGGCATCACTCCTACTGTGAAATATTTCAGGGTATTTGGTAGCAAGTGTTATATTAAAAGAGATGAAGATCTAGGAAAGTTTGATGCTAGAAGTGATGAAGGAATTTTCTTGGGCTACTCCACTCAAAGCAAAGCATATCGGTGTTACAATAAGAGATTGAGGAAGATGATAGAAAGTACCAATGTAAAGGTTGATGAAGGAATTGAGAAGCCTTCAAGATTTTATGAATTTGATGAAGATGACCAAGATAGTGTTCAAGGAACTCAATCCTCTCCGGTGAAACAGAGTCAGCCTGATCCGGCAAATCAGGAAGAAGAGTTAGGTTTAAATGAGCCTGATCAAGAAACAGCAGTACTGGATACTCCCAAAATTCCAAGGTATGTAAAACTGAATCACTCTGAAGATCAGATCATAGGTGACAGAAGCAAAGGTGTACAAACTAGAAGGAATATTGCTCAAGATCAGAATGAATGTTGTCTGATTTCAAGGATTGAACCTAAAACAATAAATGAAGCCTGCAATGATGAAAATTGGACCAAAGCAATGGAAGATGAACTGATGCAAATTGAGAAAAATCATACTTGGGATCTTGTTCCCAGACCTAGAGACAGGAATGTAATTGGAACCAAGTGGGTCTTCCGGAACAAACTAAATGAAGCTGGTGAAGTAATCAGAAACAAAGCTAGATTGGTCTGCAAAGGCTACTCTCAAATAGAAGGAATTGACTTTGAAGAGACTTTTGCTCCGGTAGCAAGAATTGAAGCAGTCAGATTACTTCTTGCATTTGCTGCCTTCAAAGATTTCAAGGTATATCAGATGGATGTCAAGTCTGCCTTCTTAAATGGTGATCTGGAAGAAGAAGTCTACATTGAACAACCGGATGGATTTCAATTGTCTGATAATAATGATATGGTCTGCAAGTTGAAGAAAGCTTTGTATGGATTGAAGCAAGCCCCAAGAGCATGGTATGAAAGGTTGGATAAGCATCTTGTGCAGATTGGATTCAACAAAGGTACTGCTGACAGCAACTTATATTTCAAAATTGATCATGAAAACATTCTGATTGTTGAAGTGTTTGTGGATGATATCATTTTTGGAGGAAGAGATAGTATGTGTAAAACTTTTGCAAATCAGATGAAAAGTGAGTTTGAAATGTCTATGCTTGGTGAAATGAATTTCTTCTTGGGTCTGCAAATTACTCAAACAAAAGAAGGGATCTTCATTTCTCAGACCAAATATGTGAAAGAATTGTTAAAGAAATTTGGTATGGAAGACTCAAAGCCTATGAACACTCCTATGGCAACCGGATGTAAGTTAAGCAAAGATGATGATTCTCCAAAGGCAGATCAGACAAAGTATAGATCAATGATTGGTGGATTGTTGTATCTCACTCAAACTAGACCAGATATAATGCAAGCTGTTGGTCTTGTGGCAAGATTCCAGGCTGATCCTAGAGAATCTCATGTTATGGCAATCAAAAGAATTTTTAGATACTTGAAAGGGACAGTTGAGTATGGTCTATGGTATCCTAGAGATCCGGATTTTTCTCTTCATGCTTACACAGATGCAGATTGGGCAGGAGATGTGGATGACCGGAAGAGCACTAGTGGTGGAGCATTCTTTTTGGGGAAGAGATTGGTTTCTTGGCTAAGCAAGAAACAAGATGCAATATCTCTGTCTACAACTGAAGCAGAATACATTGCAGCAGCAGGTAGTTGCACTCAAATCTTGTGGATGAAGCAGATGCTGAGAGACATCAAAGTTGAATATGAGGAGCCTATCACAATTTTCTGTGATAATTCAAGTGCAATTAATATTTCCAAGAATCCGGTATTGCATTCTAAGACTAAGCACATATCTATCAAATTTCACTTTTTGAGACAACAAGTAAACAAGGAAGAAGTCAGATTGGAGTATGTTCCCTCCAAGGATCAGATTGCAGATATCTTTACAAAACCTCTTCCCAAGGACTCTTTTGAATATCTCCGGAAGAAGTTAGGGGTCATGGCCCCTCCGGTGATGAACTAAGATGCACTAATGTGCATCAGTCCGGTGGCAATCACAGTCATATCTTGTAATCCGGACTAATGGGGAGCTGCAACTAAGGGGGAGCAGCTGGTATTATTCTGATGCATGAGAGTTGCAAGTATGAGCCCTTTGCCATTGATGTCAAAGGGGGAGAGAAGACATGTGAAAAACAAGTGGTTGATGATCAAAGGGGGAGCAGCAAAGGAAGACATGTGAGGAGTGGTTGTTGATAGGGGGAGCTGTGACAGAAAAGAGAAGTTCTTGTCTTGATGGTTTTTCACATCATATGTTGCCATCAATGACAAAGGGGGAGATTGTTGCAAGTATGAGGTGAGCCATTGTTGTCATTGATGTCAACATACTCATACTGCATTGACAAGAAGGATTTGATGAGCTTTGTGCTGAGGATATTGAGAAAATTAGCTTCAGTCAGGAACAGTGAAGAACAGTGATGAGAAGAAGGTAAATATACTGTATAGGATGAGAACCGGAGGATGCGGATTAAAGGGTTAGTAGATATGAGTCTTGAGATGCTACAGTTAAGATTTCAGAGGTCCGCATGAAGATCTGAAGGAGTTATGGCTGCCGGTATAGAACCGGGTCCGGCAAGTATCCGGAGGTGACAGAGGATCACAAAAAGGTCCGGTGAGGTCCGGAATTGTATTATCATAATCTGCGGATTGGAAGGAGTGTTTTATATGTCCTTGTGATGTTTCATCCTGATTTGTGTGTAATTTGGAGGTCCGGATGTACCTCCTGCATTATGACTGTGGCGACAGACTGTGTTCTTGAAGTTCCGGATGAGGAAGACAAGAGATCCCAGTAAGCAGAGAAAGTGCGGATGTATCCGGACATTCAGACAGACTTGTGAAGGTTCTTGAATCATGTTTAGGTTGTGTTGTTGGTCCGCATTGATGGTAGAGCCCGGAATTGAAGTTATTCTTCCGGATGAAGTTATTGCTCTGTTTAGCCGACCGGATGAGTTGTTCATCCTGCGAATGTTCTTGTGATAGCCGACCGGATGTGTTATTCATCTTGCGGATACTCCTATGGTTGTTTGCCGACTTAGATGCTTGTTCCTAAGTCGATGTCTTGTATAAATAATGATTTGTGAATTCATTTCAGTGGAGTTGTATGTATGAGTAAGGTGTAGCGAAGAAAGGTGCGAAAGGCAGAGCAGAGATTGTTGGGCTTAATTGGAACTGATCCGGACATGGTAGAGATGTCATTCTCCAGTTCAAGACTGTGATTTTTATCACTCTGTAGACAGTGTGTCTCCTTGTAGGCAGTGGGCCTCTTTGTGAGCAGTGTGCTCGGGCAGTGAGCCCTTATTGGCATGTGCCATTCATTTTTCCTTATTCTTCTAACAGAGAATAATTCTTGGGTTAATCACCCCGTGGTTTTTCCCTTAACCGGGTTTTCCACGTCAAAATCTTGGTGTTCAATGTGTTGATGCTTATCTGCTCTTGTGTTTATGTATTATGCTTCCATGAATGATTATTTGATATGCTGCTAACTAACAACAGAGAATTAAGTGTTTGAAAGAGAACAAGTTCTATACAACTGATTCACCCCCCCCCCTCTCAGTTGTATGCCCTAGATCCAACACTTTTCCCTTGAGTGTGTGAGCTATCCTCTAGGGAAGTTTATCAACAACAACAAAGAAACCAACAACAACAACCAAGCAACCCATTAGCAAACAACAAAGCAACCAATGAAACTAGCAAAAACAAACCAACATCAAACAATCAGCCAACCATCACTTTTTGGGTTTCAATCCTCACAAGCTAAAGTCCAATTTTCAATATCAATCATCATGCCTCAAACTAGGAGCCAATATAGAGCTGAAATGGAAGCAAAATTGTGAGCTGAGATGGAAGCCAAGATGCAACAATCCCAATCAACACCCCTTAGAGATGCAACTCAATTTACAATAGGCATGCCTTCTCACATTTTGTGCCCGACAGATACACTATTGGATAGTCATCCTCACAACAAGTGCAACCTCAAACATATTCAGAGACTTATCAAGATCAATCCCAAGAGGACTTATCAAAATTTAGAGACACACACATAAAGGATCAAATTGAGAAGCTTGTTTTATCTGATCCTAATTTCTACTTCTTACAATTAGCACGTATGGGAGCCAAATTACCAAGTGATTTTGACATATCCACTATTCGAGAACATGATCCAAACACTCCCATTGTTGTTGCAAAGGGACCATCCACTATAGCTACACCATCTCATACCATGTCCATGTTGCAAAATCCACCTTCCAACCCATCTCTTTCATTACCTATTGCTACTCCATCCAACACACCATGCTCGGAGTACACTTTAGAACCTTTAATAACTCCGACCAATGTACTTCCACATCTTTCACAAATCTGAGTGTTCCACCTTTCCATGTTCCACAACATATGCCTTCTCCTACCATGACTATATCTCGATCTCAAGTAACACAAGTTGTCCATGTTGCACAAGTGCAAATGCCTCAAACATCACAAGCCATTCCAATATTGCAAACTCTGCAAGTTTTGCAAGCTATCCAAACACCACAAACTATACAAGTTTCACAGCCATTGCAATCCACTGCTCCTATTGCATCATATGTGGAAACCACATCTCATATTACTATCACTGCTAATATGGTCTCCATGATTTCCACGGATCCATCTAACACACCATACAATCCCAATGTTAGTCTCATTGACATGAGTGACCCTCCTATTGTTTCACAAGCTAATCCTAGCATCGTTGTCTCTTATGTTGATTAACTTACATCACTTCAGCCATCCTCCTATAATCCTTTGCAAACCATCAATCCATCTTATACAACTCAAGGATTACCCATCATCACCCAACATATGACATATACCAATCCTCATGTTGTCCAAAACACAAACCCAAATGTCCATTTTTCTTCCGCATCCACCAATCCTTCCATCACTTACCATATTACAAACCCAACTCCGAATTCACAACCATTAACCAACATCAATCCATCTTCCACTTCCCATGTGATGCAAACCCTTGGTGCTAATTCATTGCAATATACCCAACCACCACTTGTGTCTCAAAGACAGCAATCCTCAAACACATATGTGTCACATACTAATCTGTTGACATATACTGTGAGCACGTAACCTCAACAAATGGTCATGTCCTCATACATCACGCAACAACAACCACAATATACATCATATTACACTTCACCTCTGAACCATCAACCTCCTTTGCAACAACAGCACCTTTCTCAAGTGGATGTTGAACAAATGATTAACAAGGCGGTAGGACAAAGCAAGAAGACATTTTCCTTAGGGGACATATGTGCTTATCCATTTGACAAATCACTTCATATGACACTTTTTCCGCCACACTTTGAAATTCCACAATTTGACAAGTACAAAGGAAAAGGAAATCTGGAAGACCATCGTAGAGCATTTTGTGTTGCATGCCTTGATGTTGCTCAAGATGATACATATCTTTTGAGACTATTTCCCTGAAGTTTAGTGAGACAAGCTCTTGAATGGTTCTGTCATTTACCTCCAAGAATTAAGTCTTTTGTGGAACTAGCAAATAAATTTTGATCACATTTCACTTTTAACATTGAACATGAACGACCTTGTCAACAACAAACAATGCAATGGTGAAGCTTTCTCCTCATTTACTCAATGATGGCGTAATATGGCTAGCAAACTATCATGGGAAATACCTGAGAAATAGCAGCTCGATATTTTTGTCCAAAATCTCCATCCCAAGCTTTCATTCCAACTACAATTACAAAGTGCTAGCACCTTTGATGAACTTGTTTCCAAAGGAACCATCATTGAATGCACTTTAATTGCTCAGGGTACTATCAAGATTTTCTGAGATAACAAAGACAATCCTCAAAACTCCAATGATAAATCTCACTTTTGGAACAAGAACAAGAATGTTGTTAATGACAGTGTTGTAGACGCAAAGAACATACAAACAGTGAAAGCTCCTATTAACATCCAAGCCACATCTATAGCAAATCAACCTTTTCAACAAAACTGACAACAACAAACTTCAAATTCTTGACGACAATTTACACCCTTAGGGGAACCCATGGAGGTTATCTTTTGTAAGCTTCTCCAAGCGGGAGATATCATATTACTGAATGCCCCACCCAATGATGAACCACTCTTCAAAGCTCCTTGGTACAAAGAGAATGAGTATTACGACTACCATAGAGTCAAGGGACACAAAATAAATGGTTGTGTGCGCTTAAAGCATGTCATTCAAGATTGCATTGATCAAGGTTTAATTAAAATCACACCTCCAATATCTCAACCTACACATTAACCGACATCAAACTATGATTTAGATTCTTTCAAGAATCCACTTCCATCTCATGACAAACCAAGTAATGCTCATACTGGGAATTCCATCCATTACTATTATGAGTCATCCACGATTGGCCACATTGACCAAGCCCGCATTTCTACCATTACTATCCAAGGAAAAGCACCCAATTGCGCTGTAACTACTAGAAGAGGTCATGTTACCATTCAAGGAGTACCTGTTAATCCTCCTCGACCGTCCTCTAGCTATAATATCCTTGATCATCTTGGAAAAACACCTGCACATATCTCCATCCTTGAATTGCTTCGCATATCACCCACCCACAAGGCTATACTTGATAAAGCATTGCAAGAATCTTCAGTGCCCAACGATATTGATACTACACAATTCCAATCTATAGTAACTAGCATTGCAGCCCCTTGCCATCTCACTTTCTCTGATAAAGACCTTCGACCATCTATCAACCCATCACATAATGAAGCCCTCTACATAGAAGTATTCGTCAACCAACACCATATCAAACAAATCTTAGTGGATGGTGGAGCTGGTCTTAATATATGTTCTTTAAAATTAATAAAACAATTGGGATATTCTAAGAAATATGTTGACACTTCCAAGGTCATTACTATCAAAGCATATGATGATGCCGAGAGAGATACTGAAGGAATCATTCACTTGCCTATTCAAGTTGGTCCGATCACTACTGACACCTGTTGTCAAGTCCTCGATAGTGAGCTTCCATACAACATCATCCTTGGCCACCCATGGATCCATGCCCTTAAAGCAATTCCTTCTACATACCATCAATGTCTCAAATTTCCACATATCGGTGTTGAAGTTACTATCCATGCCGATCCTAATCCATTTGAGTTTGTTGTACTTTTCAAGCTAAATATCAAAGTCCTAACCACATTCCTATCAACACTGAGGCATATCCATCTTCATCTTATGTAGATCTATCCGCTCTACTCAAGCCATCATCTAGCAAAGCCACTCCAAATCTTTGTATCAAGTACACTGAACATGGTCCAGGTGAGTACACATTGCAAGAATCTTGTTGTGTTGGAACTCTTCCCTTGTTAGCCAAATCTCATGGCAAACCTTCTACATCCAAAGCATCTTCATCCGTAGCCGTTATAAAAGCTCCTCCTTCAATATTCATTAAAGGTGGATTCGATGATGATGAAGACATTGATGAAATTAATTCTTGGATATTCTATGATGAGAACGACCAAGTACAACTTGAGGTGGAGAGATATAACAATGGGTTCCGCATCATTAAGAACATGGGATATAAAGGACATGGTGGATTGGGATCACAGGAACAAGGACCTATTGAACCCATTGTTGTGTCTAAGAAGTTTAACTAGCAAGGCCTTGGCTTTCAGCTAGAGGTACCGCCTTCCAAAGACATTAAGTGCATTTTCGATATGGCAGCCGAACCTTCTTCAGTAGGAGAGACTTCTAATTTAGATACCATCAATGACTCCTCCCTTCATATCACTAATCTTTTTAAAGAAACCTCCATTTTCATGATTTCTACCACTTCCTCTAGCTAAAATCATTCGTCCATTACCCTTTCACTTGTATATCCTGACCTTGTCGATTGGGACCAATAGGGGGCACCTATATTGGACACATTTGAAAATGACGAAGCTATTTTTGAATTCATGGGATTACGACAAGGCATTCCATTGGGTGATCATAAAGCAGGTTTCATGATGGATCTCCCTAAACTAGCATATTTTGGTGGAAGCATCAAATCCTTCAGTCATAAAAGTGAAATAAATAGAATCAAAAAAGATAGGTCACTAGGTGAAAACTAAAAGGTGCCTCTTGACCATGAAAAAGTAAAAATAAAGGACATATATGAGGGTGAAAACCTCCCTGAGGTGCCCAAGGATGGGGGATTTGATCTTCTTATCACCACTGATTACCATGAAAAATCAACAGTGCTAGTTGAAAAACCTCAAGACATGAACTTAGGCACAAAGCAGAATCTGAAGATCACATTCACATATTTGGCAGCATCACTATCAGAGTAGGAAAGAAGAAATTTCATAGCATTCTTCATAAAAAGAGCTATCAATTTTGCATGGACTTATGCTGACATGCCAGGTCTAGATCCATCACTTGTGGTACATCATTTAGTAGTATCTCCTAATGCAAAACCTGTCAAACAAAAACTGTGCAAAATACATCTACAAATAGCTCTTTTGGTCAAAGCAGAGATTCATAAGCTATTAGAAGCAAAGTTCATAAGGCCTATTGATTATCCATAATGGGTTTCAAACTTGGTACTTGTAGCAAAACCTGATGGACAAGTTCGTTGTTGCACAGATTTTAGAGATCTCAATAAAGCATGTCCTAATGATGACTTTCCACTACCAAGCATAGACAACATTGTAGATCTCACAGCTGGACATGAAATACTATCCTTGATGGACGGATTCTTAGGATATAACAAAATCAGAATAGCAGAGGAAGATCAAGACAAAACATCATTCATTTGTCCATGGGGTACATACTGTTGGGTTGTAATGCATTTTGGTCTTAAGAATGCTGGAGCTACTTATCAATGAGCCATGACAGTTATTTTGCATGACCTTTTCCACACTATCATGGAAGATCATGTTGATGATATTCTAGGAAAATCCAAAACAAGAGAAGAGCATCTACAGGTATTAGCACAAATCTTTGATCGATTAGAGAAGTATCAAGTCAGACTAAACCCAAAGAAATGTGTATTTGGTGTAACATCTAGTAAATTGTTGGGATATATTGTGTCTTGACGAAGAATTGAAGTAGATCCTGACAAAGTAAAATCTATCATGGAAATGCCTTCACCATCAAATTTGAATCAGCTTTGTAGTCTACAAGGGAGATTACAATCCATCCGTAGGTTTATCTCACAACTGGTAGATAAGTGTCATCCTTTTCAACATCTCCTACGCAAGGGTGAACCTTTTAAGTGGGATGAAAAATGTCAACAGGCCTTTGACAAAATCAAAGAATATCTGGCAACACCTCCTGTGTTAGTACCTCCTATACTAGATCGACCACTATTGCTCTACATATCTTCAACAACAACAGCATTGGGTGCCCTTCTAGCTCAGCATGATGATTCAGGAAAAGAAAAAGCCATTTACTATATTAGCAGAACTCTTGTGGGATATGAACTTAACTACTCACCTATGGAAAAAGCATGTTTAGCATTGGTGTTTGCTTCCCAAAAGTTGTGACATTATATGTTGAACCAAACAACAAAACTCATATCTAACGTTGATCCACTCAAATATCTTCTCTCCAAAGCAATCCTCATGGGAAGACTAGCAAAATGGGTTATGATCTTAAGTGAATTTGACAAACAATATGTGGATCGCAAGGCCATAAATGGACAAGCTATCGCTGATTAGTTAGCCGCGGCACCTATCACAGATATTCATCCAATACATCCAGAGTTCCCTGATGAAGAATTGTTCAGTCTAACTTCACCAACATTATGGCAGCTATACTTTGATGGATCTTATACACAACATGGATCAGGAGCAAGGATATTGTTTGTTACCCCTCAAGGAGATTGTATCCCTAAATCATACAGAATTGCATTTCCATGTACCAATAACATAGCAGAATATGAAGCTTTAATCACAGGATTACGCATGGCAGTACAATGGGCTATCAAACAGTTATAAGTTTTTGGTGGTTCTCAATTGGTTATCAGACAGGTCTTAGATGAGTATCAAACAAAAGATGAGAAACTCCTTCCATACAAGGTAATGGTCGATGATTTCAATAAGTACTTTGACACTATCACCTTTGAACAGATCCCAAGGATACAAACCAAAGCAGCAGATGCCATGGCTATGATTGGATCTCTTCTAGACATGTCGTCCAATACACATAAGTGTGAGTTTTTGGTTGAACATCTTCTAATTCTAGCATTTGAAGTATCACAGTCTGAGATTATATGTGAGATTGTTGGTCCCAATTCACCTTGGTATGAGGACATATACGAGTATCTCTACAATCAAACCTTTCCATTTCAACTGTCTAACACCCAACAAAAAACCTTTATCCATCGAGCCTCTTGCTACACTATCCTAGGAGACACCCTATACCGCCAGAGTCTTGATGGTATCCTTCTTAGATGTCTTGATTCTGAGGAAGCAAATACTGCCCTACGTGAAATACATGGTGTCTGTGGATCACATTTTGCTGGCCGTGGTCTTGTTAAAAAACTTCTACGAGCTGGATACTATTGGCCAACTATGGAGAAACATGCACAGCAATTTGCAAAGAAATGTCTACAATGTCAAAAACATGGAGATCTAATACATGCACCAACACATGAACTTCAGCCTGTCACTACTCCTTGGCCCTTCTCGTAGTGGGGACTTGATATCATAGGTAAAATCCATCACTTCATCAAAAATCAAATCATCAAATCAAATTAAATTCATCAACAATCAATCATCATCAAATCTCAAATCCATCAAAGCAAATCAAATATCCAATCAAATCATCAAATCAAGCCAATCTATCAATCAATCAAAATCACATTAATCCAATCCATATTATCCCATCAATAACATCAAACTCCAATGAAATCAATCCATCAAATTCATTAATAACATTCATTTCAATCATTCAATCAAATCAATTCCAAACAATGAATCTAAATGCAAGTCAATCATCAATCCTTAAAGCTATACCAATGAAGTTAATCAATTGTGTCAAATTATCCAATTACATCCATGGTCTTGATCCTAATCTTGTCGTAAACCAAATCTTTAATCAATCATCATCATCATCATCATCATCATCAAGTATCCTTGTGTTGATCTAGGGATATAGCATTCCCCACAATGACAACACTATCATCATCATTATCAATCAATCAGCAATTAATCATTGGTTTACAACTTGACAAGAGCAATACCTTGTTTGTTTTTGTATCATTTGTGCATGCTTGCTTTCTTGATTGTGTGTGTTATCTTTTTAACTTGCATTTGTATCACATATGTATCTTTCCAGCTAATATTCATATCTTGTGTATGTTGGAATAGCTTTTTCCATTATCCTTTGCATCTAAGGTCATATCATACCTTTTGTGCATTAGGACTTTAATGCTCTAAGTTTTCTTTCTCATACATTAGAGAAGGTTGTATTATGCTGGGGCACGAGACACATCGTCACTCTGGTCCTTATACCTTGGTGCATAACGTCTAGTGCTATATCAAACACCATGGTTGCTCACTTTCATTGTAGAATAATGCATCATTCATTTACTCCAATCCATTCCCTTATCGTTCTTGACCAATCTATTTCATTTCGAGAGCCTACTCGTGTTTGTCCAACCCGCCTATCCTCTCGAGGGGGCATCATCATCCCATTACAGCATCATCCCATTTTCACATCCTCACCCTTTCATTTCATCATCATCCTATCTTTTTCCTCTATCCATACCTTATCTTCTTTGAAATGATGTTACCCAACACAAATCTTATCATCTCAAACATCATCTCAAAGAGGTGCAAAATGTAGACACCCAAAATTGTCCCAAATTTATCCATGTCTTGCAACACCTAGTCAAAAACATTATCTTAGACATCATGTAACATTTTGTCTTAATCCCACTAATCCATTAGCCAATTAATTAAATAAATTTTATTTATTTAATTAAAATCCCATCCTTATCCCACTTAGCCAATTAATTAAATAAATTTTATTTATTTAATTAATTTCATATTCATAATCCCACTTTCCAATTAATTAAATAAATTTTATTTATTTATTTAAATTTCCCATTCATATCCCAATCCTATCCTAATCATCTTCCCAATTAATAATTAAATAAATTTTATTTATTTAATTAATTTCCCTCTCATATCCCAACTAATTCAAATAAAATATTTGAATTAAGTCCTCACCTTTCATCACATTTCGACACTTGTCCACCTCTCACTTGAATCATGTGTGGTAGTACATCTTTTATTTAATATCTTTCACATGTAGTACTTTTTATATACACAATCACACATGTAGTACTTTTTGTGTACACAGTCACATATGAGCCTTATCTTCCTTTGTACACTTGTCACATGACTACAACTTCCTTGAAGAGTGGGAATAACTAATCATTCCTATCTGTCCACATCAATCATGTAGCCTTTTAATCTCAACCATCCATTTGAACCAAGCCTTTCCTATAAATCAACCCCCTCATAAGCCATTAAGATGCATTGATTTGGAGTATTCTTATGATGTTGAAATCACATTAGAGCCTTTGCATCTATCATCCATTATCATCATCTTCCATCTATCAATCATTCATCTATCATCTTTATCTTATCGTTATGCTGCAGAAGTGAGCACCCAACATTCCTCCAACAATCATCCTTCAAAATCTTGCATGCTCATGTGAGGTCAAGAAGAGCAATGGAGATAAATCGAGCATAGCATGGAGATCGATTTGCATTTACATTTGTTATTTTGATTTTCATGTTGTCTTGTGCTTCATTGTGCAATTGTTAGGGTTTGATCATTGTTGTTTATTCATTTACCCTATTTACAATTTTACCCTAACTACAAATAGATTTGAAAAAAAAAATTAGATGTGCACACCTCTTCTTCACTGAGATTTTGTCCTCTTTCCTGAATATACAGATACTCATCTTCTTCCTCCGCAAATTGCTGATTTAGGTATTGAGATGGGTGGGCTGGGACAAAAGGAACATCCACATTTTGAAGATTACTCTCATTTTCTGGAATATACTGGGGCTCCAAGTCCTGTGCAAAATCATATGTCTCATCTATTGGCTGCATTGTTTGATTAGTTTCTTTATATTCATCATTGATATCATCATTAGATCCCGGTTGACAGCATCCTTATACCTTGTCTTATCTATGGTATCAATCAATTCACACACCTGGTTAAGAGTAACTGGCTTTAATGATTTAGGCCAATAAATTGACATAGGCTCATATGCTAAAATGAGCATTCCAATGCATAAGGATTCATTAGGTCTAATTTTAAAAGGTATCTACAGATAGATATCCACCATTCTACTAAACAAAGAGTGGCTAGATTCTCCTTCATATCTCCTTAGGTCAAAGAATGCATCTAAGGGGGGTATGTTATATTTTTTCATTTATCATCAATTTTGTTTTTCAAAGTCGCCACCTCTTGTCAAAAAGAGGAATGTTTTAATTTTTTCTGGGTCCTTGTCAACAAAGTTATATTTTTAAATTCTTGACTCCATGAATGGATAAGCTCTGAAAACAAGTTTCTAGAATGGTCCCTATTAGAGTCGCCAATTTGTTGTTTAAATTTAAAATTTCACTGACTCTGTAATGAGATGATCTTTAACTAGATTCTAGATTAATCCCTAGCAGATTTGCCAATTTGTTGGGTCTCAAAAATGCAGGTTACAAATCCTAAGAGGATGCCAGGCTCTATGATCAGACTTGCAATGATTTTTGAACCAATGAATGGAGTTAACCTAATGGTTGATGACTCCCTACACTTCAGGTTCTGTTAAACCTAGGCAGGTGGACCTTGATGATTGAAGTAGATTAAGAGTTGTATGAGTTAATTGAATTTATGGATCTATTAACAGTGGCATGAAGTGAAATAGATGAAGGCTTACTAACTATTCCTACTTAAATTTGAAATGTGAATGTATGGATAAGATTTTATAAAATTCTAAAATGGAATGGGTATGACCAGTGCCTTATTTGTGGGCTAATGGAGTCAAGAGGCGAATAATATGTGACCTACTTGCTGGCTACAATTTGAATTGCTTGGCACTTGTGATTGTTTGCACCTTGTACAAATGTGCAAGAATGTAACTATCAGACTCTTCTTTAATGATCCAAATGATTGTTACTAGGTTATTGTGATTAATTAATAGGAAATTTTAATCCTTTTGAAGGAACCAGTTAATTGAATCACACAAAAAGAGATCAGCTAGTTGGCAAAATTTTAGGTTTTGAATTGAGTTTGATGATTCTCTACCTAAGTTTGAATCTACTTTTAAGGCCAGTGTATATGGAAAACAAAGATATGATCCAGGTGAAAGCTCTTCTACAAGATCAAACAGATTTGCTAAGGCAAGGAAGGATCTTGAAGATGATGAAATTGAGTCTACAAAACTAGAATTTCTTATTGCCAAAAGAATGCCAAGAGGATCTGGTAAGTATGAAGGAAAGTTGACATTCAAATGTTTTGCTTGTAATAAGATTGGTCATTTTGCCTCAAGATGTCCGGAGAAATTTTCAAAGCCAAGCCCTAACAGATATAAAGGTCAAAAGAATTGTTACTATGTCCAAAAATATGGAGAAGGAGTCACAGATGATGAATCTAATCATGGAGGTGCCACTGAAGATGATTGAGTATTCATTGCTATCAAAGAAGAAGATCCAGTGTCTACTGAATCTGCTAGTTGTGCAAATGTGGAAAGTGCCTTGGATGCTCAAGTTGTTGAAAAGGATGAATGGGCAATTGATAGTGGATGTTCTCATCATATGACTGGTGATAAAAGTAAGTTTATAAACTTTAAAAAATATGAAGGTGGAATTGTGAAATTTGGAGACAACTCAACTGGTAGAATCCGCAGAAAAGGATCCATCTCTTTTGATGGTAAGAATAACACAAATGATGCTCTGTATGTGGAAGGGTTGAAGCATAATCTTCTCAGTGTTGGACAGTTGATTGACAAAGGTTATGATCTCTGATTCAAGGATGGTAAATGCAGAATCTTGGAAAGCTCTAGAACTAAAATTACATCTGGTACACAAATTAGAGGTAACATCTTTCAATTAAGTAGTTCTGGTAAAAGTTGTTTGATTGCACAGACATATTAGAGTTGGTTGTGGCATAGGAGAATGTGTCATTTGAATTTTGATACCATTGTCAAGATAAGTTCTCATCAGGATGTGAGAGATCTTTTAAGACTTGTGAAACCTAATAGCATGTGTAGAGAATGTCAATTGGGTAAATAGAACAAAACATCATTCAAATGTAAAGAACAATTTTCAAGTGGACGATTGGAACTTGTGCATACTGATCTATGTGGACCTTCTAGAATTAGGAGTGTGCAAGGAGATAGATATTTTATGTTGTTGATTGATGATTACTCCTGGATGATGTGGGTAACTTTCTTAAAAGAAAAATTAGAAGCTCTTGACAAATTCAAAGTGTTCAAAGTTATGGTGGAAAATGAGATTGGTATAAAGATAAAGTGTCTAAGATCTGACAGAGGTGGAGAGTTTACCTCCGGTGAGTTTGATACATTCTGTGAAAAGCATGGAATAAAAAGACAGTTATCTGCTCCTAGGACTCCTCAGCAAAATGGATTTGTGGTAAGAAAGAACTGGACCATTCAAGAAGCTACCAAGACCATGATGATGGAAACAAATGTTCCACAAGTTTATTGGAGAGAAGTTGTGAGTACTCTTGTCTACACTCTTAACCAGGTGCAGATCAAAGGCAATTCTAGTAAGACTCCTTATGAACTCTAGTTTGGTCATCCTCCTACTGTAAGATACTTCAGAGTTTTTGGTAGTAAATTCTATATCAAAAGAGATGAGGATCTAGGCAAGTTTGAAGCAAGAAGTGATGAAGGAATTTTTCTGGGTTACTCTACTCAAAGCAAAGCATAACGGTGCTTTAACAAGACATTGAGAAAGATTGTTGAAAGTGCTAATCTCAGAGTTGATGAGAGAAAAGAAGGACATTCTAGGTCTTGCAGATATGATTCAGATGATCAAAATGAAAATCCAAGTCAAGAAAGGCAAGTGCAAACTCATATTCAGATCCAGATTGATCTAGAAAATCTAGTAATTCAAGAGGATAGTGCATAAGTTGAGGAACCAACTCAAGAAAAAAAAGCTAAAGCAATTCCCAAAACTCCCAGGTATGTAAGGATGAATCATTCTGAAGATCAAATCATAGGAGATAGAAATAAAGGTGTTCGAACTAGGAGAAGAATTGTTGAAGATCAAGAGAGATTTGTCTAATTTCAAAGATTGAACCAAAAACAGTAAGTGAATCCTACAAAGATGAAAACTGGGTAAAGGCAATGGAAGAAGAATTAATGCAAATTGAAAAGAATCACACTTGGGATCTTGTTTTTAGACCTGAGGACAAAAATGTGATTAGAAATAAATGGGTCTTCTAGAATAAACTAAATGAAGATGGTGAATTTGTAAGAAATAAAGCAAGGTTGGTATGCAAAGGATATTCTCAAGTGGAAGAAATTGATTTTGAAGAAACTTTTGCTCCGGTGGCAAGAATAGAGGCAATCAGATTGTTTCTTGCTTTTGTTGCTTATAAAGATTTCAAAGTCTATCAGATGGATGTCAAATCAATATTTCTAAATGGAGAGTTAGAAGAAGTCTACATTGAGCAACCAGAAGGATTTTAGTTGTCTAATCAGAGAGACATGGTCTACAGATTAAGGAAAGTATTATATGGACTCAAACAAGCCCCAAGAGCCTAGTATGCAAGATTAGATAAGTATTTGCTAAAGCTAGGTTATAGCAAAGGCACTGCTGACAGTAATCTCTACTTCAAGATTGATCATGAGAATATTCTGATCGTTGAGGTATTTGTTGATGATATCATTTTTGGTGGAAATGAGAGTATGTGCAAAACATTTGCTAATTAGATGCAAAGTGAATTTGAGATGTCCATGTTTGGTGAAATGAACTTCTTAGGTCTGCAAATCACTCAGTTAGATAAAGGTATCTTTATATATCAGTCTAAGTATGTGAAAGAATTGTTGAAGAAGTTTGGAATGGAAGATTCAAAGCCAGTAGGTACACCTATGGTAACCGGATGTAAGTTGAGTAAAGATGATGACTCCCCTAAGGCAAATCAGAAAAGGTATAGATCAATGATTAGAGGACTGCTCTATTTGACTCAGACCAGACCTGATATCATAAATGCAGTTGGGCTTTTTTCTAGATTCCAATCTGATCCTAAAGAATCCTATGTTGTAGCAGTCAAGAGAATTTTTAAATATCTCAAAGGTACAATTGATTATGGATTATGGTATCCAAAGGATAATGAATTCACTCTACATGCATATACAAATGCTAATTGGGTAGGAGATGTGGATGATAGAAAAATCACTAGTGGTGGTGCATTCTTCTTGGGAAGTAGATTGGTTTCTTGGCTGAGCAAAAAGTAGGAGGCAATTTCCCTATCTATAGTAGAGGTAGAGTATATAGCAGCAGCAAATAATTGCACTCAAGTTCTGTGGATGAAGCAAATGTTGAAGGACATCAGAATTGTGTTTGAGAAGCCTGTCACAATCTTCTATGATAATTCAAGTGCAATAAGTATCTCAAAGAATACGGTGTTGCATTCAAAGACAAAGCATATATCCATCAAGTTTCATTTATTGAGAGAGAAGGTAAATGAGAATGAAGTCAAGTTGGAGTTTGTGTCTTCAAAGGATCAGATTGTGGATATTTTCACTAAGCCTCTTCCCAAGGATACTTTTGAGTATCTCAGAGAGAAGTTAGGGGTTATCACCCCTCCTGATCAGAACTAAGATGCACTAAGGTGCATTAGTTGGTGGAATTTACAGTCATATCTTGTGATCCGAATTGATGTTAAGGAGCTACTACTCAGGGGGAGTAGTAAGTATGAAAATTTTGGGATCAGTTTGAAATAAAAAAGGGAGAAAAGATTGCAAATATGTGCCCTTTGCCATTGATGTCAAAGGGGGAGAGAAGTTCATGTGAAAAACTAGTTGCTGATGAAAGGGGGAGCAGTGGAGAAAGTGATTGCAGAAGTTATAAGAGAAAGGGAGAGAAGGTCTTGTCTTGATGGTCAAATCAGTTTTTGACATCATATGTTGCCATCAATGACAAAGGGGGACATTGTTACAAATATGTGCCTAAGCAGTGTTGTCATTAATGTCAACATATCCTTGTTGCCATTGGTGTCAACTGTATCCTATTTTTCTGCCAGTATAGAAGAATGGATTATTGAGGATATTGAGAAAATTAATGAGGATCAATGTATGTGGACCATATGGCTGAGTAGAGGATTGTCTGAAGAAGCTCAAGTTAAGTTTTGAAGGGTTCACATGAAGATTTGAAGAAGCTATGGCCATCTGAGTTGAACCAGTTTTGTAGTGTTTAGAAGAGACAGAGTGACAGGAAAGAGGTCTAGATTGTTCCGCATATGTCAAATGATGATCTACAGATCTAGACGCATGTTTGGGAAGTTAGTGTGTATCATCCATTCAAGTGGTTCGTGCTTTGGAGGTCCAAAAGCAATCTTTCTAATGTAACAGTCATGGAAGATAGTGTTCTTGAGGTTCCAGAGGAAGATGCAAGTGATTCTGATGATTTGGAGGAGTGCAAATGTTTTTGTTGAATTCAATGTGCTTGTGGAGGTCTCTCGATCATGTGACTGCTATGTTGGAGGTCTGCATTGAAGTTTGAGCTTGTCAATGAAGATTTCCTTCTTGGTGTTGTTGTTCTTCCCAGTCTTGGCCAACCGGATGATTCAAGCGTGTTGCAGATGATCTAAGAGCAATTCTATAAAGCGTGGCGTCTTGTGTTAGGTCTCAAAAATGTAGGTTGCTAATCCTAAGAGAATGTCAAGCTCTATGCTTAGATTTGCAATGTTTTTGAACTAACGCGACGGAATCAACCTTTAGGGTTTGATGATTCCCTACGCTTTAGGTCCTACTAAACCTAGGTGGGTGAACCTTGAAAATTAAAGTAGGTTGAGGTTAAATATTTTGACTAAATGGATCTATCTACAGTGGCATATGGTGTAGGATAGATGAAATCATGCTAACTAATTCTAATATTTGATGAATGGTTGGTATAAATTGTATAAGCAATATCAAGGTGAATTTTATGATTGTGTAAATAAAAGGGTTTAAATAATAAATTAAAATAAGACCAGTGCCTTGTTGGGTAAACAGAGTCAAATGAAGGACTAAGACTAGTGGCTCATAGTGGGTAATAATTCTAACTGTTTGGCACAATATTTAGTTTATAAAATGTATAAACGTGCAGGGAGATGACTAACAAACTCTTCTTAATAATCCAATTAATACAATCAGATTTCTTGTTATTCACCAGAAGGTAATTTAATCCTTTCTTGAAGGAACCAATTGAATGAAATATGCAAGATAACAGATAATATCAACTTGGAGACAGAATGGCAATCCTAATTATATGATTCTTCTTAGTAATCCAAACTAACACTTCTAGGTTACTATGACTTATCAGAAGGATTTTAATTCCCCTATGGAAACCAATTAACCCAATCACACAGATACAGCAAATGTGTATTGACAAATTAACTATATACTTGATATATTAATTTGAATAAAAAGGAAATACTGAAATGGAGATAACCATACAATTGAGTAACTTCAACAAACAATTGATGCCAGAATAAAACCACAGAGTCAGAGAACTTCAATTTACTTCTTCAATAAGATACTTGCAACATGGTCTTTTAGAAACATTGTAAACTTTATGTGTTATATTCTACTACTGATGATTCTGTGAATGGTCATTTTCTTTTCTGCCTTGGTTCCCTCATATATGTGTGAAGGAGACAAACTTCAGGCCTTAAATAGTGTGTCCATTCATAATTACACCCTTTCAGGTAACTAATGCATAATAATTAAGAAAAAAGTGAGAGACAAAGGCAAATGCAATACTCATGTTCTGGGCTCTATTAATCTTTGTAGAGGGGCCCATGACTGCTAGCCTGGCAAGATCTTTCCTCCAATATTGCAGTAACTAATAAAATGTGCTTTGCCTATTCTCATTGTTGAAAGAAACACATCGATCTATATATTGCAAAATATTAAGAAAATTTCATTCTTGCTTTCCCCGACCCTCTTCATATTGCTCTAGCAAAGAACAAATTCATCTCAGAGATACGATAAATATATATGTATAAGAAATTCCTTTGTATCAACTTTTGTATATACATTCGGAACATACATACAAATGTGGACTCCATCGGGTCTATAAAACAAACTAGAATTAATTACATATCCGGTCATGTATACTCTTGCATTGTATATCGAATTCATGCCTCTTAATATATAGCCCCAGATCTCACATAAAGTTCTCATAATTTAAACTTTCTAATCGGGTCCGGACTTGTATGTATTCATTTGTATCACCTTTTGTGTATTGTATCCTTACACTTTCTTATACAAGCACGGATTTTATTGGGTTTATGAAATAAATTGAAATTATCTTCGGATCTGCCTTTGTATATATCCTGTTGTATTACTTTCTTGCATATCGTATACATATATCTCCAACATACATATGTGGTCCCCACCCGATGTATATAATGTTTAAATCTCCACTTATGTCGGGTTTTGTAGATTATTCTCTTGTATATTTTCTTTGTATATTGTTGTTTGTATGTTATCTTGTATAAGCGCACATACAAAGCATCTTATACAAACCCTCTCTTTAGCTTTTATCCCCAGCGATGCTTTTTATTCCTTTGTATATCGGGTATGTATATTATAAACATACAAGTACCCCGAACATACAAAGACTTTTCAGTATTTAACTTTCTTTTCGCATCCGGTTTGTATCTCTTATTTGCATCCTTTTAACTTGTATATCGGCTTGTATATCAAAGATATACATTGTTATTTATACAAGCCCGATATGCAAACGGTGGAGCCCACATCACTTTTTTGATTGTATCTTCTGAAATGCAACAATACTTGTATCCAATTTTTAGATACAAAGCCGAATACAAACTCCTTTGTATCACCTCTTCGGACTTATCATTTTTATAAACCATAGTTTACTTACTTTTCAGCTCCGCGATGTATATAAAGTGCAATGCATCTTCTGATATACTTTAAGTCATGATGCATCATTTTAACCAAATTTCAACCTTTCTTGAGCTCCGCATTGTATGTATATTGAAATGTATAACCTAAAACATACATATAATGCACGAAACATACAACAATAAAACCTCATTTCATAATCTTTTCGGTTCCGTGACATGAATATAGCTTTGTATATCATTTTGTATGTTTCCCTTTGCCAAACATACAAACTCAAAATACATCCGACAGACTTGACCAATTATTTATTTAAACTCTTAACTCTGTCGGGTCCGTCTTGTATGTAAAAATAAAGCGTTAGCCAAATGCATACAAGTATAATGATTTAATAAACCCGAATACTCCCTTATGCAACTAATACAATGACACAACATACAAACAACTTTGTATATGTATCATACCAACCCTCCTATAGTACATTTTACCAAAAACATACATATCTTGCAAAATACTGGGAAATTTAAAATGGTTCAAAAAGCAACCCTCACTCATTTTTGACAATGAATTCACCCATATTCAGCTCTGGTACTTAATGCTATTTTTTCTTTATTTTCAACAAGGTTTGTACTTTTCACTCCCTTTTCCCTTTACCACCAAGCAGACCCACACATACACAAACAAAAGCAAAGCCACAGCAGAGGTCCTCATTTTGCTAAGGAGTAAAATGGTGCATGTTGTGAGCATCACAATAGGTACCTGAAATTTTTCCATAATTTTTAGGTTCCAACAATGGCTCTTATTGGGGATGTATGCCCCTTGTGAGCATAACAAGATCCCAAATCTCTGGGGAGTAGACCATATGTTTCATTTATTCGAGATTGCGATTTCACATAATTGTATGAGAATGGGGGATGGGGGTGATAATGATGGGGAATGGGAATGATCCTATACCACTATACATGGAAAAGATTTTTTTTATATACATATAGAGATTGATAGGACTGTCTATGTACTGGCAGATCCTAATCTCTTTTGGTTTCCCTAAACTACTGTGCATGGAATGAAATTGTTTTGAGAATTTTAAGGGTTGTCCATGCACTGGCAACACTTAATTCTCTTTGTGCATGATATTCTATGAAAAGAAAGGTTTCAAATATTTCCCATGCATAGGCAATTCCTACTCTTCTCCAGACATGTTTTGCAAATAGTAAGAATCATCACCTCCTTTGCTAGTTATAACAAAAGCACCTAACCATAAAGCTTTAAATTTTCCATGCTTTCCTTTGTCCTGGCACCTAGCATTTCACATCAGTACTAAATCATTTATTTCAAACTTCCTATCTTTGGCCTTTTTGTCAAAGAGGTATTTCACTTGTGATTGTAACTTAATATTCTGCCTTTGGGCTAGTCTCCTTGTTTCATCAAGCTCTACAAGATGTTCTAATCTTTCCTCCATTAGTTCAGGAATGTTTAAATCTTCCTAAAGAATAAATTTGTAAACTAGTAGGAGATTTTCTAATGGTATTCTCACTTGGGTTCCATATACTAGTTCAAAAGGAGATCTCACAATTGCTCTTTTTACAGTAATCCTATCAACCCATACAGCCATTCTTAACTTTGAATCCCATGCTTTCTTGTTTCCTTCCAACATTCTTTTTATGATTTTCAGAAGGCTTTTGTTGCTAGATTCTACCTATCCGTTTTCTTGTGGATGATATGGGGCAGCATAGGACATAGTGATGCCATGTGTACTACATAAATTTTTGAATTCTCAGACCTGAAACACATTCCATTGTCTGTGATTAACCTTACTGGGGTGCCAAATCTAAATATAATATTTTCCATCAGAAAATTAATCACCACCCTGCTTGTTGCTTGCTTGGTTGGGATTGCTTCCACCCATTTTGTGAAGTAATTTGTCGCAACTAAAATCCATTTGTGTCCACCACTTGACTTCTCCGCAATTTCTCCTATGAAGTCAATACCCCATTGATAGAATGGAGCCTCCACTTGCATGGGTTTCAAGGGCAATGCTCCCTGATATTTCAACTTTCCTGAGAACTTTTGACATGCCTCACATTTCCTAGTGTAATAATATGAATCATTAAAAACTCTAGGCCAATAATATCTAGCCCTTAGGATCTTGTGGGTTGTCGTCTTTGCTGAAAAATGACCTCCACACATACCCTCATGTAACTCTTTCATGATATGTTTTGATTGATGCTCATCTAGGCATAATAATAGGATACCATCCCTATTCTTCCAGTAAAGATCTCCATCAATAAATACATATTTTGAGGCCTGCAATTTAAGTGTCCTTTTATTATCATCATACCCCTCAGGACATTTCATATGCTTTAGATAATATATGATGTCTGTATACCACGGAGTATGCTCAATGCTAGAACTTGTATTATCAACATCATTAGTACTACATATCTGGGACGCTTCATGATTACTTTCAGCCATCAACCTAGCAAGACCCTGTCCTCTCACTAGTTTAGTGATCTAGATTTCATTACTGAACTCTTGAATTCTATTGATCCATCTGCATCTTCTACCTGCGACTTCAGTTTGGACCAATACATCTTTTACTCCAGCATTAGGCACATATGCTATGATTTCAGCTCCCACCAAGTATGGCCTAAAAGCTTTAACTGCCTTCACTAATGCATATGCCTATTTTTCAACAATGTCATATTTTAATTCTGTATTTTGAAGGGATTTGTTGAAAAACAAAATGGGTTGTTCATGTCCTTCATTATTTTTCTACAATAATACTGTTGCAACTGTATGATATGAGGCAAATGAAAATAGTTGGAATGGTTTACTGAAATTAGGGGATATTAGGACAAGGGCTTCTTTGATTTCCCTCTTGATAGTGTCAAATGCTTCTATTGTTTCTGTTGTCCAGTTTACTTCTGAGTTCTTTTTCAACATCCTTGATATGGGAGTAACATTTTTTGCAAAATTTGATATAAACCTCTTGACAAAGTTAATTTGGCCAAAAAATGATTGTATAGCTTTCACATTTTTAGGGATAGGGACTTGGTCAATTGCTTTTACTCTCTCAAGATCTATTCTCACTCCATCTTTTGAGACTATGTGACCACGCAACTTCCCCTCTATTACTGCGAAATGGCACTTCTTAGGATTCAATGAAATCCCATATTCTAAGGTTTTAATAAATATTTGCTCTAAATGTGCACAATGATCCTCAGCATTTTTGGAATATGCTATCAAGTCATCTTGATATACTATCATGATTTTATTAATCAATTCAGCAAAGGCCACATCCATTGCTCTTTGGAATGTTGCTCCAGCAGTAGTGAGTCTGAATGGCATCCTTAAATATGCATATGTTCCCCATGGAGTGGTGAATGCAGTCTTAAATTGCTCTGATTCTTTGACTTTCCCTGATTGTAACCTGAGAAACCATCCATCATTGACAATAGTTCACATCCAGTAACTTTTTGTAAGATTGATTCCATATTAGGGAGGGGATAGTTATCCTTAAGAGAAGACTTGTTTAAATTCCTGAAGTCCACACATAATCTAATATCACCATTCTTTTTCCTGACAGGCACCAAATTAGAAACCCAAGAGGAATGTCTGATGGGTTTAATGATAGCTCCATCCCTTAATTTTGTAAGTTCCTCTAGCATCTTAGGAGCTAATGTAGGATTGATAGGCCTCTGTTTTTGCCTAAATGGTTTAGCATCTGGTTTTAGTGGTATTTCATGCTGAAATAGATCCTCTCTATATGCTTTTAAATCATCATATGACCAGGCAAATACATGCCTATACTTCCTAAGTAAGTTGATGATTTTGTTCCTGATTTTGGGTTTAAGACTCTTTCCAATATATACATTCTTTGGGGCTGCCTGTGTCCCCAAATTAATCTCTTCAAGGTCATTTTGCACCACTGGTGTGTCTTTCATTTTAAATCTATCATGTCCATCAAATGTCTTTTCCAATGCTATGAGTCCCTTAGGTATTTTATTTGTTTTCAACTGAACTATCTCTTGACCAAAAAGGGTTTCCTTCCCATCATGTTCTTCTACAAATGCATTGAAATCAATCTCTTGATTTTCATAATAGTCAGCACAATGCAGGAAGTTGATTATATCAGCATCATTCTCAAATACTTGCCAATTATGTACATTATCTGGGATAGTGGGTATGGTTTTGAACTCAACTTCTGTAATACCTCCCAATGTGACATCATCTCTTTTCAATGCGATATTCGCTAGAAAATCTGCCATAATGTTTTTTGACCTATCAATCCAGTTGATTGAAAAGGCATCAAATAACTCAATATCATCCCATATTGTATTTCTATATTGTCTCAACCTCTTGTTTTTTGATAGGTATTTATCTCTTACTTGGGAAGTAACCAATTCAGAATCACCATATACAACTAATTTTTTTATCTTATGTTTGGTGGCTATGTTCAAACCAATGAGCAAAGCTTCATACTCTGCTACATTGTTTGTGCATTCAAATGTTAATAGAAAAGAGTATTTGAAAGTTTTACCTCCTGGTGAAATAAATACTACTCCAGCCCCATTTCCCATATTGCTACATGCACCATCAAAATACATCTTCCATACATCATTTTCTTCTTTCTTGGATTCAATATGTATTGGATTAGTATTATGCAATTCTGGCTAACTTTTCTCAACATTGAAGGCTCCCAAATCTGTATCACAAAAGAAATTTATTTGATGTTGATCCAAGCGTTCTATAATATTTTCATACCTTGGCTCCCTGCACAGCTTGATTTCTTTACCTCCAACTGGTATTGTGGCATATGATAAGTCCAATTGGACATTCCCTCCTGCCATTGTACCCCATTGTCTTGATAGAAGCATTACATAATATGGTGGGATGTCAACTACAATAGTATCAATGTCATAAGTTGCTTCAGGGTATGAGGCAAGTTTTATCTCCACATCCCTCATAATACCAACGACTAGGATGGATTTATTATCCATTGCATAACACCTACCAAATGTAGTATCAACCCACATTCCCAGTTCTTTCATAACTGCTATTGGCATGTGTTCATGGCAACACCCGAATCAATCATGCAGTTCCTCACTATCCTATTTTTGATCAATAATGTAGTGTAGAAAGGGTCCACCTGTGAGGGATTCTTTGTCAATGTATCACCTAAGTATACCTCAAGCATTTGGAATGTTTCTTGATGAACATTATTTGTTCTATTTTCAAATTCTTTATATTTTTGACTTGGTATATCTGAAATCAGTTTAACTACTGTATTCTTGTATTTGTCCATCTTCATTATTTCTAAAAGTGGAACTGATACTTTTACCTGAGATATTGCATGAGCAATGTCAAAAGAATGGGCCATAGTCTGATCATTCTTTTTTATCTTTATATTTTCTTTTTCTTGATTTTGTGATTTTTCTTTCATTTTACTCTTACCACCCTTTTTTGGTTCTTTGAATGATGACTTTGTTGGCAAGAGACACTATATGGATTCATGGTTGTTGTCATTGATGGCAACAAAGGTCATCCCACATATCCGCAAGTCATGATGTGTCTCTACCGGAAGTCAGAATAAAGAATGTTGTGGTCCGGTGAAGAAGAACAGAGCATGTGGCAAGGTCCGACAGATTGGTCCGGACCTCTCAGTGGAAGTGTCTTGGTGCAGTGCGGATTTGGGGAAGTCAAGAGGACTACCTTGAGTGGTATATTCCAAGGATTTAGCCTCCGGTGATGGACAAGGAAAAAGATATGAATGGTTGAGTACCGGATTCCTGAGAGACAGTGAAAACAGAGGAAGAACTGACTGGCAGAGTATCAGACTGCTTTCCGGATGGGTTACTGTTGATGACAGAGGTTGTGAAGGCATGAATCATGTTTGGCCGACATGATTAATGATATCTACAAGTATATGCTTGATCCGCATTGCTTGGTGAGGAAGGATTCAGCCGACAGAATGAGAGTTTATAAGAAACTAGACTGTTCCGGATGCCGACTAGAAAGGTGATGAAATTACTTGTGCGGATATATATAGAGGATGGATTTAGTTGTGAAGTGTGTTGTGATGTGGAGTGATATGCGAAGAAGTCCAAAGAAAGAGCAGAGGTAGCAAAAAGGATCCGGTATGTGGAAGATAGCAGAATAAAGAACAGAGGAAAGATGAAGTGCAGCAGATCAGTGTACTGAGCCTAACCGGAACTGAACTCCAGCATATGCAGATGCTTCCAATTAGTTCAAGACTATGATTCTCATCACTTTGTAGACAGTGTGTCTTCTTGTAGGCAGTGGGCCTCTTGTGAGCAGTGTGCTCGGGCAGTGAGCCCTAATTGGCAAGTGCCATTTTTGTAATTTCCTATTCTTCTAACAGAGAATAATTCTTGGGTTAATCACCCCGTGGTTTTCTCCCTTAACAGGGTTTCCACGTCAAAAATACTGTGTCATGTGTTTCTTATTTCATGGTTAATGTTTTGTGTTTGATTTTATGCTACTTCAATTAAAAGAAAAGTTCAATAAGGGAAATAATTAGGATAACTGATTCACCCCCCCCTCTCAGTTATCAACAATTGGTATCAGAGCTAAGTTCCTCCTAATAGAGCCTAACAGCTTGAGGAAGATCTGGGATTTCAAATGGATGCATATGGTTTAAGGGAGCAACTCAAGACTGCCCTTGAGGATCTTGAACAGTCAAATTCTGAAGTCAGTGAATTAAAGGAAAGACTCAAACAGGCTGATGAATTCATGAGAGAATTAAAAGACAAATTAAGTCTCTCTATGAAAAAGAGAAAGGAGCTGCTTCAACAGTTGGCAAGACAAAGTGAAGAAAGCAATACAAATGAAGAATTGACTGAGCAAACCAAGTTATGTGAAAAGTTATCAAAAGAAGTCATTATGTTAAGACATGAAATGGAATCAGGAACTATAAAGTTTACTCAAGAGATTGAAGAAAAAAGAAAGGCTGAAGACAATCTAAGACAATCTCTTAAAGAAAAATCAGAAGAATGCCACTAGATGGACAGAATTATCAGACACCTTGAATCTGATCTTGAAGATGCCAAAGATAATGAAGGAAAACTTGAGGATCAAATTGCCTCTCTCAAAAGAGACCTTCAAACAGCAAATGAATACAAAGAGAAATTCAAGATAAGTTCTGCTCAACTTGAAGTTCTTCTTGGAAGTCAAAAGAGGACAGATGACAAGTATGGCTTGGGATATGAGAGAGGAGAAAGCTCCGGATCCGGTCAGAAGAATCTTGGATCAGAAAATCCAAGGAGCAGGCCTAGAAGACCTCCGGTAAGACAGCCAAATGCTCAAAGATATCCATCCTTCAATGGATACTGCCACAACTGCAACCACTTTGGTCACAAAGCTAATCAGTGCAGAATGAGAATGAATCAGAATAATTCATCCTTCTCCGGACAGTGCTTCAACTGCAAAAGGTATGGACACAAATCCCATGAATGCAGAATTATGCAAGTAAACAAATCATTCAAAGGTAGATGCTTCACATGCAATAGAATAGGTCATATGGCTAATCAATGCAGATCAAGAGGATATCAGTCAAATATGCAAAGAAATGTTATTTGCCAAATCTGCAATAGGTCCGGTCATAATGCTAAATTCTGCAGAAACAAGAATCAGGACAAAAGAGGTCTGGTGTATAATCAGAATCAAGACAAGGGTAAACAAAAGATGAATGCGGATGAGGTTAGGAATCAGATGAGCAAGATCTGGGTGAAGAAAAGTTCAGAGAATGTAGAGGTTGGATCCGCACCAGACTCTGGTGCTGATATTTCTTCTGGAAATTAAAAGTGAGCTCAGGCTCAGGGGGAGACTCAAAGAAAATCTTGTTCCCCCAGCCAAACAAGTGGTGCCGGATGTGGCACAAGATGCGGATCAAAGGGTTTGTAGATATGAATCTTGAGATACTTCAGTCAAGTTTTCAGAGGTCCGCATGAAGTTATGAAGAAGCTGTGATCGATCAAATAAGCCTGTTCAGGGAGATGCTCCGGTATGATAAAGGATTACAAAAAGGTCCGGAAAGATCTGGAAATGCACTATCTTGTTCTGCGGATTGGACAGAGTGTTTGAGATGATCTTGTAATATGCTACCTCGATTTATTCATGATTGAAAGATCCGGATGATATCCACAGATCAGGACTAATCCGAGATACTCCAAGCTATCCAGACAAGGCAAACCGGAATGATGTAGGTGAAGCATTTATTGCAGACAGGTATTAGGGTTCGCGGAGCAATTTAAGGGATTTCTCAAAGGTCATTTGCTCATTCTGCACTCGAGAAGAAGCGAAAAGTGGAGCTCTGCAACAAGGTTCTTCAAGCACACCAAGGATCTCCTGCCAAAGCTATTGGATAAAGAAATCAATCCAACCACTCCGTGCAAACCGAAGGCGCATAAGGTATTCTTCGTTTTTCATTACCTCACTACAAATCTTTGAAGAATGGCTACTCCAAACATAGTTAAGATCTCCGATAGACCTCGCCCCTCATTCAAGAAACATCCCTACAAATCATTGGAGGTAGACCCACTAGGAGCCTTCTCTAGTGTTCCTCACGGAGTTTTACATACCGAAGACATTAGGGTTTACATACATGCAAACATTGAGGAATTTGGGGAATTCAAATTAAGAGACCTCTATCACAAGCAGCTGATTGACAATGCTTTTGAGCTTAAACCAGAGTATAAGGATATTCAGAAAAAACAATTTGAGCAATTTATTCATTTCCCCTGCTTTGAAGAAGATGAATGGGTCCGGTATGTACTGAGCAGGATGCATGACAACTTTCTATGGCTAGATAGACCCTGCAAGATTACAAAAGAGGCAATTAGAGCAGTAACTGGTCTATACTCTTCCGGAGGGGTACCTATCCTCAAATCTGTCAAGAACAACATTGTAACTGAGGCCACCGGATCAAAATTTGACAAGAGGGCAATGACCATTGAAGATATTTCGGATCCGGATATCAAATATGCATCAATGATAATAGGATACAAGATCTATCACTCCAGCAGGGAGAATTCTGTATCTGGAACTGCAATATACACTGCTTATGAAATGTTAAGAAAGAATGCAGAATATGATCTCTGCGAACTACTACTAAGCCAATTAATGGAAAACATACAGAAAATCAAGAAGGATAAGAAGAATTCCTTTAAGTATGGTACTCTTATTATATGTCTATTCTTCTATTTCATGAATGAGCTACCTGGAACAAGTGGATGGGTATGGCAGAATGACAAACCTGTTGCAGTCCAGATAAGAGACTACTTGCATGGACTTGGGGATGCAAAAGCGAGAAATTCAGCTCTATGGGGATACTTCAAAAACTTTCAGAGCATGATGCAAGCAAGAGAGAGAATTCCCCAGTCTCTCATTGAGAAATACAAGGACTCAGTGTGCTTTATGGTTGACACTGATCAGTGCCTAATGGAGGCAGTGGAGCCAAGGACTGTCTGGATCATGCCCATGGGGTATGAAGTTGATGAACAGATAGTGGAGCTGCATGTTCAACACATGCTAAGTCAGCCCAAAGATCCTAAGGCAGAAAGGTTTGGAACCTTTGAGGAGCTGAGTGTAAAAATACATGTAGAACTCAGGGAACCTGAGATTAAAAGAAAGGTAAGAAAAGAAGTAGAGCACATTGCTCAAGGCCTAGGTATCTCAAAGGAGGCACTTGATGCCAGCCGGGAAAAGAGGAGGAAGGCCGAGGAAGAAGAGAAAAGCAAAGAAAGTGCTCCGGTTGGAGCTCCCACCCGGACCAGATCAACAAAGAGATCTGCACCTCCCTCAACCAAAAGTTCAAAACCGGAAGTCCAGGCATCCGGTAAGAGATCCAAGACAAAAGCCACAAGGGCTTATGGAAGCCAAAAGGATGAAGAGGAAACAGAATCAGATGAGGGAGTAAGAGAAGTAAAGAAACAGAAGAAGAAAGGATCCGGTAAGCCCTCCACAGGCCAAGACAAGGATGAAATGGCAAAGGTAACTGTTGAAAAGCCCACTCTGTCACTAGAGAGCATAATCAAGTCGGTCACGGTGGATGGAAACCTTCAACCAATGACTGAATCCTATGATGACTTCAGTGAGGCAGACCAAAAGACTCTGCAGGAAGCCACAGTTAAATATCTGAACATATACAATAAGGCTTTCATTGAGATCATATCTCTCATTCCTAAAAGCCTAGAGAAGGAAATGGAAGTAAGAAAGAATAATGCTCATGCCAAAGATCTTGAGATCCGGGAGCAGATAGCTATTCAGCTATATCCTCAAATTGATCCCAAGACAATGAACATTATCTTCAAGGACTGCAAAGATGAGTTCAGAAGCAAAGCCAGGATGAATCAACTCATGCTTGGTGAGACTGACAAAGTGGCCCAAGAAACAGAAGAGATCCTCCGGAAGGCCTTCAAAAGGTTCAATCTTCCTGTTGTAGAGGACTTAGGTGCAGAAACAGCTGCTGATTTGGAATCTTCTGTTCCGGAAGAAGTGAGCCCTGAACAGACAAGTGAGGACTTGGGACCCTCTGCTCCAGAAGAAGGGGCCCATGAACAAGTTAGCATCTCTCCTCCGGTTTCCCCTACAGTCTCCGGATCCAAAGAAGAAGAGCAATTACAGGAGAAGGAAGCAGTGGTGAAAGACAAAGAGGTTGACAGTTCTAAGACTGCAGAAGAAAAGAAACATCTGTCTCCGGCAAGAGACACTGCACAAACTGTTCAACAATTTTTGAGTAAAGAAACTTTAGAGATTGATGAACCGGAGCTTCTAAAAGGCCCATTTGATTTTGACTCTCTCTCTCCGGTACAAACAATGAAGATAGCTTCATTTGCAAATGCCAAGGCAAATGAAAAGCTCCTGAAGTCTCATATGGAAGACTGTGAGTTGATAGAGGCTGCCTCTGGAGTACTTGTGAAGATCATGCCATCAATCCAAATAGATCCGACAGCCTCCACTTCCGGTAATCTAAAAACCTTAGTCAGCAGTGTTGATACACATTTTGATTCTCTAGAAAAATCAGCTGAAGAAAAGGTCCGGAAGGAATTTTTGGATAAGAGATTTTCAGAGATATTAGAATTAATTTCTAAAGATAGGAAAATTGTAAGCATTGGAATAAAGAGCTTAGAAAATGCTCTTAAGGATGGCGGTGATATCTATAAATTTTGTATATCCTGGTCAAAGGCAACAGCAGCATTTGACAAGAAAATAAAAGAGGAACAGGATAAGCTACAAAGCTTATCTCAAAGTTTTGATCCTCTCTCTTCCTCTATAATAAATCAAGAATGTCAGACTATTGCAGTCTTGAACGAAATAAAGAATCTTGAGAAGGAAAGGAAGAACATCACCAACCGGATGGGAGAACTTAGAAGGATTATAATCCCTAAGTTGGAAACCATGCATGAGGCCATCAGTGATGCTAGGACCACCGCCCAAACAAAAGATCCGACAGATCTCAAGCGGGCAGAAGCGTTTGCATTTTTGTTAAGTGGTCACATTTTAATTTTGGACAGAATGAAGCAAAGTTGGGCTACCGAAATGATTCAATTACAGACATCCTTTGCAGACATTCTTCAATATATGTGAGTATGTAAATATGCGGCTAAGTATAAGAAATTTTTGAAAATTTTGATATGCGGACCCTACCCTTTGCCATTGATGTCAAAGGGGGAGTGAGGAGCAGTGAAAAATGAGGGATCCAACTAAGGGGGAGTTCCGGAAATTGTATATAAAGACAGAGCATCAGCAAAGGGGGAGCATAGTGAAAACACTTAGTCATTTTTCACTAAGTGTTGCCATCAATGCCAAAGGGGGAGATTGTTGGCAAGAGACACTATATGGATTCATGGTTGTTGTCATTGATGGCAACAAAGGTCATCCCACATATCCGCAAGTCATGATGTGTCTCTACCGGAAGTCAGAATAAAGAATGTTGTGGTCCGGTGAAGAAGAACAGAGCATGTGGCAAGGTCCGACAGATTGGTCCGGACCTCTCAGTGGAAGTGTCTTGGTGCAGTACGGATTTGGGGAAGTCAAGAGGACTACCTTGAGTGGTATATTCCAAGGATTTAGCCTCCGGTGATGGACAAGGAAAAAGATATGAATGGTTGAGTACCGGATTCCTGAGAGACAGTGAAAACAGAGGAAGAACTGACTGGCAGAGTATCAGACTGCTTTCCGGATGGGTTACTGTTGATGACAGAGGTTGTGAAGGCATGAATCATGTTTGGCCGACATGATTAATGATATCTACAAGTATATGCTTGATCCGCATTGCTTGGTGAGGAAGGATTCAGCCGACAGAATGAGAGTTTATAAGAAACTAGACTGTTCCGGATGCCGACTAGAAAGGTGATGAAATTACTTGTGCGGATATATATAGAGGATGGATTTAGTTGTGAAGTGTGTTGTGATGTGGAGTGATATGCGAAGAAGTCCAAAGAAAGAGCAGAGGTAGCAAAAAGGATCCGGTATGTGGAAGATAGCAGAATTAAGAACAGAGGAAAGATGAAGTGCAGCAGATCAGTGTACTGAGCCTAACCGGAACTGAACTCCAGCATATGCAGATGCTTCCAATCAGTTCAAGACTGTGATTCTCATCACTTTGTAGACAGTGTGTCTTCTTGTAGGCAGTGGGCCTCTTGTGAGCAGTGTGCTCGGGCAGTGAGCCCTAATTGGCAAGTGCCATTTTTGTAATTTCCTATTCTTCTAACAGAGAATAATTCTTGGGTTAATCACCCCGTGGTTTTCTCCCTTAACAGGGTTTCCACGTCAAAAATACTGTGTCATGTGTTTCTTATTTCATGGTTAATGTTTTGTGTTTGATTTTATGCTGGTTCAATTAAAAGGAAAGTTCAATAAGGGAAATAATTAGGATAACTGATTCACCCCCCCCTCTCAGTTATCAACAGACTTTGCATTATTCTTTTTGTAATTCTGATCTTTTATGAATACACTCCCAAGTGTTCCTTGTTCAATATTCACTGTCCTATTCCTTAAGTCATAAGCATTTTTAGCTTGAGCTATTGCAGCTATTGTAAGAGCTTCTCTTTCATTTTTAGTGGGCTTTCTCCATTGATCATATGGCAGATTGTTATAATAAGTAGGTCCCTCATAACCATCCTCCTGGTCTGAGAACACTTCTTGTTCTCCCATATTGATATGATGTCTCTGGTTTCCCACATCATATTTCTATCCCTCTTCCTCCGTAGAAGAATAGTCTTCAGTCAGCAAATATGGTGTATCTTGCATCATGTTTATGGTGTGATTGTCTCTGTTATAATTGTATAACATTTCTTCTTGTTGTATTGTTTTAGCCACCTCACAATACTCAGGTGAATGTGGTAAATTGCATACCAGACACCAAGGTTTATCTCCTACCATATGTGCCATATTTCTTTTTAGAGGGTTAGGGGTATCCTTGCCATAGTGTTGCTTTCTGCTATTATCAATGGGTCTCCCATCTTTCCAATTTGTATTATACAGCATATCATGCAACCTGGGCCTTTCATGCCTATGTTGACCTTCTTGTTTAGTTTGCTGAATGTTTGGGTTCTGAGAATTTCTAGGGTTATCCCTCTTGCTGACCATACCTGCAACTTTCCTATTGTTTTCAATTGTTAAGGCCACTTTTTGTGCTTCAGCCAGGGTCGTAGGGCATCGATTTCTAAGTTCATACCCTGTATTGGGATCAAATGCTTTCATATAAATGCTTAATGCTGCTGGATCAGATAGTTTGGATCCGTGTGGTACCTTGTTGTGTAATTTAGAAAATTTTAGATTAAAGTCATACACTGATTCATTTTGGTATTTCTGGATACTTATCAATTCATGTAATGCAAACTCAGGGGCATACTGATTACCATACTACTCCTTAAATTGATTATGGAAATCAATTATTGAACTGATTGAGGCATCAGGTAAGTTGTTGAACCAGTCTCTTGCATCTTCAGTTAGGGACATCATGAATAATCTCATTCTAACATCTTCAGAGTCCATACCAATATCTTGTACGAAAGCATTGAAGGCTCTAATGTGATCTTCAGCTGATATTGCACTATTCCCAGTGAACTTGGGAACTATATTTCTCCAATTACTATCCATAGGATACGGATACAACTGATATCCAGTCATATCAAATTGGCTACATATGTTTGTGAGGTTTTGGGGTGGAAAATTCATGGGTGGTGGATTAGGATAGTAGTTATATCCACCTGGACGCTGATAATAGGCATATTGTTGTTGTGGGTTTATGTGGGGATTTATGTAAGGATTTAGTGGTCTATAATATTGTTGGCCAGGGGGTGGGTAAGGATTAACCATATGTTGAGAGGTGTTGTGTATGGGAGGTGGTCTAGGAACTTTAGGAATGGTATTTTGATGACTTTCGGAGACTTGTGAATTTGAAGCACCACTTGTATTTTGGTGTAAATTTTGTTGTGGATTCCTTGAAGTGTTTCCCCTATGTGGAGGTACATATTTTGGGGGTTTGTTTTAGCCCTACTCTTTATCTGTTGAATCTCTTGTTACAACAACCTCTTAGTTTCCTCTATCTTAATCATTTCAAGTTCCTCCTGGAGCCTAAGTAGATCATGTTGTGCCTGATTCATACCTCCTGAAGCTTTTGGGCTTTCATTTATTTCTCGAGTTGAGAATCCATGTTTTACCCCTTCTCCCTGATGTAATGACATCTTGAAATCATATTCAACTTGTCTTTGATCAATTTCCCTCATGGCCGTGCTTCACACTCAAGTTTTTCTTGAGGATCAGGTCTGTATTTTGCCAATATGTCATCAGTTACTCCGTTGAGATTTTCATTTGAATCATGCAGAGGTGTGAACTTATTGTGAATCGCAAGAGTTTGCTCTACATTATCCTCTTGAGCTTCTTGGTCATTATTCTGGTGAGAATAATTTGATGTTCCATTTCCTTTGGAGATGTTTCTAATTGGTGGAGATGATTGCAATTTCTTGCCTTCCATCTTGGATCTCCTACCATCCATTTGGTATCAATTTTTTGTTATAACAGTCACTAGAGTCGCCACCTATTTTGTAAATAGGAAACAGTTTGAAATTTATCTTTTTGGACTCTTCTTGCCAGCAGAGTTACTAAATTTAAAGTTTCTAAAATGACTCTATAAAAGGAATGGTTTGTTACTAAGGTCATTTATTTATTCCCCAGCAGAGTCACCAATTTGTTAGTCTCAAAAATGCAGGTTGCTAATCCTAAGAGAATGCCAGACTCTATGCTTAGATTTGCAATGTTTTTGAACTAACGCGATGGAATCAACCTTTATGGTTTGATGATTCCCTGTGCTTTAGGTCCTACTAAACCTATGTGGGTGAACCTTGAAAATTAAAGTAGGTTGAGGGTAAATATTTTGACTACATGGATCTATCTACAGTGGCATATGGTGTAGGATAGATGAAAGCTTGCTAACTAATTCTAATATTTGATGAATGGTTGGTATAAATTGTATAAGCAATATCAAGGTGAATTTTATGATTGTGTAAATAAAAGGGTTTAAATGATAAATTGAAATAAGACTAGTGCCTTGTTGGGTAAACAGAGTCAAATGAAGGACTAAGACTAGTGACTCATAGTGGGTAATAACTCTAACTGTTTGGCACAATATTTAGTTTATAAATTGTATAAATGTGTAGGGAGATGACTGACAAACTCTTCTTAATAATCTAATTAATACAATCAGATTTCTTGTTATTCACCAGAAGGTAATTTAATCCTTTCTTGAAGGAACCAATTGAATGAAATATGCAAGATAACAGATAATATCAACTTGGAGACAGAATGGCAATCCTAATTATATGATTCTTCTTAGTAATCCAAACTAACACTTCTAGGTTACTGTGACTGATCAGAAGGATTTTAATTCCTCTATGGAAACCAATTAACCCAATCACACAGATACAGCAAATGTGTATTGACAAATTAACTATATACTTGATATATTAATTTGAATAACAAGGAAATATTGAAATGGAGACAACCATACAATTGAGTAACTTCAACAAATAATTGATGCCAGAATAAAACCACAGAATCAGAGAACTTCAATTTACTTCTTCAATAAGATACTTGCAACATGGTCTTTTAGAAACATTGTAAACTTTATGTATTATATTCTACTGCTGATGATTCTGTGGATGGTCGTTTTCTTTTCTACCTTGGTTCTCTTATATATGTGTGAAGGAGACAAACTTCAAGCCTTAAATAGTGTGTCCATTCATAATTACACCCTTTCAGGTAACTAATGCATAATAATTAAGAAACAAGTGATAGACAAAGGTAAATGCAATGCTCATGTTTTGGGCTTTGTTAATCTTCATAGAGGGGCCTGTGACTGCTAGCCTAGCAAGATCTTTCCTCCAATATTGCAGTAACTAATAAAATGTGATTTGCCTATTCTCATTACTGAAAGCAATACATCAATCTATATATTGCAAAATATCAAGAAAATTTCATTCTTGCTTTCCCCGACCCTCTTCATATTGCTCTGGCAAAGAACAAATTCATCTCAAAGATACGATAGATATATATGTATCAGAAATTCCTTCGTATCAACTTTTGTATATACATTCAGAACATACATACAAATGCGGACTCCATCAGGTCTAAAAAAAACTAAAATTAATTACATATCCGGTCATGTATACTCTTTCCTTGTATATCGAATTCATGTCTCTTAATATATAGCCCTAGATCTCACATAAAGTTCTCAGAATTTAAACTTTCTAATCGGGTCCAGACTTGTATGTATTCGTTTGTATCACCTTTTGTATATTTTATCCATACACTTTCTTATACAAGCGCAGATTTTATTGGGTTTATGAAATAAATTGAAATTATCTTCGGATCCGCCTTTGTATATATCCTGTTGTATTACTTTCTTGCATATCGTATACATATGTCTCCAACATACATATGTGGTCCCCACCCGATGTATATAATGTTCAAATCTCCAATTATGTTGGGTTTTGTATATTATTATCTTGTGTATTTTCTTTGTATATTTCCGTTTGTATGTTATCTTGTATAAGCTCACATACAAAGCATATTATACAAACCCTCTCTTTACCTTTTATCCCCAGCGATGCTTTTTATTCCTTTGTATATCAGGTATGTATATTATAAACATACAAGCACCCCGAACATACAAAGACTTTTCAGTATTTAACTTTCTTTTTGCATCCTGTTTGTATCTCTTATTTGCATCCTTTTAACTTATATATCGAAGATATACATTGTTATTTATACAAGCCCGATATGCAAACGGTGGACCCCACATCACTTTTCTGATTGTATCTTCCGAAATGCAACAATACTTGTATCCAATTTTTAGATATAAAGCCGAATACATACAAACTCCTTTGTATCACCTCTTCGGACTTATCATTTTTATAAACCACAGTTTACTTACTTTTCGGCTCCGCGATGTATATAAAGTGCAATGCATCTTCCGATATACTTTAAGTCATGATGCATCATTTTAACCAAATTTCAACCTTTCTTGAGTTTCGCATTGTATGTATATTGAAATGTATAACCTGAAACATACATACAATGCATGAAACATACAACAATAAAACCTCATTTTATAATCTTTTTGATTCCAGGACATGCATATGGCTTTGTATATCATCTTGTATGTTTCCCTTTGCCAAACATACAAACTCAAAATACATCCGACAGACTTGACCAATTATTTATTTAAACTCTTAACTCTGTCGGGTCTATCTTATATGTAAAAATAAAGCGTTAACCATATGCATACAAGTATAATGATTCAATAAACCTAACTTCTCCCTTATGCAACTCATACAACGACACAACATACAAATGACTTTGTATATGTATCATACAAAACCTCCTATAGTACATTTTACCAAAAACATACATATCTTGCAAAATACTGGGAAATTCAAAATCATTCAAAAAGCAACCCTCACTCATTTTTGACAATGAATTCACCCATATTCAGCTTTGGTACTTAATGCTATTTTTTCTTTGTTTTCAACAAGGTTTGTACTTTTCACTCCCTTTTCCCTTTACCACCAAGCAGACCCACACATACACAAACAAAAGCAAAGCCACAGCAGGGGTCCTCATTTTGCTAAGGAGTAAAATGGGGCGTGTTGTGAGCATCACAATAGGTCCCTGATTTTTGCCATAATTTTTAGGTTCCAACATGTTGATCAAGGAAGATTTGAGTCCCAGTTATGTTTAGCCAACAGCTTAGTGATTCGCATTAAGTCAGATGTTTGTAGTGCCGACCTTGATGTTCATTCCAAGGTTGATGAAGCATATAAATACTTGTTGATGAGTTGTGGAAAATCATCCTTGTGCAAAAATAATAAAATCCAAAGGATCAAAGGCCTAGCAGAGTAGAGGAGAAGCAGAAGAACAAGGGATGTTTACGATGAAGAATTAGAGAAGAAGTATTTGGGGCAGAGCAGAAGTTTTGTGAGTATTCAATGAAACTGAACCAGGCATGAAGTAGATGTTACTTATCAGTTAATTATTTCTATATTAAACATAAATTCTGTAGGCAGTGAGCCTCTCTTGAGCAATGAGCTCTGGCTAGTGAGCCCGAAGGCATGTGCCTTCTCTTTTCTTCTAAGTGCTTTTAACAAGGTATGAATCTTGTGGGTTAACCCCCACCATGGTTTTCCCTTAACCAGGTTTCCACATAAAAATTCTGGTGTTATGTGTGCTCAATTTATTTCTGCTCTTGTGTTATTGATTCATGCTTTAATGTTTATCTAATTGAAAGTTGTTAAATAAGATTAAAACAAGAAAATATTAATATTTGTGGGACAACTGATTCACCCCCCTCTCAATTGTCTAGACTAATTCCAACAGAAACCACACAAGAACAACAAATGTGTTTTGATAAATTGAGTTTTGAAACTTCAATTTAAATAGTATGAAAGTACCAATCTGGAGACAGCAAAATAATTAGATATTAATAACAAATAATTGACACCAGTGTTGGACCACCAATTCATGCATTCTTCTCCATTATATAATTTCAAAAGATTTTACAATACATAGCATAATGTTCTATTGAGGCAATTGATCGAATCACTGATGACTTCCTAACCTACTACCACTACTACTGATGATCTAACCTACTCCTTGATTGATCATATATATTTTTGTATTTTAGGGTTATGACCCTTCATACTCATCCTGTGCGTCTCTTCATTTGCCGTGAAAGATAATGATTTTGAAAAATATTGTTGCAAAACATTACTCTCTTGTTTGTCTTTCTTTTTAATTATTTTCCATCGTCCGGGTAAATAAATTTGCTAATTAGTTATCTTTTGTCCACAAGTTCACTTTTGCATTTTCACCCAATCCAGAAAATATAATCTTCGGGTGGGAAATCATTTACCCCCTCCATAAATTCCTTGGTGAAAAAGTCCTCTGGCCATTGTATGCACTTCCAGGAAAAGTATTTTCTAGGTAAAATAATTACCCTCACCTCTATTGAAAATCTATTTTATAGAATTTTTCACTTTGCACATTTATCTCTTAATAGTTCCTCCTCATCAGAGTAACCCACATAGTCAGAAAGATTTGAAGAACTCACTCCGATATAGTAAGTCTTCCCGATGTATATTTCTGCCTTGATTTTTTACTTAGCATTTTACACCATATTCAGATAATTCCTTTAGGAAAATATTGTAGAAAGGTGCCCGCTATAAAATATTATTTATTGTCCTACAAAAATTCATATTCTCCAATTGTATCTGATGACATTGCATTTAATTCCCATACCAATTTTTCTGCCAAATCCAAAGAAGGACTAGTCTTCTGAGAATATAACAAATGGCCAATCGAACATCCAATGTAGAAGAAGTAAGCAATGAACTAAAGGTATTAAGCAGTTTACTAGAAATTCCATCTTCTAGTGCTAGCAAAACAACTTTCACAACAGAAAGTATTTCGATGAAATGCTCATCTTTTCTATCTTTTTTGAGGTCAAGGAATGGTAATAAACCATCAATGAATTGATTCACTACTTCCGAATTTGTCACATATTTTCCCAACAGTTGCAATAATTTGAGAACTCTCTTCCCAAGACCAGTAATGTTTTTCCATCCATTGGAGCTTGTATTTGTAGGCATTAAGCAATCTTGGACAGCAAGATTATGAACAGACATGCAAGTCAAGAACCTGAATATAACATTTCTTCTAGAATCAAACTCAAACACTCTTGATTTCAGGAAATAAATTTCATCAGCATCTTAATCTCTGAAGAGCTCTAACACACAAGGAACTTCTAGATATCTTTGAAACCCAGCTACAGAGAGTAAACCTACATTTCATGGTCTTCAAGTAGGGACAAGTATGGCCACATATCTAAGCACCATGGCCATGTTTTTCATATCATGAGTTCTACTTGTTCTACCACCTTTTCCTCAATAGGAAACCCCATATTTTTTATCAGATTTTCCTTTCGCCGTAAATACCTCAGTATTAAAAAACCCTTAGTCCACCTCTTATTTTCTAGAATGTGATTATATCATTCTCCTATCTTCGATAAAAGTGTATATGTTTCTCGCCGAAAATATATCCATCGGCATGACTTCTGAGATCGGCATAGTTTAATATTTTCATTCTGACTTCCTTTCTCTTGCCGATGAGTTTTTATCGGCGAAACATTATGTAATGTTTGTTAGATATTAGGGTTTCAGCAGAGTTTTCAATCTATGTTCCTTTATTTGTTCCGAAGCTCATGTTTCGGCACTGGTATAGAAGATGTTGGCATAAGTTGTGGATTAGATATCTGTTCATTGCATTCGAAGAAAGCCAAATTTATGTCAGCAGGTATGGGAGAAAGATTTACCAAAGTATCAAGTGACGGAGATTTGAAGATATAAACAAAAGGAGTCCATGATGAAATGTATGGAGAGTGGCCAAAGTTTCCTTTATAAGTTTGGTTTGCTATGACACCGAGAAACATAGTTCATGTGTAAGCTTCTTTTGATCTTCGGCAATATACAACCTCTGGACCCACTTCATTGGCATTTCGGGGAGACTAATTTTTGCTCATTCCGATTAGGGTTTCAGATATGTTTTCATCTTTTGCCCTAATTGTAGCTTTATTCCAAAGTTCTCGGCACAGGCATATTAACAGTACGAGCAGATACAATGTCTTCTTCATTTCCATTTGCAACATGAAGGGGTTCCTTGCAAGTTACATGTGCCAAGCTCCCTGCAAGACTTGCTACCATTTTATTTGCCAAGTCGCATATATGACTTTCTTCAAACTCCATAGTAGATCCCTTTCTCACAAGTTCACGAGATGTCATGCATGCAATGGTGACACTTTATTCTACAACAAGAGATATGATCTCTCGAATACCTCTCTCCAAGGCCACGGGAACAATTCTTTAGAATGGTAGTTGTTGACCAAGAGCATTGAGCTTTTGATTGACCACAACATATGCACCAATATTGAGATTGGGATTGAAAATTGACTAATAGGGAATGGAGATTGAGTTGGAGTGGCATGTGGCATGTGACAATCCAATACTAGTTGTCATACGGTCAGGCATAGCTTCTAGCGTGCTAACTTTTTCAGCCCCTCCTCCTGGCTAATTGATGACACTGTTCCTGTTGTATGTTTAATACCTATTTGTTGAGAAGCTCCCATACTTCCTATATGTCCCTTAACATATTTTGGGCACCTTTGAATGCCTTCAGTAATTTCTTCCAGAAAGTCATAATTTGGAGACTTACTAGCAGTCATATTATTAACAATGGTCATTTTATTCTTTAGATGTCTGCACCTTATTAGTGCACCTGGTAAAGAATTCATGAGCGGTGTAACATTGCAATCTAGTTTGTTTGGAATTTGCTTAATTTATTCCTTTGCAACCAACTTTTTTCTATCACCTGGTAGACATAAACATACAACTATCTCATTCTAGCTACCAACTGCAAATGATTCCAATGAAAAAGCACCTAGATTTTGCTCCAACGAATTATCTATGCAATCATCTGAAGGAGACTCAAATGATAACATCTTTGTATTCGATCATCGAGTGTGAGGGCAAGGTATCATTTACTATCAGATCGTGAGATCCATCCACCTTATAAATATCATCCTCAACCCGACTTTCATTTGCCTTCTTTTTAGTGTCTCTGTGGAAATAAAAGATAACGTCATCTAATAATGGCTCAACTTCTTATATAAGCACAATGAATGAGACACCATTTTAGAGTATAGAGCACAAATATCAGATTCAAAAGGTGTATCCATTTGAAGGAGTCATGATGCTACCCATTGATCAATACATAATGTACTATCAATTGCTGATATGGCGCACCAATTTGGAAGGTTGGGTTAGCTTTAAGTGATGCATCAACAATATAAATGTAAGGCTCAGCTATAAAACTCAATACACATGTCTATAGAATATAGGCACTCAGTCATTTTGACTCCAATGGCGAAGTAGCATTTATAAGGTGGTGGTCTAATCCAAAGAGACTAAGGTGCTACCATAGATTAAGGTGCAACCTTAGGAGCATATCGGCTATTCAATGAGGAAAGCACTATTTAGATTATGAAGTCAAACAAGCAACACAAAAGTCTAACACTGCCAATGTAAAAGCTAAGGTGTCTTGTAATAAATAATTCAGCCTCCAAACCAATTAGAGTAGCATGAATAAAAGTATTGGCCCATAGATAAAGATGCAATTCATTTGAATATACAGCTCAGCTATCCTATAGATTTTGGCACAGGATAAAGAGTCAATGGCGCAAACCATAAAAAGATACAACCCATATTAATGTTAGCACAAGCAAAACACAGTGTGGCAGCCTGTCAGAACAGTGTGCATCACCATATCAAGTATGAAAGCGCAGGCAAAACAAGACTTCAACAATCATTGAGGATGATTGCAACCATTTCTAAAGATAAGCACACACCAGAAGGAAGTTGTGGCCTAAGGTAAGGAAATCCTCGCCATAGAATCAATGGTGTAGTTTATAAATAAGATTAAGCCTATTCTAAAATGGCACGGGTATATTAGAATGCATGTGCGAGTTTTGAAGCAGGCCATGGGATATGCAAGGTATCCCAGCCCATCATAAAGTATGGTTCAACCATTTTGAAAAGCAAGGCGCCATATTGTAAAATGACACTGGCTAGGCATCCAGCAAAGGCACTCAGCATAAAAATTCAATGCATCCACTGTTAGAATCTCAAGCACCACCTTCAGAATCAAAGTGCAACTTATATGTAACTGTGGTACGTCTAGATATACATGAACTCTCAGTCTTTTCAAAAGATTCAAAACGCAGGCTCAACATCATTCTAAACCACTATTGAATGAGAAGGGATGGCTCCAGACCAAGACATAGGAACCATCTGATTGGAGACCATCCAATGGCCTGTGCATTCCCGAAGAGAATATAGGGAGGTTTTTGATCCATATTCGAGGGTGTTCTTTTCAAGGTTGGCTGCAAATGCAACCTGTTAACTTCTTCTTTTAAATGCTATTGTTATTGTCAATAGGATCTTCTATGAAATTAGTCTTAGTTTAGTCTAGTTCATCATTCATACATGGAACCTTTGGTGCCAAATGCTCTTTGTTATTCTTATTAGATTGTGCCTGGCCGTTTTGATGACTTGAAGCTTGATCATTCAGACTGTTAGATGTTTCTGAAGTTCTATCATGGTTACTTGAAAATTTCAATTGCAAACTATCATGGATAGCTTTTAAAATATTGGTTGTAGATGAAAATAAGAAACTACTGACAATGCCTCATAACTGCAAGATACATTTTCAAGCAAAGAGCCTTCAATTATGATTTTTCAAAGTATGCTTTTGGAACAGATTGTATCAGGGGAACCTGAAATTTACCAAAAGTTGGCGTGAAATTTCAGGTCCCAACAGGACTCTCAATTGGGAACAACTCATTAATATTATGATGCAAATTAGGTATACAAACAAAATTTTCTGAATCATACCTATTTTCTTGTTCAACTAAATTTGCATATTCTTCTTGCTTGCTTACCTCAATGTATTCTTCTCTTGGAAGAAATAGAGATCTAAGGTATAACTCCCTTTGTTGCCTTGCATGATCTAGCTAGTTGACACATTCCTTGACCTGTTGTAAGTGTTGTCTTACTTGGGCAGCCAACAACTTTGTCTTCCTAGCTCTTTGTAACCATCCATCACACATGTCTTGTGTCTTCTTAACATCCTCCATGGTATGATATACAAAATCAGAGTTGTTGTAGCTTGAATCTTGAACATGAGTGCCAACCTCAAAAGACTCTTCCACCTTATTCTCCTCATGTGAAGTGACCACTATATATGTTGTGTCCAAATGAATATTTGAAACTTGTTCACCCTCGATAGAGTTTGTACCTTCATTCAAGTATTCATCATTGAAAGTGAATGTTTCCATCTCAGCATCATACAAACAGTCATCATCACTTACTAAATTGTTATCATTGCTGGGATTAAAATTAGATATATCAAACCTAACATCCATATGTTTCTGTGATGCTTTAATAACAACTTTCTTATAAGAGGCAACTTCATGTATATCTCTACAATCATTGCTTACACATTCTACTCTATTAGGCTGATCATCAACTCTATTTTCTCTGTTACCAACTTGATCTTTATGTTGTATCACGATTTCTTCACCTTTATTCCTCATACCAAGCCTTTCCTTATTTTCATCAAGCAAGCATCTATAATCATTATTATTATGAGGCAAAATGTCAACAACATTTTGAGTCACAGAAAATATATCCCTTAATTTACTCTGTGTACTTGCATGGGAACTTTTGTAATACCCTATACTAGTAGTCATTTGTCCCTTTATCATCCCATATTTCTAGTTATTTTCTATGTCCATTGCACCTACAAAGGCTTGATGAAGTGTGGCAGGTTCCTTATTCCTTAACACATAACTCATCTCTTCTCCTAATGCACCCAGGTAAACAACTAAACAAAATACATCATTTGGCCTTATATACTCTAGGATACCTCTGATTGCTTTTGAAAATCTTAAATTAAAGGTTGGAATTGATTCATCCTCTTTCTTCTAAATTTTCATAAAATTTATAACCAATGAATTCATATCAAATATTTCACCAAACTGTTCTACAAATGCAATGTTGAACTCAATCCATGAAGAAATAGAACACTCGGGTAAACATGAAATCTAGTCTCTAGCATCATTTTGCAAAGTTTACACAAAAAGCCTCATAACAACATCCTCATTTTCAATCTCATAATCAGCCATCAAATCACAAAACTCCTACAAATGTTTACCTGCTAATTCTAAATTTTTTCCATCATATTTTGGAAGATATTTTCTAACTTCACCAGGAATAACATTAGGGTATCCTTGAATACCATTAAAATTCAGAGCTTTGTACCTCTCAATAATTAAGCAATTCATTTTTCACATTTGATTTGAAAATGTTGACAAGACAAAGTACCTAGGAGTGTATTGCAGCCTTAAATAGGTTCAAAGTCTCCACCTCAAGAGAGGACAATATATCAATCAGCTTTCTGGGTTAATCCTTTCAACAGAGCCCCTTTTTCAAAATTAGTTCTAAAAAATACAACACATTCTAGATCAGATGTAAAAACCTTCAATATATAACCCTAATGATCAGGTCAGACTATTTCTTTACTCTCTCCAACCAAATAACTAAGCTTTATTTCCCCAATAGAGTCACCAATCTGTTGGTTCCCAAATCTGCACACATCAAATTCGAAAGATTTGCCAATTCTTATACTCAAATTCAATGGGAGACTCGGCCAACAGAGTGGGAGATTATTTGCACCTATCTCCCCCGCATTTCAGGGTCTACCAAACCCAAGGGGGGTGTCCCTTATTATATTATCAACATATTTATCTTCCACTATATCATCTAGAAATGTTCTTATAAATTTACACCAAGGTTTGTAAAAATTTTCATAGATTGGCAAAGTTCTTGGAGATTTTCACATTACTGGATTTGAGAACATGTATTAAAAACCCTATCTAAATTAAACCAAGACAAATAAAATGGTTCAAATTATTTTATCTTTAAATTCTCTTATTCATTTTGGACCTTTGGGCAAATAGGATATCAAATCGGTGCCTTGTCATGGGTAACAAAGTCAAAAATCCTATTATACAGATGTTTCCTATTTGACATGAGAACTTCACATTCAGAGGGTATGTTTGTATCACTACTTTACAATGATAAACCCAAAAATGAGTATCTCCTATAAATGTTCTTCAACAATCCCTAATATAATACATTGCTTCCTATTTCTTACTTAAAGCATATTTAATCCATTCCTTGAATAGAAGTAGTGAATAAGACATTCAATACAGCAAATGTGCATAGATGAAATCCAAAATCCTCGATTCCTTCATTCACAAAAGAAATACATGCATTCAAGGAGACAATTTCTAGGAACACACACATATAGTGTTTTTCATATATTGCAATCTGAACTAAAAATGTCATACAAGAATTTTATTCATCTACATGCAACATTTTGCTCTGTAATTATGACAAAATAACCTACTCTACCATAGAAACTAATCCCCAAAAGTGTGGATATCTTGTATCCAAAGCCCAAAATGGTCCAACCAACTACTACTCATCAACCCCCTCTCTCGACAACTTTTGAATGTCCTAAATATAGACAAACTATGTCAGCCAAGATTTCCTTAGTACAACTTTTTGGTTACATTTCATTTAATACTTGAGACTTAGGAAATTACATTCTTTCTCTGATTGGATAATTTTTACAACACTTTCTTTTTACCAATCCCTTTGTAACATGAAAATATTTACAACAATATTCTAGTTTATAGGAATGCCCTAATAGGTCAAAAAGTCTTCCCAGGCAATTAGAAACAGATGCCCCCTCTTTAATTCAAATTCATACTTTGAGCGTGGGGTACCAAGTCGACAGCATTACTCTCCATCTTTCAATCTTCTTTCACTGAATGTCTAGGCTCTGGAATCATTGAAACAACACTCAACAGTTGAATCAGAAAATATCATCCTTGTTGAGGTAAGGACTTCTTTGACTCTGTCATCATGGTCCAACTCTTTTCTCAACTGAGCCAACCAAACATAACACCCTTCCTCTGGTGCTATATTTGATGAGTGCCACCAAACAAAGGGATGGTGAGAGAGAAAACTGCTATCTCTCTCCCTACGCATATGGATCCTAGTTTTGGTCGAGGTTGTTGCAATCCTACCCAGTTGGTCCACCCTCGCCAAACAGCTGCATGCAGATGGAGCATTTGGATGATCTGACTAGTCCCTCACTAGAATGACACTATTGAGCAATGGTCCTGAGGAAGAAGCAAGATTACTAAAGCCAAATTCTCCTATTCTTTCCAATTCCTCCCATCCTCTTAGTCAGTGTTCACTCCTCCCTTAATTTGGAATGAGCAAACCTACAACCAAGAGTACAAGGACATTCTTCTTTGGGAAACAAAGGATGAAAGTTGCAAGGAAATACTCTGCACCGTACCCATACTGAGATCTGATGTGAACAACTTATGAAAACACTTCTATTTGTAGCAAGATTGGAAGGAGGCCCTCTACCCAAGCAATTTCTACTTTCCAACAACTTCCATAATTCCATTCCAAGTGTTTGTAGGCTTTGCACACTTGAATCCATATCTGGAAATACTTGACAACCAGATCACGACCTCCAAAATAGGAAATGGAGGCGCAAACTCATGTCACCTAACTACAAGCACTTCTTACACAGACAACAAAGGTCTGACCTATATACCAAAATCGGAGAAATGTGTAATTTGTCAAATCACAATCCTGTATACTCAAGCAGCACCCCTCAGCTCCCACCAAAGCATAACTGACAATCTCAAAAACTTGGCAAATCTTGTCATGCTACAGTTGTTATGTTCTTCATGCCAACATGCTTGAATGAAATCCAGAATTTGAACTTGGGTCATTGATTCAAGACACATCTAAATAAGATCAATGGCTGGAGATGCAAAAAAATCAAATGGGAGTGTTGAAAAGTCATTGTCCAATCAGAAAATGCCAACAGAGAAAGTCCTCATAGTCAAAGGCCACGACCCTGCCACATGTCACCCCGTCACAGCATCGCAAGTCCGAAAGGGACCCACATTAGTACCTTTGTGCTCATGCGTTGAGCACTTGCTTTAGCTTGTTCGGACCGGACGAGACCCATATGACACTTGTCATTCCGTCGCAGCATCGCAAGGTATATCCTTCGGCATCTTTATGTTACGCACTCATGCAATCCAATGAGGAACAAGCATATCTTAGGCATTTAACTGATAAGACTTGGGGCCTACCAGCCTAAAGATCTATGGTCAATGCATCAACGCAGCTCTAACAGATCTGGAGCCCGCGACTCCGCAACAACCATTGATTTAACTTTAGGAACTTTTGACCCAAACTTAGGAAATATTTGCATGCACAGGACTAGCCGGTAACTAGGCTCAAGGGGTCGGTTTCAAATAGGAAACATGACATAAGATTATAACTTAAATTAGGGGTAACCGCCAATCACAATTCAATTTAAAATTAGACGTAGGCCTAAGGGAAAGGGGCTAAGGGTTTAGGGTTTAAGACTTTTATACTCAGACTTACCCAATTTCAAGGGTTTAAGACCAAGGAACAAGAAAATTTGCAGAAGGGGGTTCCACCAGATACCTTGAATAGTGTTGTAGATTCTCTCACTAAGCCAATGACCATGGGTAAGTTATTTTGGTGCAAGGAGGCTATGGGTCTTACCTCTCCTAGAACTTTATTCATTTTATCATATGTATCTATTGTAACATTTAATTTTTTATAGATGGTATAATGTATGTGTCTCTAAGAATCATTGAGTGGGAAAATGGGATGCCATTTGAGAATGGAAGATATATTTAATTATTATTTATTCCCCGATGACTTGAAAGTAGGGTTGCAAGAAGATGTTAAATGAGGAGATTACATAAAAAGTCAAAATTGGGAGTTATGGAGCATCTTCCCAAGATAGTTGTTATGACATGCAACTATTGCCCTCATGGAGTGCCTAGAACTGGAAAAGTGGTCTTCATAATGGTTTATGATAGAATCTATGATGTGTAAGTGGTGTAAGAGGTGTAAGAGGAGTTACTTTCTATTCTAGGATGTTTAACCATTGATTATGAAGTATTAATTTTTACATGAGGAATATGGTGTCTAGTTTTGGGCCCATAGTTTTGACTCTTGTTTTAGAAACCATTTGGGGTTTTTAATTTTCATATTAGATATAATGGAAGCATGGGATAGAGATTTCATATTCCATTTTATAGGTATTGTTATGCTATCAAATTACTATCAAATTGAAGAGTTAAGCAGATTGTACATGTATGTTATTGAGATTAATACTAGCAATTGGACCCATAGGTTCAATGGGCACGCTAATATTTTTTTTTAAGAGCATAATTTTGTTAGAGTTAGATAAATTTGGCACAAGTTTTCTGGTATTGAACAGTTGTAGTCAATGAATTCAACATTGTGGACACCAAGGAGGGGGCAATTGTAATGGCAACCCAATTGTGACTTGTGGCAAAGTCTCGATGGTCAAGCATGTCTAGTTGATCCCTAGGCATAGAATCAACTTGCACAAATTTCCAAGTCTGCATTGAATTTGAAAACAAGCATTACAAGATCCTAGTTTTTGATGAATTGATTATCAAGGTATCGACATTCATACCCTCTCCTCAGTCAAGAGCTAAGTACACTCTTTAAAATCAATTTCCTAAAATAACATTATTTTACATGCTTTATCATTCCCAATTGTTATTGATTTAATCTAGTTTAATTTGTGTCTAATCGTATGCATTTATTTAATTAGCCTAAATTAACCCTGGAAATATTTTTGATTTAAAGAAAATAGTTTATATGTTTTTTATTTAGATATTTTATGGAGATTTTTTATCCTAAACTATTTTATGTCAACACATCTTATTCAAGATGTGTATGGAATTGGTGTACTTGACAACAATTTGGCATTAAATCATATCCATCAATTTTCAGAATACTATGATCAATATTTCTTAAAATAATTATGGTGGTAAAAAGTCAAATGCCTCACCCAAATAGTAAAGAGATGTAAATGATTATTTAAGTAATATTGATTTGAAAATTGTAAGGTTAAGATTTCTTCGTGCTCAACATTATAGAAAACAAATATATTTTATAAAATAGAAAAAAATATTACTATTTTTTAAAATTTTAAGAATAAGACAACAATAAATTAAAATAGTCATAAATGCAAAGTGAACTTTTATTTTGTTTCTTATCATTTATAGTATTGTTTCTAAAATCTTTTATAAAATAGGAAAAAAATATTACTATTTTTTTCAAATGTTAGGAATAAGACAAAATAAATTAAAATAGTCATAAATGTAAAGTGATTTTTTTTTTGTTTCTGATCATTTATGGTATTGTTTCAAAAATCTATGGTCAAGATCTATTTCATGGCAGTCCTTTTAATCTGAACCTTTTATCTATATAATCCATCATGTGCTTCTCACATAGGGAACGCTTATCAGCATAACAAGCTTGGGTCTCTTTGGTGGTGGAGTCTTCCCACAATGATTTCTCTATTTAAATCTAGTGTTTCTATGTATTGTTGATTTTGTATGCTTCTTCATGTTTACATTTCAATTTAATGGTTTATCACATGTTTCTTAATCAGATTTAAACACTATTTAGTGAATGTTTCATAAGGTTTACATTTACATGTTGAGCACTTAGTTTTTAGTTGATACCTTGTAATAATACTTGATGGTTTTGTACCTTGCTTAGTCCATAAAAACAAGTGCATGGTTAGTAGTATAAGGGGATCTTGGAAGTTGAAGTATTGCTATGGTACTAGAAGTATTGTTGAAGTATTGTTATGCTACTAAAGGGAGAAGTGAAATAAAATGTATACAAGTACTCTACATTTGGAGATTAATAAAAGCTTGTTCTCTCTTTGGTGGTGAGGGTTTTAGTTTTCGTCACATATATCTGGTGTTATCTTTGGCTTATATTTTCTATTATTGCTCTTCTTATTCCATTACATGATTTATCACTAGTTATTTAATGGGATTTGATCACTTACATTAATGTTTTCATTGTGTCATCTACTTGGTTTTTCAACAAAACTTACAAAACCAAGTATGTAAATATGAATCCATTAACACATCAAAAACACCCGCAAATCTATAACCACGAGATTCACATTCTAAATGATGGAATATCACAAATCTACAACATGCGAGTACATGCATCCAAAGAACCAAGGGGTTATCTAAGAGCTCTAAGTCACCATATGACTAACTCCTCTATTAAGTACATGCAACCAAAAGGACCAAGAGGTTGTCTAAGAGCTCTAGGTCACTATATGCCTAACTCCACAACCTCCATGTGACCAAATATCCAAGAGGTTGTTTAGGAGCTCTAGGTCACCATAAGACCAACTCCACAACCTCCACATAACCAAGTATCTAGGGGGTTGTCCAACAACTCGAGATCACCATATGACCAACTCCATTATCTCCATGTAATGTCCCCATTTTTGTAGTGATCACCTAGTGGAGATGGCTAGCCTATTTTCATTCTAGTAGGCTAAGCCGGAGGACTCTGGGAATATTTTATTGGGCAAGTTTTCATACTTATCCATTTTTTGGAGGCTAAAACAATGATGGATTATGACGGCATAATTTTGTGATATTTTTGGTAAAGTCAAAATTAATAAAATAAATTGTCTTGAGGAAGAGCAACCCACTTGGAGGTTGGAAAGTGGGAAATTTAGCATAAAATAAAATAATGCTTTATCTTTTGTTTGGGCGCCTTGAGGAGGTCGGCATAAGGAGAAAAAGAATACAAAATTCAAATCTTTAATTTGCAATTTTGAGCGCCTAACTTGTCCTTAAGAGGTCGACCATATTGAAGAGGGAAAAATTAAATTAAATATGTTTTTGAAGGGTGGTCGGCTAGCTTGTGAAGAGGATGAAATCATGTATAAATAAAAGTTTATTTGTGGTCATTTCATCATCATCATACATTCATATTTTCTCTTGGAGTTTATCTATTGGTTGTTGTTGTCATATTTTTGCCTAGGCCCAAAATAGCCCAAAAATTCCATCTTCTTCCATCAAATATATCTGATCTGAAAAAGTCTAAATGGAAGAAGTCCCCCCTTCAAAAATCCCAAAAATTCTAAGTATTTTGCCTTTACTTTTGCCTTGTCAGCAAATTTTAAGTTTGGTGAACCTTTGGTTCGCTGATTTGCCGATTTGTCGACAAAGGAGGAATAAACAAAGGAAGCAATTAAGGCAGAAAAAAAGGGTAAAAGAGTGTTTTATCGATAAAGTTGAACGTCTACGAACCTCTTGGTTCATCGATCGGCAAGTTCGTCGATCGACAAATTCCTCGATAAAGCAAATAAAGCGGCTAAGTCAAAGCCAAAGAGTTTGCCTTTGTCGGCAAACTTAAGGTTTGGCGAACCTTAAGTTCTCCGATCGGCAACTTTGTCGACAAAGGAATTACTGATGAAGAAGGAAGTGCGAAGGCAAGGAACAAAGGTAAAGGGAAATAGACAGGCAAGCGACAAAGGCATTGGTTTGCAAAAGGGGAAATTCGCCGATAAGGCAAAAAGTAACAAAGTGAAGATGAAGCAACATGGGAGGTAGTTCACGAAATGCGAATTTCGTCGACTAAAGAGAAAAAGGATTAAGGAAAAAACAAAGACAGGCTGCTAGTTCATGAAAATGGAAAATCGTCAACAAAGGAGAAAGAAAGAACAAAAGGAGACCATGATGGTTTGCGAAATGCATCTTTTGCCGACCAAAGGGAGATTAAGGCAAGGAAGATAAAAAGGTGAACAGAGAGTTCGGCATGAGGTGAATTCACCGATAGAGAAAATTAAGTGGCGCCAAAGGCAGACTTTAAATATACAACACATTAAAGTGTTGTAAAAGCTTGCAGGGTACACATATGTCATTGTTGCAGAATGTTTAATACCTGAAGTACAATGTTGTAGATCAGTTAATTTCAGGTAGCTGAAACAGTGGAAGACTTCAATGTAAAAGGACCAAAATTTAATAAATCAATTAAGTACCCTCTACAAACCATGCTTTTGCATGTCCTTTCAAGGACAAATCAACGCCCATGGCATGGACATTCCTCAAAATCCACAGATTTCCTAACAAGGCCATGGGCCAAAATTGAATGTAGCGTGGGTGCCTAGCAAGGTGGTTGACTAATTTTCAGCTCCTGTTGTTGCACGATGGACAAAAATGTTATATATACATGTAAAAAAGATGAAAGTAATGTTAGTTGTTCTTCTGGGTTGTTGCGATAGTTAGATAATTTGTTGTCTCAGACCTTGTAGCGCATTTACAAGAACCATTTAGATCTGATGCATTGTGTTTGAAGCTAAGCCTCTATGTCTCTGATAGTGGTTCACCAGTGAATGTAAATGGCTATTCTGTGTCTACCTTCTTTGTAACAAATTGTCTTTATTTTGTGATGGCTATTTAGCCTCTATGATTAATACAAGAAACTTCCCCTTTGTATTTTAGAAACATCATTTGTAACTTTATAAGAGCTTTGCTCTTTCTTGTAAATAATATCGATCCAATTTTTACCATTTGTTAATCTTTACATGGTATTGAAGCACAAGTTCAAGCGGGAAAATTTTTTAAATTTTTTCTGTTACCTATCTGTACAGCCCTCGGCTCTAGGGTTCGTTTTTCTCTATCGCTAGGTTTTTGACTCTTTTGAGAGGTCGTGTTTGGAGGACGCATCTTTTGTTTGTTGAAGGCGTTTGTGCAAGTCATGATTTCTTCCATCGTCATTTTCAGTCTCATTTTGGAGACATTTTCATTCACGATTTGAGTTTGTTGTGGTCCCGGCCTTGTTTCTTCACGGATAGGCGTTTTGAAATCGTTGTTTGAAGTCACGATTTTGGAGTCATTTTTTTATGAGGTCGCGATTTTACCTATTGTTGATCACGATTTCTGGTACACGTCATGATTCTGAAAGTGTGCTTGTCTTTGGCGACTTTCTGAGTGAAAGGGTTTCAAACCCTAGCAATTTCAACTCTTGTGGAGTGCAGTTTTGTTCCTTAGTCAACTGCAGTCTGTGTTTGTTGTTATGCAGCAGTTTGTGATCTTTATCACGATTTGGAAATTCTATAGCGGTTCTGGATTTGTATGGTCAACGTGATACCTCGACACTTTCTCACCTCTCCCATCAGAAGTTTGTGAGTCTGCATTCAGCGCTAAGTATCCGCTCGTGATCACAAGATCATTGACAATTTATTTAATAAATTTTGGCAGTCGTTTGTGGTCATAATAGCCCGTCATATTAGCAATCATTCACCGGTCCTATTGACCTCAGCGTCTGTGCCCTGAAAACCATGCTATGGCTTACAAAAAAATTGTGGGTTTTGTGCCGTCAATCTGCCTTGTTTTCGTGCCTCGAAAAATGTGAAGAATGGCATCTTTGTCCAACATCATGTTGGAAGGCAGTCAGAAGTTCAACGGTCGTAACTACAACACCTAGAAGCAGTGAATGTTAACCATATTCAAGTATCGGTGCCTTGACCAGCTTATTCAAGGCAAAACTACACGTCCTCCAATGGCGGGTAAAGATCAGGTTAAATTTGATGAGCAAAATCGAGAAACAGTAATGCTTATTAAATTATCAGTCACCGATGATCAGTTGCCTTAGGTTCCATCTGGTAAATCAGCCAAGGAAATCTAGGATCATCTGAAGGACTTGCATGAAACATCCGACAAGAGTTGCGCATTCTTTCTAAAGAACATGTTTTTTTATCATGATGGATGAAAAGACTGTCTTTGCAAGAGCATCTCACAAAAATCAAGGACATCCATGATCAGTTGGAGGCAATTGGTCAGAAGATGGAGGAAGACATGGTAGTCATCACTCTGAAAAGTCTACCAAAGTCCTATGAGCACTTTATAGAAACGTTCAACATTACCTCAACTAATGTTGACTTAAAATTTCCAAAGTTGTGCAACAAACTTTTGCAACAAGACCGCTAGAGACAGCAATTCGGTAGCAGTACTAGTTCATCCTCCACAGAGCAGGGATTTGCTACCAAAGCCTTTCAGAAAAATAAGGGCAAAAATCAGTGTTCTCAACAATCCAGTCAAGGTCAATCTCGGGACCCTTCCAAAAAGAACAACCAGTGCAATTATTGCCATAATTATGGCCATATGAAGAAAGATTGCATGAAACGCTTGGCTTCTAAACAGTCCAAGCAAGGAGAGTCAAAACATAAAGCCCATGTTGCAGAGCACACTGAGCAGAAGGAGTCTGTGTTATGTGCCTTTATGGCCAAGACACCAGCAGATCCTGTCAAATCTTCTACCTGGTACATTGATTCAGGTGCATCTCAGCATTTCAGACATCGGCGAAATTAGTTCACAGAGTACACGTCATTCAAAGATTCTGTCATCTTTGGAGGCAAAGAGTATACTGTTGTTGGTAAGGGCAACATGCAGATTCAGTCTAGTGGGAGAAATTTAATATTTCTCGATGTATACTTTGTACCTAGCATGGAGCTAAACCTTCTTTCCGTTAGTCAGATTATGCGACACTCTCCTCAGTTGGATGTTGTTTTCAGCATGCACACATGCAGCATAGTGGATCGAGAGACACGCACCACCATTGTCCAGGGACTTGAGGATCATGGTATGTATAGACTCATTGATTCTGGTGATTCTCAAGAGCACACCATGGCAGCCAGGAGTACTTCTATCAGCAAACTCTGGCATCAGCGTTATGGGCACCTGAACATGCATTATCTCTCTTAGTTAGCTCGGGAGGGTCTGGTTGGTGGTCTTCTTGAGATTCAAACTCAGCATCATGGAGTATGTGAAGCATGTCAGGCTGGAAAGCAGAATCGGACTCCTTTTTCGGATGGTCATTCCTTGGGAGCATCCAAGGTATTGCAGTTGGTTCACACTGATGTATGTGGACCAATGAACACTCCTTCAGTTACTGAATGCAGGTACTTTTTGTTACTTGATTTCGACAGAAAAATATGGGTGTATTTTTTGAAAAACAAATCAGACGCGTTTGGTATATTTCAGCAGTATAAAGCCTTAGTTGACAAAGAGTCAGACTGTCAAATAGTCACTCTTAGGTCTGATAATAGGGGGAGTTTTGTTCTACTGACTTCTCCAAATTTTGTGTTGCACATGGCATTAAACACCAACTTACCACACCTTACACCCCTCAGCAGAATGGTGTCGTTGAACGTAGGAATCACACATTATTGAAATAGCTCATTCTATGGTGGAGCATAGAAACGTCCCTAAGAAGTTATGGGTTGAAGCAGTCTACATTGCAGTTTATCTTCTGAACCAATCTCCTACCTATGTCGTCAAGAAGATTACTCCTGAAGAACCCTGGCCTGGACACAAGCCTAGGGTCAGCCACCTAAAAGTTTTTGGCTCTACTACTCATGTATGGATTCCAAATGCTAAGCGGACCAAGCTGGATTCCAAAAGCCAGAAACTCGTGTTCACTGGTTACAGTGAAAATCATAAGGCATACAGGGTGGTTGATGTAGACACAGATCGTCTCATATTCAGTCGTAATGTAGTGGTTGATGAAGCTATTGGGCCATTTCATCTGTCTTCTTCTGTTAGCCCTGAGGATCAGCCTTTTAAGGCTTCTGATTTGGGTGTTCGCCTTCCCCTAGCTCCACCTGATGGGAGGGATTCTGCAGTTGTACAGGGACCTCAACCTGTTGTTCCACCACCTGCCCCTCCTCAGGGTAATCTGGATCCCCATCCAAATGATTTGATTCTAACTACCCCAGTTGATGTTGTTCCCCCTGATTCATATGTTGGTACATCTACTCTCCAACCTAAATGGTGGGCTAAGACCATCAGTGATCTTCATGATGATGAATTGATCGAGGGTAGATCTGCTCAAAAAAAGAGCAAGCAGCAGAATAGAGTCAATTTTGCTCTTATGGCCAACCTTTACAACATCTCGGAGCCTCAGACATATTCAAAAGCTAAAGGCATACCTGAGTGGGAACAGACTATGGAAGCTGAGCATCATAGTCTTCTGAAGAACAACACTTGGGTCCTTTCTGATCTTCCACCTAAGAAGAAGCCCATTGGCTGCAAATGGGTGTATAAAGTTGAGTACAAGGTTGACGGAAACCTTGATAAGTATAAGGCTCGATTGGTAGCCAAAGGGTTCTCACAAAAAGAGGGCAGGAGACTTTTGCTCCCACAGCCAAAATGAGCACCATTCGGCTTGTCCTCTCTATTGCAGCCCAACTTGGATGGAAAGCCCATCAAATGGATGTCAAGAGTGCATTCCTCAAGGGGGATTTGCAAGAAGAAGTCTACGTGACGCAACCTCCTGGTTTCAAAGTTGCTGGCAAAGAACACCACGTATGCAGACTGGTGAAAGCACTCTATGGCCTTAAACAGGGTCCACGGACATGGTACATGAAGATTGATAAATACCTAGCGGACCATGGTTTTCAGCGGAGTCCATCTGATTCCAATTTGTATGTCAAATAGTACGTTGATGATAGTTTTTTTTATAATTGTCTATGTTGATGATCTGATCATTACTAGCAGCTCGAAGCAGTTGATTAAGGAGATCAAACATGGTCTCAATCAATCCTTTGACATGACAAATTTGGGACTTCTACATTTGCCTAAGTGTTGAGGTTTGGCAGACTCATGGTAACATCTTTATCTCTCAGTGCAAGTATGCTCGAAGTCTGTTGGACAAGTTCCTGATGACAGATTGCAAACCTGCATCCACACCTATGGAGAAAGAGCTGAAACTTTTTGCCAACTCTAATTCACCTATAGAGAATGAATCAGCATTCAGGCAACTAATGGGCAGCGTCATTTATCTCATTGCCACTAGACCTGATCTTAGTTTTGCAATGAACATCTCACTTCATGATAGCCCCAAAAGCTGAACATTGAGTTGCAGCGAAGCGTGTGCTGAGATACGTGAAAGACACTCCCGACTTTGCCATTATGTATGGAAGGTGCAAAGATCCTAAGCATATTGGTTTTACATACTCAGATTGGGCAGATTCTGTTGATGACATCAACTCTACTTCTGAGCATGTTTTCAATTTGGGCACAGGTGCAGTCACATGGATCCGCAAGAAGCAACAGGCAGTGGCTCTCTCCTCAACTGAAACTGAATATCAAATTGTTAAAACAGTGTGTGAGGCAATTTAGCTTGGAAGAATGCTTTCTGACATGCAAATGTCTCAAGGAAGGCCTTCACCCTTGTATTGTGATAATCAAAAGGTATTGAAACTTGCCAAAAATCATGTCTTCCATGAAACGGACAAAACATGTTGAACTTCATTGTCATTTCATTCGCCAGCTTGTCGAAGACAGATTAGTGATGTTGCAATATGTTCCAACTGAGGACCAGATAAGTTTGTCAAATTTATGGGGCACCTTGGTGTAGATAATATATTGACCATTAAGGGAGGGTATTAAAATAATATTTACTTTATATTAATGGTCAACTTTGTAACATATTAGATGTTTCTAAATCTGTTTATATTAGCTTTAAATCTTTTAGGAAACTTCTGTATTGTACATTTTAGAAACTTCCCCTTCATATTTTAGAAACATCATTTGTAACTCTATATGAGCTTTGCTCTTTCTTGTAAATAATATCGATCGAGTTTTGACCATTTGTTAATCTTTACATAGCACCCAAGATTGGCTTGCTTCATGTGACCAAAGAACTAATTTTTTCTTACAATATTAAATGTCTTTTACAATAACCCCAATAAATTAAATATATCTCCTTCAATGATCCAAATAACCATGACCCACAAATATGAAATGCATCTCCTCCATTGATCCCCCCATCCTAAGTGTGGCACCCCATTTTTTGATGGACCGCAACTATTTTTTGAGGCTTCTTAGATTCCTAAAATGACTATTTTAGTATATTTTACTATGTAAATGCTGGTAGAGGCAACAATAGAAAAGGATTTGAGTCGAATTATTTGAATGCCAGTAGTGTTCATAGGTTCAAAACATTGATATATTCAAAAGAACAGAGTTGAGTTTATAGGAGAGTTGTAGTGATCTTAGGGATAGAAATAAGTAGATTTCAGGCTAATTGTGTGCCAAAGAGGCCTAAGACTTTATTCCCCCTTGAAGATAGTGTAAAGTGTGTTTTTTTGTCACCAATGGCTGGTGTGTTCTCCCATAAATTGGTTTCTCTAGGGTAAATCCATGTGTCTTCTAATTTGGTATGTTTATTGCTCTCAATTTCCTTTGAGTTCTTGGTTTATTGGTTTGCTTATTATGTGCGATTCATACTTCATTAAGAATATGTGATAACTAGTAGTGACGCCTTGCTTCCTCTAGTTTAAAGATCAAGTTTGGAATGCAAGTTTTTTCCTTTGGTGTAGGTTGGAAAGATTTGTTGCCTTTGCAAAGAGACATTGAATCCAATAGTTGGAAAAGTCAACTCAGAAACATGGCAAGAGATGAAAAACCCTTGATGAAGAAACAAGGTTTCCTCAAACTAGAAGTTGATGTTACAAGCATATCACTATCAATAATTATTCAGTGGACAGTGCGGTTGCATAATTATGATAAGATTCGGGGGAAAAGAGTAGAGATAGAATTTTCTTATTATCGCATAGCATCTTCTATGATAAAGCTAGTTGAATCTTACAGGTAAGTAAGCTTTTGATAATAAAGCCCGAAGTGATAAATTGTCACGATTCAGTCAGTATATTATCATACAAGCTTGCAACCCATGGAAACTTACCTTTTCTGTTACCGCACACCATTCTCCTCACCATGAAAAGCAATTCCATTATGTGCTTCAATACACTGCACACGTTAGTTCTATATGGTATATTTACAAATGAAAGCAAGTGGGAACACAATCCTGATAGCTCCTCAAACAGTTGTTATATATCTTTCGGACATTATTAACCATGATTTCACAAGAAGTGTGACACAGCCTAATTGACAAATCTCACAGTACAGTACATACACTGACAGACTTTGAATAGTGACTTTCATCTTGTAGTGTACAACGAAATCTTTAATGCATTTGTGTGACAACTATTTGAAAGAAAGTAGATGACTACGCACAATAAGCTACACTACCATCTATTCCTCCAACACACATACAGAATTTTTACAATGAGACAGATAAACAGAATCCCAAATAATTGTTCCAGTTTTTGATGTGTACTCACTATCTGATGTGTGCATTAGGTAGCCTGAGGAAAAATAAACTTAGCACATAATGTACTATCATGGTTAGCAAAGCTAAACAGCTAAAAAATTGCACATAAATGTATCCAGGTGATCATAAGATTAGCAAGCATTAGCACATATACACAATTCAAGAGAATGTTATCATTAAGAAGCATCAGAAGAGAAATATATGCAAAGAAAATGTATAACTAAGGAATTTCGTGAAATCTGGCTAGAGCCTTCTTCTGTACAACAGTTCTATAACTATCTCCAAGGTGAGTCTCAAACCGAGAATCCATCTTGCGCTGTACCTGGGTACCAAGACCAGCCCTTTCTTCTGTAGCCTGAGCCTGCACTGGCTCTAGAATTCCAGTTCTATCTTTACCAAGACCCTACAAAAACAACAGACAAAATATCTTAGCGACCATGCTCAATTTCACACTTTAGCTAATCATTAAACAGCAAATTGAACACTCACAGAGCCTTCTTGCCAGCCCATATTTCGCAGCATTCTATTTCCAATATTCTTTTCATCAATAGCTTTCTCACTAGTAATAACTTCAAAGGTTTGTCCTTCACAAATGTCGTATACCCTACCCTTGCCACCTACACCCGGAGGGAATGGCATTTCTCGACCTTCATGGTAGGGGAAAACAAGTATATATGTTATGAACATAGTGTTTATATCAAGTCTACTGATGCAGAGGAGTTACTATCCATGAGCTCAAATAAGCTGTCTGATAAACAAACATGCGAACCAAAATCGCAATATGGGTTAATACAACTACAAGCATAGATTTGAAGCTTACATACAGTGTACTCAGAAAGTACCTTGAGCTTTTTCTCTAAGCTCAATATCTAAGAGACTATCACCAGGGCCAGACGACCCGTACAGACTTCTCCTCTCTGCAGCTCTATCCCTATAAACAGTTTGAGGGGTTTCAGAAAATCTTCGTTTTGTTCCAGAAGTTGATCCATATGAACCAAGAGCTGACGCATCTGTTCTAAATGCACTTGAAACCATGATAGTTTCTGGGACGGTTGCCCTTTCTGGGACAGATGCCCTCAGAACCACTATTTTGGCTTCAGAAGCCTGTGGGTGACTAGAATCTGACATCTTCATTACTCTGCTAGATTCTCTAATCACGCCCATTACTTTTCCCCCAGAACTATTACTGACAGCCACTGGTCTTGTTTTCATTGAACGATCAGAAGTGTTGTAACTAACACCACAGGGGCTTTCTATTTCACAGCTTATTGAAGCTGGCCCATCTAAGCCACCTTCCTTTGCTTTTATTGCTTCAGACCTTGATTTTGGAGTGCTCCCAATTTGACTAGACATTTCTAAACTAACTCCTGTCACACCTTTATATTTTTCATCAGCAGACGACAAGGATGTAATTATTGATGATGCATCATCCAGAACAACACGAGGAGCTTGACCTTCATGTTGTCGTTGCTTCCACTTTGTTAGCACATTACTAATTTTCTTCTTACTGGCAAGTATAGTGCTTTTTGATGCCAACCGGATTTCCTTTTCTTTTTCTTTCAATTTTTCCTTTTCTTTCTTGGCTGCAGCCTGAGCAGCAGCCTGTACAGCCTCTGGTAAGGACGACCTCTTATCTGAAGTTGTAGCAACTGTAACAGCAGGAGCTGAAATTATCACCTTCGGCTGAGACATGCCCTCTGCACCCTTTTCTTTATTGGATCCAAAATTGGGATTAGCAGACTGATCTACACGAGGAGTATATTGCTGTGTTTCTTGGTCATAAGAATACCACATACCACTATTACCATCATAATAGAGCCCTGCAATTTATACCACATATCATTAGAAAAAATATTCTTCATCCAAACACAGTTAACACTAGTTTGTACTCCAGAGTGTAAAATATACTCTACAGATCTATTGTAGGTCATAAAACTGAACAGCAAAGACATCACATTTCACAAGGAACATTAACAAAAATGAGCCCATATATGATTACCAGTATGGCCATCATAATAAAATCCTGAAGCAGCATCATAATAGTAACCAGAGGCTTCATCCCAGACAAAACCAGACTGTGGAGCTGTGCCTGATTCAGAAGTAGCGGGAACATTCTGCAGTACAGAGCTTCCACCCATGTCTGCTGTCCCACATTTGTCAACACCGTGTGGGTTTGTTTGACCCTGATCCAAGTTAAATTCCTTTGGGGCCCATCCCACGGCATCATACTGTAAAAAATTTGACTCATAAAGGTCATAAAATTGCAGAATAAAAGAGATTATAAGCTGAACATTCTGTCTGGTAACATGAGATCTCCTTTGAAGCATGTTTCGAATAAAAAGGAAAAATGTAGAATGAAGCTACTCATATCATGCCCATCATAGCATTTTACTGTGAGGAGATTAGTTAGCATCTAAAGCTGAATATTTCAGCACATGAGATCACTACACAAGTAATCCAACAATAAGATCAAACCTGTTGTGCAAATGTAGCAGCTTCAATTGCTGCAGCTGCAAGGTTATTAGCTTGAGTGGGGGCTGCAGTGGCCAAAGGTGGGCCAAGAATGTTCTTTGCATATTGTACTCTCAAAACTTGCCCATTCTTTTCAAGAACCGTTCCATTGGTAAACTCCAGAGCCTTGGTTGCCTCTTCTACCTGAAAGGTATGTTCCCAATCATTGCATACCATGACTGAGGTGATAAAGAAAAAAACAGAAAATCAACACCACTTATTATACACAATATGTATAAGAATTTGATTGTACCGAATGGAAGTGTACAAATGCAAATCCTCGTGAAACATGAGTAAACTTGTCGCGAACAAGGCGAAGGTCCTGCATAAGTAAACACAAATTGTTTCCATATAATATATTTTAAACATAAACATAAATGAAGTACAATAACTTAGTTCTCAAAAAAAATGACAGTCGAATATTCAGGCTGTAGTTGGCAGACATTCAAGTGGTCCACAAAGCAATGTTCGGTGTGCATATGTTTGTTGATTCCTTCCAAAATAGACAACCTTATACCTTGATTGGAGCGTGTTTAGAAAACTCATAGTGTAACATTTCTTCATCAACATGTTCATCTAGCCCTCGAACAACTAATACATGAGTTGGCGCTGTAAAATAATGCCCTTTTATCAGATTTCTAAACCAAAAATCCATAAATATGCCACCATATATAAGTTACACGCAATAGAAAAAACAGATGTCAATACCAGGTTCAGATGCTTTCTTTAACATTGAAGGTGTGTTCGAAGCAACTGCATCCGCAGGGGTAGAGTCTTCATTTCGGCTTTCATTGCACTGTAAGTCATGAAAAGAGCATATAAGAGATTGTTTGGGGCCTTGGGCCTTTGGCACAATCTTTTAATGACAAAATCTTTACCAGATTTGGCACAAGCCTTTTGTGCATGAAATAACAGGTGTACCATTTGAATTTACATTACATAAGTGTCTATAACTACCACAAAGATCTATATTTTAGTAACTACCACAAAAATCTATATTTTGGTAAAGGCAATCACTCAAGCTGAAATGACTCGAGCCAGATCAAACCTGAGCAAAACTTAAAACAAAAATGATGCTTCTTAAATGTCCACAGAATTTGACCTAATTTGCATATGGTAGGGCATACAAGAAAGAACTGACCAGCAGATGTTTGTTGCAATTATTATATTACATCTATAGGTTAGTATAGTATAGTGTTAAATAAATAAACATTACAAATGAGAGTAGTGTTAATAAAAATTTATGTATTACCGAATAGTTTATAAGTTAGTTGTCAGAAGCTTCTCATAGGGAGTTAATTGGCTTGAGAAGTCTGTACATGAAAACAATGCTATATAAGCAGATGCAATCAATGTAAAATCTATCCCAAAGAATAATATATCATTTAATTTTTGTCAGCAATCATGGCATAATCTGGAGTTTTGTATGCTCTACCCTTTTCAACATGGTATCAGAGAAAATTGAAGATCCAACCTGTGAATAATGGAGTATGAAGGGCAGTCTGAATACATAATGACCAAGTGTAATGTCATATTCCCCAAATTAAGGGAATAAATTTAGGTCCCGAAGCCATTCTTTACGATGGGTTAAGGAAGGGACTGTGCACTGGGGGAATTAGATTGTGGGTGGACCCACTATAACTGAAGGTTGTAACTGAGCGGGCCCCTGTGATTTCTTTTAAAACTTTCCCGCCCAAAAAGTAGTTGGGCACTCAGGCATGTATAAGATAGGCCGCTGGAGGAAAAAATAGGGAGTTCTTTTTTTTTTGCAATCTTCGAAATTTTCTTGGAGCAGAAGCATTTCAGGTTCAATCCAAAGGACAAAAACCCTAAGGATTGTGTGAAGTCAAGGACGAAACCCCTTCAATTGTCACAAGGAAATAGGTAAGGGATAATACCAGAGTTCTGGAGTGATAGATTTATTTCAGAGATCGCCCTAATGTTTCAGTCATCCAAACAGCACTTCCAGGCGTATTCAGCATCAGCTACAGCAGTTGCATAGACGGCCAGAATCATGAGACTACCAGCACGTCCTCATACCCTTACATCTTCCTTCGTTCAGTCAAGTTGATCATGTCATGAGTAAATACCCAGAAATGCAGGCATGGTGATTAATCTCAATATTTAAAGTTTGTGTGTCTCCAATTTAATGCTGGTATGATCAAACCTATGTATTTGATGTTCCAAAAGGAGTAAATAAATTATGCTGCATAATTTCCAATCTTCTGTTCAGCTTTGTGTGATTTGTTTGGGTTCCAACGATCACTTAATATGCTCAGAAGTTGTTGAAAGTGTTAGGGAAGGAACTTTCTGCCTAGGTTATCACATGTTAAAAGTTTTGTGTCCTGCTTTGTGAGACTTGGAGAATGAGGATGGTGGCAGACTAAAGTTTGTAATATTAAATGCATTCTTGGTTTTTGAAATTTTATGTCGGCTAACAAAAGTTTGCGCTGAATTTTTTGAAGAGATTATAGACAAGAAAATGGAGGCAGCTTGAGAAGCAAAGCAGCAGTCTAAGGCTTTTCCCCACTATGAATAACAATTATTTACAACTTTGTAAAGGCTCTGCTATGTATAACAGAAATCAAACACAAAATGATTACCAAGATATTCAATAATGAAATAAGAAGCAAACACTTTCTTATATAGGTTACAATGAACTAAAAATATACTATGCTAAAACTAGCAACTACGCTAAAAATAGCGGCTAAGCCAAAAAATAGCAACTAAGCTAAAAATAACAAAAACTAATTAAAACATAAAGTCTAATCTAAGATTAACCTATTTTAAGTCGTTAAAACGACTTTATTACGAAAGTAAGTATTAAATATCTCTAATACTCCCTTAAAGATTTACTGCACTAAAACAAAACAAACTAACATAAGCAAATTAAAGACACTCATAATCATAAATTCTTCAGAAGCTTTTCTCTGAAAACAGTTCTTCAACCAAGTAGACCTCCATCAAGCTGCCTCGCAACACTCATAAAGGCTATAGCTCCCCAAGCTGAATTCCCAAGTTCCCAGATTACCACCTCCCCGAACTCTCGAATCCCCCGAACCATTGGACAACAATCCATGCTGAGCTACACTCACAAAGCTCCATCATGTTGTCTCATGACCCTCGTAAAGGTATGACTCCCCAGATCCACAGACTCCCAAGCTAACTGGGCAACTATCAATACTGAGCTTCAACTATACTAGATTCCTTCCTGTCTTCAAAGAACTGTGCTTCTTTAGAATGCATAAAAAGCAACTTCTTTACCATCGTCAGAATCTAAAGGATCTTCAACAATGGCTATATTAGCCTCTCTAATCTTTCCCTTGATAACATTGTTCACCCGACTTCTACAATTCCAAGCTGTGAGACACATTTTCTTGCAATAGTAGGCATTCTATCCCCTTTTTGTTCTTATCAAATCTTCTACGATTTGTGTATAATGCTACCTCAGTTTGAGGTTCATCGTCTGCATCTCCTACAATAGTCCTCTTTTCTTCAGCTATGAGAGTTGAAATCATATCTTCCAGAGTTTTAGTAGAAAGTTGACTAAAAGTAAAGATGACATTGCTGAATTTTGAAGGCAAATTGTTCAATAAAATGGCTTGAGCATCCTCATCATCTATTGTAGCACTGACTACTGCTAGTTGTCGAAGAAGAGATCTCAAATTGTTTATGTGGCTTGACATAGTGACTCCGTCGGTCATCTTGAACTTGAAAAGCTGAAGCTTTAAAGAAAATTTAGCATTAACCGCTTTTGCTTCAAACAACGTGACCAAATTTTCCCAGATTTCCTTTTTCCTTAGATGATTTTGCGAGATCCATATGATATAACTCGGAATTGGAAAGAGCAAGACCAATAATCGCTTTAGCTTTATCATCTTTGCTTTGCCATTCTAGTACCTTACTCATTTCCGTTTATGACTCCCCACAGATTTTTGTACATTAGTTGCATCTGGATTTTAACTTTCCAGGTGTGGAAGTTGAAAATAGAATATTTACCCAATGGAAATTCCATTTCCGGAAAACAAACAAGACCAAACAATGAACCTGAAATTTTTCAAAATACCTACAAACTCTTTCCACAAACTAAATACAAATTCTGCCCTATCTGTTTGGAAATCCTGATTTTTTTATTTTTATTTTTAAAACAATAGCAGAATTAAAACATCTTTTCCATCCCTGGCACAATTAAAACATGTGACCTGCTCCGATACCATATAACAGAAATCAAACACAGAATGATTATTAGGATATTCAATAATGAAATAAGAAGCAAACACTTTCTTATATAGATTAAAATGAACTAAAAATAGACTAAGCTAAAAAGAGCGACTAAGCTAAAAATAGCGAAAACTAATTAAAGCATAAAGTTTAATCTAAGACTACCTATTTTTTGTTTGATTTCTAATGCACGGGTAAATACACAAGCTGGGAGTCCAAGAAAATACTTACAAAATGCAAATTCTATCATGTTTGCTGCAAGGAAGACCCAACATAAGTTTGTTCCGGTAATACTTCCATAAACTTTTCTCACATTTCACAATGGATGGGTACGAATTTTTGCTAAAAGCATGGGGCTTTAAAATCTTCTAATGCACAGGTAAATACATGCTGGGAGTTCAAGAAAATACTTGCAATTAGCAAATTCTATCAATGTTGCTACAAGGAAGACCCAAAGTAAGTTTTTTCAGGTAATACTTTCGTAAAATTTTCTTTGTCACATTTCACAATGGATGGGTACGAATTTTTGCTAAAAGCATGGCATTAAAATCTTCTATTGGTGGGTGTGTAAATGCAAAGACATAGTTTTGACAATTTTAAAAAAGAAAAAAAAAAGTGGGAGGTGGTATTATAAAGAAAGAATGCTCTCTTTAAATTCAACATGAATTAATTACTTTTTGATTTATGGTGTGTGGTGATGCTGGTTGTTTATTCGTGGACGTCTGAAAAGGAAGAGGTTTGAAGTTCAAAATTCATGAAAGACAATGAGTATGCTTATAGTGTATGTGTATTAAAAACATTATTTTGTTCACTTTTATGCCTATATAGGTTTGCAACAGTTGATTTGGGGGTTTTGGGATATTTTAAAATTTGTTGGAAAGGTTTTTACTTTATTTCAAGATACCTCTATTGAAGTTTTTTGAAGATATTTATTGTAAATGGTGACCCAAGGTATCATTGTAATGGGTGCATTATCATTCAAAATTGACACCCTACTTCATACATATGGGTGTTTACATACATGCATGCTTGTGTGCCTTGGAGAATGTAATGCTACATTTGGCAGATAGAGCATAACAAAGTCAAAGAGAAGGCTAGAGGCGCTGGAGGTTGGAGTATTTATCCCATTTCCAGCTAGCTTCTCGCTAATAGATGGTCAACTGCATGAAAAGAACCAATTTTTCATTTTTTCCCTTCTTGGAGAACGGAAGCCTTGGCAATTCTTGGTAGTATGTGTGAATAGTGTGTTTTTCCCTAATCACTAGAAGAGGTGTGGTTAGTGTGTGGTCCCTACCCATATACATTTATTGATTTTGTTCCTGTTGTAAACTGGAGGAGAGATTTGTTCCATTTTGGCACTAAAGGAGTGATTTGGGACACTCAAGGAGAGTTGTTCTCTCATTATGCAAGCACTAGAGGAAGGATTTGGGGCACTATCAGAGAAGGGTGGACTCTCAGAGGAGAGTTGTTCTCTCATTGTGCATGGAGATTGGGATTTGTTATCTCATGTTGTGCAACGGATCTAGTGGTATACTTGTGGATAAGCACCATGGTGATTCACAAGTATTGTTCAACAATCAAGACATCCACTAATGCAATCAGTTTGGCGTGTTTTGGGTGAGTTAAGACTCAAGAGATTTGGTCGAGCCACTTCATCAGATTTCCATATAGAGCTGATGTGCTCAAACCCAATTCAGTGTTCCTTCCTTTGTTCGGATTGATGTAATAAGGGAGGGGAGTGGCAGGTGGTGAGGGTATGTTGGGATTATCATATGACATCTATAGGTTAGTATAGTATAGTATTGAATAAACAAACATTACAAATGTTAGTAGTGTTAATAAATGTTTTGTATTAGTGACTAGTTTGTAGGTTAGTTGTCGGGAAATTTCCCGTAGGAGGTTAATTGGTTTGGGAAGTTTGTACGAGAAAACAATGCTTTATAAGCATATGCAATCAATGTATAATCTATCCAGAAGAATAATATACCAGGTTAATTGGTTTGGGAAGTTTGTACGAGAAAACAATGCTTTATAAGCATATGCAATCAATGTATAATCTATCCAGAAAAATAATATATCAGGTTAATTGGTTTGGGAAGTTTAATCAACGTATAATCCATAGAAGCAAAATCGTCAAAAAATCGCGATTTTTTATAAAAATCACGAACCGCCAAGATAGGCGATTTTTACCCAAAAATTGGGCGTCTAGGGTTTCTGTATTTATCTCGATACTGTATGCAGTTGGTTTCGCTGCTAAATTGGGCGTCTATTGTTTTATGTTCGCGCTCCCCTTCAGGTCACCTCATATCTTGCAATTTGATATGTTCGCCTGAGTTATTTGCTTTCACCCGTTTTCCCTTTCCTTTTCCTTTGAACAAAAAATCCTAGAGTATCCCACAAGGGACATTTAAACGACATGAGACTGTTTTAGACATGATTTTTTCCCCGCGTGAGAACAACCGACGAGTTCAGAAAATTTGCCGACGTGAATTTTTTTACAGCGTGGGACAATTTTCCGAGCAGTATAATGCTCACATAGAAAAGCCTATTTGAAAGCTTTTATATATATATCAGTTGTATGGATTATATTAATTAATCACTATTAATATTTTTTCCTTTCGACTGTTATATTATATTTATGTCATTAATCTATATAATATAATATTGTAGATTATATTATTAATATTTATTATAATATTTTAATATTATATTATTATATTTATATATTATATTAAAATATAATATTTACATCATTAATATAATATTATATATTATTAATAATATAATATTATATATTATTAATAATATAATATATTATTTGTATTTAGTATTTACTATCCTATTATAATATAATATTTATATCATTAATCTATATTTTTTTAATATATTATATTATTAATATGTATTATAAATATAATAATATATTATAAATATTATTATATTTATATATTATATTATTAATAGTTATATATTATAATATTAAAATATAATATTTATTATTCTGTTATAAAATTTATATCATTTAAAAAACAACAGGTTCCTCTTCTTTTTTGGGAAATCCGATTTTTTCACGATTTTTTGAAAAAATCTTATCCTTTCGGTTTGCCGATTTTATCTCCAAACGATTTTTGCTTCCTTGGACTATAATCTATCCAGAAGAATAATATATCATTTTATTTTTGTCCGCACTATTATTATTTTAATACTGTTATTGTCACCTCTATATTGGATAAAATGAATGCTAATGCTCTATGCCTTGTATTTCAATTAATAATTTGTGTTTTAGTGGACTTATGAATTTTTAAAAATCCATTCACTCCATCCATTATCTCAGCCAAATGGTGAGGTCTGAAACTTTACAGTATCAGCATAAAGAAAATGCAGTTTATACTGCTCACATAGAACTGGCTAACATGTCAACTGGAATAATTTTCAACAACTAAAAATCACAGAAACTTGGAAGACGAGTTTGTAAGGAGAAAAATAAACATTCAGCATCAAGATAGTCAAGATTCTATAAGTGATTGCAAAGCACACAGCATATACCACAATTTTTATTCTAAAACTGACCTGAAAACACGAGATACGGCGAGCAAAATTGACACATCCGCATACAGCACACATCCAGTCAACTGCAGGAGTTGCACCTTTAGAACTTCCTTGAGTTGATCCATTTGCAGAATTTACCTGCCCTGCTTGAGGTGCTCCTAAACCTCCAGTTGGCTTGCTGCTGTGATCCATAAAAAGTAAACCTGGTAAGCAATAAACTCCAGTCTAACAGTGTAATGTCCTTAACACTATAAGTTCTCAGGAAGCTGAAATCATCATCTCAGCTATCACAGGTCTGCAAAAGCAGACGATTGCATAAATCACTTTGAAACTAAAGGATTTCCCTCATATAACTCATTCTACATAAATTCTGTGGTCAGTTGAAGAACATTTAGAAGTAATTTCTGCAAACATGAATCTCTTCACCAATTGTTATCCTGTCCACATGATACACCCCTCCTAGTGTACTATCACAGTCTTTCAGTTCACCTAATAGAACATGTTCTTCCTATGCACAGAAATTTTGGAATGACCAAAGCTTGTGAACAGACGATGTAACTTGCACTTAGGGGCAACTGCATTCGCATATCCCAGCATGTGTAGGATGAACCATAATCTGTTAATTGATAAGAGAAAAGCTAACCTATACTCAAGGAAAAGACGTCGTCCATCCACTACCAAACCCTCCTCACCAATTTCATCCATCATCTTTTGGGCTGCTTCCTGTCAAAATCAAATAGAGAAGACTTACCATCTGCCATATGCAAAAGAATATGCCTTTTTGGCTAAAGATATCAAGCAATAAGAAAACTAACTTACAATAGTCAAAAAATCTATGAAGGCAAATCCACGAGATAAGCCTGAATTCCTCTCTTTGATGATACGGACATGACGCAAGGGGCCCCACGCAGCCTGGATTTGCAAAATTAAAACAGAGTCCATTAAGACAACCTACTCTGTCTAATGGCCAAAATGTACGAAGTAAAAGGATGAAGGGTTACCATAGCTTGATATAAATCATCCTCCGTAGTTTTTTGAGCTAAGCCTTTAACAACAAGTGTTGCAGACGGTGCCTGCATGAAGTCAAATTAATCAAACAACAGGAACTAAAGAATATCTTAGCACAATAAAACCAGTCATCCAATAACATCAAAAAAACGTGTCAGTCGCTATGAAGTAAATTTAGAACTTAGCCAGTGATAGAATGCATAGTTACCACAGGTACACGGCCATTATGATGCTTCTCATCACGGTGCTTCTGCTTCTCATTTTTACTCTTTGGAGCAAGATCCTCATTGCTGCCTTCTTTGCGGGATTTTTTGTGGCTGTGTCCCCTTGGTGATTGTGACCGTGACATTGAGTGATCACCATGGCTGTATGATCGAGAACGATCATGCCATCTCTTATCAGCACTTCTGTCATGATCCTTACTTCTGCCTCTCTTTTCATGCTCACTATGCCTTTTGTGCCAAGCATGGTCTCTCTTTCTCTTATCATTTCCAGTATAATAATCAGAGTGCCTGGAAAGTTCATAATCAGCATGTCTGGAAAGTTCATAATCAGCATTCCTGTTAAGTTCATAATCTCCTTCATGACTGCTCTCTCTATTTGGTTGCAAAATGTGAGATCTGTGGTCAAACTCAAAATCATCCCTATCAAAAATTTCCCTATTATGTCCACCATATCGCTCAACTCTTTCAAAAGCATACCCTCGAAACCGATCAGAATCAGTATAATCATCAATTCCTCTAAAGTTGTCAACTTCAGTAAATCTATCTATATTACGAAGGCTGTCAATATAGCCAGCTCTTGGATGCCTTTGAGTTTCCCTGATTAAAGAAATCTCCTCCTCTAAATTTCTTCTTGCCTGGGGCCAAATTCCATGAACAGATGTGTGTGGTAGCCTTTCCCTTTCAAGTAAAAGTTCTCGTTCTATGGGTGTTCTTGAATAGAGGACATCTCGTGGAAGGCCTTCATCCACATAACCTCTACCAAATTGTCTACCAACCCTGTCATTATAAAATACAAAATGATGGCCATATCATAGTAATCAATGCGTAAACTTAAACAAATCCTTTTCACTGCTTTATTCAACAAATTTCTTGTGTATGGATAAGTAGATGGAAATTTTATGCTGAAACCCCGAGGAGGAATAAGGACAAAGTACTATAATTTAACTACCAGCTTTATTTGAATCAATCTTTTTGTACATTTCCGTACCAGATTTATTTTAATCAATATCCTTTGTGAAGATAAAAACCTTTCACATCTGAGAAAAAAGATTTAAGGTAATTATTCTATATTCAGTGTATAATATAGATATGTCATCCAGCATGTTCTTATTGTTTACCAATATATCTAAACTGCATGCAAACACAGTTATAGATACAACTACCAATAAAGGTTTTTTTAAAACTGTATGTTACACTTGGGATCCACCACATTAGCATTGAATTAAAAAAATGCTTTAGAACACCTATGAAATCTAGAAAATCTAGACAGAAATTTCTCAGCCAGTACTGTGCAAATATGAGGGCATGAGTTGAGCTACATATAAGAAGAGAAGTTTTGCATCTTCTAACCACCTTCCTGGCATATTCAAACACAAATACAGATTTGGGGCATGTAGAGATTATCGTTGATGTAACCATATGGAATATAGGAATGCATACCAACTAGAGAGAAAGGAGTTTATGGTAACAGCAGTATATCAATCTTTGTTAATGTCAGTTACCAATGTTCCCAGTTAGAAATTATTAGTTTGCCTCAAATTTGATGCAATCACATCTGCTGCTTTAAAAACTTGCAATGCGTTCCTTGTTTCCTTTGTGTCACAGTTGCTGCATACTTGTTTGCAAATAATGCGTCTATGCAATCCACATTTTCCCTCCATTGATTGATTTGTAGGTATAGGTGGGTTTCCATATTATGACAGTCTATATGAAAATGTAATCAAACATTACAGTTCTGTGCCTAGCCAGGATATTACATGGTAAATTTCAAGGCACTTGGGTGACGTCCTATAATTATTAATTATGGCAACAAATTTTGCAATCAACACCCAAGAGCAACTCCATGGCACCAATTGAATTTATTGTTAAAAAAAATTAAATAACGTAGCTAGGGTTATTCCTTGGATGTGAATTCCAATAAAATTCATGGGTCTTTAACAGTATTTTTAAATGAATTTTTCCAATTCCCTAAAATTTAAATGGGCCAATTAGCAATTTTTCATTAAAAAGCAGAATTTATAACATGTGTATAAAGATAATAGAATCAACAAAATATAATTTGTATGCTTCTCCTCTAATATTAGCTCATAAAAGATGCATTCCCAGGAAACAATTTACTACTTTTTCCTGCTCTTGAATAAAAACCGTTGGCACAACAGAGGAAATTGATTAAAAAGGTTTGAAAACCTTCTAAGCATAAAATTTGGAATAAAAAGGAAACAAAAGTACCTGAAATCTGGATCCCTGACTGCATTGTAGCCTTCCAAAGCCTGTGAATTCAAAAGAAGAAGGGCAGAGTCAGAATCTAATATCCATCATACCCATATTCTCACTGGCTGTGGATGTGGGATTTTGCTGATTGATCAGGGGAATAAGGAAGGAGAAAACCAATCTAAGATATATTTTTATTTGATTTGATTTGATGATTTTTGGGTCAGCCATACACTGCTAGAATCCCATCGCTGCTGGCGGTAGCGACCCGGATCCATTACTCCAAAAGTCAATCTGCTTCTGTTCTCACTCTCAGTAAACCCCTTCAACTTCAACTACCGAAGTAACCTGTCCTGTAATGGATGAACAACATATATACACTGTTACACCAATGTGGCAATCAACTCTCTAATGCATTCCATTCATCCCTTCTTTTTTTCATGGATAGATATACATATATGTATGCACGCATCTTTTAGGGTTTGGGTTTCTGGCATAAAATCAAGATATGTATATTCAATGAGTATCCTCCCCTAGACATATACAATGAATATCCGCCCTACAGATATATATATATACACAAGCAGCGGCCTCCCATACAGACATATACACAATAAGTATCCGCCTCTAAAGACATACACAATGAGTATTCGCCCCTACTCTCGGGTTTGATTGAACCAAGCAGTTATACAAAGTATTGTCAAAGTGGTGGTACCATAATCCTGCAGATATTACTTACCCACATGATTGATAATTCATAATATCATGAAAAAGACAACAGAAGACATTGCAACATACCTTCTGACTTCAAACCCTCCTGCTCATAAAAACTGGAAACAGCTACAAACCCTATTTTGAACCAGCCCCTGTTTTGAAGCTTTTTTCTCTACAGATACATTATAATGGAAAGGAAGATGAGGAAGTCGAAACAAGAGGTTTAGTCGGCCCCGCTTTGTAATATAGTCATTAACAATTAGTTATTATTAGGGCCTGTTCTACGAGGGTAATTATTGTGATCTAAGTGATAATTTGTTGTTGTGTAAAATTAATATAGATATCTTAAATTCATCCATTTATCTAAATATCAGATATATTTGATTAATTTTAATTTACTTTAATTTAAAATTATTTAAGAATTTATGGCTTTTTTTTTTTTTTTTGAAGAGTTATTTTATTTTAATTTAGAATTATTTATTGATCATTATGATCATAACTCAAAAAAAAAGGATCGTGATAATAAATCAAATCATAGCGAGACATTTTACAAGACTTCCTCCAATACTATGAGTAAGTTTTTTGTTGTTCAAGAGTATACTCTAACTCGAAATGTTGCTTTGTAGCAATGTCTTGATGTGGTTCCTTATCAAGTTTCCAATTCCCAGTGTATTCTTTGGGATCAACTTCTCACTAAAGAAGACTTATGGGAGGGTGTATTGTTTATGTCTAATGGTCTAGGTGGATTCCCTTATGATTTCTACAAAACCTTTTGGGACATTGTGGCAGGAGATCTCCACAAAGTTTATTTGGGAGCCTTTCATAAGAATCCTTTAAGAAGTATAATTAATAAAGGGAATATCATATTCATACCTAAAACTGGAAATCTTGAGGAAATTTGCAACTAGCTACCTATCACTTTGTTGAATGTTTCATACAAGATCATTGCCAAGGCTCTTGCTCTTAAGCTAAGGCCTCTTCTCCCCCAATTGGTCCATCCCAAACAAACTGGTTTTATCAAGTTATGATACATCCTTGACAAACATTATTGCTATCTAGGAAGGGATGGAATGGGCTCGGCATTCTCAGCAACCTACAATGTTTATCAAATTGATTTCACCTGTTGGTTTTTTCCCAGACTGGATGCTTATTCCCAGATTTCCCTACAAGGTAGCCATCAATGATCAACAGAATCTCTGGGCCAGGGGCCAACATTGTAGGAGATAGACTCTATATTTTCTCTCCTCTTCTTCTTCAGGCTCTGCAAAACCTAGGGGGGTATTCCCTACTCAACATCCATCAGGATATACATACAAAGGCTGGGATGCTGACAGAAAGTAGATAAGTCCTCCTGTAAGTAGACCAAAACTGAAAGATAAGAGCAAAGGGGCTAGCTTTGGGCCTATTTGCAGTTGTAGACAAAGGACTCAGGATCCTAAAACTAATTCTAATGTCCTAAAGGTTGTTTTAGATTTTGATTTTGATTTTAAGTTTGGATGCAAAGCTAGACATGGTTGTAACACAAACACAAAGCAAGATTGGTGCCTATCCAGGGCCTGGAGTCAGTAGACATACACCTGTGAATGATATGCATGAACAACTAAAACTGGATTTCAGGGGGACACATATGATACCTGCCTTACAGATATCTCCCAATACAGAGTGTTAAGCAATCTATACTTATGGCATCCCTATTACAGTATACCCTTCCCAATGTTCAATCTGAAAACAGTTTAATCTACCCCTTGAGCAGAAGTTAAAAGATCAGACATTCAACACAGGAATTCTATGTTCTAGAGTCTCAAACATTGCTTAAATATCCAGACTCAGAAGAAAGATACATGCAATACTGGAGACAGAATTAACAAAACACATGCTAACATAGCATTTCTCATATAGAATTAACCATGAAATCAGTGGATTCATGCAAAAATGTACAACAAGAGATACATAAACTCACAGGTTTTGCTGTACAGAGCAACCAAATCAGCTGTATTGTATTACAGAGCCAAATGTTCAACTTTCAACCACCTAAAATGAGTAACACTTCCTGCTTATAACAGCCAAAGAAGCGTACTCAGCATTAATTACATGGCTTTGACAAAAAATTTGCCAGATACAGTCCTCAGAAGGAATGGCGCTCAGAATTTATTGCTGTAGAGACAAAAAGTAAACAATGGTGGCCTCGAGCCCTGTGCCACCATTTGGAAGTTCTCATGCCAAAAATTGGGTACATGACTGTTCAACAACTCGCCCATGCCCCTGCTACAGTCGCCATTGATGGCTCAACCACCCGCGGCCGCTTGAAAACTGTCACAGCACTTCAAAAAAGAAATTCCCGCCAAAACGCGTTCACCACAGGTTCAAAAAATGTAGGGAGATTAATCCCACATTGGTGCCGCGGAGACAACTTTATCATTTTAAAAACACGGCCGCATGTATAACAAATGTCGAGCGCTTTTGTCGTGCTCGACGCATAAGCCTTTGTCCAAAGCCTATCGCCAAGACCCGAGCCATCGGCACACTCCCAAATCCTCCTGCCGATCTATCAAGTCTCGCCGACGACACCTCCCGAAAGCCTACAACTTCCATATTGGCCAGAGAAGAACCATCGGCCAACTCCACAAAACTCATCCAGACATCAATAGTCTGGCCGATGACCACAAACTACACTCTGCACCCCCGTCGGCATGACTCCCTCCATCGGAGCATCCAAAAATCCTCTGGCTGACCTCAACAGTCTCGCCGACCGTTTCACTACATTCCCCTCATCGGCCAGAGACTAACCATCAGGCTAACTCTCCAGACTCCCACCGACAATACGAGTCTCCCTGATGGCCACCAAAACATACTTCGTCGGCCAGACAACAACCGTCGGGCTAGCCCAAAATTCCCTCGCCGACATACTAAGTCATCCTGATGGTTCACTCCAAACACGCCCGTCGCCAAGACATAGACCATCAGTGTAACAGAAAAGATGCTCACCGACAAGACAACTCACGCCGATGGACCCTGGCCTCCTCCTTCCGTCGGTGTGACATACACCATCGGGCAAGTCAAAAACTCTTCGGCCAATCGCACAAAGTCACACCGATGCTCGTTCCAAATCCCTCCATCGGCGATATCAACACTATCGGCCAAACCCAAAGCTCCCCAGCCGATGGACCAAACTCTCACCGATGAAGTCTCCACATTCCTCGCCTGTCGGTATGACCAAAGCCATTGGCGAACAACAAAATGCCTACACCGATAGAACTTGTCACCTCGATAGACACATCCTCCTTGGTCCCATCGGCCAAGCCCCCCATCGTCGGCACAACTCAAAACACTCACGCCGATAACATCCATCGGCCAAACACAAATGAAGCCTGCCGACGATGAATATCACACCGATGGCATTTCCATCGGCCAAACCAAACACATCAGAGGGAACAAAAAATAGCTCGCCGATGATGTCGATCACTCCGATGAACCACAAACACAAAGCCTTGAACCGTTGAACCATGAACCAAAAGGGTTCAACGCGGTGGTTCAAAACGATGGTTCAATCATAATCTGAGCACTCAAAAAGAAGTTTCGCCGATAGTCACAGCGATGAACAAGGAAACTTAGGGCCCAAAAAGAAAAAACCCTCCAACATCTGCGCTCAGATCCAGACCAAAATTAGTGCCAACATCACCAAGGCTTATGACCACATTGAATGGTTTTCCATTATTGCCATGCTTCAAGCACTTGGTTTTAGGCCCCGGTTTATTTATTTTATGCGGATGTTATTTATTGATGCCTCAGCTTGCATCACTCACCATTAATGGTCAGCAATCCAAGTTGTTTGGACTTTTCTAATCCATTTGTTAGGGTTGCCCTTTAGTCCCAATGTTTTATGTGTTGTAGTTGAAGTCTTTGGCTATCTATTGGCCCATGCAATCTCTCAACTATATTACTCAAAATGTGACCTAGACACAATGCGGGTGAGTCAGACTTTGATGTGGCACATGAACCATGTCCTTGCAGCTGGCATCCACCCAGTCACTCCCGCTCTCGTGGTAGGAGCCAATTGAGTGGAGATGGAACTGAGGAGTTGTTCTATTCTCGAATAAATAGAATGTTGTGGATCATAGTTGGGTTGATTGTGTGATGTGTGGATGTATATGGTTGGTGGAGGTTGTGATGTTGGCATAGACATTCAATTGTTGTTGTGGTTATGATTGTTATATGACCCAAAGGGTCACTTGTTATAAGCCTAACTCGAAGACTATTTTGTTCATTTATGATATGGAAGCGATCTAAACTCCTTTATTTGTTTTGAATGACTTATTAAATGAGTCTTTGTTGATGTTCTTCAACTTGTCTTCTTTGTTTTGTTTCTCTTTGAATGAGCCTCAAGATGGGTTCTTGCTCTTGGGTTGTTTCCTCTCTAGGAATTGGTTGAGGGACCATCTCCCTAATCTACGGATTAATCCAATCTTCCCTTGTGTCTGGGCACATCAAATGCTAGGCAAAGGGGGAGAGTTTTCGTTTGAATGCTTTGTTTTGATTGTTAATCTTGTGATGAAATCGAGGGTTTGTTTGATCTCTTGTTTTTTTGTGTTTTTGAATGTTTTTGGTATTTTGTATGAGTTCCTAAATGCAATTAACTTATATGAAGGCAAAGAAATTTTGAGCTCCTTTTTCTAATTTTTGAATGAATTAATTATTATGAAAGGAAAAAATGTATGCAACTATATGAATTTTTGAATGTAAACTAATCTATGTTTTTGAGTATTTAATGGTTCAATTTTGACTTGTAATCTATTAAATTGAATTTATTTATGACTTAATCTAAGTACAATGAAAATAACTTTGTTCTAAGAAAGCAAATAAAGCTAATCTAAGCAATTTAAAATCAAACCTATTCTAAGAAAGCAATTTAAACTACCTATAAGAGAAAGAAAAATGAAGTTTTACTTCCCAGGAGAAAGATTTGTTTTCTAAATTACTAAGAAAGCATAAAAAACTTGTACAATTGGGTAGCAATGCCTGGCATAAGTCCTCAGAGATCCTTTTTGGCAACCATTTCTTCCTCTGCAACAGCAGGGTCCTCCTTTTGGCAACGGATAAAAATGGGAATATGAAAGCAATTGGATTAAGCTTGGAAGCAATGAAAGTCAAAAGCAATTGGATAGAGCATAAGCATGCTATGGCAAATTGATGAAAGACTTGAGCTTTGAAGCTATACAAAAATAAAAAGGCATGCAAAGTCATGTGTAGAGCATAAGAATGCTAATGGGGGCAATTTTGCAAAAGCTTGAGCAAACCAAAAATGTAATAATGAATTTGCCTCCTAAGGTAAAGTTTTGAAGCTTTGCAAAAACTAGAACTAAAGAAATAAACTAAGAGGCTAAAAGGCTTATGAAGAAGCTTGTGAGATTGAGAAGAGAATGAAAAATAATGAAGAGGTGAGGTGTATTTATAGGTTTAAAATCCATGACAAAGGTGGTGGTGATTGGGGAGTTAACAAGGATTGATTGGAGAGTGACCTGGCTTTCATTGGAAAAAAAAAAAAAAGCTAGAGAGATCACAGAAGACTGATTGGGAGCTAACAAGAGTGATTGAGAGTCCAAGAATAGTTAGGTGAAGTCAATAGTCAATTGTGCATGAAGGGATTAGGTGATCCCACAATAGTGTGTCCCACTTTTTGGCCTAAGTGGGACACTCAAAATCAATATTTTTTAGCATTTCCAATTTGCATCAATTATAGGGAACAAATGGTCAACAATTTAAGGATGATGTAAACTAATGAGCTGTGGAATATTTTATGTAGATTCCAACTATATATTTTTTATTTTTTTAAATAACCATTTCTATCATTTTTATTTTTATTCTTTAATCATTTTTATATAATTTATTAGAATTGGATCATTGACTCTAATGTCTAGTGCATGGATATTTTTTCGTAATTTTTTATTATATTTTATTTATTATTAATTTTTAAATTAGTACTAACAAAACTTTCATACCTATATTGTTCCATCACACGTTTTTCGTAGAATATATATCAAAATTGTTTTTTTCTTTTTTCATTTAAACAAGGACATGTAAATGGAGTGTAGTGCAATTTTTGATATTTTTCTAGCAATTTTTATTATTTTTTCTAATATCTTGAATAGAGATCATTGTTTTCTCATAATGGACCTACATTCATTATAAAAAAATTTAAAATATAATTAGAGAAAACATAATACATGTTATGTTTTTTGTAAAGCTAATACTAAGGGATACATACCTACAAAATGGCATTTCTAAATGACTTTATTTGATCTCCTAAAAGGTGAAACAAATTTTTTTTTTATCAATATTTTGACAGGGGCGGAGGAGACTCTATTAAAGGTTTGATTTAAGCCTAGGGGGTTCTATCCAAGGGGGTTTGATATAAGAGGGATTGATCTAACACCCTTTAATCAAACCCTTTGGATGGAACCCCTCTATGCTTGAATCATTAATTTTTCTAAAAAATATGTGATTTCAAACAAAAATCAAGATGTACCACAAGTGGGACACACTATTGTGGACTCAACTGACTCGCATTGAACTAGCATCCCAAGGAAGAGAGTACATCCTTGTGTGTACTGATTATGTGATCAGACAAGTAGAAGTCCAAGGTTTAAAGTTTGGTAGAGAAGAATAAGTTGCTAATTTTTTGTATAACAAGATATTCTTGAGGTTTGGGGCACCTAGATCTATTGTTTTAGATTGAGGTCCACAATTCATTTTTAAACAAAATAATACCAGATAAAACATAGGAAATTACATATCACCCATAAGCAAATGGTCAAGTAGAAGTCACAAATAAAGAATTAGAGAACATACTCACAAGGACAATAGAAACAAGTAAAAGAGATTAACCAAATAAATTACATGAGGAAATTTGGGCCTATAATGCCACTTGGAATTCAACCACACAATTTAATCCCTATGAGTTGGTTTTTAGGAAGAAACCAATCCTTCCAATTAAATTTGAACTTCAAGCACTTAGGACAACAAGAGTGGATATTGCAGATAAATGAATGAAATGAGACTTGAGGCAAGGTAACAAACTAAACTCATCTAATAGCAACAAAGATTTTGGCATGACCATCACATCCATACTAGGTAATTCAAAAATAGGAGATTGGGCTTTATTGTTTGATTCCAGATACAAAGATTTCAAGGGCAAACTTTACACTCATTGGTTGGGCCCATACAAGGTAAAATATTTTTTTGATAATGGAGTTGTATAGCTAACACCAATAGGTGGAGATACTAGAATGCTATTGGTGAATGGATATAGGTTATACCTATACCAACACCCAACCACCAAGGAATAATTTACCAAAAAAATTTTAAGATGTTTATTGTGTGAAGAGGTTCTCTTCTATCACAGCAAACCTCTAAAAATATGCATTAGGAATTAGTAAAGAAGAAGAGTTGAAAACCATAAATGGTGGATCTCCTTCCAAAATAGACAATTGAAAAACTAGTAAATGGTGACTTTTCACTTAATCAAATTACTCCAAAGCTTTCAAATCCATCACTCCAGAATTTTTATCATCTACATAACTTTGGAGTCTTTAATTCCACCACTTTATAGTCCACTTTAATCACTCTAGATTTTACCTTTAGCTTATATGCTCTAGAGTTCGTTATCTCCATCACTCTAAAGTTTACCTTTAACTTCTCTACTTTGAAGTTTGATTTTAATTTTTATGCTTTGGAGTTCACTTTCAATTCCTATGCTTTGGAGTTCACTTTCAATTTCCATGCTCTAGAGTTTGCTTTCATCTTCTCCACTCCAGAGTTTGCTTTATCATCACTCCAAAGAACTTACTTTCATCTTCATTACTCCAGAGTTCATTCTTGTCCCTCATCTAGATCTATTTTAATTTGTCACTTTGGAGGCTTCCTTTCAACAAAGACTACATAGTCAACTCTTTTTTAAAAACTCTGGAGTCAACCCTTCAAAAAGGCCTCCAGATATTTCTTTCAATGAAAACTCGCAAGCCATGTTTCAACAGAAATTCTAGAGCCAATTTTTCAATAAAAACTCTGGAGTATTCTTTTTAGTAGAAAATCTAGAGCCCTCTTCTGGGAAGAACTTTGGATCTTCTTTTTCAGTGATAACTCTAGAGACCCCTCTATGGCTATAACTTTATGGTCTTATTTTCAATGATAACTTTGGAGAACCTTCTATTTTAATTTTTTGGAGCTTAGCTTTTAGCGGTGACATTTTAGAGTTCTCTTCTACTACATTACTCTGGAGTCCATTCCATTTCACCACTTCATAATCTTTCCTAGCATATTTCTCCAGAGTTGTTTCATGTTACCATTTTGGGGCCCTTCTTTAGCGATAACTTTGGATCCTTTTTTAGAAATAACTTTGGAGCCTTCTTTAGTTTGTTTCTCCACTTTGGAGTCTCTACTTTAGCACAACTCTAGAGCATTTGCTTCAACACCACTATTGATAGGATAGAGCCAACTTTAGAGAAAGATAAATATAACACTCAAGTAACTTAGGCTCAGATCTTTGATCTATGCCCCATTATTGCTAACATTTTTGTTCCATTACCACGACCCTAGTAAAGTGGTAAAGGAAAAGATCAGATAAACAAATTTATCAACTATGATGATAAATGAGTTAACAAGGAGGGGATACATATAAGGAGAAATGAAACTTTATGGTTTATAGTAGGATTATGTAGGTTCTAGCTTCATGAGAATGGGTTAGGCACCTAGGAGTGGTAATTGGAAAGGGAGAGGATCATTAAGAGATCTACAAAGAGATTTGAACACTATAAGAAGGATGAGAATAATGCATTAGGGATGGATAAAAGGAATAGTGAAATACCAAATCAATAAACACTCATGGTTAAAGGAGATAAAAAGAAGTAGAAATAAATTATAGAGGAGATTAAATTGGCAATGGAAATGAACACATAAGAGATGAGACTAAAATAGATTCAGGAGAAATAGGAAAGATACCACAGAAGGATGGAAAATACCAGGGAAACCAAGTTAGAGCACACTAGTAGGGCTGCTACTAATAATAATGTTGAAATTGAGAAGGATGCAGAGTGCACCATAAGGGTTGTTGCTAAAAATAGTAAGGACAAGGAGAAGAATGAAAACCCACTACCAAAGTGTCAATTTATAGATTTATCACTAAATTCTATTTTCTCACACCCATGTAATGACAAATGAACTAACAGTTGAGTTCAGTTGCAATTGTATTTGCAAAAACTCTGCATTTTTTACAAGGAGAAGCTACCTTCAAAAGATTTGAAATGAATAAATAATTGGGTATGCTTTTAACGAGAAAGCAAAAAGGCGGTGCTTATAACCAGAAAGGAATAAAGGCATTCAACTTAAAGAATAATTAAAGAATAGAGAAGTACAAAGACTTCATGCAACAACATTCACAATCTAATATTTTCCAAAATATAATCACCACTGTAATTATTTATTGAAAGAGGAACAATCCACAACAATGAGATTTAAATAGAGAGATTTCCAATCTTTTCAACATAGAACTATAATCCAAAGAGCTTATAACATTCAACATAAGAAGAATGCAATATCCATCCACTGTAGCACAAAGTCTACAATATATGTCTGCAACTCCACGAATTTCATTCATATATTGAGATAACTGAAAATGAAATAGAACAAAAAATGACCATTCAACAACACAAAGTTTGTCAAAAGATCCTACTAGCATCGATAGGCTCCATATATATAGCCTCATCTTAAAAGTAACTGTCTTAAACAATATAACGACTTCTTTAAGACAACTGATTAAAACATAAATAATAATCATAAAGTCTTTTAAAACACCAAGTTTTTTCGAGCTTGTAGAAATAACATAAAACAAGAAAAGCCATCACGTGGCAACATCACGATCATCTTCCTAAGCCACTTTGTCTCCTTTTTCCTATTCCAGCTGTAGAATCCACCTATGACCTCATCTTTGCTTTGTAACTCCTGAACCTGGAAATGATTGGAGTTAAGATCTTTCCACTTGGGCTAAGGGTGGTGTGTAGTTGAATATGCCCATAGTTCTTTCTGCATCCACCAACCTCTCGTTGACATCATTTGATTTTATTTCTAAAAGTTTCGAGATATATTGCTATGTGATCGGGTTTTCCCAATGAAGTGCCATTTACAGTATCAACACCAATTATTTCTTCATTAAGCATCTTTTTGAAGCGTTGTTTAACTTCCTTCACATCTAGCAAATTCTCTCCACTCTCATCAAGAATCTTCATCTCCAAAATTGTACAATTTTTCTTAATATCTATCAGGTCACTATGGCATTCATTCATAATCCTTCTTATCTCACTAATGAATTGTCCAAACACAGACAATTTCCATTCAACTGCATCCAACCAAGAGACAAAATCATTTTCATTGGGATAATTCAAAACTTTCTCAACCACTAGAATATTAGTATCAATTTTTATCATCTCTTGCACTTCTTTAGACACCATGAGTAAAGCACTCTCATCCTTTTTAAATGTCAGCAATCCAACAATCAACTCTTTTCTTTTGCTAGAAATAAGAGCATACAATTTCATTAGTTTTTCGATATACAACAAACTATCAATAGTAACTGTAGATAGAAAATTGGTATAAAGGCAATACAAAGATAATGATAAGATATCCAATTACCTTTACCTTCAAACCAAATTCTCCACACTTGATAGAATAGAGTAGATGCACCCAAATCTACTAGCTATGTTCTCTTTGATAGATGATGGATAGGATGAGATATTGATTGCTCAAATCTGCAACATAACATTAGTATAAAGATGATATATAAGAGGATCTAGAGTGATTTGGATAGCATGATGATGTATAGAGATATCCTCTCAAGAGCCCCCAAATGGATTGGGTGAGACTTCATTTATAGGAGATGAGGGATATGAATGGATGGCTAGGATTAAGTGACACAAGGAGTTGTAGTCATGTTACAAGTGTCACATGAGGGTTGAATGAGAGGAGTCAAGTCAAGAGGCTTCCACACAATAAGGCTATCTAGAAGCTTCTAGCCATGTGGGGATAGAGACAAATGTGGAATTTGTGAGGGGGAGAATGTGAGTTGTTCAAATCAATGAAAACATAAACCCAAACACCAATAGAAGTTGAAAGCAAAGAAGAATCAAACCAAAACAAGTAAGAACATACTTACAAACTCTTTTACCTGTCATTTTCCATTGTTTGTCTATCTTTCTTTGATCTTGATTGTGAAGCCCTCAGAAGCTTTCCTTGCTTGCTTGCTTGTTGAAGATGACAAAGGAAGAATAGCTTTTGATATGTGTTGTGTTGAATGTGAGCTTCAACACATGATAATGAAGGACACTTGAAAATGGAATGAAGAAGAGAGAATGAGATAAATTTTGGTATAGTGATCGTGCAAGATGAAGTTTCTCCTTAATGGCTTAAAAGAGGGTTCTTTTTATAGATTTTCTAAAAATAGAATGGAGGGTGAGGATCAAAAGATGAGATCAATGGCTCTTATTTTTTGTGAATCTTTAATTCATAATAGATGAATTAAAAATTCTTTATTTGAGAATAGTGGATTATGACAATTGAATTATATATTCAATTGGCAAAGGCTAGTGGGGAACAAATGAATTAAATATTCAATTGGTGAAGGCTAGTGGGGAACAAATGAATTAAATATTCAATTTGTGAAGGCTAGTGGGGAACATTGAATTAAATATTCAATTGGTGAAAGCTAGTGGGGAACATTGAATTAAATATTTCATTTGTGAAGGCTAGTGGGGAACATTGAATTAAATATTCAATTGGTGAAGGTTAATGGGGAACATTAAATTAAATATTCTATTTGTGAAGGCTAGTGGGGAACATTGAATTAAATATTCAATTGGTGAAGGCTAATGGGGAACATTGAATTAAATATTCCATTTGTGAAGGCTATTGGCGAACATTGAATTAAATATTCAATTTGGTGGAGGATAATTGATTTAAAGATTTATTTTGGAAAATGGAGGATATTAGCTAATATTTAATTATATGTGCAACATGGTGAGGTGGAAGAGATGAGGTGGATTGATGAGGTGGATTTTGGACTTTAGACATTAGAAGAATTTAGGGAATTTAATTGATGTGAGACATAAGAAGAATTTAGGGAATTTAATTAAATAAAATGACTTTATTTAATTATGGGATAATGAGCCAATTAAATAAATTTATAATATTTATTTAATTGACAGAAGAAAATAGGAATTAAGATAAATATTAAAATATTTACTTAATTCGACCCGAGCCAATTTTAGGTGTATACATTTTGCCCCTCTTTGAAGCAATGTGTTTTATCACGTTGTTTCAAAGAATAAGAATTTTTGACAGTGATACATGCCCCAGTTTGCCCCTGGTACAAGTTTAACGACAGGATGCCCCCTCGGGAGATTGGACGGGAGGAAGACAGTAGGGCGTGAGACGGACAATCTCATAAAGAAGAAGAAGGCGAAGAAATGGGTTAGGATGGAGAAAAATGGGGTATGGTTCGAAGAAACAACCACGGGCAGTAGTCAAAGAGTCATACAGTCAGATATGGGTCACTTGCTATATATGGGAGTTGGGTCCACACAATCTATTCATTTGTACACTTGTCCATAGTTGATTTGTCCTCTGGAGAGCTTAGGAGAGCATGGCAACCAGAGAGATGGATATTCCGCACTAGGAGCATCGGTTTAAGCAGATTCGACAGTTCGATCGGCCAATAGAGGCAGGACCCCCAGTATGTAGTTCTTCAAAACTTGTCGAAAGTCAATTTTTATGCATATTAATGGCTAGGAAAACCATCTAGGACAAATGCGCAAAAACCCTAGTTTTGTGCATATGCGCGTCGAAATGGCGCATATGTTGCGAAATGGAGCATTTACGCCGCCAAATGGCGCATTTGATTCTATTGTGCATTTGTTTCCTGAATGTGCGCATTCGTTCTTTTTGTGCATTTGAGCTTTGAAGTGGCGCATTCGTCCCAAGTTTGTGCATATGTGTTGTGAATCGACGCATATGATAGTATTGTGCATGTGATCTATGGAATGGCGCATATGTTGTGAAGTTGCGCATTTGTTATAATAGGTTGCGCATGTGCCAGAATGGTGCATACGTGTCAGGAAGTTGCGCATTCATGGTGAAGTTACGCTTTTGATATGAAATGGCGCATTTGCCACCTGGATTGGTGCATTTGCACTTTAGGCAAATCAGTTGACTTAACAAAATTAACCCAATTGGCATCCTGATCCATGCGTCAATTGATTAGCGATCTCTGAGATTGCTAAGAATCGAGTCGAGAGATGATATGTTGTTTTGATTAATATGATATGTTGAGCCAATGATAGGATAGCTTGATTGCTTATAGTAGGTTTTCGATATGGATTTGGATTTCACTGACAGTATGCGTTTCTTGGTTGCAGGAGGATATTTGGGACATTCTGACATCGCGAGAGTTGTTCCTGTTGTCGTTGTTGCAGCGGTATATGCTAACCGAGATGGAGCGAGAGGCTCTAGGTGCTATGGGTTTGTATCATGTGCTCTTCATGCCCGAGGTTCGCATGAACCGGGCGATGGTGACTGCAGCCGTGGAGCGATTCCACAGTGAGGATGGGACCTTCCATCTTTCGACGGGGGAGATGGCCATTACTCTGGAGGATGTTTATCAGATTCTGCACCTCCCTATTCAGGGAGAGTTGGTTGAGTACGAGTCACAGCGTGACGCTAGGCTGGAGGAGTGTAGGCGTGTTTTTGATGATCCCAAGTTGGCAGGGGAGGAGATCTCGTGGCAGGACATGCATGACTGCTATGACTACTTCCCAGGCATAGTGGCTGGACTGATCAGTGGCATAGTATGCCCCAATAGGAGAGCGCACGGCTTCCCCATTGGCTGGGGACGAGTGCTGGAGAGTATGATCACCGATGGGACCTGATATGCGTGGGGTGTGTGCGTGCTTGCACACCTATATAGAGACATGCATCAGGCAGCGTACCACCGAGGCTCTGGTTTAGCGACAAGCACGTCACTCTTACAGTTTTGGTTGTGGGATCACATTGCTATCACACGGTCGATCTGTGTATTTCATAGGCAGAGGGGTGAGCCCTATAGTTACTGCTATACAGGTGTGATTTCCCAACACAGGCTGGGGAGGCTTGAGTACTGGAGGCATGCCTTTGATGGAGTGGATGCAGTTGTCTGGCAGCCGTACCTTGACTGCGAGGTATGGGAGGACGAGGCAGATGAGCTCCCTTATTATTTCTAGATGAGGTGGCTGATTGGCAGGACTCGGTATATTTTGGAGCGACAGATAGTCAGCCGAGTTCAACGACAATTTGGCCATGTGGAGGGGAGACCGCAGGGAGAGGGCCGTTTTGCCAGGACCCATGCTGAGAGGTTTAGGTGGGGTCCTGTGGCATCCTATGAGGAGGCATTGGCCGATTTTCAACATATTCCTTATGTAGCCTGGCCTCTGAGGAGAGACATAGTGGACGCTGGCATGACGCCAGACTATGAGGAGTGGTTTGCAACACATCCGTTTCCTCGCTACTCAGGTCTTGGAGAGGTAGCTCCTCATATAGATGAGGGCAACTCAGACGGAGGGGGTGGAGCTGGCAGGGGGAGGGGTGGACGGCAGAGGAGGAAGAGAGATTAGGGAGATGATGGGAGACAGAGACAGAGGCAGAGAGTCAGAGAGGGGCTCGTGGGGTAGCAGGCAGTGGGACAGGCACAGGTCCAGGTGCCAGTGCAGCCAGGGATAGCACAAAGATAGATGTCGCCACCTCAGAAGGTGGCACTGCCGATACAGGGACAGGTGCCAGCACAGCAGGTGGCACAGGCCGAGCAGGCCCCATAGCCTGATGTGTAGTAGCAGGTTCTGGTTTCTTTACAGACCTAGATTAGGCAGTTGAGGGCTCATCTGAGAGCTGTGGAGTCACAGCGAGAGGCAGATGCGACTCAGATATCTGAGTTGAGCAAGGAGAGAGATGCAACCTTAGCTAGTATGTGGGTTATGAGATTAGAGCGGGATGCAGCTGTGATGGCCATGGGTACCGATGGGACCTCTAGCTTCTTGGTGGCATAGGTGCAGTAGTCCCAGGCCCAGGTAGCGCAGTGGCTGAGTGATCTGACTAGAGCTCAGGCACAGACTCAGTATTACTTGGGCTTATATCACGGTGCTATGCTAGCGAGTCAGAGAGCCTCGAGCTTCCAGAGCCAGTCAGAGGCAGCGCAGAGAGCAGGTGGGTCTCGGTCTATGGGCTCAGTGAGGGGCCCACCGCCGTAAGGGGTGGATAGAGGAGAGGCTAGTGTCGGGAGCAGTGTTCCTCAACGGCAGAGTTAGTCAGAGCCAGACACCTGTATTTGACATGTATTGTGGCACCTTTTTGACAATGGCTGAGATAGCCGATAGATGTATTTTTATTCTGAGACATGTATCACCATTTTTTGTATACATTTACGACATGACTTTGGGATTGGACAGAGTTTGTGATATATTGTACATTTGGACATGTGTTGGATGTTTATATGATGATCTACCTATTTGATGGTCTACATGTATGTGTTCTGACATTTTATATGCTATGGATGCAATTTGGTTTTATGATGTGTTTGTATATGTTATGCATACTAGATGGATGTTTAGAATGCTTTTGAGTTATGCAAATGCTAATGTGTATGGATATGGTTATGCAGTTCGATATGTATGTGACCTATGTTTTTGATTTTCTATTGATATGATGTATGGATGCACAATGTATATGGATGATCTAAAATGTATGGAAATTGATCTCATGGATTTATTATGTATACAACTGATGTAATCATGTGAATGACTATCTCATGTGATGTGATATGCAACTTATATGCTATGTGTTTGATATGTCCAGATGTACTCAATCGACACAGAGATGATATAGACGAGTGGAAAATAGAAGAAGACATGGAGAAATACTAACTTTCATTTTGATATACTGTAGGGTTTGAATTATTGTGTGGATGATATGGAGTTGCTGGATATGCGATGGATGCGGATATAGATTTGTCATCTTTGCAAGTCTTTTGCTTTCATCATTGGGTACTTTTTGGTATTTTTCATTTTTTGAAATGTGGTAAGAGAATACAAGCATCTAGGTATAGTTAGACCTAGATGTCCTAAGTATCCCTTACCTAGATTTTGATATAGCAAGTTGATACAAGCATCTAGCCAAACTTGAATCTAGATGACCTGAGTACTTCTTGCATTTTAACAAACAAGGATTGCCCCCTTTCATGTTTAGACCTCAGAGTCCTTGATGATCTTTTGTCGATCACGTTGTTAGACATAAGTCGTCACATTACTAAAGTTTAATCCACAAGCAGCAGACAAAGAAAAATTATGTCCCCATCATAGCATCTCTAGTTGTTGGCATCCTTGAGTAGCATAGGAAGACATAATTGACGAAAATTCAAGACCTTGTAAGTTAACGTGTTGACAAAACATTCTTGCATTAGATGTGTCTTTTTGCCATAATTGAGATAGAATTGTTTTGAGTGTTTCAGTATGGTGCTCTGCATTGTTTTTGTTTTGGACAGGTTGATGTTATGTGTTGAGAACTTTGTTCTAGGTGTCTAGTGAAGGTATCGCAATCCTTTATTGGTATCCCCTTTCAGAATGATGGCATTCAAGAATCCAAATCTGCAACTAGGTCGAGGAGTTGCCCCCAGTTTAGACCAGGATCGACTTATTATGGGTGAGATGACAATAGATGTGGAGAGACAGACCCTAAGGGACTGACCTAGTGCCTCGGGGGTAATACAGGGTGGAAAAGCGGTGTTGGATGTGGAATTTGTCACATAGTTCCCTGACATCCTAATTTTTGAAGGGTCATCCATTATCTGTGATAATGGACGAAGGGATACCATAACGACAAATGATATAGTTTAAGATGAATGAGGTAATTTGTTTGCCGGTGATGTTGGCTAAGGGCACAGCTTCAATCCACTTCGTGAAGTACTCAGTGGTAGTGATTATGAACTTGTGTCCGCTGGATAAGGGGGGTGAATCTTGCCCACTAAGTCGAGTCCCCACTGATAGAATAGCCACGGAGTTGTCAATGGCTGTAGCTCCTGCACTGCTGCATGTATCAAGTTCCTGTGGATTTGGCATTTCTTACACTTCTTGACGAACTGATAAGAGTCTTGTTCCATGGTCGGCCAGTAGTACCCCGTGCGCATGAGTTTCTTGGCTAGGGTAGAGCCACTAGAGTGGGTCCCATAGATACCGTTGTGTATCTCGCTCAGGGCGGTTTGATATTCCTCACTATCGAGACATCTAAGGAGAGTACCATCAAGACCTCTGCGATATAGGGTATTAGCAATAATGGTATAACGGGATGCTTGCCGGATAAAAGTTATTTTCTAGTTATTGGAGAGATTTGGCAGGAGGATGTTCTCTTTGAGATAGGTGAATATTTTGCCATATAGGGGGGAATTTGTTCCAATAATGTGGCAAATAATGTGAGATTCCGGGGTATCATATGCAGGACAGGATACTGGCTCTACCAAGAACTCATAACGTGATTGATTGTCTGGAATATCCAGGAGAGATGTGATAGTTTCCATTGCGTTCGCAGCTTTGTTTTCTATCCGTGGTATCTGCTGAAAAGAGATCTGGTCAAAGTATCCTTTGAAATCATCTACCATTCATTTGTAAGGGATCAATTTCTCATCCTTTGTTTGGTAGTCGTCATTGACTTGATTTATGACCAGTTGTGAATCCCCATACACCTGTAGCTCTTTGATATTCCATTCTGCAGCTAGCTTGACACCAATGACCAGTGCTTCATATTCCACCACGTTGTTAGTGCAGGGAAAGAGTAGCCTGTATGACTTTGGGATAGTGTCTCCATTAGGAATGATCAATAAGATACCTGCCCCCGATCCATGCTGAGTGTATGAGCCGTCAAAGTACAGTTTCCAGGTTGCTGTATTAATGTGGAATATAGATTCATCTGGGAACTCAAAGCTTAGAGGGCTATCATCCATTAGGGGTGCATCTGCCAGCTGATCTACAAGCGCTTGTCCTTTGATTGCTTTTCTGTCCACATATTCAATGTCAAACTCACTGAGAAGCATGACCCATTTAGATAATCTGCTCGTTAGAGCTGCTTTGTTGAGCAAGTATTTTAGTGGATCGATTTTTGCTATTAATCTGACAGAGTGTGACACCAGGTAATGTCTCCATTTTTGGGAGGCAAAGACCACAGTGAGACATGCTCTTTCGATGGGTGTATATTGCAGCTCATACCCAACAAGCGTCCGACTGATATAATATATGGCTTGTTCTTTCCCTTCATAGTTGTGTTGGGCCAGGAGAGCTCCTAGGGCTGTTGGCGTAGCCGAGATGTATAGTAACAGAGGTTTACCCTGAATTGGAGGCATCAACATAGGTGGTTTCACCAAATATTCTTTTAATAGCTGAAACACTTGCTCACATGACTCACTCCATTTAAAAGGTACATTCTTATGTAGAAGATGGGAAAGCGGGTGGCACTTGTCTGCCAACTAAGAAATGAACCTTCTGATGGATTGTAGTTTTCCTTGTAAGGACCTTAACTGAGTGAGATTCTTGGGAGGTGGCATTTCCATGATGGCCTTTACTTTAGCTGGATCGACCTCAGTCCCATTTGCCGACACGATGTACCCTAGCAACTTACCTGAGGTAACCCCAAATACACACTTCTTTGGATTGAGGCGCACCTTGAACTGTTCTAGTCTTGTGAATATTTTATCCAGCACTGCTAGATGTCCTTCTCTTGTAAGCGATTTTGCTAGAATATCATCAACATAATCTTCCATTATGGTGTGCATCGTATCGTGGAAGATTGTGGTCATGGCTCTCTGATATGTTGCCCCAGCATTCTTTAGACCAAATGGCATGACGCACCAATAGTAGGTGCCCCAAGGACATGTGAAAGCCATCTTGTGTTGGTCTTCAAGTGCAATCTTTATTTGGTTATAGCCTGAGAAACCATCCATAAGTGAAAGCATGGTATGACCTGTCGTGAGATCTACAATTATGTCAATGTTGGGCAAGGGGAAGTCATCCTTCGGACAAGCTTTGTTTAGGTCCCTAAAGTCACTACATATTCTGACCCTGCCATCCAGTTTAGCCACTGGTACTATATTTGAAACCCATTCAGGATAATCTATGGCTTGATAAACCCGACATCTAGCAGTTTCTTTAGTTCTTCTTTGACTATGAGAGCCACATGCAGATGCATTTTTCTAAGTTTTTGTTTAATAGGCTTAGCTCCTGGAGCTAGAGATAAGTGATGCATGATGAGATTTGGATCAAGCCCTGGCATGTCAGCATATGTCCACGAGAAGTTGACTTGCTTTCTTTTGAAGAAATCTGTAAATGCTGATTTTTCAGGTTCTGTGAGGGCCTTTGCCATGTAAATCATCTTGGGTTCATCCTCTGTGTTGACATTGGTAGGTTCTGCTGGTTCTATCAATATCGACGATCTCTCCCGATGTGTAAGATTGGGGAGAGGGTTAAGCCTTCCATCTTCTGGTGCCTCAGAGAGGTTTTCACTGTCGGATGCGTCTTTGTTTTTACTATTTCGATGGTCTAACACTGCCGCAGAGCAGTTTTCACCATTAGACCATTCTTTTATTTTGACATTTTTATGACTGAAAGGCTTGGCGCTCTCCCCAAAATAGGACTATGCATTGAGTTCTATAGCATAGCTAGCTCTGTGGTCTCCTGCAGGTATGTGATTTCTAAGGTCCAGATAATCAATGATGGCCTCATCATTTTCAAAGGTGTCCAGCTCAAGGGTGGTGTTGGTGCCTGAATTCACTGTCAGTTATTTTAGCAATTTTCATGCAGGCACCTTCCCAAAAAATCCAAAAAAGTTCTAAGTCTTTGGGCCTCCTCAGCATGTTTTAACATCAGCATCATATTTTCTTTGGAGGAGGTCATCATCATCATGTTTCCAGACATCACCTTGATGTTGCTTACGAGGGTCATCATATTTTCTGTTAGCATGATCTTTCGCTGGGGTGATATTCTAACATCGGGTGATCTTACTTAAGATCATCCTGATGATGTTGCTGCAAAGTCCTAAGTATGATCCGATCTTCATCGGGGTCATCATATTTGAACATCGGGTGATCTTAGTCAAGATCATCCTGATGTTGTTTTATCACTTCATGTTCATTGTTTTATCACCCTGATGATGCTGACGTCATTCTTATGTCAGGGTGATATCCATTTTTCTACCTGTCTGCATCATGATATTTCCGAAGGGAGATATTCGCCTGTCAGCTTCATGCATTGTCCAATGGGGGTGATCATTTCAAATATCAGTCACATATTCATATATCACCTCGGTCTTATAGTGGAGCTACAGTGCAGCATGATATGTGTGCATCAGGATGATATTTCCAAATATCCGGTTATCTTCCGAATATCATCCTGATGCCGATGTACGGTGACGTCATCAAGGTCCGGGGGGGGGTCATATTTCTAACACTGATCATCTTGTGGAGATCCCCCGATATTTGCAAACATGACAATGACGTCATCCGGATATGAGGAGGTGCGCGATAGGCAGATATGCTGATGACATCGGCAGGATATGACGGTGACGTCATCAGGATGTTCATCGGCCAGACATTTGGTATCGGCTAAGCAGGAGGATCTTCCTCCGATGCATCAGGTTGTACCGATGAAGGCGATTATCATGTAGGTGATATTGCGATGATGATGCTGACGTCAGGGTGATATTTCAAGCAACAGGATATCATGTTGTTGGAGGATGATGATGAAGGCTTATACTAGTGTCGTCGGGAGCAAAAGCACCGACATCATATATGCTCGTGGCCTAGTATATAAAGTGTTGAAAAGGTCGCCGCGGGGTGCATGTGGGATAATTGATATCCTGCATATTTTGAAATATCACGATGAGGTATTTTGGCGGGAAACGGTTGCGATGCACTGTTTGATGTTTTCCCGATGGCTGCGAGGTAGATGAGCATTAATGGCGAAGGTTGCAGAGGTATGGACGGATCTGGTACCCGATTGAAGGTGTACATCAACGGACAGTGGCGCAGGGCTCGAGGTTTCTTCCTGTCTCCTCCCCTACCTACTGCATTCATGTTTGGGCGCCAATCTGGTAATGCGTTGAGCGCCATTTTTCTGATACTGTGTATCTGGCAGGATTTTTGGTCAACCATGTAATTAATGCTAGAGGTACACTTTCTGGCCAATATAGGCAGACTGTGTTACCATTGTTTAGGTTGTTGAAAACTGGACATTTTGGCTCTGTAATAAGATACAACTGGTTTTGGTTGCTCTGTGCAGCAAAACTTGTGAGTTTATGTATCTCCTGTTGTACGTTTTGGCATGAATCCACTGATTTCATGGTTAATCTTATATGAATAATGCTATGTTTGCATGTGTTATGCTGATTCTGTCTCCAGTTTTGCATGTATCTTTCTTCCTGCAATAGGGATGCCATAAGTATCGACAGCTTAACACTCTGTATTGGGAGATATCTGTAAGGCAGGTATCATGTGTATCCCCCTGAAATCCAGTTTTAGCTATTCATGCTGATCATTCACAGGTGTATGTCTACCGACTCCAAGCCCTGGATAGGCACCAATCTAGCTCTATGTTGAGGTTATACACCAGGTCCAGGTTTGCATCCAAACACCATTTCAAACCATCTCATCCTTCCACCTGTTAGTTGTAGGATTAGAAGTAGGAACCCCTGCATGCTCTCATACCTAACCAGACATATATGTCCAAGAACGTTGCCCACCTTGTGATCTATCATACAGATCTTGGTCCATACATGAGAGTATTCTGCCTGTTGTTGTCAAGTTAGATCTTTCTATCTTTGAGCTAGTCAAGGTTACATCTTGAGTTATAGGGATACCCCCCTTGGTGCGACAGAACCAGAAGTGAAGGGGAGGAGCTCACGCAACCTCCTATATTAGTTGGCTGAATCTGCCTGTGCATTAGAAGTGGCAAACCCTAATGCTGATTCAGAAGAAAAACCAATAGGTGGTACCTTCTAGGTCCCAGTCGATAAGTTCAGGATATATCAAAGGTAAGGGATTGCTAGTTGGGTCTGGTTCACTGGCGTTAAAGGTTAGGATGGAATTATCACTGGTATGTATGAGGTCTGCAGTGGTATTCTCCATTAGCGGATCCGTTAAGAGTGGACTCATTCCTTTCTCGTGATTTTCACTATGGTTATCGTGTGGTACGGACTCTAGCGGCCTAGCCCTTGGACTTTGTCCCTCATTTGCAGAGGTCAGGTCATACTCATGGACCACATCAATATCTTTTTCATCACAAGATAGCTCAGAAAGGCTATCCCACTCATACTCATTAGAATCAGTATCGCTCGCCATCTGCATTCTCTGAATGTGTTCAATCAGATTACTAGTAGTTGCTTCCGTTTGTTGGTCTTTGCTGATGTTGGTCTTGGTGTCTTTTGATGTTCCCGTGTACCCTAGCCCTGTAGTGTCTCAGGCTGCCAAGGTATGCGGTTGGATGGGTTCAGTGATGCCATCCTTGCTTAAATCCAGTGGACCTCACCCTTCATACCCCATTTTCCTTAGTATTTGAAAACCTTGACCATATTGTGTTGTTTGTATGATGGGGTGGTCATGTAGTGTTGAGGAACTACCTTCATCCTTGTATAGCCATTGTAGGATATCTTTTTCCTCACTCTCGTCCTCTAGGCTTCCCCATTTTATAAATGGTCCTTTGGTGATCTTCTCTGTGTTTGGTGTTCTTAGTATGGATCTCCCATGGGATCTAGGAGATAGAGGTAGTTGTGCCAAACAGAGGGATCCGGAGGCCATGTACTCACCTAGGCCATTATCTTTGAGTTGGAGTCTCTGTTGAGATGCTCTTGAAGAGGAAGTAAGTGTAGCTGGGTCTACATGAGATGAAGAGGTAGTAGAAGCCCGATTGGTTGGGATCACTACTTCCAGCTTTGGCTGAATAGAGTTACAGTATTGAAAGGGGTTAGGGTCACCTTGGATGGTGATCTCTTGCCCTTCATGTGGGAACTTGATACATTGGTGGTAGGTGGAAGGTACTGCTTTTAGAGCATGTATCCATGGTCTCCCGAGAAGAATGTTGTATGCCAGATCCATGTCTAGGACTTGACACGCTACATCTTTTACTAGGGGGCTTACTCTTATTGGTAGAATCACAGTTCCTTTGGTCATTCTCTCTTCCTCATCATATGCTTTGATAATGATTCTCCTTTTTGGATCTATAGCCTTCTTTGAAAACCCCAATGTAAGGATTAGCTTTAATGTACAAATATTCAGACCAGCCCCTCCATCTATTAGGACTCTCTTGATTTTATGTTTGTGTACGAAGGCTTCGATATGGAGGGAGGCGTTATGGGGTTGTGTGATGGACATATCATCCTCCTCAGTGAATGATAAGGAAGGTGGTGAGGTGATGTGACCTACCATTGTTTGGAATTTCTCTTCAGCTAGATTTGTGGGAACTGAGGCTTCTACTAAGGCTTTATCGAGTATGGTCCTATGGGAAGGAGATAGACGCAGCAGTTCCAATATGGAGATATGTGCTGGTGTTTTGTGGAATTGATCCACGATATTGTATTGGTGGGTTAGAGGAGCGGAGGCTCCTCTAAGGGTAACTTTGTTACTACAGGTAGTAACGTTACAATCTAGGTCTTTGTTTATAGTGATCACATTGATATGTGAACCACTTTCACAGATATGGTTAACAACGTAGTCATAGCCGACGTTTATGTAGTTTGCGTTGTTAAAGCCATTATTGTTTCTGTTAGAAGGTCCTGCTTGCTCGTAATTGGGAAGAGGATCCTTGAATGCTTGATGGTCGTTATTGGAGGTATGCCCTTTAACAAATATCTTGTTTTGCTCTATTAGGTCTTGGATTGTATGCTTGAGTGGAATACAATCATTTGTCTTGTGCCCCCTGTTTCGATGGTATTCGCAGAAATCATTATCATTCCACCAGCGGGGTTTGACCTTTGGTTCGTACTCCCGTGCTGATGGAAGTGTTTGAGATTGTTTGTGATCACCTTCCGTAGAGCAGTTTCTAGTGATTCATCCAAAGGCGTGAACGTTCTTTTAGGCCGAAAGTTAGTGAACCTAGATTGGGTATTTGTTGGTTTGTTTTGTGTGGGGTTGTTTTGGGGTGTTGACAGGTTAAAAATTGGTTGTTTAGGTGCAGCATTTTTGGCATCTACTACCCCATCATTCACAATGTTTTTGTTCTTTGTTGAAAACCTAGGTTTATCATTATTGGCATAGGTGTTAGGAGTGTCCTTATAGTGTTTGATCTGACCTTTTGCGAGTAGGGATTTCTCTATGATGAGGCCCACCTCAATGACCTTGCTAAACGAAGTAGGACATTGGATTTGAACTTGGTAGCTTAGGTCCATTTGTAGGTTGTGAACAAACATCTCTAGTATTTGTTTCTCCAGCATTTGGTGAGGGCACTTGCTTGCCAGTTGTCTCCATCTCGGTAAGAAGGCGGTGAAAGATTCTCTCGCTTTCTGTTTGGTATTACAGAGGTCCAATATTGAGGTGTCGTGCTCAATATTGTAGGAAAAATGGGTGACAAATTTATCTATAAGTTCATTGAAAGTTTTGATGCCAAGCGGCAATCTAGAGAACCACTCCATGGCATGTCCTCCTAAGCTTCGAGGAAAAAGTCGCATAAGATATGTGTCATTATGTGCGACCTCCAGGCAAGCGGCATTGAATTCTCTGACATGATCCCTTGGGTCACCTTTTCCTCGATATTTGTCGAACTTAGGTACTTCAGATCTTGAGGGAAAAGGTATCATGACTAATGCCCTATCAAAAGGATACGGTGCAATATCCTCTAGGGGGTACTATTTTGTCGAGGTTCCCCTTTCCATGTCTGAAATTCATTGTTGGAGAGTTTTAACTTTCTGGTTCATTAGACTAAGGGCATCCAAAGAGTCAATTGTTGCTTTGCTCTTATTCGTGGGTACTTCATCCTATCTACTCCCTTCGAGGTTTGTTTCTTCGTCAGTTTCCCTTAGAGCCTCTACATCATAATCTTTGGGAAGTTTTACTCCTAGGCTTGCTAGGTGTAAGAAGAATTTTGTAGGGTCTTGTGCAAGTACTCCATCTAATAGGCGTTGAAATTTTGTCATGTTGCACTTTGAGGATCTCTTCCATGGAAGGTTCTTCGTTGCTTTCGTGATCGCCAAAAATACTTTTCTCAGCCATTTCTAACTGTTTTTGTTTTTGTAATCTTGTCAAGACCATGCAAGGTGGTAAAGAGATGGGATGATGTGAGATTGGAAGATTTTGAGCAAGGTGCTAGGATGGAACAAGGTTTTAGCAAGGTTCCTCTTAGATCTAGGTGGTGTCAAACAAGGTGGATATACAAAAGTGATAGTCAAAAGCTAGGATGTTAGGAGTCTGTTACTTGACGTTGACTAGCCTTCACACAATCCACTAGTGGAGTTCCAATAGAGAAGGATAAGAAATCCTTGATAGTTGGAGGCTCACTAGGTCTTGTTTGAGATTTGATTTTGATCAAGAAAAAATTGACTATAACTTTGTTGGAAACTTGGGAGAAAGTGGTGAAATTTTGGATGAACAAACAACTATTGGTGCGAAAAAGGGAGAAATGGTTGCTTTTGCAGGGTCTTTAATTAGATTTTAAAAACTAGAACATGTTTGAGTTGGTTTTTGAAAAGTATTGACAAATTTTGCCTTTTGGAAGATATGGTTTTTGCTCTCTGGTTTAAATGCGCAACGACATGAGGTAAATGCGCAACAAGTCAATATGCATGCGCAATACTGGTTAAGTTTGTATGCGCAAAAATAGAGTCCAGATGCGCAATACTGTCAAATGTGCAGAAAGTCAATTTAAATGCACAAAAAGTCGGTGCAGATGCGCAAATCTAGCTCTTTGTTTGTGTTTTCTCAGAATTTTGGAAAATTTGGATAGTTTTCGAGATTTTTCAGTGTTTTTGGTTTGAAAAATTTGGTGTTTCTGCTGAGGTTGATATTTAATTATGGCAAAAGCACAACAAACACATAGAAGTTTTCCATGATTTTTATCTTTTTATATTTTTTTTAAATTTTTTTTGGACTATTTTGACTCGAAGACAAATATAACCTAAGCTGGATGGGATAATATTCATTGAATCCTCTAGCTGTGCCACTCAAAGCGTGTAGCTCCAGGATCTGGTAGCACCAACTCCCCTCCACGGCACTCACTTCTCACGCATACCAGATCTGGGTTTCCTTAGGCTCGTACCCACACCGAACCTTAAGTTTGTCCCTACTACCTTTACTAAGAGTCACTTGAATCGAGGTCGTTTCAAGGGCTCCGCCCTTTGCATCAACAAATAGGGGTTTTTGGTTTGCTACACAATTGGTTCTTAGTTAGGGCAACCGTTCAAGTGGTTACACATGCGGCAGCACTACTCTCCATTATGGAGTCTCCCAGCCTCACATGGTTACGCCTATGAGGGTTTATGAGGAGGTTGGCCGTCGGTGTAACATAGCAGCACTCGTTGCTTGAGGTTTTCACCCCAAGCACAATTTATTTTAAGTGGCTTGGTAGGGCTTGGCTTTAGCCTGTTACCACTCAGGGTCGTTCCCACTTGGACAAGCGTGCATCCAAGGGCAGGCCCCCCTAAAGGTTTGACAAATAGAATGACAAGTCTGACACTTTGATCACCCAATTAAGGGGAGAGCATAAGCCTATTGTCATTCACAAGCACAGAAAACACTTGTTAATCCAACCTAGTTAAAAGTAGAAAAACTAAATGAGTTAAGCTACTTTTGCATTCACACGATTATTAACTTGGAAGTGTTTAGATCATAGCATTATTCATTCCCCATTTGTTAACTTTGAAAGTGATTAAGACATAGCATTGTTCATTTTCCGTTTGTTAAGATAGCAGTGGCCTACTTTAGGAAAATAAATTGGACAATGCATAGATAACCATTGGGTTCAATTACTTCCTTCCTAGTTTAGAAAACTATGTGAAATTTGTATGAGATGCACTTGTTACTTTCACCCCTAGTTAGTCTAAATGGACTAGACAAATCATCTAAATGACCTAATCCAGCCACTACCCCTACAAAACAGACGTTAGCTCAATGTACGAAATCCATAAAAACCGTACAACAAAAATAGAATACAGATGTGCAACACTGCAGCCTGAATGCGCAGAAACAAGGAGTGTATGCGACTTTTAAACAAATGCGCAAGGATAGAGAGCAAATGCGCAAGACTTAGAGGTACAGGCGCAATAACAACATATGTGCAGTTTGACAGAATAGATGCGCAAAACTAGAGGGTAAATGCGCAACTCAGACGAATGCGCAAGTACACAGAGTATATGTGCAAATCAGACTCAAGTGCCACAGTAACGATTGGATGTGCAACTTAGGAGGTTGGATGCGCAACTGTGGAGGTTAAATGCGCAATATTTTCATATGCGCAACTGGGGAGGTCGAATGCGCAATATTTCCATATGCGTAACTACAGAGGTCAAATGCGCAACTGTGGAGGTCGTATGCGCAATATTGTCATATGTGCAACTGCGGAGGTCAAATGCGCAACTGTGGAGGTCGTATGCGTAAAACAACTATCAGAGACCTGTTCTTCACCTGCACGGACCTGCGACTAAAAACACTAGCTTTTTTTTTATTAGTAAAGGGGCAAGAGCCCCACGGTGGGCGCCAAAATGTGAGGGGGAGAATGTGAGTTGTTCAAATCAATGAAAACATAAACCCAAACACCAATGGAAGTTGAAAGCAAAGAATAATCAAACCAAAACAAGTAAGAACATACTTACAAACTCCTTTACCTGTCGTTTTCCATTGTTTGCCTATCTTTCTTTGATCTTGATTGTGAAGCCCTCATAAACTTTCCTTGCTTGCTTGCTTGTTGAAGATGACAAAGGAAGAATGGATTTTGATATGTGTTGTGTTGAATGTGAGCTTCAACACATGATAATGGAGGACACTTGAAAATGGAATGAAGAAGAGAGAATGAGAGAAATTTTGGTATAGTGATTGTGCAAGATTAAGTTTCTCCTTAATGACTTAGAAGAGGGTTCTATTTATAGATTTTCTGAAAATAGAATGGAGGGTGAGGATCAAAAGATGAGATCAATGGCTCTCATTTTTTGTGAATTTTTAATTCATAATGGATGAATTAAAAATTCTTTATTTGAGAATAGTAGATTATGACAATTGAATTAAATATTCAATTGACAAAGGCTAATGGGGAACAATTGAATTAAATATTTAATTGGTGAAGGCTAGTGGGGAACATTGAATTAAATATTCCATTTGTGAAGGCTAGTGGGGAACATTGAATTAAATATTCAATTGGTGAAGGCTAATGGGGAACATTGAATTAAATATTCCATTTGTGAAGGCTAGTGGGGAACATTGAATTAAATATTCAATTGGTGAAGACTAATAGGGAACATTGAATTAAATATTCCATTTGTGAAGGCTAGTGGGGAACATTGAATTAAATATTCAATTTGGTGGAGGATAATTGATTTAAATATTTATTTTGGAAAATGGAGAATATTAGCTAATATTTAATTATATGTGCAACATGGTGAGGTGGAAGAGATGAGGTGGATTTTGGATTTTAGACATTAGAAGAATTTAGGGAATTTAATTGATGTGAGACATAAGAAGAATTTAAGGAATTTAATTAAATAAAATGACTTTATTTAATTATGGGATAATGAGCCGATTAAATAAATTTATAATATTTATTTAATTGACAGAAGAACATAGGAATTAAGATAAATATTAAAATATTTACTTAATTCGACCCGAGCCAATTTTAGGTGTATACAGAATTAATTAAATAAATCTTTAATTTATTTAATTAATTTGGAGGAAAAGTGGGAATTAATTAAATAGATATAATTTATTTAATTAATTGTCTAATGGGATTGAAATGGGATTATGATGGGAATAAGTTAAATAATTTATTTAACTAATTAGGTGATGAGAAGGGTTATAATGGTTCTAGGACAAAATTTCTCATAAAGTGTCCCATAAGGTGTCGACAAGGTGATGTCACAAGACATGGTTAATTTTAGGATTCTACATTTTGCTCCTCTTTGAGATGATGTTGCAACTAAGAGAAGTAACATCATTTCAAAGAAGATATGGTATGGATAAAGGAAAGGATGCTCCTGCCACTTGAAGGAGTGACAAGGAGGAATGGATGAAGGGATGGGATGATAATGTAAGGATAGAATGATGCCCCCTTGAGAGGATAGGCGGGTTGGAAGAACATGGGTATGCTCTCGAAATGAAATGAATCAATAAAGGATGGATAAGGAGATGGAGGATGCACGATAAGAGATGGATGAAAAAGATGAATGATACGTTATGCTGCAATGAAGTGAAAAATCATACAGTTTGATATAGCACTAGACATTATGTACTAAGGTATAAGGACTAGGGTGACGATGTGTCTTGTGCACCCAGCATAATACAACTTTGTCTAGATGTATGAGGAAGGAAACTTAGAGCATTAAGTCCTAATGCACAAAAGGTATGATATGACCTTAGTTGTAAAGGATAATGCAAAAATCTATTCCAACATACACAAGATATGAATATTATCTAGAAAGATAAGGATTCAATACAAATGCAAGATAAAATGATAACACACACAAGCAAGCATGCATGCACAAATGATTAAAAAACAAACAAGGCATTTCCCTCGTCAAGCTGTAAACCAATGATTGATTAATTGATTTATTGATTTGATAATGATGATGATACTAGTGTTGTTGGCCATGCGAATCAACACCAGGATTTGATTGATAAAGATAGTGTTGACATTGTGGGGAATGATATATCTCTATATCAACACAAAGATGTGGGAATAATATATCCCATTGATGATTGATTGATGTGGGAATGATCTATTCCATTGATGATGATGCTAGTGTTGTTGGCCATGTGAATCAACACCAGGATTTGATTGATAAAGATAGTGTTGAGATTGTGGGGAATGATATATCCCTAAATCAACACAAGGATGTGGGAACGATATATCCCATTGATGATTTGATTGATGATTGACCTTGATTGATTTGGTTTACAACAAGGCTAGGATCAAGACCAAAGGATGTGACTGGATAATTTGGCTAGATTGATTGACAAGATTGGTATGGATTAAGGATGACTTGAATTTGGATTTATTGCTTGAATTTTTTGTTGGATATTTGATTTTTTTATGTTTTTTTATGTTTTGATTTTTTTTTATATTTGCTTTTTTGTATTTTTTTAATCATTTTGGGATGGCATTGGAGTACTTATAGACAACCCTCGTGCTAGATACCAATGACAAGGGAAAACCAAGTCTTGGGGCAAGGATGAAGGTAGGATTGGATATATGGATAAAAGGATATGCGATAATGGATGGGATGGAAAGCTCATGATAGAGGGATGGATAAAAGGATAGATGATAATGGATGGAATGGAAAGCTCTGGATAAAAGGATGGATAAAAGGATATACAATAGTTGATGGATGGATGTATGCATCATAAGGGAGCTAGGATGTGATCTCCAAAGATTATGTTGCATAGGAATAACATGCCCCATTCTAAGTGTAATGCTTAGGATTTTACATGACAAAGCTTATGATGAGAGGATGATGATAGGATTGTTTGGAAAGGATGAGGTATATCAAGAGATATACAAAGCATTTGTCAACATTTTGCCCCCATGTCTTTATTAAGATCAAAAGGAGGAAGGGAGGATGAATGAATTCCATACGATAAGTATGTGGGATAATGGCTAAGGATGGTAAGATGGGATGGAAATGGTAGGATGGGAAATGATAGTGTGAAAATGATAGGTTAGATATGATAGTTTGGATGAGACAACGTGCCCCCAAGTGTAAGTTACATAGATAATCAACCTACACACGATGCTTGTTTGCCAGGTTTTCATCATTGTACTTATCCAAGGCACCACCGAAGTGATTTTCACCATTAAACGAAGGGATTTCTCTTTACTATTTTAATTTTTTCTTCTTTTTTTTTCTCTTTTTTTTTCTTTTTATTCTTTTTTTTTTAATTTGGAATACTTGGATGGAATAGGTGGATATGGATAAGAGGGATGAGGACTCAAGCATCTAGTTCCATGAAAGGTGATAGTCCCATTAGAGATGGATGTCACACATGGACCATGTCAAATGTCATTATGCTCATAGATGTTGGTAGGTGTGGGAAGATGGAATGGATAGAGATGGAGTAGGTAGGTAATGGATTATGGAGGGAAGGATAATGGATTATGGATGGTTTATGGAAGGATGGATGGGGAATATGTTGGCAAGAGACACTATTATGATGATTGAATGTTGTCATTGATGGCAACAAAGGAAAGAGACTCCACCAGTATGACAAAGAGACTTTACTCTGGAAGTAAAAATGACTAAGTATGAATAATATACATTATACAAAGTAAGTAACAATGTTTGGGATGGTATGCCTCCGTAGTAAAAGATCAGTATATGTGGATCAGGTATGTTGTTCATATCTAATTAGTGATGATTTATTCTAGTGCTCAAGTCTTGACTTCCTCTGGAAGTCACATGATAGAATATCTAAGTTCGGGTGAACAGAGCTAAGACAAGAATAGTGCACAGTGCTAGAGAAAAGGGTTTGCATTCCTCCGCAATTGTATATTTTATTTTGCTGTTCTAAAGGCACGATAAGAGATCCAAAATGATTGTTGGTTATGCATCTCAGAGTCTCATATGGTCCATAGTCAGAGTTATGATGTGACAGATGAGTTGTTCAAGTATACTCTTAAGGAACAAGCCGACAAACATGTTAGATTCTTTTGCAGAGAAGTTATATTATCTGAATAGTTAATCTAAGTGATGGTATGATTGAAGCTGACCTATATGAAGACTTTTGTATGTTTGTTTAAGTCCACATTGTAGATTGTACACAAGTTCAAGTTGACAAGATGTATTTGTGTACACAATTTATGTTTTGCTTGCCAACCTAATTATGAGATAAATCTTGTAGTGAATATATATACTCGATGGAATTTGATGTTGGAGGGGGTGTAGTGTGTGCAAATTCAAAGTGTGAAGGATTATGAGCAGAGTGCAGAGTAGAAAAAGTTGAACAAGGACAGAAAATAGAGTATATGTAATTAAGTTGAGAAGCAGGGAAGAACAAATGAAGACCATTGAATCTATATATTAAACCTTCAATGGAACTGTGATCCAGCATGTGGTAGATGCATTTACAACAGTTCATCTTCTGGTAGTGAGCCAATCCTTCTTCTTTCTTCTTTTCTCTTGGCAGTGAGCCTTTGTGCAGTGAGCACTTCTTCATAGGGCAGTGAGCCTTCTTGTAATTTGGTATTGAGCTAACATAATATATTGTGAGCTAACACTCACCATGGTTTTTCCCTCTTTGGGTTTTCCAGGTAAAAATCCTAGTGACTATGTGTTATGTCTTTATGGTTGTTGTTCTTATGCTTGTTCTACTTTCATGTTATTAATTTTGGAAATTAGATTAATAAACAAGTGGTTTTGTGGAATACTGATTCACCCCCCCTCTCATTATTCCTTACTTTCAACAATTAGTATCAGAGTGAGGTTCCTTGGAAGAAGCCTAACAGCTTGAGGGAGATCTGGGAGAATTCACTCATGGCAGCTAGGAGATTTGGAAACTTCTCAAACAATGTTGAATTAGAAGAAGCTCTTGCTAATCTTGAAAAATCTGAAGAAGAAATCAAGGATCTGAAGGATAGCATTTAAGAAGCTGATGAATGCATTCTAAAGATGAAAGAACAAGTCAAGAAATTCAAAGAAAAATATAGAGATGCTAGTGAACAATTGATATCAGCAAATGAGACCTTGGACGATTTGAAAGTGGAAGTTATTAAAAGAGCTAAAGCAGAAGAAGATATAATTCTGATGGTAAATAGAAAGATAGAAGAATGTGTCAAACTAGAAAAAGAAGTTGTGAGCCTAAAAACAAACTTGGAAAATGCCAAGAGCTATGAAGAAAAGTTCAAGATAAGTTCAGCAAAACTTGATGAGATGATTGCTAATCAAAAGAGTTCGGATGACAAGCAAGGCTTGGGATTTGAGAAAGGAGAAAGTTCAAAATCAGGTCAAGAAAACTTTCAAATGAAGAAAAACAAAGGGAACCAATTTAGGAATCAAAGAAAAAGACCTAGAAGACCTCCGGTCAAACAACCAAATGCTCAAAGGTACCCATCTTTCAATGGCCATTGTTTTAATTGCAAAAAGTTTGGTCATAAAGCTACTCAGTGTAGAAGTAGAATAAATCATAATGTTCCATCATTCTATGGTGAATGTTTCAATTGCAAGAAACTTGGTCATAGATCTAATGAATGCAGAAGTCTGGTAAGAAATGGCTTTCACAATTCAAGGAATACTCAATCATTCAATGGAAGATGTTTTGCTTGCAATAGATTTGGACACATGGCTAATCAATGCAGATCAAGGATGTATTCATTCAGAGGAAGGAATCAAGGACAGAGAAACATTGTGTGCTACAATTGCAACAAGTTTGGACATGTTGCAAGATTTTGTAGAAGCAAGAATGTAAAAAGAAACTACTATGCTGAGGAAAGGAAAACATAACAGAGGAATGACAAGGGAAAAGAAAAAGTTGATCCGGTTGAAACTAAGAAAGAAATGGACAAAATCTAGATCAAGAAAGAAGTAATTGAAGTCAAGTATGAATCTACACCAGCTTCTGGTGCAGATACTTCCTTTGAGAAGTAAATTGGGAGCTCTGGCTAGGGGGAGCTGTGTTGAAAATCTAAAGCCCCCAGCCAAAAATTTAGTGCTAGAATCCAGCACTAAGGTATGTTGTCAAGAACTCTATGATAAATCCTCTAAAAGAAATTATGGTAGAAAAAGATCTAATGCGGAGCAATTTGGATCGACTGTGGTTGTCAGAGAAGTGTTTAACAACTTTTTGAAAGATTGCATTTATGACGATTAAGTTAAAGCCTCAAGGGGTTAAAAGGCTTGGATTCACAAAAGATTAATCACTTTGCATTCAATCTTTCAAGTGTTTAAGGGTATCTGAAGCAAAATTCCAAGTGACTTAGTGATTTCCAAAGCAAATTAAGACAAGACCAAATAAAACCCTAATTCAGTGAAAAGAGGTATTTTTTAGATTCGAAACCCTACTATGAATTTATTTTAAAATGGCAACACCACATGTGATTGATATAATTGAAAGACCAAGGCCAAAATTCAAGAAACATCCTTTCAAATCAATAGAAGTAGATCCAATAGGTGCATTTTCTGATATACCATATGGAGTTATGCATGCAGAGGATGTTAGGGTTTATATTCATGTAGAAGAACATGGAAACAACAAACTCACATATTTATTCCTAAATCACCTGTGCGGTGAGGATTATGATTTAAAGAATGAATCTAAGGCATTGGAAACAAAGAAATTCATTTAGTACATTGATTTCCCAATATTCACTGAGGACGAGTGGATCTGATATGTTTTAAGTAGAGTGCACGATGAATTCATATGGCTAGAGAAACCATTCATGATTACTAAGGATGCCATAAGGGTAGTTACTGGATTAAATTCCACCGGTCCAGTTCTTGTATTGAAGGTAGTAAAGAATGATACTGTAATGAAAGCCACTGGAGCTAAGTTTGACAAAAGGGCACTAACAATCAATGACATTAAGACCGTGCAGTAAGATTTGCGTTCATGGTTATTAGGTACAATTTTTATTTCTCAAATTGGGAGAATTTAGTCTCTGATACTACAATTTACACAGCATTTGAGATGGTTAAAGATGTAGAGTATGATCTTTGTGAACTACTCTATCAATAGCTGATGGAAAATTTAAGGAAGACCAAAGAGCAAAAATATTCATTCAAGTATGGTACGTTGATTATATGTTTATTCTTCTACTTCATGCAAGAGTTGCTTGGTATGAAGAATCTATTCTGGGAAAGTGATAAACCTGTTGCAGTTCAAATTAGAAATCATCTTAATAGCATAGGTAGCCATGATGCCCAGAACACAGCACTATGGGGCTATTTCAAAAACTTTCAAAAGTTAATGCAAACTAGAGAAAGGATCCCTAGACCAGTTGTTGAAAAGTATAAGGACACTATTTGCTTTATTGTGACAAAAGATCAATGCTTGATGGAGGTTGTTGAGCCTAGAACAGTATGGGTTATGCCAATGGGCTATGAAGTAGATGGAGCTATTTTGGATAACTATGCACAACACATGCTAAGCAAGCCCCGGGACCCCAAAGAGGAAAGATTTGGAACATATGAAGAGTTGTCTGCTAAAATTCATGTTAAAGTAAGAAAACCTTAAATCTCCAAGAAAATGCAGAGAGTGGCAAAGGATTTCACCCTAAGACAAGGCTTCACAAAAGAACAAGTGAGAGAGGCAATGGAAAAAGCACAAGTTGATAAGGAAGCAAAAGAAAAGAGAGAAAGTGAACCAGTTGAAGCTCTGGAAGAACCCAAGAGAAAACCAGAAAAACTGGAGGTGTTAAGAAGGAGAACTAGAGGATCGACCTCTACAGAAGATGAATTTATTCCCTCTGATCCCACACCATCTGCAAGTGTGGAAATTCTTGCCACCAGTCACAAAAGGAAGAAAACAAAGGCTAAAAGAATGCATGTAAGCATTGCAGTTGATGAGGAAGAGACAAAAACATATGAAGAAGTGAAGAAAATGAAAACTGAGGCCACCAAAGCCTCCGAAAGCAGCAAAAAGAAACCCTCTAGTAAGGGTAAAGCTGGAAGAAGGCCAGGGCAAGATGAGACAGGAGAAGCCACTATAAATCTCAAGGATGTCCTAAAGGCTATAACTGTTGATGGAAACTTAAAGCCCATAGCTCAACTATATGATGCGTATAATGGTCCAGATAAAAGAATTATTGAAATTGTTGTCATCAGATATTTGGACATCTACAACAAAGCTCTTATTGAGATAATTATTGATCTTCTAGACACCTTGGACAATATAATGTTTGCAAGAAAAGAGGTGGCTATGGCTAAGGACATTGAACTCAGAGAGCATACATTGATAAGGTTATGTCCATAGATCACCCTTGAAGACAAAACAAAAATCTCAAAAGAGCTTCACAAGGAGTTTAGATCAAAGAAAAGGATGAATACTCTCATGTCAGATGACATTGAAAAAGTAGTAAAGGAGATTGAGGAAATCACTTTGAGAGTGTTGAAGGAGTTTCATCTTCCAACAATATATGACTGAAGAAATAAGCATCGGAGATGACATTCATTTTGGATGTGAACATGGACCAAGGAACAAACAAAGAGTCAAAGGAAAAAGGAGATTCGGTCCCTGTTACTGATCAATCTAAAATAATTCCTCCTCTGCAACAACAAACTAATGACCAAACAGTCAAGGAGAAGACTGAGGAACAAATCAATGTTGATGATCAAGAAAAGGAACAAGCTAAGGAGTTGGTACCAGAACAAAAGGATGATACAAATGTTTTCATGGATTTAGATCCTCTAGAGAAAAATCAAGAAGAAGTCTCTGATAAAGCAAGAGACATTGCGGAGTCTGTCAAGGAATTCCTGGAAAGAGAAAAACAAGCCCTAGATGAACCAAAATTTTTACAGGGACCAATAAACTTGGACTCAATGTCCCCTATATAGAAATTTAAATTAGTATAGTTGTGCAAGGAAAGGCACAGGAAGAAATTTTGAAGTAACACCTACAAGATAGTGAACTGATTGGTGAGGCATCCAACATTTTGGAGAAGCTGATGCCATCATATCAGAAAGACACCTCTTTGTCTTCAACAAGTCAACTAAAAGGACTCATAAATTTTGTGAGTGAGCATTTTGAATCTTTTGAGAAATCTGTTGAGACAAAAGTGAGAGAAGAATTTGATGAGAAAAGGTTAAATGCGCTGAAGACTATGATATTGAATGACAAAGCTCTACTAGATAATAAAATGAAAGATATACAGAGTGCCATCAAAGAAGCAAGTGACCTATACAAATTTTTCCTATATTGGTCAGTAGCCACAAAAGAGCTAGAAGAAAAGATAAAGGATTAGAAACTGCAGCTGATAAATATTTCCAAAACATTTGATCCAATAGCTGAATTGGTAAGCAACAAAGAAATACAAGTAATTAATATTCATGAAGAGTTAAGTAATCTTATGAATAAGAGGGATCAGATGAAAAATAAAATGTGTTAGTTGAGAGGACTAATCAGTCCTAAGTTAGATTCAATGATTAGTATTGCATCAGAAGCACAAGTAGCTTCTCAATTTGACACACCCTCTGACATGCAAAAGATAGAAGAATCACTCTTTTTGATAAATGGTCGCATCCAAATTTTGGAAAGAGCAAAGAATCAATGGGATGAAGAGATTACACAATTAAAGATTGTGTATAAGGAGATTCTTTCACCGACAACTAATTGAGTTGAAGTTTGTATGTATACATATGCAGCAGAGTGTGAAGATATTTTTTTTTGCAATTTTGGTCCAATTTTGACTCTTGTACATACACCTTTGCCATTGATGTCAAAGGGGGAGAAGAAGACTAGTGAAAAATAGGCAAACATCTAAGGGAGAGAAAGAATACAGAGTAAGGGGGAGTAGACACAAGCAATTTTCACTAAGTGTTGCCATCAATACCAAAGGGGGAGATTGTTGGCAAGAGACACTATTCTGATGATTGAATGTTGTCATTGATGGCAACAAAGGAAAGAGATTCCACCGGTATGACAAAGAGACTTTACTCTGGAAGTAGAAATGATTAAGTATGAACAATATACATTATGCAGAGTAAGTAACAATGTTTGGGATGGTATGCCTCTGCAGTGAAAGATCAGTATATGCGGATCAGGTATGTTATTCATAGCTAATTAGTGATGATTTATTCCAATGCTCAAGTCTTGACTTCCTTTGGAAGTCACATGTTAGAATATCTAAGTCTGGGTGAACAGAGCTAAGACAAGAACAATGCACAGTGCTAGAGAAAAGGGTCAGCATTCCTCCGCAGTTGTATATTTTGTTATGTGGTTCTGAAGGCATGATAAGAGATCCAGAATGATTGTTGGTTATGCATATCAGAGTCTCATATGGTCCACAGTGGGAATTATGCTATGACAGATGAGTTAATCAAGTATACTCTTAAGGAGCAAGCCGATAGACATGTTAGATTCTTATGCGAAGAAGTTATATTGTTTGAATAGTCAATCTAAGTGATGGTATCATTGAAGCCGACCTATATGAAGACTTTTGTATGTTTGTTTAAGTCTGCATTGTAGATTGTACACAAGTTCAAGACAACAAGATGTAGTATTTGTGTACATGGTTTATGTTTTGCTTTCTGACCTGATTATGAGATAAATCTTGTAGTGAATATATATACTCGATGGAATTAGATGTTGGAGGGGGTGTAGTGTGTGCAAATTCAAAGTGTGAAGGATTATGAGCAGAGTGCAGAGCATAAAAAGTTGAACAAGGACATAAAACAAAGTATATGTAATTAAGTTGAGAAGCAGGGCAAAACAAATGAAGACCTTTGAATCTATATATCGAATCTATTGGAATTAGATCGGACAACTAAGAGGGGGGGTGAATCAGTTGTCACACAAAATAAACTTTTTCTACTTTTAACCTTCTTTATCAACTTACTATCAGATTAATGATGTAAACATTAAAGCATAGATCAACAACATATGAGCAGAAACATAAGCAACACACTTGATACTGAGATTTTGACATGGAAACCTGGTTAAGGGAAAAACCACAGTGGGGGTTAACCCACAAAGATTTTGTACCCTATCAAAAGTACTTAAGAAAAATAGAAGGCACATGCCTTTGAGCACATTGCCCAGAGCTCACTGCTCAAAAGAGAGGCTCACTGCCTACAGAATTTATTTAGAACAGAAAGAATTAATTAAGAAATAGCATCTACTTAATGTCTGGTTTAGTTTCATTGAATGCTCACAAAACTTTTGCTTTGCCCCAAATTCTTCTTCACTAACTTTTCACACTATATTGCTCTCGCTCTTTTTCTTCTCTACTCTACTTTTGATCATTTATTCCGATTTAATTCATTTTTCTCAAGGATAATTTTCCACAACTCATCAACAAGTATTTATACACTTCATCAACCTTGGAATGAACATCAAGGTTGGCACTACAAACATCTGACTTAATGCGAATCACTAAGCTGTCGGCCAATCATAATTGGGACTCAGATCTTCCTTGATCAACATGCCACGCTTTAAAGAATTGCTCTTAGATCATCCACAACACGCTTGAATCATTCGGTCAGCCAAGACTGGGAGGAGCAGCAACACCAAGAAGAAAATCTTCATTGACAAGCTCAAACTTCAATGAAGACCTCCAACATAGTAGTCACATGATCTAGAGACTTCCATTGAATTCAACAGAAACATCCACACTCATCCAAATTATCTGAATCACTTGCATCTTCCTCTAGAACCTCAAGAACACTATCTGCCATGACTGTCACATTAGAAAGATTGCTTGCGGACCTCCAAACCACAAACCACTTGAATGGATGATACACATTGACTTCCCAAACATGCCTTTAGTTTTACATTACCGGAGCAATCCAGACCTCTTTCCTGTCACTCTGTCTCTACTGAATAATGCAGGAACTGATTTTACTTAGATAGCTATAACTTCTTTAGATCTTAATGTGAACCTCTCAAATATTAACTAGAGATTCTTTAGACAAACCTCTACAAAGCCATATGGTCTGCATATATTTATCTCCATTAATTTTCTCAATATCCTCAACAATCTGGTCTTTTAAATAGGTAGCAAATTAGGATACAGTTGACACCAATAACAATAGGAATATGTTGACATCAATGACAACACTACTTAAGCACATATTTACAACAAAACCTTCAATGGAACTATGATCCAGCATGTGGTAGATGCATTTATAGCAGTTCATCTTCTGGTAATGAGCCAATCCTTCTTCTTTCCTCTTTCCTCTTGGCAGTGAGCCTTTGTACAGTGAGCACTTCTTCATAGGGCAGTGAGCCTTCTTGTAGTTCGATATTGAGCTAACATAATATATTGTGAGCTAACACTCACCGTGGTTTTTCCCTCTTTGGGTTTTCCACGTAAAAATCTTGGTGTCTATGTGTTATGTCTTTATGGTTGTTGTTCTTATGCTTGTTCTGCTTTCATGTTATTAATTTTGGAAATTGGATTAATAAACAAGTTAACAAGTGGTTTTGTGGAATACTAATTCACCCCCCTCTCAGTATTCCTTACTGATGTAGGAGCATCCCTGGTTCAAGAGTAATCTTGCATCAACCCAAAAAAAAACATTTGCATTTCAGTTTGTTTGTAGTTCAGATGTTTCTTTTCATTTTCTAGTTCAATTCAGTCAGTTCAGTTAGTAGCAGTTTCTGTATTTTGGTCCACATTCTATCGTAGCTGCATTTTAGATCTTGTGGAGCTGGACTTAACATCTCTGTTCATTCATCTACACCATATCCAAATCTCAGAGCATTTGGATCAGTTACTGAAAAGTTATCGCTATCAAAAGATTAACTATTTTCTCATAACAGAGCATCCTGACAGTCTTAGACACATCAGCTAAAGGAGAAGACTTGCAGAGCATTCCTTGACCTGTGGAACCTAATGACACATCATTCAATGTTGTTTGGTTCATGGCCGACCTTCCCTGAGATCCACACTTCATTCCATTCATTTGCGGAGGTGTTCTAGGCATTTAGGTCTGACCTATCTGTGTACACATGTTACAGCTCTTTATTGGAGTTTATGATCTTCCTTGACTAACGCGGAGGAATCTTGTGATCCGAAGATGATATATATTAATGTAATAGATCCCTAGGAAAGCAGTGATTCACATAGAGATAGTTCATAGATTGGATTTTGCGCTAGGAGCTTCAAAGCTATATCTTGTGCATATTCTGATATTCTATAATTAGGCCTGTGAGCCATAATTATAAGCCTGTATGTTGCCGACCGATCTATATTTGAATTCTATGATATACTAAATGACTGAATCTGCATTTGTTCTGTATATTTGAGTTGTTTCCATTATGTTTACTCTTGTTGCACGATCTAGACAATTCATTCTGTGAACCCTCCTACCGTGACTATACCAAGCGGTATCAAAGTGAAAGTTCAAATCTTTGAGAGCGAATTGAGTGAAGTTGGTGAAGGAATTCTATAAGATCTTGCTATGGAAAAATCACCAAATTGAGGCAGTTTACTTGTGTCACAACCGATTGCCAATTGTGAGGCAGTTGTCACCTTGTAGCCCGATCGTCAAACTTGAAGCAATTTGCACTTGATCCTAGGAAGAATGTCACTAAGGAGAGTTGCTACTATTGGAACAATGGATGGTAGAATGGATGAGATGATGGAAATGATGAAAACAATGTGAATTCGTTTGGATGCTATTGAGGAAGATAGGCGAAGAGGATTGATGCCTAGACCTAATGTTGAAAGTGATGATAAAGAAGAATTTCAATTTGTTGAACAAATTGGTGAAACCCTAGGAGGTGTTGAAGAAGAAGAATCAGATTAAGTAAAAATGTTGCGAGCTATTTCAAAGATTGGAAAGAGACCTAGAGTTGATGTACCAAATTACACTAGCAATTTGAACCCTAAAGAATTGATTGACTGGATAAATGACATGGAAGAATAGTTTGAGTATGAAGAAGTTGAAGATTCGAAGAAGATGAAATTTGCAAAGACAAAGTTGAAAGGACATGCTGCTATATGGTGGAAGGAAGTTCAGTTAGATAGAAATAGAAGAGGAAAAGAAAAGATTACAAAATAGGATAGGATGGTGACAAAATTGAAGAATCAGTTTATACCTGCTGACTATGAGTTGGAGCTGTTGAAAAAACTACAGAACCTGAGACAAAAAGAGAAATTTGTGAAGCAGTATACTGAAGAATTTCATAAGATGATCATAAGGCAGCACATAGTGAAGTAAGCAAGGAGAAAGTGGCTAGATACATCAATGGACTAAGATTGAACATTCAAGAAGAACTAAGCTTGGTAAGGATGACATATTTGGAGGAAGCATATCAGTTTGCCCTGAAAGTTGAAGAGAAGTTGAACAAGAGGCATGATCAAAGACAGAGAGGAAGAGGAGGTAAATTTTAGAGAGGTAGAACATTTTCCAGAGGAGACAGATCACATCCGGAGCAGAACAAGTTTGACAACACATTTAAGAAGGATGACAAAGATAACAATGCCTACTAGGGCAATGACAAATTTTCATCACAGAGGTAATTATAATTCATACCAGAATGAAGGGTACAAAAGAGAAGAAAGAGGATTTGATAAGAGAATGTTTAGAGGTACTTGTTTCAAGCGTGGAGGTGAAGGACATAGAGCATTTGAATGCAATCAAGGGAGTACAAGCAAAAGGATAGAGAATAGTGGAAGAGCAGCCTATGTGGAAGAACCTGTTGGATCATCGAGTTCAGTTGGCAAACCGGAGAAAGGAGAATCACTTGTGATGAGGAGAGCACTATTTCAAGCAAAGACAAATGAAGAACCACCGCAAAGGAAGAGTTTGTTTAGAACCAGATGTAAATCAAGAGGTAAATGTTGTAAAGTTGTTATTGATAGTGGTAGTTTAGATAACCTAGTTTTAGAGGAGATGGTGACTAAGTTGAAGTTGGAAAGATTGAAACACCCTAAACCCTATTGGATAGCATGGATTTAGGATGATCATAAGGTACTTGTGAGTGAACAATGTTTGGTGAAATTTCATATTAGATCTTATCATGATGAAGTGTTGTGTGATTTTATGCCTATGGATGTATGTCATATCTTGTTGGGTAGACTTGGCAGTATGATAGAAAACCTATACATGATGGGAGAAAGAATACATACACTATAACATCAAATGGGAAGAGAATTACCTTGATTCCTTTGAAAGATGATCCTAAGAATGAAGTATGTGAGAATGCTAGAATCTGTTTGGTAGATGGAAGAAAAATTCTAGATGGTTTGAGACATGAGAATATGTGTTATGCTTTGATTCCTAAGAAGCCTGAAACATTGAAGAAGGAAACTGAAGAATCACAATCAGAGGAGATAAAAGAGTTGCTAACAGAGTATGAAGACATCATGTCAGATAATGTACCTAAAGGATTGCTACTGATAAGGAGTATCAATCATCACATGGATCTTATACCAGGAGCTAGTTTACCTAATAAAGTAGCACATAGAATGACATTGACAAAGAATGAAGAACTGAATAGACAGATACAAGAGTTGTTGAGGAAAGATTTGATTAGAGAAAGTTTGAGTCCTTGTGTAGTACCTGTAGTGTTAGCACCTAAGAAAGATGGAGAATGGAGAATGTGTACTGGCTCTAGAGCAATAAACAAGATCACAGTTAAGTATAGATTTCCTTTACCTAGGATGGATGATATCATAGATTGTTTGAGTGGAGCAAAATATTTCACAAAGATAGATTTGAAGAGTGGATACCATCAGATCAAAATTAGAGAAGGAGATGAATGGAAGACTGCTTTTAAGACAAATGAAGGATTGTATGAGTGGTTAGTGATGCCTTTTGGATTGACAAATGCATCGAGTACTTTCATGAGATTGATGAATGAAGTCTTGAAGAAATTATTGGGTAAGATTGTGATTGCATACTTGGATGATATTCTGATTTTCAGTAAGACAAAAGAAGAACATTTGTGGCATATTAGACAAGTATTGCAGAGACTGAGAGAGGAGAAATTGTTGATCAACATCAAGAAATGTAGTTTCATGAAGGAAGAATTGGTATACTTGGGATTTGTGATTTCTACGGAAGGATTTAAAAAGGACCCTGAGAAAGTAAGAGCAATTGTTGAATGACCTACATTGGAGAGCATTGGAGAAGTCAGATCATTTCATGGATTGGCTAGTTTTTGCTGGAAGTTCATTAGAAATTTTAGTTCAGTATGTAACCCTATGACAGAGACAATGAGAGGTGACATAAAAGTTTTCAAGTGGACATCAGGAGTAGATAAAAGTTTTGAACTGTTGAAGCAGAAGGTGATAGAGCAACCTGTTTTGGCATTACTAGATTTCAATAAGGTATTTCAAGTTGATTGTGATGCAAGTGGAAATGCAATCGGAGCAGTATTAAGTCAAGAAGGTAGACATGTGGCATATTTTAGTGAGAAGTTGAATGATGCAAGGAGAAGATATTCAGTTTATGATTAGGAGTTCTATGCCATAATTCAAGCCTTGAAGAAGTAGAGACATCACTTGTTGCCTAAGGAGTTTGTGCTATATACAGATCATCAAGCTTTGTAGTATTTGAACAGTCAACGAAGGTTGAATCAGAGACATATGAGATGGGTAGAGTTCATGCTGAGTTATACATTTGTATTGAAGCATAGGAGTGGTAAATCAAACAAAGTTGTTGATGCATTGAGTAGGATAAGAAACTTGTTGACAGAGATGAGAGTTGAAGTGATAGGTTTTGATGAATTGAAGAACTTGTATGAGGGAGACACTGATTTTGTAGAATCTTGGAAAGCATGTAAGGAACCTGTTGTGACAAATAGGAGTAAATGGTTGGACTATTTCATTCAGGAAGATATGTTGTTCAGAGGAAATCAGTTGTGCATACCTAGAAGTTCAACGAGAGACAATTTGATCAAGGAGAAACATAGTGGTGGATTGGCAAGACATTTTAGTGTTGATAAAATAGTGGCTTTGCTGAGTGAAAAATACTTTTGGCCTTAGATACATAAGGATGTTAGGAAGTTTGTGTAGAGTTGTAGAGTTTGTCAAGTTGCAAAAGGGAGTAGTCAGAATACTGGATTGTATAAACCTTTGACAGTACTGGAGAGACCTTGGAAAGACATAAGTATGAATTTTATAATGGGGTTGCCTAAGACACAGAGAGGACATGATTCAATATTTGTAGTAGTGGACAGATTTTCAAAGATGGCTCATTTTATACCTTGTAAGAAGACAATTGATGAAGTGCATGTAGCAGACCTATTTTTCAAGGAGATTGTGAGATTGCATGGATTACCTAAGAGCATAATTTCAGCAGAGATACCAGATTTCTTGGATATTTTTGGAAGACACTTTGGAAGAAGATGAAGACATATTTAAAGTTCAGTTCAGCATTTCATCCAAGGCTGATGGATAGACAGAGGTAGTGAATATGATTTTGGGAAACTTGTCGAGATGTTTGGTTGGAGAGAAAGCAGGAAGTTGGGATTTGATTATTTCAGAAGCAGAGTTTGCATATAATAATTCAGTAAATAGGAGTACAAGAAGAACACCTTTTGAGATTGTTACCAGAGTAAGCCTTAGAGGAGTTGTAAAATTGAGAGATATGGGTATGACAGAAAAGAAGTGCAAAAGCAAAAGAATTTGTAGATCACATGAAGACAATGCATAATCAGGTTAAGAAGCATTTGGAAGATATGAATAACAAATATAAGGAGCAAGTCGATGAGAAGAGAAGACAGAATTTGCAGTTGGAGATGAAGTGATGGTATACTTGAGAAAAGAAAGATTTCCAGTTGGAACATATAATAAGTTGAAGATGAAGAAGTTTGGACCTTGTAGGATACTCAGGAAATTTGATTAAGGAAATGCATATGAAGTGGAGTTATCAGAAACATTGGGTATATCACCTATTTTCAACATTGTAGACCTATATCAGTATCATGAAGTAGAGTTCAGTGACAGCATGACAGAAGACCTCAAAAAATGGTTACCACAACAAGCACCGGAGTAGATTGAAGACATTTTAGACAGGAAAGTTGGACACAACACCAAAGGAAGACAATACAAAGAATACCTTGTGAAGTGGAAAGGCAGACTAGAAGAAGAGTCATCGGGGATTTCTCAGGCTGAGGTGGACCGTCTTGGTTCTCCCCTAGCCCCAGCAAAGTGAGGGACTCACTTTTTCAATAACTCTGGATGTTTGATGCAGGAGCATCCCTAGTTCAAGAGCAATCTTGCATTAACCCAAAAAAATATTTGCATTTCAGTTGTTTCTTTTCATTTTCTAGTTTAGTTCAGTCAGTAGCAGTTTCTATATTTTGGTCTGCATTCTACTGCAGTTGCATTTCAAATCTTGCGGAGATGGACTTAGCATCTCTATTCATTCATCTACACCATATTTGAATCTTAGAGCATTTGGATTAGTTACCGGAAAGTTATTGCTATCAGAAGATTGACTATTTTTTCAGAACAGAGCATCCTGAGAGTCTCAGACACATTAACTAAAGGAGAAGACTTGCAGAGCATTCCTCAACCCGTGGAACCTAATGACACATCATTCAATGTTGTTTGATTTGTGGCTAACCTTCCCCGAGATCCACACTTCATTCCATTCATTTGTGGAGGTGTTCTAGGTATTTAGGTCCAACCTATCTGTGTACACACATTATAACTCTTTATTGGAGTTTGTGATCTTCCTTGGCCGACGCGGAGGAATCTTGTGATCTAGAGATGATATATATTGATGTAATAGATCCCTAGGAAAGCAGTGATTCACATAGAGATAGTTCATAGATTGGATTTTGCCCTAGGAGTTTCAAAGCTATATCTTGTGCATATTCTGATATTTTGTAACTAGGCCTATGAGCCCTAATTGTAAGCCCGCATGTTACCGACCGATCTGTATTTGAATTCTATGATATACTGAATGACTGAATCTGCATTTGTTCTATATCTTTGAGTTGTTTCTGTTGTGTTTACTCTTGCTACATGGTCTGGACAGTGCATTCTGTGAACCCTCCTACCGTAATTGCACCACTTACTTTCAACAGAATAGCGGATTATGATGTGGATTGTGTATGGAAGGTTAATGGATAATGATATGGATTATGGATGCAGGGATAGTGGATTATGAAAGGTTTATACAAAAGCATGGACTGTAGGGATAGGAGGGTGAAATATGTGGGATAGTAGATGAAAGATGGGGAGATGGAGGTACGTGGGAATGTTGTGGAATGGAAAGCAATCAAGACCAACAGTTGCACACACCATGATAAACATTGAAGCTTCTAATTTGGAGGAGGTGTAGGAAGAAATGGACATGTTTGCTTAGGGGATGGTCGATGTAGGAAGTTAGGGCCCACATAGACTTAGGATTTTTATGATTTTTGCATTGGGATTTATGGGGTGAAAGAATTTGGATTTTTGAATGGAGTGTGATTTGTGGGACTATTGGGATGTGGATGCTTCATTTGAATTGAGTTCTTTTTTCTTAGGGACCCAAACCATTTTAGTTTTGAACTTTTCTTGTGGAGGTATGGGCTTATATAGCCTTTTGGATGGATTTTGCTTTGACTCTTTGCATTGGTTCCCTAAGGCATTAGGATCTTTAGGATTTTTTGCTTTATGAAAGGAGGCATCCAAATTTCTATTTTTTAATCCCATGGTCTTGGTGGAAGCTCCATGTTTTATCGATGTGTGCATTTGTTGATCATGATTGGGAATTTTAGGGGATTTATGGATGGATGGATTAAAAGTGGATTTATGGATAAATGGATGAGGGGATTGGATGATAGGGATATTAGGCATTGGGAGAAGTGGAGGTAGAGTGGATGGATGGATAGGGATGTTAGGAGTTGGAAGTAGTGAATGTAAAGTGGATGGTGGAAGGTGTATGGTCACATGCTTTTGGGGTTTGTAGGATAATGGAGGAGGAATGATAACATATGTTTTGGGGGGATGATGTGGTTCATGATGGAAAGTGGTGGATTTAAGAGGCATGGTGATCTGGACAATACCTAGCACTGAGTCTGTGGTATTGTAATGCAATAAAATAAAGAAGAAATGAGTTTCTAAAAGTAGGCAAACTTGCTGTGAGTTGTGAATTGCCTCCAAAAATTGATTTTTATTCATTCCAATTTGAAATATATAGGCTTACATAAAATGTGAAGGGTCACATTACCCTTGGAAAACAAAAAGAACTCTTGGAAGGTGAAAACTTTTTACAAAAGTTCAAAATTATGAAATTTTTGATCTTCCCCTTTGAAAGATCATAACTCTTAGCTATTTTGTTGGAATTTAAACTTTTTGCCTCTAAAAATGCAATTTACTAAGATGTAGATGTTGTCACTAAATATTGCACCCTTTGCTGAGATGATGGAAACACTCAACCTACTGGTGAAACATGGGATAACTCCCCTGATTGTGGGCTCAGATTGTGGGAGTTAACCTCCAGAGAAAGTAGGCTCTTATGGCACTCACCTAAAAACTATCCCTAATGATTTGCAGAGGAAAAGGGTAAAGGGATAACATGAAAATAAAACTATCTCCTAAGGTGATGCACCAAAATAATGTTCAAACTTACACAACTGTTTTACATACACAATTTAACCAACAAAAATAGCTTAACATGCACAACCCAATAGGTATATACTTTTGCATCAGTATTTCATGAGAAGGTTTAATGCCTATCCTAGAAGGAAAAACTACTTTCACAACTTGGATTTGCATTTTAAAACAACTCACAACCTGTAAAAAATATATATCTTCTGCACAAGGTGCTACTAATGAGACAGAAGGACAAGGAAACAAAATAATTTCACAAATACTTGCATCAATCACTTAAAACACACACAAGAACATAGAAAATGAGAAGACAAAATTCTTATCTCTATTGATCTCCAAAGGTATACATGATGTGTCTGTCTGTAGATGAGTTACAATACCATCCCCTACTAAAAGAGCTCTAAAAGAGTTACAATATGGCCTAAGAAAGAAAAGAACTCCCCTAATAATGAACAAATTAAGAGACTATATACTCTCCAAATAGATGCAACAAGATAAGGACTAGAAACTTCCTTGGTCATGCATAACCAAAAAGCCCTAAAAATATCTCCCAAACTACCTCCAAAAAGAGCCTCAAGTGAAGAAAAGGTCAAGGCATGACATCACCAATCATAAAAGCACAAGAAATTGCCCTTTAATGCTCTTTAAGGCCATTAAAAACAAGTCAAATTACTTCAATATTTCCTCCACTTGTTTGAAAAACCCCCCAACCTCCCCTTAATGCTTGGCATTTGCACATTAATACCCAACCATACCCACTGACCATATCTTTAATGCATCATCATCTTGTAGTTACAATTTTGCTCTATTTTGACTTTACAACTTTGTGACCAAAAATAATAAAGTAATTTATAATTATATTACTTTATCATTTGTTTACATTGTTTTAAGTTGCAAGGCCATGCAAAATGGATGCATTTGCCTTCAAAAGATTTAAAACAATTAGTAACTCCTTATATCTCCCTTGCATACATACATGCATTACATATGGGTCCTCTCCATGCATAGGTCAAGATACAAACATCATGCCATATTACATTAGTTATATATCATATTGCATCCTCATGACTCCATATGCAATTTATGTATTTCACACCATGCATCGTTATGCCTTCACATATGGAGCACCTTATTACTACCTTGCCTTTGAATGATTTCTTTGTTTGACTTTACATGCATTTTGAAATGCATAAGGCATAAGCTATTTCGACTCTATCTTATGTTGTCGACCATTAAGAAGAAAAAGGTAATAAAGGCATTGACCTTACCTTGTGATGATTTGCATTTTTTACTTTGAAAAAGAATCAAAAGAGAAGGAATAAAAGCTTGGCCCACAGGCCCCCCAGTGCATAATCATTAGGTAACAAGACTTAAAGTGTTGACCACAGCTTTTGATAAGGCAATGATTTTAATTTTGTTGAAGTCAAAAGAAAAAAGGTGAGAAAAACAAAACACCATCGATCAAAAGAAGATCTCGAACCCTAAAAGTCATCATTTCATCCTTTCATTTTTCTTGCACTTTGGCTCTGCAACTTTATGGGCCGATGACTAGGGTTTGATGGACTCATGCTTTCCCTCTACAAAACTCGAGCTCCTTGGTTGATTTCTTTGCATTTTTTTGACATATAGAAGGTGGGTAATCTCTTTGTGTAAATAAATAGACCGCTTACTTGATTTTCTCTATGACTGTGTTTTTATTTGGCCATAACCATATGATTTCTTCTAAGAATTTTACAAGTTCCACATTCTATTCTTACTGTGTCTTCTTTGTATCACCGCATTTTTGCTTGGTTGAATATCTCCATGCATGAAAAAGAGGTTTCAAAGAAACAAGGCCCGCGACCTCTGTAGCTTCACTTCTGCAAGAATATGAGGTGAGTCTTCATTGTATACCTTCACCATTCATTTCTTTGGACTGTGTCTTTTAACACTGATAAGGGTTTTCAAGAAAATGTCATGGGTCTTCTACATATTTGAAAGAAAGACTTCTCTTGGTTATGGCCTGGCTGTATATTACTTTCTTTAAACCATTTTCCCTCTGCAGATGTGAATACATAAGGTTTCAAAAATATATGTAGAGGGTTTACATTTTTTGAAAGAAAATCACTTTCTTCCTTTTCAGGCATAAATACATCTAGGATTTTGAAACAATGATGAGGGTTTTGACAAAAACAACATATGTTATACTTCTCTACATTTTAACTCCTAAAAGAACAAGAAACCTTTGCAAAAATGAAGAACAACATAGGTTTTCAAAAAATGATATGGGTTTGTTGGTATTGAAAGAAGAACTCCATCTTGGTCATGGCTATGTTCTTTCTTTGTTCTTATGTATCTACATTTTAATGTGAAAGCCCTATATGGGTTACTCTATGTTGGGCTTCCTTTATCATTTCTCTCTGGCTGTAACTTCAAAATACAAAAAATGATAAGGGTTTAAAAAAATGTCACATTCTGGTACAAATTGGGCCTCCATTTTGAGTATGCAAAAAGCAAAAACATACAAAAAACCTTCATTCTTGTTTACAAATATATCTCTTTCTGTAACTTTGATGTATGCAAGAAATTATATCTTTATAAAACTGTGTCTTCTTCTTCTTCTTGCAATTGATACATTTGGAGTAGCAATATATTCCTGTAGCTCCGTTTTCCTCCTCCTTTGCATGATATGAACATGATGTACTTTTTTCTTTGTATAAACCGCTCCTGTAGCTTTATTGTCCATGGATGTATCTTGTCATTGTTGTTCATTATTCTAGCATGGCTATTTCACATGCTTTTTGTATGACTGTACCTATAATTGTACCTTTCTCTTATGATGTTCCATATGCTTTGAAACTATTATCATAACCTTTTTGACTCAGAAGTATTGCATTCTCTCCTGACTCAAACACATACTTGGTGTGATGTGAGCTACCCTTTCATGGCTGTATCTTATCACTATCTTCTTGATTTGGTTAATGGTTGCATTATGATGATTTGATCATGAGGTGTTTTAGTTTTTCTTCTCTTGCTTCTAGAACAATGATGAAATATGTTTGTCTTGTTGCATTCCATACATGTGGCATTCAACTTGTATCTCTTTTATTGCTATTTCAATGCCTCTAGATGGTTGTGATCATTAAGTTGCTCTATTTCTACTCAGGCACATGGCTGTAACATGATATATTTGACACTTATACTCTCTTGTAGCAAACCACTTGTAACTTTTGCATACTAAATAAATGCATATCACTTCACACATTGTTGTTACCTGTCTCTATCAGGCATTGTTGTTATGGCACTTTTATTTGGCATCCTTCTTGGCATTTGATAGACCTTGTTCCTTTATATGCTTTTAAAAAAGTATCATGACAGTATTGTATGACATGGCATTATGACAGTTTATCATTTGTTCATGGCTCTTGTAGCCTTCACTTCATGTGAGTATTTGATAAGGCTGCCTCACTTGATTAACTTCATGATAGTCTTGGCAAACTTCACTCAGTTAATTCTTCATTTGTTATAGGGCTGTCCCTCATTATACTTTATGCATTTTTCATGACGTCTAATGTTGGTTTATCATGATGTTCGCCTATTTAGATAACTGTCATACCTATGGCATATATGTGGATACTAGAAACATACTTCAATCATAATCAAAAATAAATAAAGATACCTTTCATGACTGTACTTACTTCTTTGATCATTGTACTTTTGAACCTGCATATCAATCTCTCCTGAATGGGTACATTGTTCATCCTACAACATGTGAATGAAGCATTTTGAACATGACTATCTGATTTTGACAAACTATTTTCTGAAGTGGGCATAGTTTATAGGAGCAACTGCTCCTCTTCACTTCTCTTATGATGACTTCACTTCATTTGTAAGTTTGATTGTTCTAATGCATAACATCTCTAGAAAATTGTATTATGTTTATTGCAATCTGATATCCTTCTTTAATGAATGAGAAGGAAGCATGTTGTGCTCTATTTTCTCCACATGCTTAAATGTCTTCAAAGCAGCAACATAACTTGTCCTATATCTACATAGTGAACAAACAAGTTAGCATAAAAACATACCTTTGAAATTTCAAACCCGTCTCTCATGATGATTTGACCTTCATCTGATGATTTGATTTTTCTTATGCTGATATGGTCCAACTAGTTACTGCTGCTACATAAAAGTGAATGGTACTTTTTGAAGTTCTGATTGTGTATGAAAAGATTTGGTACCCTGAGCTCTAACAAAACTATTTTGCAGGTATCTTGGAGCTCAACCAGATAGGGGGAGATAGAAACCAGCTCAACCATGAGATTCGTCATTCATCAGGTAACGACGAGTCCCTCTTCTTTTCCTATGCATTTCTTATTTCTTCAAAAGTAAAATTTACTTTTATGTTGCATATTTCAGTTATTCCCACAGCTTGTATGGGACACTTTTATACATTCTTTTGAATCCAATTAGCTATTTCATTCTATGCAATGACTTATGTATATTTCACTTTCAGAATCAAATACATAGCATAAAACAACTAATCTTTCTTTGAAACATATGTATAAAACATGACGTATAATTTGACAGTTTATAGATACCTCTTTTACTTGCACTGAAACATAATGAATAATTAGCAATTGAAACATGAACTCCATCAATTCTCTTCATTCTTTGAATGCCTGTTTTCTTGTCTGTAGATGATTTCACTTACCAGGATGATGTAACAGCTCAGCTTGAGCTGTTACATGATTTTGATAAGTGATTTTGCACTTGTCTTCTTTCAAGACATCAGACATTGACTGGATAATCCTGCACAAGCAAAAAGTTTTGTACCCCCTCTAAACAAAAGATGTTTAGGCCTTGCTAAATTAGGTGTGAACATAATTTAGTAATAGTAGAAAATACCAAAAAACTAAATTTTTGATATTTTCCCAAAAATACCACTCAAATGACCCTGGACCTGATCATTACTTCCCCCTTGAGAGGCAATGGGCCCCATTGCATCTATGGTCTGCAACAACTAAGGAAACTGCTTTTTCAATTTGATCCCTAGTGAACCACTTGCCTTGATGAGGAAGATTACTTGCTTGAACCACATAGTACAGAGTAATATGTTGTCTTTTTAGTGTCATGACCAAGACATTAGTGATCTTTTCTCTAACATGGAATTGATGAGGTAGATGATGTTGATCATGCCTTTCCTTGTACTTTTGCCTAGTGTGCCGCAATATTTCTAGAGCTTGCTGCATTTTTTCAACAAACTTGGTTGCTATATGTGTTGATGGAGTATCTGAGATGACTAGTATTGCTACTTCAATAGAAGCCAGTGGTTGATGTCCAAGACATATTTCAAATGGGCTATGCCCTATGGAACCATGTAGGGCATGATTGTAGCTGTGCTCAATTTGCCTATCCATTTGTGGTTGGGATGCAGTAGACTTTGTCAGCTTGTTATCCATCATATCCCTGAGTGATGTCCTACTTTCATCTATCTATTTTTTATGAGTGGTAGTGGTGACCATTTTGTTATGGATATTGGCTATAACTGACCCCTTATCCTTCCAATATGAGCAATTGGACGTTCACATTATTTGTCAGTAATCAAAGATGCTGGTTGTGTAGGACTTACTTCAGGTATCTGATACTTCTTTTCACCTAGTTTGATAATGACACTGTGAGGTCTAAACTCATATACACCATGATGCTTGTACATATATGGGTGCCCCAATAATACATCACACACATCCAAGGGTGCCACATCACATATGACTTCATCTTTGAATGGTTTGATAGAATAAGGTAAGCGACATTGCTTATTTACCTTAATATCTTGTTCTTGATTGTTCACCCATCCCACATGATATGGTTGTGGATGAGGTGTGGTCTGTAAGTTTAGCCTTTTAACAATCTCAGCAGAGATTAGATTCTTTTGACTTCCACTATCAACGATGAAATGGAGGGCCTTACCATTTACCCACATTTGTGAGTGGAATAAACATTCACCATCTTCACAAGGCAAAATCCTAGTGGTGGCAACTATGGCATTGGGTCAGCTTCAATTATTTGGTCATCATCTCTTTGCTCAAAAGAGTTTGCAGGCAATGGTTCATGTTTAGCTTCAGCTTCCTTTTCTTGTAACCCTGTCATCAACACCTTGGCTACTCGACAGTCCTTAGTGTTATGTCTTGGACTTCTATGGAATTCACACATCTTCTTTCCATTGTTGTTTGCTATTGATGATGCTTGTGAGGAGGGATCCTTAGCTGCCTATTTTCCCATGAATTTGTTGTCACCTTCATTCTTTGAAAAATAATCCTTTTTTCCATTTTGTTTGAATTTTTCCTCAATCTTCATTGCATATTTGTAGGTAGTCCCCAAGGTCTCAATATTGAGAAATTCCATCTCTGTTTGGATATAACGACAAAGCCCACTGCAGTACTTCAAAATTTGATGTTTTTCTGTATCAATGATGCTAAGCTTTATTGAAAGAGCATGGAACATATTAGTGTAATCTTGAACAGATTGGTGTTTCTGTTGATGAAGCATCTACCACTCCATATACTTATCCCCGTATGAATTTTTAGGATAATATTCTTCCTTGATATGTTCCACAAACTCTCCCCAAGTGGGATCATCCTCTACTACTCCATCAAAATCAAGGTTTTCTCTAGACAATAGTTTATTTTCCCATGATTGTTTTACATGATGCTCAGATTTGAGGAGAGTGAAGGTTATTTTTTCACCATTAGAGAAGTGATTCACATAAAAATATCTTTCTAGTTTTGACAACCAATCATCAACAACATCTGCATTTATTTTGCCTTCAAAATTTGGAATATCAAAATTTACCTGTACCTTGAAAGGAGTGTGACCACTAAATGGTACTCTACCCATGTTGGGTTGTTGATTTCCTTTATTTTGTTGCAATAGATGAGAGAACTGATTCGTCATCTCCTCACGTTGTTTTGTTAATGCTTCTTCAACCATCACCTTGAAAGGATCTGAATGATCATCCCGTTTTGACATTTTTGATGGAGTGAACCTTAAAGTAATATAATATGATGGATGTGTGGAGGACTAAATCACCTTTCCAATGATATTTTGTTTGTCCAATTTCGACACTATATGCAAAAGATATGCCCAAAACACTAAGAGCAATGTTGAAAAAGAAGACCTAACTTCTGGTGAAAACAACAGGCAGCTGATAAAAAAATCAAAAAAAATTACCTACACCACTAGAAAGTGCTCTGAGTCCTCTTTCTAGTGATATCTTGTTTGTGCAAAATGGAGTCCATATGAGAAAGATATACCCGATTTCGCGAAACTGCTCTAAAAAGGCAAAAAAGAAACAGGCAAAATAGGGACGCGGATTTGTGATTTATTTTCTCAAAATTCATGTACTCTCTGCAAAAAAAAAGAGATACCCAGATAGAATTTCAACTCTACCAACAAAACCTAGAAATATTTTGATCTAAGGTTGCACCGTTTGAATGCTTGTGGCTAAAATCCCCTTTGATTCGAGAAGAACCAAATGAACTTGGCTCTGATACCACTGATCTGGACAATACCTAGTGCTAAGCCTATGCTATTGTAATGCAATAAAATAAAGAAGAAATGAGTTTCTACAAGTAGGCAAACTCATTGGGAGTTGTGAATTGCCTCCAAAAACTAATTTTTATTCATTCCTATTCGAAATATATAGGCTTACATAAAATATGAAGGGTCACATTACCCTTGGAAAACTAAAATAACTCTTGGAAGGTGAAAACTTTTTATAAAAGTTCAAAATTATGAAATTTTTGATCTTCCCCTTCGCAAGATCATAACTCCTAGCTATTTTGTTGGAATTTAAACTTTTTGCCTTTGAAAATGTAATTTACTAAGATGTAGAAAATACCAAAAACTAAAATTTTGATATTTTCCCAAAAATACCACTCAAATGACCCTGGACCTGATCACATGGAGAAGGTACCAACATATTTAGATTTTTTTCCTTGGGGTATATATCCAAGGCCGTATGATTGTGGAGGGATTTTGACATGGATGGGATCCAAAATACCTTGTTTATGAAGGCCTGAGCCTTTACCTTGAAAGTTCATTTGTTTGGGGTATGAGATGGACAATGGGACTATGGGTGTTTTGGACACTAGACGCAAGCTCATTATTTGATGTAGAAGGTGAGGTGGTGGATAGTGGTTGTTGCTTTCCTAAGGAAGAACATTCATGAATGAAGGTGGTAAGACCAAAGAGATGGGATGATGGATTTGCAATATGGTTGATATTGGATGACAAAGGATCAATAGGATCTTCAGTATCATTATGCTCACTAAGATCCAATCTATTTGTTTGATCATCTATGTTTACTTGGGAGCCAAGTGTCTCATCAAGGGAAGTGGATGTTGGTAGATCATGGATAGGGCTAGATGGAGGATGGATAAAAGCAGAAGTTTCTTTGCTTCGAAGGAAGGCCATGAAGCATAGTGAGTGCTCAAGTTGATCAACAAGACTTTCATACTCACTCTTATTTCTAAGATAACCATGAGGAGGAGTAGATTGAGTATGTGGTTCTTGGGTAGCTTGCTCATGGATAGACTCATGAACATAGATATAATATCTTGATCAGAAAGAAGATATAGGTTATGGATGGGTTGTATGGAGATGTTTTGATCTTGATTTGTATCAGGGGCTGATGTTTCCACATGCTTGAGATTAGACTCTTTACATAGCTCTTGATTTTCTTGAATGGGAGTGGAAGCGGGAGCTTCTTGGATAGGCTTGATAGGCTCTTAATGGTCAACAACATAAGGGTATAATGGATCTTGACTTGGAGTTATGGTGGGAGACTCTTAAATAGGCTTGATAGGTTGTGGACTACATGATGGGGTTGGAGGAATAGGCATGGTGTTTGAAGGTTCTTTAATAGGCTCGATGATAGGTGTTTGATGACATGGAGATAGTTTATTCCTTGTTAATATCCATTGGATCACATCCCTCACAAGAAGAATGCAATATCCATCCACTGTAATACACAGTCTATAATATATGTTTGTAACTTGATGAATTTCATTTATATATTGAAATAACTAAAAATGAAATAGAACAAAAAATGACCATCCAACAACACAAAGTTTTGTAAAAGATCCTACTAGCATCGATAGGCTCCATATATAGCCTTGTCTTAAAAGTAACTATCTTAAACAATATAACAACTTCTTGAAGATAGCTAATTAAAACATAAATAATAATAATAAAGTCTTTTAAAACACCAAGTTTTTCAAAGCTTGTAGAAATAACATAAAACAAGAAAAGCTATCATGTGGCAACATCACGATCATCTTCTCGAGCTGCTTCATTTCCTTTTTCCTATTCTTCAACATTTGTCGAATCTACCCGTGACCTCATCTTCGCTTTGTAACTCTTGAACCTGGAAATGATGGTAGTTAAGATCATTCCACTTGGGCTAAGGGTGATGTGTATTCGAATCTTTCACATGCCCATAGTTCTTTTTGCATCCACCAACCTCTTGCTGACATCATTGATTTCATTTCTGAAAGTTTTGAGATATATTGCTATGTGACTGAGTTTTGCCAATGAAGTGCCATTTATAGTATCAACACCAATTATTTCTTCATTGAGCATCTTTTTGAAGTGTTGTTTAACTTCCTTCGCATCTAGCAAATTCTATCCACTCTCACCAAGAATATTTGTCTCTAGAATTGTACAAATTTTCTTAATATCTATTAGGCCACTATGGTATTCATGCATAATCCTTCTTATCTCACTAATGAATTGTCTAAACATAGACAATTTCCATTCAACTGCATCCAACCAAGAGACAAAATTATTTCTTTGGGATCATTCAAAATTTTCTCAGCCACCAGAATATTAGTATCAATTTTTATCATCTCCTGCACTTCTTTAGACACCATGAGTAAAGCACTCTCATTCTTTTTAAATGTTCACAATTCAACAATCAACTCTTTTCTTTTGCTAGAAATGAGAGCATACAATTTCATTGCTTCTTCGATATAAAACAAACTATCAATAGTAACTTTATCAATCTATTTCTCAGTAGCTTTGGCTAAAGTTTGATAGTTTTTAATTCACTATAATATCCCTGGGTCTACCCCATTAATTGGAACACCTAGAGTTGTATTAGAGGGTTGAGAAGTAGCATTTACAATAGATAGAATGAATGAAGTTAAAGCACTCACCTGGATCTATAACTTTACATTTCTTACTTCTTAGCTTTAACTCTTTTAGCTAACATCCCAACAGAAAATTTAGCATGGTAAATATCTCCCTCTACAATGGGAGGAACCATATCAACTTTACTCATATTGAAATCTGCTTCTATAACATTATGCTCATCCTTATCCCTAATGGGGTCAGTGATTTCAAGAATCAGGTGTCTAGAAGAAGAGTCCATGACTACCCTCAATATCCTTTCAACTTTCTTGGCCCAAGGGCCAGTTTGTAGTAGTTTAGTTACATTATCTACATTCATATTGGTCATGGGGGTATATCTTCTTTTCTTTTCTACTGCCTTCTTGAGCTAAGAAGGAGATAGTAACACTGCACTATTATTGCTGGCATCTAAAATGATATTATTTGGTTGGCTCTTAGTATTAGGTACAGGAATCTCATTATAATAGAAGATGGAATGTTAAATAGAGTGCAAAAGACACTATCTTCACCAAGCTGTTGAAAAATTGAAGAGTCGTCACCTGGTATGGGAGACAAAGGAGGAGTCATATGATCTACTTGGAGTTGCTATAGAGAATCAAGCTTATTTTCTACTCCTGACCCTCTAGATATTGGCTCACCATCTTCTTCACATACATTTTTTAGTTTTATTTTCTCCTCAGGGTCTTCCCCATCACCGCCTTGATGTGAACTAACCCTTGACTTGGTTATCTCCACACTGGCTGAAGATCTCTGATGTTTAGTGTTATGGGAAGAACCCTACTCCTTTGTTGCAAGTGCTCTCTGCGAGGAAGAAGATACAGTGCACTCATGAATTTTCCCTTGAACCACTTCTTGGTCTTATTTAAGACAAAAGAAGATCAAACCTTAATGTTAGTGACTTCTTTTCTAACCACTGAATGCATGGCAAAGGCTTAGAAGCAACCACAAGAAATTATGTCAATAATATCTGAATTGTCATCCACTTCATGAGGAATTTGCAATGGCAAATTGAAGGCACATATTTGATCCAGAGTCAATCTCACCCAGTCTCTTCTCTGCACCTCCCTTTCATTGGTACAATCTTCCCAATAATCCTCAAGGTGAGGCTGGTGCTCATATAGACTCCCTCCATACAAATTCCTTTTAACAAAATTCTTGCTATCAAAGAATGATCTAACAGAAAGAAGATGAAAATTATATTTAGCAAGAATTCTCTCTACATTCTTAGCATTATCATTCATTTTGCATGTGAAAAGTGACAGAGACACAAGGAAAGCATAACCCTTCTTCTTCATGCTATGGTATTTCTTATTAACACACGCCATCTGGCGACAAACTTCTAAGAAAATGAAAAAGTCGCAGGCATATCTAGGAAATTTCAAAGGGGCATTTTTGAACCCACCAATCTGGAGATAAGTAAATCTGTCAAATTGAATGTAAAAACTTCCAAACTCCATAACCAATTGAGCAGCTTTGGGAGATACCTTTACCTCTAGATTTCCTTCAATTCTCCTCACATTATGCATTAAAAAGGCATCATTGGCATGTCAGAAATCCTTATTACCCACTTCTTTTTGTGGCTATGGAAAATACTCATACACAAGTGTGTTTGGAGTCAAAGGACCGTGAGTTCTCAAACTTGGCCATACAACCTCTTTACTGGCTAGTACATAAAACAAATATGAACACACATAAAAATAATTCTTCTGATGGAAATTCGTTAGTTGGTCATTCAGATGATCACTAATTAATTTGGCCCAATTGACATATTGAGACTCGTTACACATAATTAGAATAAATTGACACATCCATTTCTCAAAAGAATTAGAGTCCTCATTACCAACCACATGATGTAGTAGCGTGATCATGTTGGATATGAACTCTTTAATATGTGCTCTCTTCAAATTATAGGGTACTTGGGATTTTCCCTTCTTTTCGACCTTGAGCCAACTCTTCATGATGGAGGTCAAACACCAATTTTTCATATTCAAAAAATAACTCCAACCCATATCCACAGATATCTCTACAAATTCCTTTCTTTCAGGCAATCTTAAAGTACAAGTGATAGTTTCTGCATCAATCTGTGTCACCATAGAGCCGTCATAAGCTCTGATTTCTTGAGACTCAAGGTGATAATTCTTTACATAGGTGAGGACCAGGTCTGGGCAAGAAACAACTAGCGGGAAACCCCTTGCATGAGCTAACCCACTTGTGAAGGTTTTCTTGGCCAACGATGACTTGGGATTTTGTTCCATCCTATCCCAAAAATCTTTCAAATCAATGTGTCCCAACTTAGTATCTCTCACATTAGCTAAGCCATTCTCAATAATGGAGGCCACTAGAAAACCCTAATATTTTTATTTCATCCTCACCAGTTTAAGCAACCAATAAATGTATGCTTGTGAGATTCCTAAGGGCACCAAACAGACTCCCAGAACATTTGGGTAAAACAAACAATTCAAATTCATGAAATTTGAATATTCTTTCCCACCATAGTTATTGCAATGTGTGCACCCTTGGTCACCTTGTACTGTGCAACGCATCACTTGGGTTTGTGACAAGGCTTAATTGCTTCCCTTGAATTCATTAACTCTGGCGGTTGTATCGGGCACTAACAAGTCAATCTTTTGGTGCAACGACAACTGTCTTTGCAACAATTGGTATCAGAGTTAGGGTCAAGGGTTCAAACCCCTCGCTTGCACTGGGGGGATTGTTGAAGGTGTGCACCCTTAGTTTCCTTGTACTGTGCAACGCAACGATTGGGTTCGTGACAAGGCTTAACTGCCTCCCATGGATTCATTAACTCTGGCAGTTGTATCAGGCATTAACAGGTTGATCTTTTGGTGCAACGACAACCGTTTTTGCAACAATAGTGACTAAAAAACTTCAAATTCACAAAAGAAGAAAGCAAGTGAAAGAGAATTACAGTCAGCTGACCTGAATAGAAGGGCCCTCATACAATACTAGTGGTGTACACTATGCCAGAACACTCAGAAGTAGCACGCCAACATCAATCATGGAATGGAATGTTTGTGATTATGATAACCTTTATAGAAGTCTTTTAATAAATCCCATTAAATAGGACTTCGCGTATAGCAGTACACTTCATAAATGAGCCGCCTTTAATCCTTTAATGAAATTCGTGTAATTGAGCATTTCAAAATAAATCTCATTTAATATGAAGAGACATACGCCTCTCTCTCAGTGCATGGCAATAAATGAAAGATTTTCTTAAGATACGCGGACTGGATGATGGAGTAGGGAATCAATGATTTTTAAAACATATGAACCACAAGGCTGAACTAATTAGAGGTTGAAAAGTTTGAAGAACTTGCGACTTGCCAATCGGGAATGACTCAACTTTTAGGAATGAAACATAAGACCGACAGGGGAGACTTAGTTCACAACTTAGGGTTGCATTGGCTAATCGGTGAGTTTTAAAGTGCAAACTCATCGATAGAAGTTATGAAAAGTTCAAAAGTGTCGATTGCAAAAGGAAAAGATATTTAAAAGTGTCATGAACTTTCTAAAGGGACGAAACAAAGAATGAATAAGGAAGAAAACATAGAATGTCGATGTGATAACGACAAGTTTGAAAATTGGGTAACACAAAGGAGGTGATTATAAATGAGCATGCCATAGGGGCTATAACTGAACATGAGAATTCTAAAAAAAATACTAAGATTGCACTAATAGAGGATCAATTAATGATTGTGCCACCAAATAACAAAGGAATACCTAGCCAACTAAATATCCATATTGAAAAAGTAAAAGAACTCCTATCAGGACTAGAAAAAAGATTAAAGAATATGTGGTATTTAGATGGTCATTAGGAGGATGGCATGGAAACAGGGATGCTTTGCCATTCAGATTTTTGACTCGCACACTACAATTTGAACTTGATTTGTCTGACCTAAAAATTACAATTAATGATGGATTTGAGGATTTATTAACTCCCTTTACAAAATTCAAACCTCTACATTTTAGAAAAAAACATTTAGATAATGTGGTGAGTAAAAGTGTAGGATTGCAAAAGGAGAAAATGATGGGAAATTTAAATTTACAAGAAAATGAGAAGAGTGTAGAAGAAAAAAAGTTGAAAACATGTTCAAAGACCTTACCATGGACACACTCAAAACCATTAATGAAGGTTGAGAAAACCTTATATTAAGTGATGAAATGTCATTAACTAATGAAAAGTTATCTTCTAAATTGAAATGGTCACATGAAGAGGTGAACCCGTCAAAACAAGAGTCATTCTCTATGTTGGTTAATACAAGAAGAGTGCTTGTAAAAGGTATATATAGTGATTCAACTTGAACAATAGAAAAAAAAAACAAGAATTTGTAAGTGCACAGAGATATTGGGAAGTGATTTCTTTAAAGTTGAATTAGCAAGGGATAAAGGAAGGAACATGAAATTGGTAAAGCAAAAAGATTGCGACAAGAAATTTAGATCATCAAAAGAGAAGAACCATGTGAATTCAAAAATAAAGGACCAAATCTTATTCACACTCAATGCCAGTAATTTAGAAGAACCAAATACTAACATGGATCACCTTATAAAATTACCAGTATTTGGAACATATACTATTGAAGCATCTAAACAAATCTTTGTGTTGGAATGCATTTGGAGAAGAAATGAGACTTGGGGTAACCAAGATAAACTCTATGATTTCATAGGGACACTCAGGAATGATGCTTTCAAATGGTATATGAAGAAGTGTCCACAACATGACAAAGAATGGCAAGACATAAAGGACGATTCCTATCTAACTTTGAATCTATTGAGGTCCCATCTGAAAGTGTTAGTTAAATGAGAGAAATGATACAAGAAGAAAGACAATCCATTAAAGAATATGACTAACATTTCAAAGAAGATATAAGGAAGATGGAGGAACCCCTTATTAAAAAGTAAAGAATTTAATGGTTTGTGTCTGGATTACTCCTAGAGGTTAGAATTGAATTAGATGGTAGATCATTTGAAACCTATTCAAGTGTGGTAGAATTGGAATTTGTAGAGTAGAAGCCCAATCATGGAGAAGAAAGAAGAAAGAAATATAAAATAAAAAAATAGAGAAATTAAAATTAGAATTGGAGCAATTCAAAATGAAATAGGATATACTATCAAAAGGTGACAACAGTTTGGTGACATCACCTATTCAAGGAAAAATATATGATGCACATGTATTTCTCTAATGAAGGTCACTTAAGAAATGAATTCCCTATGATAAAGGGAGAAAAGAGGGTTGTGGTAATTAGAGTGGACTTACAACCAACCCCTAGGAAGTTTAAAGTGTGTACTATGGGATATGTAGAGAATGGGATGAACATTAAATTGATGATTGCCCACCTCTCCTATTTAGGTTGAGGGAAGATGATGAACATGAACCATGGTGTAATCACCGACGTGAAGACAATGACCCTATACATAAAGGAATGGCCAAGGCTAAAGGGGTGGATGAAAGAGCATTCTATAATCATGGATATAAACATCCAACATGGAAGGATCAACACAATATGCAACATGACACAAAACACACCACTATAGATCATGAATGAACAATCTCTTGTGAATTACCCTCATAATGATTGCAAAGGCTACTATAATAACTATAGAGGACATGGTAGAGGAAGAGGCTGGGGTCAAAGAAGAAGGGAGGATGCTACCTACTATAGATGTATCGAGATGGGCCACTATGCTAATGAATGCCATGAAGAGAAAAAGAAAAATTGTAGATTTTGTTATTCTAATCATGATCTATTCTCTTGCTCAAGGGTTCAACATTACTTAAACAATGCTCCACCACAAACAAAAAGTGATGAATTGTCAGGACCTAATGCAATAAGAGGGGATAAAGTCATGATGAGGGTGCCTAAATAAAATTATCAAGGATCCAGAAGATCCATGCGGGTAGAACCGAATGTCGGAGAAAGCAAGACGCAAGATGTCGCTCACAAAAGAAGAATTGTTAGAGAAAGAATGCTTGGAGAGACATGAAGAATTAAAAAGAAGAGATATTAATAAACATGGAAAGGAAAATAAAATTACGATAATAACTAGAGGTGGGTTTGATACCACAAAAGGAAAGACATTAGTTAATGAGTCAGAAGAAGAGGAGGAGGAGGACTATTTTCACATGAAATCAAAGCATGACTTGATAACTAACGATACTAGGAAATTTATCATAGAAGAAAAGGAGGATTACTACAAGGCCTACTTTTTAGAAAACGAGGCCCAACTTAAAGGAATTGGCTAACTTTGCAGAAGAAGACAATCTTATATAAAACTTACATAATTCATAAAATACTAGAATAAAAGCAAAAACACCAATTTGAAGCCACAAATCAGAAGTGCAGAAAAAACTCTTAAGAGATGGAAAAAAGAAAACAATCATGGTAGAACATATGTCACATCCCTAATTTGGACTATTTTTTACTTTTTACTTGTACGTAATTAGTAGATAATTTTGGATGATTTAATGATTTGACGTTATGTGAAAATGTCAGGATAAATCAATGATTTCATGAATTTGAGCTTATATGTTTAGAATTAGACATGTGATTATATGATGTTATGATTATTTTATTCATAAGATATATGAAGTAACTAATGATGCACTAATCCCAACTTGTTTGATTGTAAGTGTAACTAAGAAAACAAGTTTTCCACCCTCCAAGAAAGAGAGGGAGAGCATCATCGAAGAGAAGTGAATAAACGTATGGAAAGAACAAGTTGTTGCCATCAAAGTTTCGTGTTTGATCAGTTTTGTGAACCCCGTCTAGCTGGTAAGTTGAGTTTGACTTTATTGGTCAAAGTTGGATTTTGATTCGATAATAGTCGATTTGATGTCAAAATCCCTTAGTATAGGTTTTGTCGAAAAACCTAAAAGGAATGGTTCGATCATCGACTAGATGTAGTCGACAGTCATTATTTTTATTTATATGATGTGAATATAGTTTATATTTAGGAGTATTAATATATATTTATGATAGTGGTTAACTATCTTATAATTTGTGTTTTCCAATTAAATTCCTTTATACTATCCTATCAGGTTAATTATGTTTGACTATTTTGCTATATATGCAGGACAGAGAGGGGGAGAATACCTCGACCCCATTCTCATAATCCTGTCAAGCGTTTAAGCAAACAATGTAAGTATATCTTGTGTATTCTTTCTTTACAATGATATATATATATATATATATATATATATATATATATATGAAGTTAGATATTTAAATGAGACCTTTTGTGTTAAGGTTGATAACTTCTTTATGAAAGAGGTTAAGATTTTATGTTATGCAAGTTGCTTTGTTACATGGTTGTTCGACCCTTTTTACACTCAGTTGATTAGAGAGAGTGGAGTAGCCTTTGATCAGGTTTTGAGTGGTCTTTAATGACCATCATCTCCATTATTTGCATGTTGTCGTGGAGAATTATGACTGGAATTATTATTAGAGTGATGGAATGCAGTTAGAGAGTGGTGCTCTATTTATCACTGCGGAGGAGTTCTCTGTGGAGACACACATATACCACCGAGAGATAATTTCGTTGGAAGCTAATTGAGTAAGAACGATGTTAGAGGAGCCTTGTTTGCACGTCGATCTCACAGGTTCTTCTCTTTTTATGTAAACATTACTTGAGATGAGAATTCTTTGTTTATTGTCAGCCTTGTAGAAATATTTATCCATGTTTAGAGTAGTAGATAGCATAACATATCTTTTGTGTTTGAGCAATTGATAGTATGTATCTATTATTATGTTCGTAAAGCCGAGAGCTATACATATATTGTTGTGTTTTGTATAGTCGACAACATTTTATTATCATTGTGTTTAGTGAATTCGATAACATTATATTATCACTGTGTTTGTAGAAATCGAAAGAGCTTAGTATAGCTCTGTTTATGGAAAAGTCAAGAGCTTAATATATTTTATTGATTTGTGAAGATGATTGTTATCCTATTTTTCCTTGTGGACAAATAGCCCAAGGATCCATGAAATTCTAAGTGTTTTTCCTTTTGAAATGCAAGGAAAAAGCCCCCCAAAATGGCTAAGTCCCAAAACTTCTAAGTTTTCCCTATGTTTTTAGCCTTTTCAAAATTTTAGAGTTCAGGCTTCTCCTCTTCGTCATGCCATGTTTGTCGGCTCCGAACTCTGCCTTGGTCACTTGTGTTTCACCTAGTTGTTTCGGGTGCTAGAGCTCGGGGGTTCGCTCTTCCTTCTTTTTTGTCAGAAGACGGAAGGCCAGATGTCCACTCGAAGCCCGACAAGTAAAAAAGTTCTAACTGTTGTGGGCGCTAGGGGTTGGAAGGTTTGTCTTCCTCCTCTTTTTCAACAAGTGAAAGATGGAAGGCCTGAATCCTGAAGTCTGTCGAGTTAACAAAATATTTCTAAGTCTTTCGGAAGGTGGCAATCAAGAATTTCATCTTCTTCCTTTTATTGCGGAAGACGGAAGGTGGAAGGCTCGGAACTTGAAGTCCGTCAAGTGCGTAATTTTTTCTAAGTGTTGCAGAGTTAGGGGCTCTCTTCTTCCTCTTTCTTTTGGAAGGCATAAGATGGAAGGCTCAAGGTCTGATCTTCACTGAACTCTCAAATCGGCTAAGTGTTGCGGAAGTGGGGGTCGACCATTTCTTCTTTCCAAAGAATGATATATGGTGAATGCCCGACCTCCAAAGCCCGATGGTTTCCTTTCTCTCAAACTTAGGAGGTCAGGGTTTCATCCTTCACTTTTCAAGACTTGATCAATGGACGACCAATTGGAGGAAGCTCGATCTATTGGGGCCCAATCTTTTTGCCTTCCAGGCTCTTTCCTACTGTTTAAAACATGACGAGACCGCTCAAAGATCCTCTTGGTCGCCATTAATTCTTCTTTAGAGCCCAATTACTTGTAGATATGGATTTCTCACCTCCCCATGCCATTGTAGCCTCTTTTGCATTAAATATTTTGTACCCAGGGCATGGGCAGACACTCCTTTTCAGTGGCTTTCATGGGCAGAGTGATGATTTTCCTTGTTCACTTCTCTTTTCAAAAGGAAGCTAGGTGTGCAGAAAATGCTTCCTACACTAATCTAATGAGGGGAGGAGAGTGCAAATTTAATTTTATCTTTAAAATTATAGATTATGTTAACCCACTAACAGAGATATTGTAGCAAAAACATACATAAGAATGTAAGACGGAAGAGAGAGACAAAAGATATACGTGGGGAAAACCCTTATGGGTGAAAAACCCCACACTACAAAACACAACTCAAATGTATTACATAAACAAACAAGGTTACAATACAATCACAGAGCCAATGCTCTTGCAGAAGTCTTTGACACTCATATCTAGAGACAAACTGGTAGCATAATAATACCTGTCAAACTTGTAATACATCTCCTCTCCAAAGCACCTGTTTATATAGAATATACAAGGCAAAAATGGCTCCACATAGGGATGGGCGTCCAACATGGCCTCATGGCCTAGAACCCATGCCTATGGACAATTGTCCAACACTGTAGGATGTTCTTGACACTTGTCAAGTCACCCCATCCCAAAGAGGTTGCCTATTTCTAAAATGGGCTATGATAGATGCCCTTACGACTCTTACAACCGTCATAAAATCTGTCATAACTTACAATTGTAAGAGAATCTATCATACATGGGCTATAAATAGCATATTCTCTTACAACATGTCATAGTCCACCTTGGGGCACCCAAAGATGCCTTTTTCAAAGATCCTTCATGACACATGTCCATACCTGTCATAGAATCTTCTATTTCTAACTCTTACATGTCATAACTTTATCATAGGAATCTGTCATGACCGTTTCAGTCAATATTCCCTTACACAACATCCAAGATGCCGACACATGCCAAAATATTCCTACCACTAAGTGTGACACCTATCTCCTCATGTGAGGACAAAAATACATGTGGTCATATGCCATGTAGGATGACACATCACCGTGCCAACTCCCACAATATGACAACATATGATTTGCATCCAATTAATACAATAGGTAATAAATAAATAAATACAATGTAAAAATACAAGGAATTACCAAGGTTTAGAAACCTTAATTCCCAACATTCTCCCACTTGTTGAACACCTTGTAAGAGCCAATAGAATTAACAGGATTTAACTGATATAGGCTGAGAGGCCCATAGATTCTAAACACCATATGAACTTCTTTGTGCCCAATGGTTTCGTCAATGCATCTGCAACATTCTTCAAAGTATATACCTTCTCCAAATTTACCTTCCCATCCTCTACCATGTCTCGTACGAAGTGAAACTATACATCAATATGCTTTGTTCTAGCATGGAAAGTTGGATTCTTCGCAAGGAAAATCACACTCTGATTGTCATAACTGATCGTAATCTGACCTGCATCAACACTAATATCTAAACAGAATCTCTTAAGCCAAATGGCTTCCTTACAAGCATGAGTTGCAGCCATATACTCAGCTTCTGTAGTGGACAAAGCAACCACAGGTTGTTAGTTACTCATCCAACTAATTGCACCACCAAACATAGCAAACACATAGGCACTGGTGGATCTCCTGTTGTCAATGTCACCTACCCAATCAGAATCCACAAATCTACGAATACAAACTGAATGCGGAGGTCCTGTAGCATTACCATGATAGCATATGGAATACTCAAAAGTACTCAAATATCTGAACACTCACTTAACTGCATCCTAATGTACCCGTCTAGGATTATCCATAAATTAACTAAGGACTCCCACTGCTTAGGCAATGTCTGGTCTTGTGCAAACAATGGCATACATCAAACTGCCAACATCACTAACATAAGGTACTCTGCTCATGTCCTCCACCTCACTAGGAGATTTTGGACAATCACTAATAGACAACTTTGTCCCCAATGAAACAGGAACACACAATGGTCTACAATATGCCATGCTAAACCTATCTAACATGGTCTTCACATACTTACTATGGATTAACCAAAGTTTTATGTTAGCTCTGTCTCTTCTGATTTCCATTTGCAGAATGCACCTTGCTACCCCAAGATTTTTCATCTTAAACTGTGTTGACAACTGAGACTTCAAATTAGAAATCATATTCTTACCATTCCCAATGAACAACATATCATCAACATATAGTGCAATAATGAGAATGTGATCATTGTCAAACTTGTAATACACACAATGATCAAATTTTGATCTTAGAAATCTAATAGACAACACAAAGGCATCAAATTTCATATACCACATCCTAGGAGACTGCTTCAAACCATATAAAGACTTCTTTAACTTGCAAACCAAATTTTCTTTACCTTTCTATGTAATGCTCTGGCTGTGACATGTAAATCTCTTCCTCCAAATCACCATGAAGGAAAGCTGTCTTCACATCCATCTGTTTTACCTCTAATTCATAAGCAGCTGTAAGAGATAACAAAAATTGAATGGATGTCATCTTTGCAACGGGAGAGAAAATTTCACCATAATCAATTCCCTCCACTTGTGAGTACCCCTTCATAACCAATCTAGCCTTGTACTTTTCAACATTGCCATCTGCACCAAATTTCTTCTTGAACACCCATTTGCATCCAACGGGTTTCTATCCATCAGGCAAAGGCACCAAATCCCATGTTTTATTTTTTTCCAAAGAAGCCATCTCATCTTCCATGGCCTCCTTCCAGGAACTTGCATCTTTCATGCCCGTAGCCTCTTTCATGGTTCTAGGCTCATCAGTGTTAGTAAGTAAAGCAAAAACACAACTAGAATCAAGTAATAAATAACCAAACCTATCAAGTTGCTTTCTTGTTCATGTAGACCTCCTCAATGGCTAAGGTTGAGGTTCTACTTTTTCTTCTGAGCTTTCAGAGCTGCTAGAGCTCTCCTCGTTATCAGGTCTCACAGGGTCTGTCTATTCAGTCTTCTCAGGGGTAGAAGGAAACTGAACCGCATCCTTTTTCTTTTCTGTTTGTTCTAGCTGTAAAACAACGGAAGAATGTGTTATCTCTCTGAAGATAACACTTCTGCTATACAACACTTTTTCAGCCACAAGATCCCAAAGCTTGTATCCTTTCACACAGACACCATAGCTAATGAAAATACATTTAACAGCCTTGTTCTCCAATTTAGACCGTTTCTCCCTAGGCACATGTGCATATGCCTCACAATCAAAAATACGAAGATGTCTAACTGAAGGCTTCTTACCAGACCACACCTCCATAGGTTCCTTACCAACAAGAGCTGATGTAGGAGATCTATTTACTAGATAGCAAGTAGTGGCAATAGCTTTAGTCCAAAACTTTTGTTCGAGGCTTGCTCCACTAAGCATACTCCTAGCCTTCTCCATCAATGTCTTGTTCATCCTCTCTGCAACTCTATTTTGCTATGAGGTGTATGGAGTTGTCTTATGTCTTTCAATCCCTTGCTCTTTATAGAACTTATCAAACTCTGTCGAATAAAATTCACCACCGTTGTCAGTTCTCAAACACTTAATCTTTTTACTAGTCTAATTTTTAGCAAAGGCTTTAAACTCCTTAAATTGACTAAAGACTTCAGTTTTGCTTCTGGTAAAATAAACCCATGTCCTTCTACTGTAATCATCTATGAAAGATACAAAATATACAAATTTGGAAATCGAAGGAACATTAACTGGACCAAACACATCAGAATGAATAAGATCCAATACACCAGAAGACTTGCGAGAACTAGAGTAAAATTGAACACGGTTTTGTTTTCCATATACACCATGTTCGCAAAAATCAAACTTGAGATTACAATCATTTAACCCCTCAATGAAGTTTTTATTTTTTAGGGTTCACAAACCCTTCTCACCAATGTGGCCATATCTCAAATGCCATAACATAGTTTTTTCAGCAGGAAGCTTAGCTTCCAAAGCATGTGCACTACCATAAGAACTAGTTACAACAGATTTCTTCACTACTCGTTTAGATGGTGGGGATGAAGTGATTGTAGCTCTTTTCTTCGAGTCAGAAGAACTATTGCACTATGAAGTGCATGCCTCCAGCTGAAATAGAGTACATCTTCGAGTATGCTTCACAAGCACCATAGATCCTCTAGTTATCTTGCATCCATCCTTCGAAAAGACAACCTGCACACCTGCATCATTCAACATACTTATAGAAAGCAAGTTCCATGCTAGGCCTAGGATATGCATAACCCTAGTGATCCCCTTCACTCATCCATCAGGGAATTGGATTGAGACTTTTCCACGACCAACAATCTTCAGATGAGAATCGTCACCCAAGTACACTCTTCCACCTTCAAACACTTCATACTTTGTGAACCAGTCTTAATGCGAGGTCATGTGGAATGATGCAACAGAATCAATCAACCACACACCATCAGATGCATGGGTGGCCAGGGATGCAATGAAGGCATCACCATCATCTTGTGACTTGTCAGAATCTGAATCAGGAGCATTCTTTTTCTTCTTTTTCTTCTCCTCTTTGCATTCCTTTCAGAAATGCCTAATTTTACCACAGTTCCAATAGAGAGCCTTGGACTTTCTAGGAGATTTGGATCTCCCACAAGATTTGGATCTACCCTTTTCACCTTTCTTGTCCTTCTTCTTCCCTTTCTCTTTAGATCTTCCATGAACCGCAAGAGCCTCTTTAGCTGCCTCAAAAGACTTTCTCTGCATCTCTTCAGATAACAGCGAAGATACCACTTCAGCCATTGTGAATGTGGATGTGGTGCTTCCAATAGCCATAACAAGATGATCCCATGTATTCAACAAAGAATAAAGTAGGGTCATACACTGATCCTCCTCCTCCATCTTCACAACCACGGATGTCAACTATGCAATGATCATGTTGAAAGCATTCATATGGTCCACAACAGATCCTTTGTCTTCCATCTTCAGAGCAAACAACTTCTTTTTCAAAAAGAGCTTGTTCACCAAGGACTTGGCCTGATAAACATCTCCCAGCTTCTTCCAAAGAGTTTTCACGGTCTTCTCCTCATGGATATTCAATAGGATAGAGTCAGCTAGATAGAGTCTTATGAGACCCTTAGCCTTCTGATCTTTGAGGTCCCAATCAGCTTGTGACATTGCCGCAGGTTTAGTGCCATTAATAGTTTCCCATAGGTCATGATCAACAAGTAGGTCCTCCATCTTGAGTTTCCACAACTCAAAATTCGTGCCATTGAACTTATCCACCTCTACCCTTCCAGATGTGATTGCCATCTCCTTCCTGTAACAAGATATAGAATACTCTGCATAGACTCCCACTCAACTTAAGATCAACTCAAAAAACCCCTACCCAATAGCTAAGACCAAAACTGGCCAAGCTCTGATACCAACTGAAAGGAAGCTAGGTGTGTGGAAAATGCTTCCTACACTAATCTAATGAGGGGAGGAGAGTGCAAATTCAATTTTATCTTTACAATTACAGATTATGTTAACCCACTAATAGAGATATTATAGCAAACACATACATAAGAATGTAAGACAAAAGAGAGAGACACAAGATATACGTGGGGAAAACCCTTATGGGTGAAAAACCCCACACTCCAAAACATAGCTCAAATGTATTACGTAAAAAAATAAGGTTACAATACAATCACATAGCCAATGCTCTTGTAGGAGTCTTTGACACTCATATCTGGAGACACACTGATAGCATAACAGTACCTGTCAAACCTGTAATACATATCCTCTCCAAAGCACCTGTTTATATAGAATATACAAGGCAAAAATGGCTCCACATAGGGATGGGCATCCAACATGGCCTCATGGCCCAAAACTGATGCCTATGGACACTTGTCCAACACTATAATATGTTCCTAACACTTGTCAAGTCACCCCATGCCAAAGAGGTTGCCTATTTCTAAAATGGGCTATGACAGATGCTCTTACAACTCTTACAACCGTCATAGAATTTGTCATAACTGTCATAACTTACAGCTGTAAGAGAATTTGTCATACACAGGCTATAAATAGCATATTCTCTTACCTATCATAGTCCACCTTGGGGTTCCCAAAGATGCCTTTTTCAAAGATGCTTCATGACACATGTCCATACCTGTCATAGGATCTTCTATTTTCGACTCTTACATGTCATAACTTTGTCATAGGAATCTGTCATGACCGTTTCAGTCAATATTCCCTTACACAACATCCAAGATGCCGACACATGGCAAAATATTCCTACCACTAAGTGGGATGCCTATCTCCTCATGTGAGGACAAAAATACATGTGGTCATATGCCATGTAGGATGACACATCACTGTGCCAACTCCCACAATATGACAACATAGGATTTGCATCCAATTAATACAACGGGCAATAAATAAATAAATACAATGTAAAAATACAAGGAATTACCAAGGTTGAGACACCTTAATTCCCAACACTTTCCATGCCAATGACTACTATAGTGTGATTTGAAAAGCTATATATGCATATGTTTGAGATGTATTTCTGTTGGTTGGTTGCTGGGTCCTTATTCAGATTGAAGCGCTTAATGTTTGATCATGACCTCATGATATTTCCCAGAACTGTATGAATCTGATCAACCGTGTCCTCTTCTAGACCTCTCTATCTTCATTTCTAGTTCAACCATGAAGGGGAAGTTATGATTCCGTGTTTTTCCAATATGTATTTAGCTTTTCTCTCTTTGTAATGGCTATTTAGCCTCTATGATTAATACAAGCAACTGATTCTGCTTCTCTCATTTTCTTTTTTGATGTGTTTACTTGAATGCTGCTCACTTATCTTGTGGATAAAACGATCCCTTTATAATTTTTAGTATTCTTTTTTGACCTCTATTAGAGAACGAATGAGTCTGTGTTAGTTTATTTAGCCTTTGAATCATCACTATGTTATGTCAGCTCTAGATAAACATATCAAGTCTTGGTGCATCACCCCCTTTCAATTTCTATTTCTTCTTACCCTTTTCCCTATGAGCATTGGCATTAGATTTAGTCAAATTATCTGGACCTTAAGTCTAGAAAGAGGAACCAACCTTCTCTGGAGGTCTGATCTCATCTGCAAGGTCCCACACCTTGAGACCAGTCCCATTGTGTCATTGGAATGCTTGAACAGGTTTCAAGAAGGGTGTAATTTCACGTGATAACAATTTCTGGCACGCCCAGTGGGACTCTCTGCTTTGAGTAAGAGTTGAACTAAGAAAATTTGGTGTTGTTCTTAGTTCACATGCAATTGTGAAAGTATTCAACAAGCACCATGGTGACTCTACTGGTGAAAGCAACCCAAGTGCTTAAAGATCCATTAAAGATTAGAGTTTGGTGATGCTCTTGGTCTTTTCCAACCTTCAAGGTTCTCAAATCACCCAATGACTCTCTTTTGGTATGTTCATAGTCTCCAAGAGTAGACTTGTTACCCTTATTTTCAAAGAATATTTTGATGCATCTCTACTTTTCAATGCTCTAGTATGTCAAGCTATCGTGGAAGTCATGGCCTTTTCCCTCCATCAAGAATAGGCTTCCATACACCCATCATAACATTCACACCACTGTCATGGCTCTGCCAAGAAACATAACCTTTATGGCCTTCAATGGTGGAATCCCTCTCAAGCTTGCACAATAAGACAACATCCCAGTTTCAGCTCTAAAGGCTATTCCCTTTTTCACTGGTAAAAATTCCACTACCCCTTTGAGCACATCCAAGACATTGACAATGTATGCTCTATTTAGAATATTACCCAAAACAATATTGTGGTAAGGCTCCTTGCTTCTTCCTTGGAAGGGAAAGCTCTCTAGTGGTACAAGGGGTTGTTAGGAATAGGATGCAGAAGATATCAATTAAATGCAGATAAAAATTAAATAGAGGAATGAAAAACACACAAAAATAAAAACAACGAGAGATAATTTTAATGTGGTTCACCCAAACTCAGGCTACGTCCACCAACAGAGAGTCTAATATTATTATCCAGCAATAGAACCGATTACAACCAATAATCTCTTGGAACTCAATACCACTGCAATATGCTACAAATCAATATTAGCTGAAACCCTAACCCTTAGCAGTTTTTATCAAGACTTATGTCGATTACAAAAATTAGGTTTTATATGATAGCCAATAGAAAAATAACTATTAACGCCTTTATAAAATAATAGGCAATGTTTGCTTCGGGGACACTTCCCCCAACTACTCCACTAGGGGTGTTGCCCGAGTTCCCCACCGTGGGCTCTACCCTGGGCCCCCATCGGGGGGTCATTCCCCTGAGCCCCGCAAGAGGGGCTCCACCTCCCTTCTGATTCCCCCATTAATTAATTTGGTGGGGGAAACGTGCCAACAAAAGTGGAGAAAATTTAACCTCTGAGTCTGATTAGGCTCCATATAACAATAATCTCCCACTTGGAGACTGATCATAACACCGCTGCCCCTGTAGCTTCCACTAGAAATAAGCATCTTGGACTCTGCTGTTTTGATTCTATTGTTTTCAATCTTGAAGGCCAACCGAAGTTGAAGAGGAGCTCAGCTTCTCCCTTGTCACTGCCTTCATAAACATAACCGTTGGATTGTCATTTATATGTATCTTTTCTAACATTAACTGTCCATCCTTCAACACTGACCAGATGAAGTGATACCTCAACTGTATGTGTTTGGTCTTTGAATGCAAGACATAATTCTTTGCAAGATGTATGGCACTTTAGCTTTCCATAAACAAATAACTGTTAGCCTGTTGTTTGCCTAATTCTTCTATGAAATATTATAGCCATATCATCTCCTTGCTTGCCTCTGTTGCAGCTACATACTCTGCCTCCGTGGTGGATAAAGCAACTACCTTTTGCAACCTTGAGATCTAACTCACTGTTGTCCCACCTACAATAAAGACATAACCTATAGTATTCTGCCTGGTATTAATATCCCCTGCCAAATCTGAGTCCACATAGCTTACTAAATCAGTATTAGAGTCCCTGAAACATAAATATTTATTGGATGTACATCTCAAATACCTGAGAACCTATTTTACTACATTCCAATGCTCCAATCTGAGATTACTCATATACTTGCTTACAATTCCTACAATATGTGCAATATCCGGTCTTATGCATACCATGGCACACATTAAACTTCCTACAACTGAAGCATATGGTACCTTGGACATTTTGTCTTCCTCCTCTTGTATCTTTGAACACATCTCTTTAGTCAATTTCAAATAACTAGGCAAAGGTGTGTTGACAGCTTTTGGATTCTGCATATAGAATCTCTACAACACCTTTTCAACATAATCAGCTTGAGATAGAGTCAATTTTTCTGTTCTTCCTATCTCTACTACAAATTTTCATACCAAGGATTTGTTTTGGTTCCCCTAAATCCTTCATAGAAAATGATTTTGCTATCTGTTGTTTTAACCGACTTATGTGATCCATGTTAGACCCCACTACAAGCATTGTCATCAACATATAAACATAAAATAATGTAGTTGTCATTATCCAACCTCTTAAAATAAACACAATGGTCAGAATTACACTGGTTGTAGCCTTGCTCAGCCATAAAATTATCAAATTTCAAGTACCATTGCCGAGGCACTTATTTCAGGCCATATAAACTCTTCTTCAATCTGCACACCAATTTGTCTTCCTCCTCTTGTGTCTTTGGACACATCTCTTTAGTCAATTTCAAATGACTAGGCAAAGGTGTGTTGACAGCTTTTGCATTCTGCATATGGAATCTCTGCAACACCTTTTCAACATAATCAGCTTAAGATAGAGTCAATTTTCTGTTCTTCCTATCTCTACAAATTTTCATACCAAGGATTTGTTTTGGTTCCCCTAAATCCTTCATAGAAAATGATTTTGCTATCTGTTGTTTTAACTCACTTATGTGATCCATGTTAGACCCCGCTACAAGCATTGTCATCAACATATAAACATAAAATAATGTAGCTATCATTATCCAACCTCTTAAAATAAACACAATGGTCATAATTACACTGGTTGTAGCCTTACTCAGCCATAAAATTATCAAATTTCAAGTACCATTGCCGAGGCACTTGTTTCAAGCCATATAAACTCTTCTTCAATCTACACACCAATTTCTCCTTACCTTTGACCTCAAATCCTTGTGGTTGTTCCATATATCTCCTCCAAATCACCATGGAGAAAGACAGTTCTCACATCTAGCTGTTCCAAATGCAAATCTTCAGCAATCACAATACTTAAAACATTATGAATAGAAGTCATCTTAACAACTGGAGAAAAAATCTCATCAAAATCAATGCCCATTTTCTATACAAATCCTTTTACAACTAACTTGCCTTTAAATCAATTCTTACCTCCAACTTCCTCTTTCAACCTATAAACCCATTTGTTTGGTAAATCCTTTTTACCTGCAGGCAACTTGCATAATTCCCAAGTCTGATTTTTTAGTAAGGAGTCCATTTCTTCTTCCATTGCATGCTCCCACTGAACCTTTGTATCCACCTACATAGCTTCATCATACCCTTTCAGTTCACCAACATCTGCTAACAAAATAGAATACAAAGAGGGAGAAAACCTGTCGGGAGGTCTACTCAAGTCCTTGTTGACCATCTCACATTCACTGGAGTTTGTGGTATTTCCTATTGTTGTTGTGGAGCATGAGGAACCATTGGAACATCACTATTTGGAGTATCATCCAACACCACAAAATCCTTTTCTTTCTTCTCATGCTGCTGTAATTGATCTTTATACAACATCTTCTAATTGAATACAATATCCCTGCTTCTCACAGTTTTTAGATTTTCAAAATCCCAAAGCCTATAACCAAATTCATCAATACCATATCCAACGAAGATGCACTTTTTTGACTTTGCATCCAGCTTGGTTCTATTTTCAGAATCTGTGTACAAATGCTTCACATCTGAAGGTTTTGAGAAAAGAATAACTCACCTTCTTACATGTCCATGCTTCTTTTGGAATACCATAGCCCAAAAAAGTTGAAGGACCTCTGTTAATTAAATATATAGCGGTATTGACAGCCTCTGCTCACATGTTTAAAGATAGCCCAACATGCAATCTCATACTCCTTGCATGCTCCATTATTGTTTTATTCATGCGCTTAGCCATTTCATTCTCCTATGGAGTCCCTGGAACCATTTTTTGCCTACGAATTCCATTAAAGGAACAATAATCCTCAAATTATTTGCTGCAATACTCACCACCATTATCAGATTTGAGACATTTTAATCTTTTACCCATCTCATTCTCAACCAAGCTTCTCTATTTCTTAAATGTTTCAAATACATCAGATTCCTGTCTAAGGAAATAAATCCAAACCTTCCTAGTTGCATCATCTATGAATGTAACATAATACTGAGAGCCACCAAGAGAAGATACACGAGCTGGTCCCCATACATCCATATGCACAAGCTCCAACTTTTCATCTTTTTTTTGCTTCCCATCCTTGAGAAAACTAACTCTCTTTTGTTTTCCATACACACAACTTTCACAGAAATCCATATTAATACATTTCAGGCCTGGTAAAACTTTCTTAGAATGAAGTACCTTCATACCTTTTTCACTCATATGCCCAAGTCTATTATGCCACAATGTTGTCTCAGAACTCGTAACAACTATTTTAGTCTCTTCCTTTGAACCCATAGCAACTGTTCTTGAACCTATTTGAGTTTTGTTTGCAATAACTAAAGTAGAAGGAGCAATATGACCTATGCAAAAATATAAGGTGCCTACTTTCACATCTTTTGCTACTATTAAGGCACCTCTTGTAACCTTCTAATTTTTATCATTAAAAGTAACTGTGCAACCTTCATCACCTAGCTGCCCTGCTGAAATTAAATAAATACTCATCCTTGGAATGTGACTTACCTCTTGTAGTAGCCAATGATTCCCATTCTGCAACTTAATCCCAATTCTTCCTTTTCCTACAATCTGACAGGGTTCGTTATCTCCCAAATAAACCAGCCCAAAATCCCCTTGGACATAATCAAGAAAATAACTTCTATGGGGTGTAGCATGAAATGAGGCCCCTGAATCTAAAACCCATGAATTATCAACATTATCTAGGGAAAGAATCAAAGCATCATATTCAGATTTATTGCTTACCACATTTGCCTCCTTATTGCCTTCTTGTTTGTCTCCTTCTTTATTCTTCCAAGACCAACAATCTTTCTTTAGATGATCCAATTTCCCACAGTACCAGCAATCTTTCTATCCTCTAGATTAGGACCTCTTTTCCTTTAATTTTCCTCGTGACTTCCCATGACCTCTAGAACCTTTTCCTCTCTTCTTTGATCTGCCCCTGCTTTCTGCATTCAAAACACTACCTGATATGGATCCACCTGAGCTTTTCCTATGAATTTCCTCACTTAGAATAACACCAACAACATCATCAAATTTCAACATATTCGAACCAGAAACAAAGTTACTAATTGCCATTACCAAACTATTCCTGCTTTTAGGCAAAGACCATAATATGAAGAGAGCTCTAACTTCTTCATCAAAATTTACATTTATAGAAGTCAATTGACTGGTAACTGTGTTAAACTCATTTAAATGATCAGTAATTGATCCACCTTCTGTCATTTTCATATTAAATAAATTCTTCATAAGAAATACCTTATTCAAAGCAGAAGGCTTTTCATATAACTTTGCCAATGTCTCCATCAATTCGGCTGTTGTCTTCGCTTTTGAGATATTGAATTCCACCGATTGTGCTAGGCACAAATGAATGCTTCCTAGTGCCTTTCTGTCTAGAAGTTCCCAATCCTCATCAGTCATTGCTGCCAGTTTCTTGGCTTTTCCTTCCAACAACCTCCATAAATCCTTCTGATAGAGATAATCCTCCATCTGCATCTTCCATAACTGATAGTTCTGCCCATTGAATTTATCTACCTTTAATTTACCCTCATCTACCATTGCTCCCACTTAACTGTGAGACTCCCACTCAACCATGAGACTCCCACTCAACCGTGATACCTTCCCGCAGATGATAATCAAACACAACCTGACTCTAATACCACTTGTTAGGAATAAAATGCAGAAGATATCAATTAAATGCAGATAAAGATTAAATAGAGGAATGAAAAACACACAGAAATAAAAACAGTGAGAAATAATTTTAATGTGGTTCACCCAAACTCAGGCTACATCCATCAACAGAGAGTCCAATATTATTATCCAGCAAATAGAACTGATTACAAACAACAATCTCTTACAACTCAATACCACTGTAATATGCTACAAATCAATATCAGCTGAAACCCTAACCCTTAGCCATTTTTATCAAGACTTATGTTGGTTACAAAAATAGGGTTTTATATGTTGGCCAATAGAAAAATAACTGTTGATGCCTTTATAAAATAATAGGCAATTTTTGCTTTGGGGGCGCTACCCCCAACTACCCCCAGATCCCCATCATGGGCTCCACCCTTGGGCCCTTGCTGGGGGGGTCATCCTCCCGGGCCCTGCAAGAGGGCCTGCACCCCCCTTTCGATTCCCTCATTAATTAATTTGGGGGGAAAATGCGCTGACAAAAGTGGAGAAAATTTGACCTTCGAGTCTGATTAGGCTCCATATAACAACATGTCTTACCTGCAAATTCAATTCATGAATGGAATGAGTTAGGAGATAAGCTCTGTCAACATTTTGAAGATAACGGTGATCATTTGTCCCTGATAGAGCAACTGACCACTATTAAAGGGTTCCTTATGAATTCATGGTGGATTTTAATTTCAGGTTTTAAAAAACTTGGTATAGAATCCCACCATTGGTGAGACCTTCCCTTAATGTTATCTTTTTGTATTATTTGGGGTCCCTGAATAGTGATATCACTGTCATGATTCAGTCTCTAGGAGGGGATGTGCTACCTGATGCCTATGAGGTAGCAATAAGGGCAAAAAATTGTTTGATTCTAGTTGGAAAGATTGCTCCTAGCCTCCAATGCCATTTTTTCTAGAAGCCCCAGTCATTTAGCATATTATGGCACCAATTCCTATAGCTAATGTGCCATACCAAGCTTCCATTCAACCCTATCAGCCTAGCGGGCTACCTTGTTAAGGAAACAATCAAAGATAAAATCAATTGAACTATGTTAGGCCCCTAAGTTCCATAAACTTAGCCGCTACAAGTACATCAGGCATATTTGTTCCAATTGAGAACAACCTAGCTCAGGGTTATGAGTGGCACCATCCATGCAATCAATCCCATAGCCAAAATACAGGCCGAAATGGAGAATATAATCAAGCTTCAATGGTCCAGAATCCATCAATAATTCCAAAACAACAGATTGGACCTAGTCAATAGGATATGGGAGGACAAAGATAAATGCAAGCTAAATTCATGTTTTTGAATTGTCAAGAACATGAGGGTAATCCTATCTTGGGGGAGGAAGCATCTGAAGTAAAGGATTTGTAGCAGCATGATGACATTGAAAATGATGGCAAGTTGTTGCAACTTGGGGCCAAAAATGACAGCAAAGTTCCAACTTATGAAGGAGAGCATATAAGCAACCCTATACTGAAAGGTGCAAAGGACTTAGAGGAGGCTCATTTATGGGATGAGCTTGATGTTTTTTGCTCAAGTCTGGATAGTAAATCAACTCCTCTTAGTGAGACAGATCATGAGCAGTTTGAGTAGATTGAGGAGGTAGTCATTCCTCTAAATGATATGCAGGAGTCGGAGTAGCTAGACCAACATGAGAAGAAAGAAACATAGCAGAGACATGAGATCAAGTCTATTGATTTTCATGTCATCTTAAAGGGATGCCCTATAAGGCATTTGGCCTAGCTGGAAACATATGAGAAAGAGTCCTAACCTGTCATGCTTACTTCAAAGAATGAGGTTGAGTATCAAGAAAGGCTAGATCAACCCATTTATCCACTTCTAGGCAACTACATTTTCAATCAGTGTAGGTGGATAGGTGAGTTTTTCTTTGTCCTTTGGGAAGCATTTCACCACTTTTTTCTATACCCATCCCTTCCCCACCTCTTTTTAACTGCCCAAAGGCATGTGAAACATTGTAAATTGTTGAGAAAGGGCAGCTATTTTGAAGAACCAATTAATGGGTTTTTTTGAGGTCATTTCCTTATTGTTAGTTTAGGTTTAGAGTAGGTTTGGTTTTTGTTTTAGGTTTCCCTTCCTCCAAGTGCTCTTGCACAGGCAACATGCTCATTAGGAGATTGTTTGCCTTGTTTTCTATTTTGTTTTATTTTCTGGAGGCAGTGTTCAGTTTTGTGTTGGTCTGGCCAACCCCCTATTCTTGTTATTATGCCCTTTGACTCTGTGTCCAATGGATTGTTAAGGCCTTTGGATTCCAGTGTTTAGTAGGCAAATACCCCTGCATAGTCACCAAAATGTTATCCTATTTTGCCTTCTGGCCAAATAGCCCAAGGATCTATTGGGACAGGAAAATTTTAAAATTTTCCTGTCTTCATACCCGCTCATGTTTGACCAAACCAAAAAATATTTCACCCAAAATCAGAATAACAACTGATATATCCCATAAAATCCTATGACTTTTATCACAAAATAATGTAAAGGGCCTTAATTTCTTAATATCGGCAAGACCTCGTTTTAGTTATACCGATCCAAGAGAAACTAGCTGAAATGAGTATCGGCGTAAGACTAATGATCGGGGAGAAGATCTCAAGAATCATCGAAGAAGAAAGTGGCATAGATGACCTTTCATCGGAGAGAGAAAGCATGGTCATGCCGATCGGTATGAGATGGCACTATTGGGAAATACTCCACAAACTCCCCCGACGATATAGATCATACCGGTAAAAGGATTCAGTGGGACTCTCACTGAACAACTCGTGGAATAGATGAATTAATGATCATCGGCAAGAGATGAACATCGGAGTAAAAAATTAAGGAGTCTCTGACATTCTAATGTCTCAGCGATCAACAAAACTATTTCGGCATAAGTCCTGCTGATATGTATAGAAAATAAGAACCATCGGCGAGAGTGAATGAATCAGAACAAGGCTTGCAAGTTTGGCTAAGACAATACTCACAACGATGTCAGTGACATGTTGTGAAGGTCTCTCTGATAAAGGCGTAAAGGAAGATATCAGGGAAACAACCTTGATCAGCTAGCTTGAAATATGTTATCTCAATGACATATCTTATCCTGATACAACGATGACCATGTTCATCGATGAGACTCTCACTGATAGTCATATCGAAGACACTTGAGAGATCGAAGAAGAATGTTATTCACACAACGATGAAGCAAGTCAGGCTGATGATAACCATGCCCATTTTCAGGTAGATCTTGAAGATTTCTTGCTGATACAAACTCACTTATGAAATATCATATCGAAGAGACAAATCAAGGGTTACAACGATTGATCCATGAGCAAATGTTCGCACCATAAGAAGATATTAAAATCACCCCGACATTACAAAAATCATGCTGATGAGAGAAGTTATGATGATGTGACATTTCACAACGATCAAGAAAATTGAAATGCTAGAACCATTAATTAGAGATGATGAAGAAATCCTTTGAGATGCCATTCAAAATTATTGCAATTGAGTTTGAAAGAATTATTTGAAGCGAGCAAGCAAGTAGAGACTTAGAGGAGAATACAGGGGAATTCAATCACCACTTCAAAATAACAGGTACATATATATAAACTTCTGTGTGATATCCTGTAAATTGAATTGACTGTCCAAAGATTGCAATGGAGACTCCGGTGAAACAAAAGGGCAGAAAACAAAAGGGTGATACCAGTAAACCCAAAAGACAAAAAGTTGACAAAACCCTTGAAGAGAAAACAAAAGAGAGAAAATTGAACCAGGACTTAATTGACCAACTGCCTGGATCAACTCCCAAGGCCCAAAGGTCTGCACAACTTAGGGCAGAAGTAGAAAAATTGGAAGACAAATGTAAATACTTAGGAAACATCTGGACACCAATAAGAGGCTATGAGCTTTTCAAATTCCACTACAACAGAAGATTCAGGAATTTTCCAGTGTCTAACCCATGGCACTTGAATTTAGGTAAATTGGTTGTTCCTGATGTGTTTCGAAATATAGAACTCCTCCAACTTCTGGCTAGGCAATATAATCCAAGCCTCAAGGCCATATGCAACCCGCAAGGGGAACCTATTATACATTTGTCTAAGAATGCCATTTGTGAGGTTTTTAACCTGGATGATTTATGTATTGTCCCCATAGTTTATGAGGATTTGGATAAAGAGTACTGGAGAATGGATACAACATATAATGGATGGAGGTTGCCTATTCACAGGCCTAGGGCAGAGGGAGAAATGATGGCTCTAAATGAAGATGATGGACCCCCTTTTCATTTATCATTATTTGAACCATACATACAATACACTTACTACTCTGTGGGCCAAGTCTTAGGATCAGAGGTCCCAAATTTCATGACAATTCCCCTGATGGTCATAGCCATAAACATCTAGTGCCACAATACCAGGCAATTTGATTATGCTGCCTATATTTTTTGTAGAATTGACTCTGGTTTGACTGCAATAAAGAACAATGCCCCATCAGTTTCCTTTGAACATTACTCACTTCTCATGCATATGGTGCTTTATTATGGCCAGGAAATGGGGTTATGGCCAAATGAATTCAAAGTCGTACCAGTAGACCAGAGGGGGCAGAAGTCACCTGTGCAGATGTGGACCAGAATATGGGATAGTAGATATGCCCATTCTAGCTATGTTCAGTTTGAAGAATATTGTGCGAAGGTGTTATACAGATATTCCAGTCATCCCTGTGGGTATTCAATATCAAATGAAATAAAGAGGTTTCTTAGACCTAAAGATTTTGGTGGTTGTCCTACTGTTACTCACAACTGGGGAGACTAGTATTGCTTTGAAGATGCTACCATGATCAGAGTTTTTGGTTTTGAGGACACTCCTTTTATGTTGCCTAAAACTGTTCCTGACAGAATTGCCTACTTAGAAATAGTTAGGCAAATGAATTGTTCTAATGTGATGCATTTGAGCTCCCATGACAAATAGTATTTTATGCCTAGTACTTTGTGTTTTGGGGATTTCACTATGGTATCCAAGGAGGGTTATAGTCTTATTATGGATAAACTGATGCATTATAATATGAGGTGTGCTGAGGCAAGAAAAGGGTTTGACCCTGAGGGTTTCATTGACCTTTCCTAGAGAAAACAAAACCTCAGTGGATACACACATGTCCCCTATCCACATGATGATGTCATTAGGAATTTGGAAGAGACTGAAGTCGAACTGGTGGTTGAAAGATACAATAGGGACTTAGATGAGAAGAAGAAACTGGCAGAGATAGAGTTGTTATCTTCTAGTGATGAAGAACCCGCAGAATAAGAGGAGCCACATCAATAGACAACAAGAATGTCCAAATGAAAAATGCAACAATATCAGTCTCCTGGTATGGAACATGATGAGGAGGGGTTTGCTGATGAGGATCCCAAACAAATAGCTTATGATTCTTTTATTTCTGATGATAAATTTATTCATTCTAAAGAATTCAAATGATTTTTATATAAATGCAAGGGGAAAGAAATTAGGGAGTCAGTTGATGATATCTCTACCAACAATGAAAGACAGTTACTTGATATGTTGAAAACAACGGTGGATAATGAATTACAAGATATGACCCTTAGTAAGGGTAGACAACTACTCAAAGAAGCAGGGGTGATGATCTTTCCTAGTCTTGATTTGAATTCTACTCTAGTATTTGATAGTTTTTTGCATAACACATATGATAAATACAAGCTCACTCCAGAAGGTGTCATAGAAGTGTATATGGGCACAAAATATAACAACGATGAAAATTCATTGATGATATGGGCCCTGTATCCTCCCCATAAGAAGACAACTATTATAGACACTGAGAAGACTTTTGGCCATGTCATGACTTTGAAGGCAGGGGAGACTGACCCCTTGATCACTGTAGACATTGGCATCAACGTTACGAAGCTAAATAAAGCATAGGCTCAGATGTTAATCAAAGAAAGAGATGCATACAAACTGAGCTGTGAGAGATTGACAAAAGAGAATGATTATTTGAAAGATGCTGTTAAGAGCACCTTCGGGGGGTCAGTAAAAAGATTAACTTAGGGAGAAAGCTCACAGAGCGCCTAATCACCATCTGTCGACCAGATAGCCCAAATCTAGATTGATACACTTGCCACAGTACTCCAGAACAAGCATACCAACATGATGCATTGGATGAACCAGTTTTGGGATAGTTATTCTCAAAATTATAAAGCGATCCAAGAGCATGAGAGGCTTGACAAAAGGCTGTAGGAGAAACTCAATGAGACACAGAGTAAAGATACTTCTGACATCACAGACACCTCTAGTGCAAAATATTTGATTGAACAGCATCAGAAGTATTATGACCAACTTAAGAATGATGCCAAAGAATGTGTTGAAGCCTCAAAAGCAGGAGTGCCCACATTGTTCAAGAGCAATAAATAATTAAAGAGCAAAGACGAATGGACCAAAGACTGCTAAATGATATTGCATGAGGCCTTAGGAGCTCTCAAGGACAAAGACTCTGCATCCAGGGAAGCCTGCAAGCATTTGGAGAAGATGGTTACAATGGATGTGATCACAAGAAACGCTATTGAATTTACTGATTCACATCGCAGCCAGGAGTACCTAGATCACATTGCTCAGCTATACTTGTGGTTGAATAGAGCTTAGGCATTGCTATTTTTATGGTTGTTATGTTAATCTTGTTAATTCCCAAAAGACATTTTGAGGAGTTATGTCTCTTCATAAGCATTTCTATATAAGTTCAAACATATGATGTTGAATTATCATCAACAGTAGAATATTATACATAAAGTTTACAATGTTTTCAAAAGACCATGTTGCAAGTATATTATTGAAGAAGTAAATTGAAGTTCTCTGATTCTGTGGTTTTATTCTGGCATCAATTGTTTGTTAAAATTATTCAATTGTATGGTTGTCTCCAGTTCAGTATTTCCTTGTTATTCAAATTAATATATCAAGTATATAGATAATTTGTCAATGCACATTTGTTGTATTTGTGTGATTGAATTAATTGGTTTCCATTGGAGGAATTAAAAAATCCTTCTGATCAGTCACAATAACCTGGAAGTGTTAGTTTGGATTACTAAGAAGAACCATATAATTAGGATTGCCATACTGTCTCCAAGTTGATATTATCTGTTACTCTTGCATATTTCATTCAATTGGTTCCTTCAAGGAAGTATTAAATTACCTTCTGGTGAATAACAAGAAATCATATTGTATTACTTGGATTATTAAGAAGAGTTTGTCAGTCATCTCCCTGCACGTTTATACAAGTTATAAACTAAAATATTGTGCCAAATAGTTAGAGTTACTGTCCATTGTAAGCCATTGATCTTAGTCTTCTATTTGGCTCTGTTTACCCAACAAGGCACTGGTCTTATTCCAATGCATTATTTAAAACCCTTTTATTAGTTAAGTGCAGTCATTCACCTTGATATTGCTTATACAATTTATACCAACCATTCATCAGACATTAGAATTAGTTAGCAAGCTCTCATCTATTCTACACCATTTGCCATTGTAGGTAGATCCATTTACTTAGTCAAAACACTTACTCTCAACTTGCTTTAATTTTCAAGGTTCACCCACCTAGGTTTGGTAGGACCTAAAGTGCAGGGAGTCATCAAACCCTAAAGGTTGATTCCGTTGTGTTAGTTCAAAAATGTTGCAAATATAAGCATAGAGCCTGGCATCCTCTTAGGATTAGCTACCTGCATTTTTGAGACCTAACAGGATCCATGAAATTCTAAGTGTTTTCCCTTTTGAAATGCAAGGTAAAATCCCCCCAAAATGGCTAAGTCCCCAAAATTCTAAGTTTTCTTTATATTTTCAATCTTTTTGGAGTTTCAGAGTTTGAGCTTCTCCTCTTCCTCATGCCATGTCTATCGGCCCCAAACCCCACCTTGGTCACTTGTGTTTCGCCTAAGTGTTTCAGGCATCGAAGGTCAAGGGTTCACTCTTCCTTCTTTTATGTTAGAAGGTGGAAGGCTAAAGGTCCACTCCTCGAAGCCCAATGAGTAAAAAAGTTCTAAGTGTTGCAGGCACTGGGCGTCGGAAGGTTTGTCTTCCTCCTCTTTTTCAGCAAGCGGAAGATGGAAGGCTTGAAGCCTGAAGTCTACCGAGCTAACAAAATATTTCTAAGTATTTCGGTAGGCAACGTTTGGGAGTTTCATCTTCTTCCTTTTCTCATGGAAGATGAAAGGCAGAAGGCCCGGTGCCTGAAGTCTGTTGAGCGCATAATTTTTTCTAAGTGTTGCAGAGTCAGAGGCTCTCTTTTTCCTCTTTCTTTTATAAGGCATAAGATGGAAGGCCCAAGGTCTGAACTATGTCAAATTCTCGAATTGGCTAAGTGTTGCGGAGATGGGAGTCAAACATTTCTTCTTTCCAAAGAATGATACATGGTGAAGGCCTGACCTTTGAAGCCCAACGGTTTCCTTTTTCTTGGACTTCGAAGGTTGGGGTTTCCTCTTTCACCTTTTCAAGACCCGATTGGTGGAAGACCAATTGAAGGAAGCCCGATATGTTGGGGCCTGACCTTTTTTCCTTCTAGGCTCTTTCCTACTGTTCAAAACATGACAAGACCACTCAGTGACCCTCCTAGTCACCATTAATGCTTCTTCAGGGCCCAATTACTTGTAGAGATGGATTTCTTTCCTCCCCATGCCACTGTAGCCTCTTTTGCATTAATTATTTTGTACCCAGGGCATGGGTAGACACTTCTTTTCAATGGATTTCATGGGCAGAGCCATGTGGGCATGCTCCAAGGACACATGAATGAGTTATTGCAATAGGGGCAATGGTTTTCCTTGTTGACTTCTCTTTCCACGTTTGTGACTGCTACAGTGTGATCTAAAAAGTGATATATGCATATGTTTGAGGTGTATTTCTGTTGGTTGGTTGCTGGGTCCTTATTCAGATTGAAGCGCTCAATGTTTGATCATGACCTCATGATATTTCCCAGAAATGTATGAATCTAATCGACTGTGTCCTCTTCTAGAACTCTCTGTCTTCATTTCTAGTTCAACCATGAAGGGAAAGTTATCATTATGTGTCTTTTCGATCTATATTTACCTTTTCTCTCTTTGTAATGACTATTTAGCCTCTATGATTAATACAAGCAACTAATCCTGCCTCTCTCATTTTCTTTTTCACTGTGTCTACTTGAATGCTGCTCACTTATCTTGTGGATAAAGCGGTCCCTTTATAAGTTTTAGTATTTTTTTGACCTTTGTTAGAGAATGAATGAGTCTATGTTGGTTTATTCAACCTTTGAAATCATCATTATGTTATGTCAACTCCAGCTAAACATACTGAGTCTTGGTACATCGCTCCCTTTTAATTGTTGTTTCTTCTCACCCTTTTCCCTGTGAGCATTAGCATTAGATTTAGTCAATTTCTTTAGACCTTAAGTCTAGAAAGAGGAACCAACCTTCTCTGGAGGTAGATGATCTCATCTGCAAGGTCCCACACCTTGAAACCAATCCCATTGTGTCATTGGAATGCTTGAATAGGCTTCAAGCAGGGTGCAATTTCATGTGATAACAATGATATTTTAAGAACTTTGTTACCTCTACGTTAGAAGAAACCAATTACATAATTCTATGTCTTGAGATGCTGATAGCATAGATACCACTGTGTTTTTGTGTGAAGTCTTTAAACTTGCGTAACACTGTGTAAACCAGATAGTTTATCTTCAACTATTCTATGAGATGTTTGAGGCCTAATGGCCTTACAGGATAGAGCCAATAGAGCTAAAACTCTTTCAACTTATGTTTAGAGAACAAGAACACTTTGTGTACATCTTTACCTTATAAATAAAGCAAATATTTGCAGGCTGATAGGATGTTGAAACATTACCTGTGCAGGCCGAAAGGCTAATGATCACAGTAGGTATTTGCATGATGTAGTTAGTTAACTTTAATATTTGAGAAGATAGTTTGTAATAATCATTGAAATGTTTTATGCTAAGATTGAAGTATCCCTATCATGTTTAAACTTGTAGACAAAGTTTGTGTAGTAACTGGACAATGATTATACTCAGAAATACTCGAGTAATCTGGTTGTCTTTAGTTATCTTGCACTCAGAACAGTGAAGGATACAAATGATGTTTTATTTCTCTTAAAACTTGTTGAATCTATCTTTAGATGTCAATATGAGCCCCTCGAAATCATTGAGCCTCTATAAATATTTGTATTGAGTCTTAGAAGTTAAGACTAGAAGTTTTGATAAAGGTCTCTTATCTCTTTTTAGTTTTTGTTTTGCAATCCAAGACTTCGAGAAATGGTTTCTCTTATTTTAAAAGTGCATATAAATGATTTAGATATCATTAGAAACACTTGAAACTATGTTATATATATATATTCAACTAGATTATGTATTTCCTTTATGCAAAGATGATGTACTATCATTCTTAATCTTTCTATATCGGTGAATGAAAGGTGACCATTAGGTCAAAGACATCATTATTTTATTATCTATCTAAACTTATATCCTTTATCGGATTAAAAGACTGAACTTAGTCAATAATTTCTTATGCTTTTGTTAATATTTATTTAGACTTGACATAGAGGAGGATAAACCTTGTGTATTATGTTTTACAAAAAAGGTGAATTCGATTAATGACCAAGTAGTCAAGGCTTGATGAGTGGTTATCTTATTCACGCTATATTATGGATATAATTTATTAGTTTTTAAGGGTATTATGATATTGCAAAATATTGGATTAGGTGAGTTAATAATCCTATATTTTACCCCGAAGAGTTTAGAAATCTTTAACTCTCAAGCCAATTATGATATTGATTTAGTCTATTGAGTACTTTGATCGAAAGGCAAAAGGTCGAGGAACCTAGATCAAGACAACATTAAGAGACTAAGAAGCACTTTGTTGTTACAAAGTTAATACTAGTTATATAAACCAATCATGGATATTATTGAGTAGAGAGTTAAATGTCAAGAAGTCATAGACCTTGATAAATTGTGGATATGCAAAAAGGGACTCTCAGAAAAGATAAAGTTATCCAAACTTACATATTGTATGTATACCCCAAATAAGGAATATTTCTAAGTCAGATGGACTAGGAATTGAATATAGTTCAGACAATTTTGCTTACAGATACTAGCCAAACAAATCAAACTGTAGGATGAGATAGTCTTCAAGTCGAGTTAGAGGTGTGTGAACACACGACTACATTTATTACAAATGTTTATTTATATAGAAACTTTGGCCAAAGTGATGCATTTGTCTCTACATGCATTAGTCAGTTCATTGTGTATAGATGGTGTAACTAGTTAGTATGATCATACTTAGCTAGAAGATTATCTAGAGTTGTATGGTCGATTGAGTTACGTAGGACACAACACTAGGACTTAGATGGCAACTTGTTAGATCCATATGTCTATAGTCTTTGTGAAGGGTAGGGACACTTCTAGGAAGGAAGGTGTGTGGGGGACTGCCGGTCTGTGGTTGGAGGTAAAGCACTCGGATGATGCTCTCCCTTTGTAGCAGAAGACTCGCCAAGAATTGTATGACAGATATCAAGATTCCAGATGCAGTACTTTTTATGTAAAACTTCATGTTATGATTTGATGTAAAATTATTCATTTGCCAAGAGCAATATATTTGTAAATATAAAGTGAAATGTTATCACTTTAAATATCTTTGAATAAATTGAAATTCAAGGTTGAAAAATATTCAAAAAATATATACTTTTATTTCTTTAAAGTTTAGCAAATGATTCAAAAAAATATTTAACTCATGCATATCACGTTCTTTTACTTTCCTAGTAAAGTGTGTGTGTATTTTCGAGTAATATGAGTAGGCATGTTACAACATAGGGTAAACAACAAACATTTTAAGTATATACTAATTGATCTAGGAGCATATGTCGATATTATGCCCAAGAGAGTCTGAGAAGATTTTGGGAGACCAACACTATATGACACACCTTACAACATTGCTCTAGTTGATGACACTATAATTAGCACAATTAGAACTTGGAGAGAAGTAGAATTAAATCTACTTGGGATTACAATTTTTTTGACTTTGAAGTAATTGAAATGAAGGAACAATTTGACACATTCAACATCCTACTAAATTTGGAATGGTTTGTTAATTGTAATGGTACAATCAACTAATCTAAGGAAGAATTGTCATCCTTTGATAAATATAAGATGTACACATTCCCTTATACATAGATATGAGTAGCACATATATAGAAGAAATATCGCAGGAAGAAAGCGAGGAAGAAGATAAGAAGGCACTATACTTCCTAGGAAAATTCCCCACAAAAGAAACCATAGATGAGCCTAACTGATGTAGAGAAAGGTGGATGGTGTCTACACAATCTCAATTTAACAACTTTGCCAATTCAATGGCCTTAACACATCAAACACAATGAATTCCTTCACAATTCACCTCTATGGCTTGTAGGACAACAAACTAGGTTTTTCAAGCATAATTTTCAAACCACACCATATACCTAGAAATAAATTATAGATTTAGATACCCATTTTCCTCTTTCATAACATATATTAAGTGCAAGTGGGGTTGTTTTGCAACTCAAGCCCCTAAAATTGACTGTCCCATTTTGGCAATGGCCTAATTAGCCCTGTTTTACAAAGAAAGTATGCGAAATTCAAAACCCAAACCACAAAACTTCACTTCAGGACATTTCTCACATCTCATGGGGTCTAAATATGGCAATTTTGTCATCTGGAACCATCACCAATTCACCAAACTACAAAACCCTATGCCTACCTACTCATTTTAAGCCAAATACATAGAGAAATTAGACTAGGGCTGCCTCAAACTCGACCCAAACTCCATCCCCTGCTCCTGAAAATGTCAAAATCATTAAAAAAATTATTTATACTTCCATTCCACTAATTTTTAGAATTTCCGTTGGTGTAATTGTTCAAAAACTCATTTTTCCTATCAAACCCTTGCTAACTAGGGTTTCCTGGCAGTTTTTACCAAATTGACTCTAACTCACTCCAACTTGATGAAAATAGACCAAATAAAAACCAAATGACATCTAACTTATTCCTCTATCTCTTCCAATCAAATTTTTGTTCATTTACAGGTCGTACTAGGCCATACAATGAGTTGGAACAGTGTAAAACATAGGAAAAAGAGAAAGAACAAAGTTTTGTTATTGTTTTTTCATAAAAAAATCCACTTCCCAACTGTGTCTTTGACTTACAAATAATTTTTTAACTATTTTCAATCAATCCCCAACTAACCTTTGATTTTCCAGCCATTCAAATGCCTTCTATCCACTGATGACTCTTCATATTCCTATTTTTGCAATTATTTTTGCCTTTTCCAACAATGATAATATTTGTAAAATTAAACCTAGCAACTAAATAAAGACCCTAACCCATGAAACATGTTCAAGCATGACCTTATTACAAAAATAAACATAATCTAAGACCAAAAATGACACAAATTGCCTTCTAGAGGCATGAAACCACTAGGTGCTCCTGCACCATACTCCCTGGGTAAAAGAAACTCAAGTCCCCTTGAGGACAGTGCTGCAAGTAGGTTCATGTTTGAGCATGCTATTATTTGACCTCCAAGTGCTTTCTCCATCTGGTAACCCCTTCCACTAAATCAAATACTACAAAAATGCATCATCTCTTATCTTGTTGAACTCTTTGTCATCTAGGTTATGCTTTAACTTTAGTGGCCTGTCTGGTGGTTGATCCTTGACTCTTTCCTCATCTAAAAACATTGTTGAACCTACTTTAGTACTTGCAAATATACCTCCTCCATCCTTCTTCTTCACTTTAGATGCATCCTTGAACTTGTTCTTTTTCCTTTGTAGTGCATTTTTGATCTCTTCACCTCTGTTTTTCACCTCTCCCATCTGATGCTCTGCACCTATGATTGCTGCTTTCTCAGGTTTATTAACCTCTGATTTGACAGAAATAGAATGACCACTATCCCCTTATGAAAATAATGAATAAAACATTCCTTCTATCATCACATCAACATACCCCTTAAGCCAATCTTGAACCCCAAGAATCAAGTCATCTTTGATCTTCAACAAATCAGATTTTGACACCAACTCAATATCATTTCCCTGCAAAATCAAAATTTTCTTCATGTCTACTGTCTTAACATCTTCAAGTTTAGAAGTGGCTTCAAACTCCATGTGCTTTTCTTCCTCTACCCTTATGAACTCTTTCCTACCTACCATCATCACATTGGCTGCCTTAGTTTGTCCTTTGTTTTCCTCTATCAAGGGTGTCAAAGTAAAAGAGACTCCATCTTTTTCTATCTCATAGGTATTTCTTCTACCATCATACAAAACATGACTATCAAATTGCCAAGGTCTCCATAGTAGCAAATGGCATACATCCATAGGTAATACATCACATAAAATTCTGTCCTTATACCCTCCTATGTTGAACTCCACCCAACTTTGCTCATTTACCAAAACATATTGACCCTCTTTCAACCAAGAAACTTTATAAGGAGTGGGGTGTGGGATCCTTTTTAGTTTTAACTTTTCAACCATCTCTAAAGAAACCAAATTATCTGTGGAACTAGAATCAACAACTTTACACACCTTACCTTGATATTTGCATGTGGTTCTAAACAAAGATTTTCTTTGTGGAGGCTCTTTCACTATAGGAACTTTGAGTAATGTTCTCCTCATCATTAGAGTTTCTCCAATTTCTGGGACATTAGGCTGAGATGGAGAGTTGACACTCTTCTTATCTTCCTCTTGCACCAATTGAGTTCTCCTTTCTCCACCATGTGAACTAGAGGCTTGATCTTCATTGCACTGCCATGCTTGATGTCCAAACTTATTACATTGATAGCACCTTCCTGTGAATCCTTGTGAACCTCTTCCTTGATCTCCAAATCCACCTCTAAAGCCTGATCTACCACCTCTAAATCCACCTCTCTAATCAACAACTTGTTCTTGCACCTTGCTTGCATCTTCTTGACCCTCATATGACCGCCTTGAGTTGGAAAATGATCCTCTACCTCTGATATTGCTGCCTCTACCCCTATTTGACTTGTCTTGCCTTCTCTTGATCTTTTCTTCAACCCTTATTGCCATTTGATAGTATTCCTCAACCGTTCTTGGATTTGCCACAATTAACTCATCTTGAATATTAAATATCAATCCACTAAGGTATCTAGCCACCTTCTCCACATCATCCTCCATATGACCTGCTCTTATACTCAATTTATAAAACTCATTAGTATAAGTTTTGACATCCATATCTTTTTGCTTCAAACCTTGAAGTTTCTTGTGCAATTGAACTGCATAATCACTTGGAAGAAACTTATGCTTAAGTTTTTCCAACATTATGTCCCAAGAAACAATATTTGACTTACCTTTCTTCCTCCTTTCAGATTGCTCATAATCCCACCATAACAGTGCATGACCCTTCAATTTTGTCTTTGCTATCTTCACTCTTTGCTCCTCTAGAACATCTTCACACTCAAAGTAGTTATCAAGTGATGCAATCCAATCTAATAGCTCTTCATCATCCAAGTTACCTCCATATATTGACACATCCATCTTCACCTTGTGTTTATCTTCCTTAACTGCTCTCAGTAGCTTGGAAAACTTCTGCTCATCAGGATCCAACTCTTCCTCTTCATCTTCTTCAGGGGGATTCTCCTTTTCCCCTTCCTCTTCACTGTCACTCCCATCACTTATGACCACACCTCTTCTTTGACCAGTTTCCACAACCTCTAGCCTTGCTACCAACCTATCTTGCAGTTCCTTCAACCTTCTAATCTCCCTTTCAGTCTTCTCTTTCATCTCTTGCATTTCTCTAGCCTCATGGCTACCTTTTGGAGGCATCTTGATCACTTTCCTTCACACGTTCTCTCCCTTACAGACCTACCTATGCTCTGATGCCAATTTGATGTAGAGTAAGGTGGATGGTGTCTACATAATCTCAATTTAACAAATTTGCCAATTCAATGGCCTTAACACATCAAACATAATGAATTCCTTCACAAATCACCTCTATGCCTTGTAGGACAACAAACTAGGTTTTTCAAGCATAATTTTCAAATCACACCTCATACCCATAAATAAATTGTAGATTTAGATACCCATTTTCCTCTTTCATAACATATCTTGAGTGTAGGTGGGGTTGTTTTGCAACTCAAGCCCCTAAAATTGACTGTCCCATTTTGGCAATGGCCTAATTAGCCTTGTTTTACAAAGCAAGTATGCGAAATTCAAAAACCAAACCACAAAACTTCACTTCAGGATGTTTCTCACATCTCATGGGGTCTAAATATGCCAATTTTGTCAGCTAGAACCATCACCAATTCATCAAACTACAAAACCCTATGCCTACCTACTCATTTTAAGCCAAATACATAGAGAAATTAGACTAGGGCTGCCTCAAACTCGACCTAAACTCCATCCCCTGCTCCTGCAAATGTCAAAATCATTAAAAACATTGTTTCTACTTCCATTCCATTGATATTTAGAATTTTCTGCCGGTGTAATTGTTCAAAAACTCATTTTTCCTATCAAACCCTTGCGAACTAGGGTTTCCTAGTAGTTTTTACCAAATTGGCTCTAACTCACTCCAAACTTGATGAAAACAGACCAAATAAAAACCAAATGACAGGTAACTTACTCCTCTATCTCTTCCAATCAAAATTTTGTGCATTTACAAGCTGTACAACAAGCTGGAACAGTGCAAAACATAGGAAAAAGCAGAAAGAACAGAGTTTTGTTATTGTTTTTTCATCAAAAATCCACTTCCCAACTGTGTCTTTGACTTACAAAGAATGTTTTAACTATTTTCAACCAATCCCCAACTAACCTTTGATTTTCCAACCATTCAAATGCCTTCTATCCACCGATGACTCTTCATATTCCTATTTTTGCGCTTATTTTTTCCTTTTCCAACAATGATAATATTTGTAAAATTAAACCTAGCAACTAAATAAAGACCCTAACCCATGAAACATGGTCAAACATGACCTTATTACAAAAATAAACATAATCTAAGATCAAAAATGACAAAAATTACCTTCTAGAGGCACAAAACCACTAGGTGCTCCTGAACCACTAACTCAGAGGGAGAGATCATCCTTGATATCAATAGTTATAATATAGATAGTGAGGATGTAATGGAGGCTTAGATTTGGAACAAATTGGATGATGTAGAAAGATATTAGGAGCAAGAAGGGTATGCAATTTAAGGAAGATTGAGAAAACCCCTAATACATTATCGAAAATAATGGAAACCCATCGCAAAATTTGAAAAACCAAAATAACAATATAGAAGAACAAAATACTAAAATTTGATATCATTTGAACCACATTTCATGTGGTATATCACGCATTAAGCTTCCACATTATTATAGAGTAAGAGACTTGATAACTTACATAGAGAGCATCAAAAAGATATTTGAAAGGAAATATCTAAGACTAGAAGCACAACATGAGGTACAACAACAAGAGACCTCATCACCAAGGTAACATCCTCCATCCACCCTCGTATCTTAATCACCCAACCCTATTCAAGAAATTAAAAATTTCTTAGCACAATAAAGGCAACTTCAGCCTATTCCTTCACATCCATCATTACAATTCCCCATTACCAACATCTCCCACATATCTCCTTTATAGAAATTCCAACAAAGAGACATGCTAACAAATACCACAAGAGAAGATCTCTTGAAACAAGTGGACATTATTGATAATATTGACCATGCTCTCAACACACTATAATTAATAATACTGCAAGTCATCGGGGACAATTCAACGCCCTTAGGTCATCAATTAAGGAAATTCACAGATCATGTATTGCTAGAAATACAAAATCAAGAAGATAATATTAAGCAAAGACTAATAACACATATCAAGAAAAAGTAGATAGAAGAGATGAGTAAGAGGTGTGCTGCCACACACACCAAATTGGAGGTAGAAGTAAAAAATCTACAAACTACATAGGCAAATATCAACACATTATATTTGTTTTGCCTAGGATGGATAGCCTCAACAAAGGACCTGAAGGTATAATTGGACAACATTGAACATTAGATAATGTAGGCCTCTACTACTTACGATGATATGAAGGACTTGTATGGGAGCCCTAGAGTCCAAATTGAAAACCTCCACAATCAATATTAGTGGGTACAAGATCAAAAGAAGGGGTTACAGAAACAAATTAAGTAGCTTAGAAAAGTGGTTAGCCTATGACTTGCACATGTAATAGGTTTATTGACAGAGGCTATCAAATTGACCACAATAATTTAGATCTTGAACACTCTAGAAGATGGAAAAAATACTTTGTTGACCATCAATGTCCAAATAAAATTGTTATAATAGGCATTTCTACAATGGGAAAACACATATACATAGCTAAAGTGGATATACAAACATATTTTTCAATGAACATAGGATACCTTCCCAAATTATAAGACTACAATAGTCAATTTTATTGGATCCAAATTCAAAATTTTCATTATTAAATTATGGAAGACAGAGCTAGGATGTCTTGAGGACAAGACAATGTTTAAAAGGAGGAATGATGTTGATAGGTTAGAGCTAACTTTACAACAAGATACATCCATTGCAAAGGAGATGTGACACACATTGCTTACCACCAACACATCCAAAGGTCATAATATGTACAAGATACAAACTCCTTGATATACCTAGTATAAGTAAGGCTTGAAGATGCAAGATAAAAGAGATAATAAATATGTTAAGATAAGATAAGAAGAGGAAGATAAGACAAATGTAAGAAGGATGAGAAATGTATAATAACATAATATAGATATGAATGTAACAAAAAAAATGTGTATTATATTGCTCTTTCCTACTTAAACCTTCTGTAACTCACTACATAAGCTTTGGTCTTCCTCTTATTGCTAACACTAGAGTATAAATATAACAGTCAAGTAACTTAGGCTTAGATCCTCAGTTTGTACCTCTTTCTTGCTAACAACCACTCCAGAAATAACTCTAAAGCCTCTTAACTCCAAAGTTTGCTCTCAGGTTGACCTGATTAAAGATCATCCCTATGTTCTTAATCCAAAGCCAATGCTCACCTCAACTCTTCAAATCCAAATCTACATTTTAGAAACTTTAGAAGCCATCTATCTATGCTCTTGATGCAGAAGCATCCCTGGTTCAAGAGTAATCCTGCATCAACCAAAAACATTTGCATTTCAGTTCTTTCATTTTCTAGTTCAGTTCAGGTAGTTCAGCCAAAAGCAGTTTCAGCTTGTGGTCTAGTTTTGGCAATTCACATCTTGCAGATATGGACTTGGCATCTACATTCATTCATCTACATCATATCAAGAATTTAGAGCATTTGGATTAGTTACCAGAAAGATATCGCCATTAGAAGATCAACTGTTTTCTCAGTGCAGAGCATTCTAGCAGTTCCTGATAATCAGCTAAAGGAGAAGGCTTGCAGATCATTCCTTGACTTGCAAATCTCAATGACACATCATTCAATGTTCTTTGGTTTGTGGTCAACCTTCCCCGAGGGTCCGTACGTTGTTCCATTCATTTGAGGAAGTGTTCTATGCATTTAGGTCTGACCTATCTGTGAACATATTACAACTCTTCATTGGAGTTTGTGACCTTCCTTGGCCGATGCGGAGGAATCTATTGGTCCGAAAATGATATATGAAGATGTAATAGATCCTTAGGAAAGCAGTTATCAAGTTCTCATGATTTAGATGATAGAGAGTTGGCTCCTTTGCGAGAGGACTTCAAAGCTTTATCTTGCGCATGTATTTACTTAGGCCTTTGAGCCCTAGTTGTAAGCCCGCATGTTGCTGACTAGATTGTATTTGAATTCTTTGATATATTGAATGACTGAATCTGCATTTGTTCCCTTTTCTTTGAGTTGTTTCCATTGTGTTTATTCTTGCTGCACGGTCCGGATTGTTTATTTTGTGGACCCTCCTACCGTGACTGCACCAGCTCTTGAATGCAAAAATAAACATAATGACTCAAGAGAAATTAGATATATGGACATATACATATTCTATTCTTTTATTTTAAGCATAGTTATAATTTCCTTTAATTATGAATAAATCCACCTAAGTACCTTGACCTTTCAATTGTACATGTATCCATATAATCCACTGAAAGAAGTAAGTACTCATGATTGCCAAAATTAATGATTACTTACATGCTCATACGTGGGAAAAGTGATTGCAAGACACAACATATTAAATTCAAAATTAAATGCATTTATTATCATGCATGTCAACATAGCTGGACCCATGCACGATAATGATGAGATAAGTTTGCAATTACCTTCTAATGCTCTAGAGTCTTCCATATCACCTTTCTTTGCAACAAATATTACATCACTTTCTTGTGAAATATCAACTTTTAAGCCCTCATCAAGAAATTTCTTGTCGTTCATTAGTCTCAAGCCCTTGTCACCTCACTAATCAAAGTAGAATAATAGGATAGAAATGCAATGTGGAACCAGACTCTGTGCAACCATTGTTGGAAAATGAGGAGTTTGCAAAAATCTTTAGGGCAACAGGATGTTTAGGATTTCTCTATACGTTTGAAGGATATGATGAGGACATAGTCGAGGAGTTCATCCAAAATTTTGATGGCTCTCGCTCTACTATATGCAGGAAGAAAACTAAGATAACTCTTGCCACCTTAACCTCCATTTTAGAATTATCTACTGAAGGGAAGGATCTTTTTCATAGTAGGGCACATAAGGTTATTCCACCCCCAAAATCTCTCCTATTTCAAAAAATTAAATTAAGATTTTAAATAAATTAAAAATATATATATTTCATTAAAATATGCACATGTTCTCTCTAAAATATTAAAAAAGATAATAATAAAAAATACTCAAAAGCAGCCGATGATGGCATGGTTCGGTGGTTAAGTCGCTTAGGATGTAGTGGCGGCCACCAGAGTTCAAACCCCCGCTAGGCCAATGAGCTCGCAAGGGTTTACGCCTTCGCTGGGCCAATGAGCTCGCGGGTTTGAAGTGTTCTTCCTAGGGGATGAGGTCCCCCAGTTGTGGCCACACCAGTTCATTGCTCCGGGCAAAAGCATTTGCGTGGAGCCGGAGGGCGTGTCGCACCAGCGTTGCCGGTCACGTTAAAAAGTTTACCAGGTGCATTATCTTTAAAAAAAAAAAAAAAATACTCAAAAGCTAACCTAGGTTAATTTATTTTTAAAGTTGAGTTATATGAAATAAATGTTTCTATATATTCTTTTTGTTTTTTGAAGTTGATTTATAGAAATAGATGTTTCTAAAATTTATTGTTTATTTTGAACTAGATTTTTGAAGTTGAGTTATAGAAATAGATGTTTCTAAAATTTTATTTTTTATTTTGAATTAGATTTTTTAAAGTTGAGTTATATAAATAAATGTTTCTAATTTTTTTAAATTTTGAATTGAATTTTTTTGTGAACATTCCAATGAAGATTTTTTAATTTTTTAATTTTGTATTATATATAATAAAAAAGTTGACACATAAATAAATAAAAATTAACCTGGTGGATGGATATAAAAATAAATTAAAATAAGTTTTTTATTAGCTACTATTACTAATATGAATGCCACATATAAAATAAATTAAAATATTTTTTTATGTTTTTTTATAAATGTTATTGCTGCATATACTAGTATATTTTAATTTAAAAATATATATCTAGAATACGCCGAGGTATATTCTTTAATTTTCTCCTACAATTTCTTTTTTGTTTTTTTATTTTTAAATTTTTCCAATTTCTTTTTGGTTCCATAGTTTTTGTGTTTTTCTCCAACTTTTTATCCTTCCAACAGTTTCCAATTTCTTTTTTATTTTTTATTTTTTATTTTTTCCAATTTCTTTTTTAGATTTTAGTTTTTTATTTTTTCCAATTTCTTTTTTGGTTCCATAGTTTTTGTGATTTAGCTTTTTCTCCTTCAACCGTTGTTAATTTCTTTTTTAGTTTTTTTTCTTTGATTTTCTTAAGTTTTATTTTTTATTTCCTTTTTGGTATTTTAATTTTTTTCTTATAAATTTAGGCAGAAAAAATGAGTGCTCTCGGCGTAAAAAATAAATAAAAATTAAAAAGTTGCAATTACTCCAATTTTTTTTATATTAATATATATACACACATACATTAATATATATTATTTATTCATTTATTTTATTTTATAATAAACATAAATTAAAAAAAATTTTGTAATTACTTCTTTAATTTTTTATATTGATATATACACACATACATTAATATATATTATTTATTTATTTGATTATTTTATAATAAACATAAATAAAAATTAAAAAGTTGCAATTATTATTTTTAATTTTTTTAATTTTAATATATATACACATGCATTGATATATTAATATATATTATTTTTTATTTATTTTATAATAAACAAAAGTTGGAGAATAAGCTTTCTTTTATTATTTTAGACTTACTTTAGTTTTTTTGTTTTTTATTTTTTTATTTTTTTTACTTTTTACTTTTTGTTTCTATTATAATTATTATAAACCAACTAATTAAAAAACAAACTGAAGCAAAGTTTAAGAAAATAAAAGAAAGTTCATTCTCCAACTCTAACTTGTTATAAAAATTTAAATATTTTTATTATATTTAAATAAATATTTAACTCACATTTAACTCAACTCTTTACATAAACTTGCAAGGTTGTTAAAATGAATTATTTTTTAGAATGTAAAAGAAAGCATCTTTTGACAAAGTAAAGAATCTTTTATTTTTTTAAATGGATTAAATACTAATCATTAGGAGAGCTCAATGAAGGGGATATAATCTTATGAATTTTGTATAATAAATTAACTAGAACCTTTTATAATAAAGGTGAACCCATGCCGCAATTGGTTTTGGGAAAGAAAGGAGGAGAGATCAAGAGAATCGGTAGAGACAGTCTTTTAGAGCCTACGAATACTTCTATAATGTGGATAATGAAATATTTCACATGTGAAGGCTAGTATGGAACCATTGTAGGGCCTAGTATGTGAATGTTGAACCATTTAAGTTATAGTACAGAGAAAGATGAATTGAAGGTAAATTTGTCAGGATGATCTCCATACATCCCTCTAGTCAATGGTCAATAGATATAATAGGGTATGGTTCCATAGAAGCATCATGGCCTCATTCACTTGATATGCAAACATCATTTTCTATAAATACTAGATGGAGAGAGGAAATGGCAAAAATTCTTGGAGGGAAAGCAAAAAAGTAGAAGCACGAATTCTTGAAACCTTTGTTGCCACCACTAGTGTAGGGCTCGTCTCAAACAACCACCTTTGGAGCAATTAGCTAGGAGTGGAGAGAATCCTTCAACTCTAGAGAACCCACCTTTGGAGGAAATAATGTCAGAAAAACTAGCTAAAAAAGAGGAAAAAATCCTCTTCCAAAGTTGGGGTAGCAAGAGAGGAGATTATCATATCTAATTTAGATGAGGAGACAAGGGAAAATCTAGAAATGACTAGGAGAAAGCCTCCTCTAGTTTGGAGGAGCATAAGGCATAAAATTAAACTACCAACTTCCATAAGCTCTGAAGATGAACAAGTGGTAACTAAGACAATATAGAGTATGAAACAGTTAGGTCTTGCTAAGAATGTTTTGGGGTAAATTCATGATTTTGAAGATCCTACACATGTCAGCCCAATAGATGAGGAAATGCCTCTCTAACCTCTAGAGAGCCATGTATATTAGGGCCCAATAAAAGGGAAGGCACCACTCTAGACCTCGAAGCAAATTCAAGAGCTAGATTCCCCAATAGAAGAATAACAAACACTCTAGGTATGATCTCTATTTAGAGATAATTTTTTTATTAGTCAACAACAAGACAAAATCAACAGGCTAAAACAATATTAGTAGATAAAGATTCTACCATTCTTTCTTTACAAAGCAAAGTAGAATAGAAATAATTTAAAATTTTATTAAGAGATGAAATAGAATTAAAGGAAAATAATGGAATTGAATCTCTACAATAATCCCTCTTGGTAAGAGAATATTAAATTGAGGGACTCACCAAAAATCTAAAGAATGCCCTTAATGTCTTTCATGAGAAAATCTAGCAAGAATAGTTCAAATTAACAAGGGTAGTCAATAAAATTTTAGACTTGGAAGAAGAATTGAAAGAATGGAAAGTTCTTCCTACTAAGGATGACAAAAATATTCAAACAAAGCCTCTCAAGTTTAAATTTTCAACATTCACATTCCTCCAAATTTGTAAACCTGTATAGCAAGATGCTATTTTTTGAGGCTTGCACGCCATAAGAATATAGGGCTCAAAGCTCAATTGGCCATTTTGAAAATGAAGAACAAGGAATTAGAGGTAAGCTTGGATACAACCTACAAGATATAATATCTACTGGATTGTAGGAAACCCTCTCGATTATACAATATGTTTCTTAGAGGATAATTTTTGTGATGGAGATTCTTAAGGATCTCATGTGGCCTCCCACATGATTTTGTTGATGATACACAATTTTTACAAGCCTACAAAGACAACTCACCTAATTAGGAGAACTTTCTACATGCGAGTTTTTCACTTGAATAGATTCCTTCTTGGACACCTAATAGATTTCATGATAAATCTCTTTGTAGGGGAAGTGCAAGTAAGATCATTCATTTCACTCTTGCAAAGCTATGCTATATGGAAAGACAGATTGAATGAGTACAATGCCCAAGAGAAATTGGTTGGCTTACTCATGCGACATGAGCACCCTGGCTCAATGTTTTCATAAAAACCTTAAGGAAGATTACCCAAAACCATGCCATGCAGGTAAAATATATCAAAAATCTTAAGCAATATTATGAAGGCCTCTCTACAATAATAAAGAAAATTTTGGCCCTACATGTTGAGATAGGTGGGGAAATCTTCCAAACTATTTAAATAAAAGGGAGATTATCTCCCCTACAAACTTACAATGGAGCCTTCAGAGGGAAAAAGTAGTGGCAAAACTAAAAGAGACATATAAGCATGAATGGACTGGCATGTGGTTTAAGCCTCCTCTATTCCTGTTTCTAATCTCTCCAATCCATAATGTATCACAACAATATCTGCATTCCTTTGAAGTGTAGAGAGTTGTTGTAGAGGAACATAAAGGACATACCAACCCAAGAAAGAACACTTAGGATACATATTTGAGAGAATATGATTGTAGTCATATATGGGAAGGAGTAAATCGAAGAAGAGAGCAGGAAGCAACAACCAAGTAGAGAATACAAAAACCTTTAGGATCTTCCCAAACATAGAGGTCAGCAAGAGGTTCTTACTAAGTGCAGGCATACCTACAAAACTTTATACTTGGGGGAGATGATGAAACTATAAAGTGTCACATTTTGATGCAACAAGTAATTCCATTTCCTCCTCTCCCATGACTTCTTTTCCTCATGCTTAATTGATCGACACCTTTCTTACACATGAAGGTTGTAGAATCAACAACCTTTGAATCTTAGCCTATCTCGATATTTATATAGTTTTTGAGTGCTCTATTCCTTATATTTCATTGGTCAAGTTGGTGGTTCATTAACTTCTCTAAATTTCACCTAAGATCTCTTCCTAGTTCTAAATAATTTCATTCTCTTAGATTTTCCAACCATGCAAATATTGTCTGCATCTATTGGTTTATTCTTCAACCGTGAAATTGAGTAAGGGAATTGACTCTCTTTTCCATTCACACCAACATTCTCTTGCATCTAGGTGTATTTACTTTGGCTGCATTATCATTAAAATTTTCTTTAAAATTTACATCTTGCAATTGAATTTTTCATGTTGTCCTTGAATCATGACACATGAGCTTTCCCACACCCACCTACTATACCTCTTCTCTTTTTAGCCACTCATGCACCATTACAATCACCAATTTGAATTCCCATGAAACTATACACTCTCCCTTCTACTTGGTTGACCCAATCCTTGTCATCAACCACCTATCCTTAGAAATCATTGTCAAATATCATAATTACATATAATAATTTGCATGAGGTTATAATTTCCAAATAATCTAAACACTAGCTTAAAGTTTTAATTTGAATTCAATGATCAAGTCTCTTAAATTAAACCATGGTTCCACCTAGTCATGTTCTTAGGATTATTATCATGAGCATGCCTTATCCTACTTACATGTTAGCCTAAAAATTGAAAGGAAGCTACGTGTGCGGAAATCGCTTCCTACAATAATCTAATGAGGAGAGATGAGTGCAAATTCTTTTTAACCTTTACAATTATAGAATTTTTAACACAACAATGGAGATATTACAGCAATACATAACACAAGAATGTAAGACAAAAGAAGAGAGAGACACGATATAACATGGGGAAAACCCTTATCGGGTGAAAAACCCCACACTCCAAAACTTGCACAATGTATTATCAAAACTGTAATGGTTTACAATACACTTGCAATGCAAGCTCTTAGGAGTCTTCAACACTCATATCTAGAGAGAATCTGATAGCATAACAGTACCTGTCAATCACATAATACATCTCCTCTCAAAAGCACCTATTTATATAAAAGTTACAAGGAAAAAATGGACCTTTCTTGAGATGGGCGTCCAACTTGGCCTCATGGCCCAAAACCCACACCTGGGGACACTTGTCCAACACTGCAACATGGTTATGACACTTGTCATATCACCCCATCCCAAAGAGGTCACCTATTCCCAAGTTGGGCAATGATAGATGCTCTTACGACTCTTACGACTATCATAGAATCCATCATAGCTGTCATATCTTACAGCTGTAAGAGAATCTGTCATACATAGGCTAAAAATAGCATATTCTCTTACAACATGTCATAACCCTCCTTGGGGCGCCCAAAGATGCCTTCTTCCAAGATGCCTTTGTTGGCAAGAGACACTATATGGACTCATGAATGTTGTCATTGATGGCAACAAAGGTTATCCCACACATTTGCAAGACATGATAGGTCCTCACCGGAAGTCAGATTGAAGAAGTGTTGAGGTCCGGTAAGCAAGAATAGAGTAGTCAGTAAGGTCCAATAGATAGGTCTGGATCTCTCAGTAGAAGTATCTCAGTGAAGTGCAGATTTGGGGAAGTCAAGAGGAGTATCTTGACTGATAGATTCCAAGGTTTGAGCCTCCAGTGTGGAAAGAATAAAGAGATATGAATGCTTGAGTGTTGGGTTCCCAAGTGACAGTGTGAACAGAGGAAGAACTAACTGGCAGAACATCAGACATTATTTTGGATGTGTTACTGATGATGGAAAAGGTTCTTAAGACATAAGTTATGTTTGGCCGACATAATTGATGACTTCTGCAAGTATATGATTGATCCACATTACTTGGTGTGCAAGGATTCAGTCGACAGATCAGAGTTTGAGGAAATTATTAACTATTCTGGATGCCGACTAGAAACATGATGAAATCACTTTTGCATATATATATATATATAAGATGGTTTTAGTTATGAGGTGAGGTGTGGTTGTGTGTAATGTGCGAAGAAAAGCAATAGACTTGAGTAAAAGCAGAAAGGAAGATTTGGTATGTGAAAGGAGACCAGCATAAAAGAAGAGGAAAGATGAAGTGCAGCAGATCAATGTACTGAGCCTATCCGGAACTGAACCCCAGCATATGTTGATGCTCCTTATCAGTTCAAGTACTGTATTGCACTCTTTATAAATTGTAGACAGTGTGTCTCTTGTAGGCAGTGTGCCTTTTTGTGAGCAGTGTGCTCGGGCAGTGAGCCCTAATTGGCAAGTGCCATTTTGTATTTCCATTCTTCTAACAGAGAATACAATCTTGGGTTAATCACCCCATGGTTTTTCCCTTAACAGGGTTTCCGCATCAAAAATATTATGTTATGTGTATTTCCATTTCACGGTTATGTTTGCTTATTTGAATTAATGTTGCATTGATTATTAAGAAAGTTAAGAAAGAAGAAATTAGTAGGATAACTGATTCACCCCCCCTCTCAGTTATCAACAATTGGTATCAAAGCCAAGTTCCTCCTAACAGAGTCTAACAGCTTGAGGAAGATCTGGGAATTCAAATGGATGTATATGGGTTAAGGGAGCAACTCAAGATTGCCCTTAATGATCTTGAGCAGTCAAACTCTGAAGTCAATGAGTTAAAGGAAAGACTCAAATACGCTGATGATTTCATGAGAGAACTAAAAGACAAATTAAGTGTCTCTATGAAAAAGAGAAAGGAGTTACTTCAGTAATTGGCAAGTCAAGGTGAAGCCAATGATACAAATGAAGATCTGAAAGAGAAAACGAAGTTATGTGAAAAGTTATCAAAAGAAATCATTATGGTAAGACATGAAATGGAATTAGGAGTTATGGAGTTTACCCAAGAGGTTGAAGAGAAAAGAAAAACTGAAGATGATCTAAGACAATCCCTCAAGGAGAAATCAGAAGATTGCCACAAGATGGATAGAATCATCAGACATCTTGAATCTGATCTTGAAGATGCTAAAGATAATGAAGAAAAACTTGAGGATCAAATTGTCTCTCTTAAAAGGGATCTTCAAATAGCAAATGAATATAAAGAGAAATTCAAGATAAGTTCTGCTCAACTTGAAGTTCTCCTTGAAAGTCAAAAAGGGTAGATGACAAGTGTGGTTTGGGATATGAGAAAGGAGAAAGCTCTGGATCCGGTCAGAAGAATTTTGGATCAGAAAATCCAAGGAACAGGTCTAGAAGACCTCCAGTAAGGCAGCCTAATGCTCAAAGATATCCATCCTTCAATGGATACTACCACAATTGTAATAACTTTGGTCATAAAGCTAATCAGTGCAGAAAGAGAATGAATCAGACTAATACATCCTTCTTCAGACAATGTTTCAACTACAAAAGGTATGGACACAAATCTCATGAATGCAAAAATATGCAAATAAACAACTCATTTAATGGTAGATGCTTTGCATGCAATAGAATGGGTCATATGGCTAATTAATGTAGATCAAGAAGATATCAATCAAATATGTAAAGAAATGTTGTTTTCCAAATTTGCAATAGATCCGGTCATATTGCAAAATTTTGCAGAAGAAAGAATTAGGACAAAAGAGGTCCGGTATATCATAATCAGAATCAAGATAAAGGAAAACAGAAAGTGAATGCGAATGAAATTCAAAGGGAGATGAACAAGATTTGGGTGAAGAAAAGTATAGAGAATATAGGGGATGGATCCACACCAGACTCTGGTGCTAATATTCCTTCTAGAAATTAAAAAGTGAGCTTTGACTCAGGGGGAGACACAAAGAAAACCTTGTTCCCCCAGCCAGTCAATTGGTGCCAGAACTGGCACAAGGAGAGTTGCAGATTAAAAGGGCTCATAAGAGAAACATCTAAAAGGGGTATGGTAAAGATTTGAGAGATCCAAAAGAAGATTTGAAGAATCAAATCCTTCCAGAATTGATCCGGGAAAATAGTCTTCCGGTAAAATAGGTTTTTCACAAGCTGGATCCGGTATGAATTCAAAATAAAACATCTTGTTTTATGGACATATGGGATGATCAAAAGAAAAAGTGGACATTATGACTCATCACTAACAACAATCATACAAGTATCACAATGATCCAGATAAGCTTCTCTCTCTCTAAACAAGGAAAACAGAGCAACCAGAACAACTTAAGGTATGCATTTATTGCAACAAGGAATTAGGGTTTTTGTACATAAATATAAGGTCTCTCTTGGTCATCATTTGTACATTCACATCTGAGGAAAAAGAGAAAAGGAGCTCTGCAACAAAATTCCCCCAAAGATCAAGACAATTTTTTCAAATCAATTTGGATTTCATCGTTTACCCTAAACAGCGTAAAAAGGTATTCTCTATTCTTGATATTTCTCAGTAGAATTCTTGATGATGGATACTTTGAATATAGTAAAGATCTCTGATAGGCCCCACCCTGAATTTAAGAAACATCCATACAAATCATTGGAGGTAGATCCCCTAGGAGCATTCTCTAGTGTTCCACATGGTGTTTTGCACACAGAAGATATTAGGGCTTACATACACGCAAATATTGAAGAGTTTGGGGAATTCAAACTAAGAGATATCTATCACAAACAATTGGTAGACGATGCTTTTGAGCTTAAACCAGAATATAAGGGCATCCAGGATAAACATTTTGATCAGTTCATTCATTTCCCCTGCTTTGAAGAAGATGAATGGGTCTGGTATGTGTTGAGTAGGGTACACGACAACTTTCTATGGCTGAACAGACCTTGCAAAATTACCAAGGAGGCAATTAGGGCAGTAACTGGCTTACACTCCTCCGGAGGAATACCTGTCCTCAAATCTGTCAAAAACAACATTGTAACTGAGGCCACCGGATCAAAATTTGATAAGAGGGCAGTGACCATTGAAGATATTACTGCCCGAATATCAAGTTTGCATCTATGATAATAGGATACAAGATATATCACTCCAGTAGGGAGAATTCAGTATCTGGAACTGCAGTATATACTACCTATGAGATGCTGAGAAAGAATGCAGAATATGATCTCTATGAACTTCTTTTGAGCCAATTAATGGAAAACATACAGAAGATCAAAAAGGACAAGAATAACTCCTTTAAATATGGTGGACTAATATTATGTTTATTTTTCTACTTCATGAATGAGCTGCCCGGATCAAATGGATGGGTATGGCAAAATTACAAACCGGTAGCAATTCAGATCAGAGACTACTTGCATGAACTTGGGAATGCTAAGGCAAGGAATACAACTCTGTGGAATTACTTCAAGCACTTTCAAAATACAATGCAAATCAGAGAAAGAATCCCCAAACCAGTAGTTGAGAAATACAAGGATACAGTGTGCTTCATGGTAGACACTGATCAATGCCTAATGGAGGCAGTAGAGCCAAGGACAGTCTGGATCATGCCTATGGGGTATGAAGTTGATGAACAAATTGTAGAGCTACATGTTCAACACATGCTCAGTCAGCCAAAGGACCCAAAAGCAGAAAGATTTGGAACCTTTGAAGAACTAAGTGTGAAAATTCATACAGAGCTAAGGCGGCCAGAGATCAAGAGGAAAGTGAGAAAAGAAGTAGAAGATGTTGCCAAAGGCTTTGGCATCTCAAAGGAGGCACTTGATGCCAATAGGAAAAAGATGGAAAGGGTTGAGGAAGAGAAGAAGGTAGAAAAGAAAAATGAGGAAAGTGTTCTGGCAAAACCTTCCACCCGGACCAGATCATCAAAGAGATCTGCACCTACCATTGCCAAAGGCTCAAGAACATCAGAACCGGAAGCACAATCATCTGATAAAGGAGAGAAAAGAACAAAGACAAAAGCTACAAGAGCTTATGCTAGTCAAAGGGATGAAGAGGAGACTGAATCTGATGAAGAAATCAGGAAAATGAAGAAAAAGAAGAAAACATCCGGTGAACCCTCTACCGGATAGAAGGAAGAAGAAAAGATAGAGGAATATGTTGAAAAACCCACTCTTCACATTGATGACATAATCAAATCAGTCACAGTGGATGGAAATCTTTAGCCAATGGTTGAGTTCTATGATGATTATGGTGAAGCAGATCAGAAATATTGCAAGATGCCATAGTCAGGTACCTAAATATCTACAACAAAGCATTTATTGAAATTATATCTCTGGTCCCTAAAAGCTTGGAGAAGGAACTAGAAACAAGAAAGAACAATGCCCAAGCCAAAGACCTAGAAATCTAGGAACAGATAGCAATTCAACTATATCCTTCAATCGATCCCAAGACAATGAATATGGTATTCAAAGATTGTAAGGATGAGTTAAGGAGCAAAGCAAGGATGAATCAACTTATGCTTGGTGAGACTGACAAGGTAGCCAAGGACATAGAAGAGATCCTTTGGAAAGCCTTCAAAAGATTTAATCTTTCTATTAAAGAGGACTTGGGTACTGACCCCTCGACCACAAGTGTTGCAGAAGAATCTTCTGAGAAAATGATAGAAGAGGTAATGAATACCGGTGCAGAAACAACTAAGGACTTGGAATCCTCTGCTCTGGAAGAGGTGGCCCATGAACAGACTAACATCACTCCTCCGGTTTCCCCTGCTGACTCCGGATCCAAAGGAGAAGAAAGAATAAAGGAGAAATAAGCAGAGGTGAAGGGAAAATAAGATATTAGTACAAAGGTTGTGGAAGGGGAGAAAGCTCTGAAAGACAGTTCTGTGACTGCAGAAGAAAGGAAGAATCTGTCTCCGGCAAGAGACACTACAGAATCAGTCAAGGACTTTTTGACAAAAGCAACTATGGAGATTGATGAATCAGAACTACTAAAAGGGCCATTAGATTTTGACTCTCTATCTCCGGTGTAAACAATAAAAATAGCTTCATTTGCAAATGCGAAGGTCAAAGAGAAACTACTGAAATCTCACATGGAAGACTGTGAGCTTATAGAGGTAGCATCCAAAGTGTTGGAAAAGATCATGCCATCTTTTCAGAAGGATCCCATAGCCTCCTCTTCCGGTAATCTCAAAACTCTAATCAATAGTGTTAGCACACATTTTGATTCTCTAGAGAAATCAGCTGAGGAGAAGGTTAGGAAATAATTTTTGGATAAGAGATTCTCTGAGTTGCAAGGGATAATTTCAAATGATAGAAGAGTTATGGGTATTGGGATAAAAAATTTAGAAAATGCCCTTAAGGATGGAGGTGATGTATACAAATTTTGTATATCCTGGTCCAAAACAACAGTGGAGATTGAGAAGAAAATGAAAGAACAGGAGGATAAATTGATAAAACTTTCTCAAAATTTTAATCCACTTACTACATCCATAATAAATCAAGAATGTCAAATGGTTGTAGTTTTGAATGAAATTAAGAAGCTTGAAAAAGAAAAGAAAAACAGAATTAGTAGGTTGAGTGAGCTCAGAGGGATAATTGTCTCTAAGTTAGAGGCCATGCATGAGGCCATAAACGAAGCTCAAATCACAGCCTGAACCAATGATCCAACAGATCTAAAAAGGGCAGATGCGTTTGCATTCCTGTTGAGCGGTCATATATCAATTTTGGACAGAATGAAGCAAAGTTGGGCTACATAATTCCTTCAATTAAAAACAACTTTTGCAGACATACTTCAGTATATGTAAGTATGCCATATGTCTATACTTATGCAGACAAGTATACTTAAAATTTTGAAAATTTTGATGTGCGGACCCTACCCTTTGCCATTGATGTCAAAGGGGGAGTGAGGAGCAGTGAAAAATGAGGAATCCAACTAAGGGGGAGCTTCGGCAAATGTATATAGAGACAGAGCATCAGCCAAGGGGGAGTATAGTGTGACACTTAGTCATTTTTCACTAAGTGTTGCCATCAATGCCAAAGGGGGAGATTGTTGGCAAGAGACACTATATGGACTCATGAATGTTGTCATTGATGGCAACAAAGGTTATCCCACACATCCGCAAGACATGATAGGTCCTCACCGGAAGTCAGATTGAAGAAGTGTTGAGGTCCAGTGTTGAGGTCCGGTAAGCAAGAATAGAGCAGTCAGTAAGGTCTGACAGACAGGTCCGAATCTCTTAGTAGAAGTATCTCAGTGAAGTGCAGATTTGGGGAAGTCAAGAGGAGTATCTTGACTGATAGATTCCAGGGTTTGAGCCTCTGGTGTGGAAAGAATAAAGAGATATGAATGCTTGAGTGTCGGGTTCCCAAGTGACAGTGTGAACAGAGGAAGAACTGACTGGCAGAACATCAGACATTATTCTAGATGTGTTACTGACGATGGAAAAGGTTCTTAAGGCATAAGTTATGTTTGGCTGACATAATTGATGACTTCTACAAGTATATGATTGATCTGCATTACTTGGTGTGCAAGGATTCAGCCGACAGATCAGAGTTTGAGGAAATTATTAACTGCTCTGGATGCCGACTAGAAAGATGATGAAATCACTTTTGTATATATATATAAGATGGTTTTAGTTATGAGGTGAGGTGTGGTTGTGTGTAATGTGTGAAGAAAAGCAATAGACCCGAGTAAAAGCAGAAAGGAAGATTCGGTATGTGAAAGGAGAGCAGCATAAAAGAAGAGGAAAGATGAAGTGCAGCAGATCAGTGTACTGAGCCTATCTCGAACTGAACCCCAGCATATGTTGATGCTCCTTATCAGTTCAAGTACTATATTACACTCTTTATAAATTGTAGACAGTGTGTCTCTTGTAGGCAGTGTGCCTTTTTGTGAGCAGTGTGCTCGGGCAGTGAGCCCTAATTGGCAAGTACCATTTTGTATTTCCATTCTTCTAATCGAGAATACAATCTTGGGTTAATCACCCCATGGTTTTTCCCTTAACAGGGTTTCCATGTCAAAAATATTGTGTCATGTGTATTTCCATTTCATGGTTATGTTTGCTTATTTGAATTAATGCTGCATTGATTATTAAGAAAGTTAAGAAAGAAGAAATTAGTAGGATAACTGATTCACCCCCCCTCTCAGTTATCAACAGCCTTGTGACACATGTTTTCACCTATCATAGTATCTTCTATTTACAACTCTTACGCGTCATAGATTCTGTCAGAGGAATCTGTCATAACCGTTTCGGTCAAAATTCCCTTACACACTATTTAAAGTGCCGACACATGGCAAAATACCTCTACCACTAAGTGGGATGCCTATCTCCTCATGTGAGGACAAATATACAAGTTGTCACCTTCCATGTAGGATGACACATCACCGTGCCAACTCCCACAAGATGACAAAATAGGATTTGCATCCTAATTATACAATAGGCAATAAATAAATATATTACAATAAATAAATGCAAGGAATTACCAAGGTTAAGACACCTTAATTCCCAACATTCTCCCACTTGTTGAACACCTTGTAAGAGCTAATATAAATAATAGGATTTAACTACTATAGGCCGAGAGGCCCATAGACTCCGAACACCATCTAAACTTTGTCGTGCCCACTAGTTTCGTCAATGCACATGCAACATTCTTCAAAGTGTCTACCTTCTCCAAATTCACCTTCCCATCCTTTACCATATCTCACACGAAGTGAAATTGTACATCAATATGCTTTGTTCTAGCATGGAAAGTTGGATTCTTTGCTAGGCAAATCGCACTCTGACTGTCACAACAAATTGTAATCTATCCTGCATCAACACCAATATCTGAACACAATCTCTTAAGCTAAATGGCTTCCTTACAAGCATGAGTTACTACCATATACTCAGCTTCTATCATGGACAAAGCAACCACAGGTTGTTGCTTACTCATCCAACTAATTGCACCACCGAACATAGTGAACACATAGGCACTGGTGGATCTCCTGCTGTCAATGTCACCCACCCAATCAGAATCCACAAATCCACAAATGCAAAGTGAATGCAGAGGTCCTATAGGATTACCATGATAGCATATAGAATACTCAAAAGTACTCCTCAAATATCTGAACACTCTCTTTACTGCATCCCAATGTACTCGTCCAAGATTACCCATAAATTGACTAAGGATTCCCACTGCTTGGGCAATGTTTGGTCTTGTGCAGACCATAGCATACATCAAACTGCCAACAACACTAGCATAAGGTACTCTACTCATGTCCTCCACCTCACTAAGAGATTTTGGACAATCATTACAGACAACTTTGTCCCCAAAGAAATAGGAACACACAATGGTCTACAATCTGCCATGCTGAACCTATCCAATACGGTCTTCACATACTTACTCTGGCTTAACCAAAATTTTTTGTTAGCTCTGTCTCTTCTAATTTCCATTCCCAGAATGTACCTGGCTGTCCCTAGATTTTTCATGTCAAACTGTGCTGACAACTGAGACTTTAAAATAGAAATCATATTCTTACCATTCCCAATTAACAACATATCATCAACATACAATGCAATAATGAGAATGCGATCATTGTCAAATTTATAATACACACAATGATTTGATTTTGATCTTTGAAATCCAACTGACAACACAAAGGCATCAAACTTCAAGTACCACAGCCTAAGAGACTGCTTCAAACCATACTAAGACTTTTTTAACTTGCAAACCAAATTTTCTTTACCTTTCTTTATGTAATGCTCTAGCTGTGACATGCAAATTTCTTCCTCCAAATCACCATGAAGGAATGTTGTCTTCACATCCATTTGCTCCACCTTTAAGTCATAAGCTATTGCAAGAGATAACAGGAACCAAATATATGTTAGCTTTGCAACAGGAGAGAAAATTTCACCATAATCAATTCCCTCCACTTGTGAGTACCCCTTCGCAACCAGTCTGGCCTTGTACTTTTCAACACTGCCATCTACACTGAATTTCTTCTTGAACACCTATTTGCATCCAACAAGTTTCTGTCCTTCAAGAAAAAGCACCAAGTCCCATGTTTTATTCTTTTCCAAAGAAGCCATCTCATCTTCCATGGCCTCCTTCCATGAACCTGCATCTTTCATGCTCATAGCCTTTGTCACAGTTCTAGGCTCATTAGTGTTAGTAAGCAAGGCAAAAGCACAACTAGAATCAAGCAATGAATAACCAAACCTATCAGGTTGCTTCCTTGTTCGTGTAGACCTCCTCAATGGCTGAGGTTGAGGTTCTACTACTTCTTCTAAACTTTTAGAGCTTCTAGAGCTCTCCTCATCATCAGGTCTCACAGGGTCTGGCGGTTTAGTCTTCTCAGGAGTAGAAGGAAACTGAACCACATCCTCTTTCTTTTTTGTTTCTTCTAGCTGTAGAACAATGGGAGAAGGTGTTAGCTCTCTGAAAATAACACTTCTGCTATACAACACTTTTTCAGCCACATGATCACAAAGTTTGTATCCTTTCACACCGACACCATAGCCAATGAAAATACACTTAACAACCTTGTTCTCTAATTTAGACTGTTTCTCCCTAGGAACATGTGCATATGCCTCACAACCAAAAATATAAAGATGTCTAATTGAAGGCTTCTTACCAGACCACACCTCCATAGGTGTCTTACCAACAAGAGCTGATGTAGGAGACCTGTTTACCAGGTAGCAAGCAGTGGCTACAACTTCAGCCCAAAACTTTTGTTCGAGGCTTGCTCCACTAAGCATACTCCTAGCCCTCTCCATTAGTGTCCTGTTCATCCTCTTTGCAACTCTATTTTGCTGTGGGGTGTATGGAGTTGTCTTATGTCTTTCAATCCCTTACTCTTTATAGAACTTATCAAACTCTGCCGAATAAAACTCACCACCGTTATCAGTTCTCAAACACTTAATCTTTTTACTAGTTTGATTCTCAACAAAAGCTTTAAACTCTTTGAACTGACTAAAGACTTCAGTCTTGCTTCTAAGAAAATAAATCCATGTCCTACTGTAATCATCTATGAAAGATACAAAATATACAGATTTGGAAATCGAAGGAACACTAACAGGACCAAACACATCAGAATGAATAAGATCCACTACACCAGAAGACTTGTGAGAACTAGAGTAAAACTGAACAGGGTTTTACTTTCCATATATACAATGTTCACAAAAGTCAAACTTGAGATTACAATCATTTAACCCCTCAATGAGGTTTTTATTTTTTAGGGTTCTAAGACCCTTCTCACCAATGTGGCCAAATCTCATATGCCATAACATTGTCTTTTCAACAGGAAGCTTAACTTCCAAAGCATGAGCACCCTTGGGTAAACAAGATGGACTACCATCAGAATTTGTTACAACAAATTTCTTCACTGCTTATTCAGATGGTGGGGATGAAGTGACTACAACTCTTTTCTTTGAGTCAAAAAAACTATTGCACTGTGAAGTGCATGCCTCTAGCTGAAACACAGTACCTCTCTGAGTACCCTTTGCAAGCACCATAGATCCTCTAGTCATCTTGCATCCATCCTTCAAAAAGACAAACTACACACCTGCATCATTCAACATACTTACAGAAAGTAGGGTCCATGCCAAGCCTGGGATGTACATAACCCTAGTGATCCCTTCACTCGTCCATTAGGGAATCAGATTGAGACTCTTCCATGACCAACAATTTTTAGATGAGAATCGTCATCCAGGTACACTCTTCCACCATTGAACTCTTCATAATTCATGAACCAGCTTTGATGCAAAGTCATGTGGAATGATGCACCAGAATCTATCAACCACACATCATCAGATGCATGGGTGGCCAGAGCTGTGATGAAGGCATCACCATCATCTTGTGACTTGTCAGAATTTGAATCTGGGGCATTCTTCTTCTTCTTTTTCTTTTCTTCTTTGCATTCCTTTCAGAAATGCCTAGTTTTACCACAGTTCCAATAGAGAGCCTTGGACTTTCCAGGAGATTTGGATCTCCCACAGGATTTGGATCTACCCTTCTCAGCTTTCTTATCCTTCTTTTTCCCTTTCTCCTTGGGTCTTCCAAGAACCGCAAGAGCCTCTTTGGCTGCCTCAGAAGACTTTCCCCGCATCTCTTCAGATAACAACAAAGATACCACTTCATCCATTTTGAAAGTGGATGCGGTGCTCCCAATAGCCATAACAAGATGATCCCATGAGTCTGGCAAAGAACAAAGCAAGGTCATACAACAATCCTCCTCCTCCATCTTCACACCAATGAATGTCAACTGTGCAACTAACATGTTGAAAGCATTAAGGTGATCTACAATAGATCCTCCATCCTCCATCCTAAGAGAATACAACTTCTTTCTCAGAAAAAAACTTGTTCACCAGGGATTTGGCCTAATAAACATCTCCCAGCTTCTTCCAAATTTCTTTCGTGGTCTTCTCCTCATGGACATTTAACAGGACATAATTAGCTAGACTGAGTCTTATGAGACCCTTAGCCTTCCAATCCTTGAGATCCCAATCATCTTGTGCCATTGCAGTTGGTATTACACCGGATACGGGTTCCCATAGGTCACAATCTACAAGCATGTCTTCCATCTTAAGTTTCCGTAACTCAAAATTTGTACCATTGAATTTCTCCACCTCTAATCTTCCGAATGTGCCTGCCATCTCCTTCCTACAACAAGATTACAAAATACTCTACACAAAGCTCCCACTCAACCTAAGATTAGCTCAAAAAACCCCTACCCAACAACTAGGACCAAAGGTGATCAAGCTCTAATACTAGCTAAAAGGAAGCTAGGTGTGCGGAAATCACTTCCTACACTAATCTAATGAGGAGAGATGAGTGCAAATTCTTTTTAACCTTTACAATTATAGAATGTTTAACACAACAATGGAGATATTGCAACAATGCACAACACAAGAATGTAAGACAGAAGAAGAGAGAGACAAGATATAACATGGGGAAAACTCTTATCAGGTGAAAAACCCCACACTCCAAAACCTACACAATGTATTATCAAAATTGTAATGGTTTACAATACACTTGCAATGCAAGCTCTCAGGATTCTTTGACACTTGTATCTGGAGACAATCCGGCAGCATAACAGTACTTGTCAATCACATAATACATCTCCTCTCAAAAGCACCTGTTTATATAGAAGTTATAAGGCAAAAATGGACCTTTCTTGAGATGGGTGTTGAACTTGGCCTCATGGCCTAAAACCCACGCCTGGGGACACTTGTCCAACACTGCAACATGGTCATGACACTTGTTATATCACCCCATCCCAAAGAGTTTGCCTATTCCCAAGTTGGGCAATGACAGATGCTCTTACGACTCTTACGACTGTCATAGAATCTGTCATAGTTGTCATATCTTACAGCTGTAAGAGAATCTATCATACACAGGCCACTAAAAATAGCATATTCTCTTACAACATGTCATAACCCTCCTTGGGGCGCCCAAAGATGCCTTCTTCCAAGATGCCTTGTGACACATGTCTTCACTTGTCATAGTATCTTCTATTTATGACTCTTATGCATCATAGATTCTGTCATGGGAATCTATCATAATCGTTCTGGTCAAAATTCCCTTACACACTATTCAAAGTGCCGACACATGGAAAAATACCTCTACCACTAAGTGGGATGCCTATCTCCTCATGTGAGGACAAATTTACAAGTTGTCACCTTCCACATAGGATGACACATCACCGTGCCAACTCTCACAAGATGACAAAACATGATTTGCATCCTAATTATACAATAGGCAATAAATAAATATATTACAATAAATAAATGTAAGGAATTACTAAGGTTGAGACACCTTAATTCCCAACAAAGACATGTCATTCAAATCTACACCAAGTAACTTCTAAATCAAATATTTATTCAAAATCATGCCTAGTCTAAACTACTTATGATATAAGTTATTATCATAAAAGATATACAATTAGTGTCAAAGTTTATCATAATCTATTAGCCTTAGAATCAAAATTGATTTAGTTCATCTCATCTAGGCTCATATTTCACAAGGACTTCAAGATATTTATCCTAGTACTATTTTAAACAATTATTGGGAAACATTGTGGCATTATAGGCATATTGGGTAGAGACTTATAGATCTATACAACACCACACAAGACCTAATTTAATTTAGGTAGATAGAGTAGAATTCTATAGAAGTATCATGGTCAATAGTTCAATAGAGTAGAATTATTTAGAAGTACCATGGTTTGTGGGTTCTTTCTTTCAAACATCTCAAATGTAGTCATTATGTGTCATGATTCAACTCCTATATGATCCATAGATTTAAACTTCTAGAGGCCATTTGTCTCTATCAATGAGCATTTTGACTAGAAATCTTCCCCAATTTGTATTTAAATTGCAAAAAAATCCCAGGAAAAAAGAGTCCAGGTAGATAGTTTGACCTATTTGGGCAATTACCCTTTTATGAATATCTTGTCAAGTTGACTCTAAAAACCCTTTCGAGCAACCCAATCAATCAAAATGGTTGATGAGAATTATTCACAAGATCTCACCCTAAAAAACTTGACTGTAGATTTGATAGCGCCCTCTAGAGGCTTCAAGAAACACTTGATTATAAACTTGACAACATAATCATTGATCTTCAACAAATAATTTATGCAATCCATTGTTTTAATCTATCTCTCCAAACTAGCATATAAGACTTGCAAGGACAACATATTGGTCAGTAGAACTACTCTTGCCAAAATTCAAAACATCAAACCCTTGGAGGGAACACTTTTGGAGGACATTGTCCACCTAAATTAGCTTTTGCTTAATTTGATGGTGATGACCCCATAGTTGACTTTATTGAGTTGACTAATACTTTGCCTTACATGATATCCCTACATGTTAGAAGGTATATATCATCTCATTTAATCTAGAGCATGGTGCCATATAGTGGTACCAATGGTTTGACAAGAATAATGGTTTTGGAAGAGACTGTGTGTGCTTTTTTGGATCGACGTTTCGAATCACACTCCGTGATCCATCATCATGAGCACTCATTCTCTTCTTTTCATCTTGATTATGGATCACAGAGTGTGATTCGAAACATCGATCCAAAAAAAGCACATACAATCTCTTCCAGAAGCTCATACATCCTATATCATGGACTGTGGAAATATTATGTTTATAAAGAATAATGGTGGCATAACTTCTTGGGATGAGTTTTGTGAAGATATTCTCACCTATTTTAGCCCTAGTGCTTATGATGACCTCACTAGTGCATTAACTGAAATCTACTGGAAACAAGGTTTATCCATGAGTACCAAATAGAGTTTGAAAATTTGGCTAACCAAACCATAGGACTTGATACAATCATTTTTTGTAATTTCTTCATTAGTAGGTTAAAATATGTTATTCAAGTTGAAGTAAAGATGTTTAATCCACAAGATATGGTGGTTGCTATTGGATTGGCCAAATTGGTTGAAGACTAACTTGTTGCTTAGTGTCATAGCTAAAAACACCATCTAAAAATCCAACACCTTCTTATCCTCCACTAGCTCCCACCTCTTGTATGACACCCATCAAGCACTTAAGTGATATTGAGATGAGAGACCAACATGATAAGGGGTTATGGTACAACTATGATGAGAAATATTTGTTGAGTCAAAAATGTGTGGAACTGAAATTATATCTATTAGACATGAAAGTAGCAAATCCCTTGGATGAATTTGAACAACTAAAGGACACACCCATTGTAGAAGATGATCTCGAACTTGACTCCTGTGAAGAACCATTAGCTGAGATTCCATGCATGCCTTAGCTAGCCTCACTACACCCTCGATAATGAAAGTTAAGGGGTACTTCAAAAAACAACCCTTGATTATCCTTATCCTTGTTGATTTAAGAAACACCCACAAATTCTTGGACCCTTAGATTGAAACACAAGTTGATTGTTATGTGTATCCCTCTTCAAGTTTTGAAGTTATGATTGTTCATAGGGACACACTAGCCTATAAGGGGAAATATTGGAACATTTGACATTCTATGGAAGATTACACTTTTAAATCGGACATGTCTATCCTTCCTCTTGGTAGTTGTTATGTGGCTCTAGGGGCCCAATGGTTATGTACACTTTGTCTCACTCTACAAGATTTCTTAGAAATGTGGATGTAGTTCACAACTGATGACCAACAATACACTCTCTATAGGATTAAAGTAGGATGCTCATTAATCATTATATCTCATTGTATTGAAAATCATTGAAGAAAGGATTTTTTTGGGTTATTTCCTAGCTTTGTTCTCTATAATGCATTGAATTTGACACCTCAACTCAATCGTTGACATTGTATGATCTCCTATATAAGCATGCATCAATATTTGTTGAGTCATATGGATTAACCCCACAATGCTCTCATGGTCATGCCATTCAGTTGATTCCTACTAGTATGCCACATAATATTAGGTTGTATCACTACCCCTTTGTGCAAAAGATTGAAATTGAATAGATATTCACAAATTACTTGTGACTGGGGTTATTCAATCTTGTGTTATCCCCTACTCTTCTCTAGTACTCCTTGTTTGAAAAGAGGACGACTCCTAGCATTTCTATATGGATTTTTAGGAACTCAACAAAATCACAATCAAGGATAAGTTCCCTATTCCCATGATCTTGATGAATTATTTGATGAATTGTATGGGGCCATTTCTTTTCCAAAATAGATCACAACTCTGTATACCATTATATTCACTTGTGTGAAGAGGATATTTCTAAAACTACCTTTCACACTCATGACAACTACTATGAATTTTAGTTATGTCGTCAAGTCTTTTCTAATGCTCCCTCTACATTCCAAATCCTGATGAATATGATTTTTTGGCCATTCCTTTGAAATTAATTCTAGTCTTCTCTGATGGCATTCTTTTTTATAGTAGAACCTAGGAAGAGTACCACCTCCACTTGGATCAAAACCCCCAACTCCTTTCTAGGATAAAGTTATGTGCAAAGCATTCCAAGTGCTCTTTGGCCAAATATAGGTTGAGTATCTCAGATATATTGTCTTAGAAGGAGTTAAGGTAAACCCTACCAAAATTGAAGATATGAAAAATTGGCCCAAACCTAAAAGTCTCAAAAGTCTTTAGGGATTCTTAGGCCTCATCAACTATTATAGGAAATTTTCAAAGGGTATGGTAAAATTGTTTCCCTGTTGACTACCCTCCTATGGAAAAATGCCTTCATATGGTCAAATGCAATTGAGCAAGCTTTCAAGTGTTCCACTGTATGCTATTGTAAGTGCCTAAAAATAAATAGGCATACATGGTAGTTTGATGATGACTCGATGGCCTAGCTCATGACCCTACGTGGCATGAAAATAAAATTCAACTCTCCTTTAACTAGTTTTTCCTTGGTAGAAGTGTCTAGATAGCCTCTTTGGACTCTCCTTTGTTGTTTTTCAATTAACCTTGGTTATTTATAAGGAATCTCTAGTTTCTATTTATGTTAAAATATATTTTTGGCTAAAAGTTTTAAGCTCACCCTTAAGCTGTTAGTCCACCTTGGTGAACTCACATTCAACTCATGAATGGATAATTGCCAAAAGGGTTAAACACACATTTTAAATTTGGCATTTGTGAGCCTTTGTGTGCATTTAAATTTTCTCAATTCACTTCATTTTTATTTGAGCTTGTGCTAGTTTTAGATGTGTTATCTTTAATCTAGCTTTTGTTACTCCTTCCAAACCTTATCCTTCTCTTAATTATAGATCTTTCTTAACCATTATAGAGGTCCAATTTCTTGTGAAATTTGTCCAAACTCTTTTATAAATTATCATGAAAACTTGGTCCAACAACTTTAAAGATTTTACACATTTTATTATAGCTTCTACTACATTATTTTAGTCATCTACAACCTCTAAGACTTGCAATGAACTATTTACTTAGTTTCTCTATAGTGCATCTTCTAAGCTTCTCGTGAACAACATTTCATACAGTTTTAGCCTATCCTTTGTTTTGGTCTAGTTTATTTATTATCTTTCCCTTAGCTTCCATCAACAAACAACTCACTCACAATTGAAGGAGAGGAGGATAGTGAATTGGATAGGTTCCTAAGGACAATTATTTATATCTGTATTTCTCTAGGCCTTGGATATTGTTGATCCTAGGTTTGGGCTTCCATTGGATGAAATTTAATTAGTTGTAGATTTATATTAAACTATTTTAATATTATTGTGATATAGAATAGATTTATTTTCAAAATTTATAGTAGAGATTAATTGTTATTATTTCCTTCCAAATTTGTAAATCCAAATAAAAGAATTAAACAAAACAAATTTAATAAATAGATTCATTCTTTTCAATAAAAAACAAGGATTACAACTTATATTTTACCATTAAAATTAGTAAAGAAGTGAAAACTAAAACAAACATATAAAATCTAGAAAATTATAAATTCAATGTTGAGAATAGTAAAGATTTCATTGCTTGCATGGTTTGATTTCTTATGTCTTTCTTGGCTAAAATTTGTTTTATGAAAAGAAAAGAAAAAGAAGTCATCTATTTGCTAGTTATTAGATTGAAGTAGTGAAAGATCTTATTTTTATTGGTAATTTTAATTATTAGATTAATTGCATGCATCCATAAAGTTCAAACAAAACACATACAAAACACTCATATATATGAATTTTGACTTTTTAGTATAGATTATTTTTTTAAAAAATTTCAAGGCTTTCAAATATTTCAAAAAAAGACTAATAACATTAAAAAGCCAAAACTCATAAAAAATAATTATTCCAATTTATTTGAGCTAAAAAATCACTCCAAATATAACCAAAATTTTAACACTTCAAAGAAACAAATCGATTGCCACATTTCAGTCAATCATTGTAAACACATTCAAACTATGAACATAGATTCAAAACAAAAACAAGAACATATCATTTGAACAAAACTCTAGAGAATCATTGAACTATCTTAACTATCATGTTGGAAGTGCTAACCAAGACAATTAAATAGCAAAGTGTAGCTTACACATGCCCTAAATATAACAAACTATTTTACGCATGTCTAAACTCTATTTTGAGAATTCCATGTAAGACATATTCTCACCACACAACACCCATGAGCTCTCAACAGTAGCCATGTGCACACCCCTGCTGTTAATTTTTTTACTTGTCCTCTCCCCCATTGGATGATATTATTTAGGAATTTTTCAATCAAGAGCCATATTTTTTTTCCCACCCACACAAAATCCACAGAAAATGAAAACCTTAGCAAAATTACACATATTTTTGCCTCCATACCGACTGATATTTTGTTTGCAATTATTTAATTACTCTCTAATTAAACTTAGGAGAAGTGTATTTTCCTATACACTTATATAAATAAAATATATTAAAACTTTTGTCAAGCATTGCAAATACGGAATTAAAAAAAAACTGCCCGGCAAAATGGTTCCACACCGTCGCCCGTACGGCCCATTTCAATTGAAAAAAAACGCACAAATGTTGTATAACAGCCTATTTATAACAAAAAGTAATTGACTTTGATTTCTATCTCTATGCATATGCATATGCGTCAGCGTGAGCATATCAATATGTGCCTCTGCAAAAGGCCAAGAAGGCATATATATACGAAGGGCTTCCTAAAAAGAAGGAAAAAACGGACGTAAACAAAATCTGTGATTTTTGGGCTCTTGCCGGTTGTTTAATACACTGTTAAGAGTCTGTTCGGTCGACAAGAAGCTTTACAATTAGACCTTGAGACGTTTTGCTCGGTGATAAATCGGTTCCTTCACCTGCAAACAAATATGAAAACGGGTGATTTGCCATGAATAAATTTGCAAGTAGAGCATAGTATAGTAGCGTTGCATCCATACATACCGTGCTAGATTTCCGAGTGCGCATGCCTTGGAAATTGCTATCCTGGGTGTTTTGGCTGCAATTAACAGGTACATTGCCTAAATCAGTGATTGCATCCACTTTTGGCCTTGAAAATTCCTTTCCTGCTTTAGTGCTTTCTCTGGACGTCGCTGGCTGTATAATAATAATACACGAACGGATCATATATAATTAGATAAAAACGCCTATGATATAATAAACAAAAAGATGGAATGTCCAAGGACTTTATGGGCATTGCTTCCAATTAGGACTAAATATTAGCTTAACAGCTAGACACAAGCTCTTATGGCCATAGTTATGCTACTATTTTAAACACCGGACACAAAGTGTAGAGACAAGCTGACTCCTTGTTGGCCCAACACTTATGGGGTCCATAGAAAGCCCTAAGGATGAGGTGCATGAAAGCCTAAAGGGGTCTAAAACTCTCATTTTACTTAATACCAGTTTGTATGGAAGTGAAAAAATAACAATAACAATAAAATAATTTATTACATTTTTTTTACGAACTTCGCATTTGGCTGGAAAGTTGGGTGATGACTAAGGTTTACACACCAACTTATGGAATTTTTATGTTGATGTGACAATCTTAAAAGATATATAAAATATTTAAACTATATTTAAATCTAAAATTTCTCTTTTTTCACCTAAAATTTTGACCCTTACAAAATTAAAATAATTTATAAAACCATTTGCCAGAAATTTTCTAAGCCACCCTTCTTGGAAGGGTAAGATCAACACTAGATGCCTTTTAAAAAGCAAAAAAAATCCCATGAAGAGGGCTGCCACTGTCGTTGACATAGTGCAGCGGCCTCATAAAATATAAAATCCTAACAAATTAATTAATTGGCTAACAAATTATCCTTCCATCATGATCAAAGGCAACAATGCACACCAAAAAATTGCCAGTAAATCCAGTGGTTGCATTTGTTGTGGTTTTGTGATCTGTATAATTTTCTTAATAAGAAACACCTGTCTTAATTGTCAAACAACCAATAGTAATTTTGAACTTCATTCACAACAAAAAGTGCTAAATATTTGTCCAATTTTTATTGGTCAAAATTGACATTTGACTATTAAAATGGATGATAATTAAAAACAGCCGTTGGAATCCTTTTCCTAAAATGTAGGGGCAGCTCTATTTGAGAAGGAAATGGCGGTCTCCAACGTCCATGTAATGTGATTTTACTAGGAGATTTTTTTAGTAAATTTTAATAATATAAGTCTTGAATATTGTAGCACCAGGAAACAATTCGTCTTCCATGAGAGTCTGAGATGAATATTGTAGCACCAGGAAACAATTCCACTTCCATTCGAATCTGAGACCAATATGTATCAAGAAAACAAAAAAATCATGGAAAAATGGCTAGTTAGATAGTTAAATTACCTTGGTCATGTCTAATCTAGATGCAGGCGAAGCTGGTTTCTTGAAGGACCCTGGTTTGGAGGTTGTTTGGCCACTACGAAATGAACCATTGTCAGCAGGTGACTGTCCATGACGAGTTGCGTCCGATCCCACAGTATGAAATCGTGCAAACGTTGAGCTATCTTTATCTGTCCACATTATAGATAGTTAGTGTTCTTTGCCTGAGAGAAAGCCTAAACTAGAGTCTTAGTTTCCTCTGTTAATTAACATAATTATTGACGTTAAGTACCAGGTGCATACAGCTTACCCGCAGCTGGAGTTTCTGGATCAATTGACTTTTCAAATACAGCCTTTGCTTGCATGATTTCCTGTAGGAAAGAAAGAAATTATTCGTTTTTTTTTAATAAAGGCAGTTTCAGAAATTCACTCTATGTCTTAAAATTTATTTCACCTCCTTCATTTCAAAAGTTTTCTTTAAATCGAGCAGCTTCTTCTTTGTCTTCTCTGACTTAATCACGCGTTTGCCTACAGGATAGAAATAATTTATGCCTGATTTGAAAAAATGGTATTCATCTTTTTAAGTTAAGATGCTATGTTTAAAATATATATGTGAGAATCTTCTGGATCAAATTGCATTATTTAATTATGAGTTTAGTGTCTGGTATCAACTTCAAGCTAACCGTGGTGATGGATTCAGTAGTGAGAAATTAATAAACTGAGGTAGTGTGATCCAGAAGATCCTCACACATTTAAAATAATCATTTTAATGCAAAAATAAACACCTACACAGTCTAATCCAGAAGATCAATGCAACAAGTCCAATAAATTATTATAATTTTTACCTAGTCTTTTGTTTTGAACTCTGCCCTCAATGAACCCGTCACTTGCCATCCTGTCAATGAATTTACGCACAATTGATTGGTTCACCTGACCATCAAATTTACTTTGGAGCTTTCCAAGTGTAATGTAATCCATTGGAAGCGCATAATACAAGGCCTGCGGACATTAACACGGAAGTTAAACTCTGCACATTAGCATTATCTGGTGTAAATTTTGAAAGCTGATAAATGGTTTACCTTCATGTACATAGAATCGTCCACGGCAGAGTCAGGTTTTTCATTTTTCGTTTCGTCAAGGAAATAGGGATCATCTTTGCTGGTAATTTCAGGGTCATTTTCCTGCGATTTCAGCCACCGATTGCCGTCAAATATTTAATTTGTTAATAATTACTGGAATTTAGCCTTGAGCTTCGTTTCCTTCATATTTTAGCTTGGGTTCTTACTTTTAGTTTGTTAATTCTGTACATATCTTTTCCTTGCTTTGTCACTATACCTTCTTTCACGAGACTCTGCATGATCTCTGCAGACAAATGCAACAAGCATATATTAAAATCTGAGTGAACTGTAGACAATAATCGAAAAGTCAATTAACCGGAAAGGAAATTTGATGATGTTGCAGTAAAAATAAAATATAGTGAATGCCAAATTTAAGTAGCTCCCATTACCCTCTGTCGACACCTACACAGAAAAAATTAATTCTCAATCAATTAACGGGTAAAATAATTAAATTTGGCCTAACAAAATTTGGACGCAATGTTTGAAAATTCACACATAGGCAAAGTAGAACTCAATATGGCTAAGAACCAATTTCTTTAATTCAGTTGTCAATATCTCCCTAGGCAATTTAAATAAATAAAAATTATAAAAAGGAATATTTGTGCTTAGCTGTCATTAAATTCCTATTCATCAAATGAAAAACCAGAAGTAGCGAAGAATTGTTTACCACTGAAATATCCGGGAAATTAGACAACACATCCGACAGATCCACTGTTTCGATGTGTCTAGAAAGGATCCATTCCTTCACACGGGCCACATTCTGAGCTTCCTGTTCACAATCTTCGGTGTCCGCTACTAGAAGCAAAAATCGAGTTATTTCAAAGGAAATTACTTGAATCTCTGTACAACCCCAAAAGATTCAAATGACTTACCATCACTGTCTTGCATATGATGATCCTTCACGGATGCGCTCTTGGACTTTTCGATTTCTGTAATGATCATTAATTAAAGAGCCTTTACATTAAGCAAAGCCATAAGGGAAGCATATTATACTTACCGATTACTGCAGGGCCGTTTTCCTTCCCCTGCAAAATGTAACGTAAAATAAAATTATAAATAAGATTGCATTTCCAAGCTTTTTCAAAAATTACTAAGATCTTAATTTCATACAGGGGATTTTTCTTCTGAGTCATCGGAGTCCATAGACGATTCAGAGGCATCATCGTCCTTCGCCTCATCAGAGCTGGCGTCCATGCTACCTTCGTCCCCTTCTTCATTTTCGTCTTCGCAGGGGTCAAGCACGCTTTTTACCTGCAATTAAGAATTTCCGAGTTGTATCTCGCAATGCTTAAAGCCAAAATAATAAAAGAGAAAGAGGGAGAAATCCCGACGAATCAAATTTAACCGATACCTTTAAAGCGATCATGAAATGTTTGCTGTTCACGTCTCCAATCTTCATCTTCAGGGGAGTTCGAGACCAGGAGTTGTCATCACTTTCACCACAGCATCTGAAAAAAGGAGGCTCGTAGTCTGAAGGCTGCTAGTTTCGCAAGTAAAACATATTATAACGTCAACTTGAAGATGTTTAAAAGAACATATATGATTGAAACTCTCAATTACAGATTAAAATCTATGAATCTGAACATCTTTTTCTGCAACAAAATTGCTTACCGTGACGTCGTCGTAGTAGAAGAGTTTCATTAGTATAGTGCGCTGAAAATAGGGTAAATTCAAACAATTTACTCTTAAATTTTAAAATACAAATACATCCGCTTAAATAAGAAATTGTACACTGGAATTTAATTTAGACCTTACCTCCTCAGGCATACGATCGAGAGTTCTCATGAGCTGGACAAGTGTACGAACCATTTTACAGGCGGAGCTCCTGCAAATATAATCGCTATTAAATCATATGCTATTATTCCTTCTACAAACGAAGACTGAAAAAATGTTGTTTAAAGCCAGATTTTAAACAAATTTTCTGTACCTCATCTGGTTTGGAGTTAAATCAACTGAATTGGACTTGAAAGTCGTCCCTTGCCTTTTATTTCCGCTCCTGTTAATGCTCATTGACACCTCTTCTGAAAAAGAGCTTCCATAGCTAAAAGCAACTGAAATGAAGACATGTATGCCATATATTTACAAAGGATCCTCACAGATAAACTTAAATATAAATGCGGACAAGTCAGAAAACTTCTAATATCCAAATTTTAAGATATTCAGGTCCTACAGGCATATTCTTCAAGCATCGGACCGCCTTCGTTCTCACAGATGCAAAATAAGAGCGTTTTCAGGTATTTCTTTTCCAGTGCATCATAAACCCCTGCATAAAACTCACAGCATAATACAATTTACTTATATTTTATCGTACTTCATTCAAATCTATTGAGATCTTCGAAGCTGTTTTGTAAACACACTCCAAACAGTAAATATTTAACTAAATTAAGCAGACCTCCAACGCTCTTGCTTAATTCATTACAATTTCTTAAGATCTTCTATAAACACACTTTAAACTATAAATATTTAGTAAAATTAGACAAATCTTGGATGCCAGTACCTTTTTCCATCCAGTCAATAAGCCTCCGCGATTCAGCATCCAAAGGCATCAATTTCTTTATTTTCATTTCTGAATAGCCAATTTAATCATAAAGCAAGCACATCACGCAACAATTTACTTGTAAAATACCTCTACTTTCAGATAAACACAAAATATTTTAAACACACACTTCAATTCACATCACAAACAACAAGTTACTTGTAAAAAACCTATATTTTCAAATAAGCACAAAATATTTGAAATGAAGACATCATTTTCATCTGTGGACAGCCAATTCATTCAAACAATACACGAAATTACCTGTACTAAATAATCAACCAATCATAAACATAAACTTTAAAGAAACACGAAATATTCAAACCGAGTTAATTTAGAAGCCTGACCGAGAGCCGGCACAGACTTGTCATTAAAATACTTCTCAGGAAAAATTCCTCTGATGTAGCTAATGTTAAAAATAGCAATGCGAAGAAGATTTCTCGTCTGCAAAACAAATCAACCGCCCAAATTATAACAAATTTAGATAATTTTCTCATAACTTGAGGTCAATTTAAAATAAGCGATCGTTAATATAGAAACAACTTAATAATTTTACAGATTCAAGCTTTATATAAAACTAAGCATTATAAAATTATACTTGCCAGTAACAAGGAGTCCTGCTCTGAAATTTCCGTTTCTTTCACCCTTTGAGCAGTAACTGCAACCTGTGCAAGCAAAAATGTTACATATTTAAGCAAATTTTTTTCTAAATAAAATTCTATACGCGATGCGAATGTTTAAATGCTTACCATTGTTGAAATTTTTTTACGAACGCTTTGCGAAGTGAGGTACGAGAGAGTGTATATGAAAAGGTTTCGGAGAGAATATGCAGACAGCGAGGGCTCTGTAACAAATTTATAGAAAAAGATAACTCAAACGAAACCATGGTTAGATGACTTTACCACGGTAATTTAACGGAGTCTACGGTTTCCACAAAATATAGTGGTGGGTCACAATATCGTTCTTGCTGACAGCCAGGTATACTAATGCATCTAATTTAGCTGTATACTATTGCATCTAATTTAGGTTTTTGTATGGAGTATGGAGTATTTAAAGCTCGAAACAACAATGCTGAAGTTTAAAGTTATTTATTTTATGTTATAATTTAGAAAATTTCAATTCTTTGTTAGCAATTGGTTGATATTGTGAACAATAAGTGGGAAAATGAAATAAACGGTTTAAATTTTAGCAAATTTTAAAATTAATGCAAAGTGACAATTGATGGGATGCAAATGATTTTTTTTTTTTTATTATTAAATTTTAGTTATTATTATTTTATTAATTTTTCTTTTTAATAGGGGAATTGTGGGGTTAGGGCCCACTCTTGTGATAATAACAAAATGAAAAATGAAATAACAACTTCAAACCCATAAAAGGGGAGCACATAGAATAAGGAATCTAACTTAGAGGAGAAGAAAGATTCAAAAGGACCCAAGATTAGGAATAGAAAGAGAAGACTTCTAAATAAGAGAAATAGTAAGTGGCACTAAGAGAAAAGCTTAACATAATCATCACTAATCAAAATCATGCCTTCAAGCCCTTTTGGCTAAGCCGTTCTTCGTACTCCTAGTAAGAAGAGCATCCATGGTCCATTGAGTGCCCTCCTCCACAACATCCCTTTCTTCAAGTTGGAGCTTTTCCGCTTCAGATTTTCATCTTTTTTTCTTCCCTTGAATGTTTGGTTTTGAGATGCGGCTCGCAAATTGAACTATGGAGCACTTTTTTACAAGAACCACCACCTCATCGTGGTAAAAAAAATCATGAATCTCTTCATCTAATTCATCCATGAAAGGGAAGGTACCCTCATCTTCTGATCTATCACCCTCCTTCTCAGAAAGAAAACAAAATTTATTTCTCATGGGACTGTGAGACTGAGGGGGATTCACAGAATTTATGGCATCCACAAGAGTCACATGATTTGACCTTGTCTCCTTCTGAGTTTCCAAGAACTTGTCATGATTGCCAAATAAAATCTGCATATGGAGACACTGGCTTCTTGATCTACTTTTGAGACTGACTGCCTTTAACTGATGACTTGATTGCATTCACTACAACAGAACATGCCATTAGTGCCAGATTTTAGTGTAATTGAGCTTAGAAATTGCACACTTTTCCTGGCGTAAAACTCGACACAACTTTGCATTCTTACTTCGGCGCCGGATTTAGTGTTGACTTTAGTGCCGAATTTAGTGCCGAATTTAGTGCTGGAAAGTAATAACCAGATTTGGTGCCAGATTTAGCGCTGAATTTGCACCCAATTTGGCTTCTGATTTTGCTTTTGGTTTGGCTTCCAGGTTTGCTTCTTGTTTTGCTTCCAGTGTTGCTTCCGATTTTGCTTCCAAATTTGCTTTCAATTTAGTGCCGGATTTGGCACCCAATTTGGCTTCTAATTTTGCTTCTAGTTTTGCTTCTTGTATTGCTTCCAGGTTTGCTTCCAGTTTTGCTTCGGGTTTTGCTTCCAAGTTTGCTTCTAGTTTTTTTCCAATTTCGCTTCCCATTTTGCTTCTAATTTAGCGCTGGATTTGGCACCCAATTTGGCTTCTAATTTTGCTTCTTGTGTTGCTTCCATTTTTGCTTTTGGTTTTGCTTCTGATTTTGCTTCCAGTTTTGCTTCCCATTTTCCTTTTAGATTTACTTCCAATTTAGTGCCAGATTTGGCTTCCACTTTGGCTTCCAATTTTGCTTTTGGTTTGGCTTCTTGTGTTGCTTCCAGTTTTGCTTCTAGTTTGGCTTCCAAGTTTACTTCCAATGTTGCTTCCGATTTTGCTTCGGGTTTTGCTTTTAGATTTGCTTCCATTTTTGCCTCTAAGTTTGCTTCCAATTTTACTTCCAATTTAGCACTAGATTTGGCAACTAGTTTAACTTCCAATTTTGCTTCCATGTCTGCTCCCATTTTTGCTTCTAGTTTTGCTCTCAGTCGTGCTTCGTATTTTGCTTCTTGTATGGTCTCTAGAATAGCTTCTTTTTTGGCTTCCTAATTAATGCCAAGTTTTGCTTCCATTATGACCTCCTTTGTTGCTTTGGGTTTTGCTTCCAATTTAACAAGACAATTATATAAAAAATAAGATAATTATTATAAAATAACAAGATAATTATTATAACATGATCATCATCTATAATTAAAACAAGTGAGTCAAATATCTATAATTTAATTGAATTTTACAACATCCATCCTGCAGTAAATTAAAATCATCATACGTAATAAATATCCATCCAAAAATCATCGACCACTTTCAATATATATAAATTGACAAGTCAATACTGATAAGATCATCATCATATATAACTGAAACAAGTGAAAGTCAAATATGCTAGTAGATCAATAACATGTCAAAATGATACATGTCCAACCGTTGACATAAGTCAAAATGATACATGTACAAATGATATAAGTAAAAAAGATAAATTATGTAACTCAAAATGATACAAGTCAAGATGATACATGTCCAAATGATATAAGTCAAATTGATACATGTGAAAATGATACAACTCAATAATATGGTGCAGGCCGTGAAAATGATACATATGATAGTAAGCATGAAAAGAGGCATTATAACGATATATCAGCAATGATCCATGATGCAGTCTATATGATCATGAATGTCATTGGCTACTACCAGCAACTGCCTCATCATCATCATCACCATCGTGATCATCATCATCATGATAATCATCGTCGTCATCATCATCGTCATTGGCCTCATTGTCTTCCATATCTACATCATCATCCTCTGCCATGTGATCTGTACCAAAACCAATATAATCTGGATCTATATCATCAAGATCATCTTCATCTTCTGGAAGACCTGTGTTCTGCAAAAAAAATATTTAAAATGAAAAGTTATTATTTATTTCATGTAATAATTTATTTTTCTGTTATATATCTAATATTCCAACATATGAAACGAAACCATAATCATATTACATCATATCAAAGTGCACATACCATAATAAAATTTCAAAAAATGTTACAGCTAATATGTCATTCCAATGATGTAAAACATGCAACAATTCTAATAAACGTTACTAAAGATCATAAAAAAATTTGTTATACAATTCAACTATCAACTATAAATTATATTACATAACCTTAAGTGCCACAAATTGCGTGGTCAATGTATGTTCTTTTTCACTATTAATCTAATAACCTGCATTAGATAAAAACATTAAAGAGTTTTTAAGTAGCAGTTGATTAAATTCTCTTACATGTCATTAATGAATGCACAATGTTTTTTCAATAATTATTTATCTTAAGGTTCATGAGTAACCTTAAGATAAAGGTCTAATAGTTATTCCATGGGGCATGTTTAACAAACCAAATGTAATTTCCAACTTTTCACCATGGTGGCAGAGAAATAATTCTTTTTCCCATCCTTCCACAACATTAAGTAAATTCTTGAATCTGGAAAATACCTTGCCGCCTTCATCTTCCAAGCCAATTTCTCCAACTTTGCACAGGTCTCCTTTGTCTATGGATGTGATCTGTCTCCTACACAAAAAAGCATGTACCATTTTATGCCCTTCAATCCAACTGCATCCGAACATTTTTTAAATTCCTCTTTCATCAATCTCCTTACCTCACCACACTTGCCCACTTGTGGATAGATGTTTGAGAGAAGAACATAATTTGTGTAGCATTTTTAGGATCCAAATCAAAAAGCAATGTTGCTGTACTCCTAAGCCTATATTCATATGTGATCTACAGACACCAAGAAAACACATGCATACAACCAGCACAAATTTAACAGGTATCTCAATGATAAAGTTTAGGGTGTCTTCAAGATAGCCAGCAACGGCAAGGAGGTCAACCATGCACGTAAACAAAGAGGCCCTAGTTAGTAGGTTGTATGGGGAGAATGATGCTTCTCATTTTCAAGAATCCTAAGTCTCATTACTACATATGTTGCTTAAAGAAGGGCCAATTTTAAACTAGGTAGTTGTTTTGTCACTCACTTTGTGCAATGAAATGATGAGAGTCAAGTCTCCTTATATCACTGTAGATTTGCATACAACAACCTCCAATACAATAACACCATACAATGTACACTTAACTTTACGGTACCTTAGCCCAGACATGATGCTACAAAAATCTGAAGGTACCTCCTACTAAAGATGTCATGCCATAGACCAGATACCATTGTACAGTATATATCACATCTGCAGTAACAATTTCCTTCCAAATGTAGGGTTACAGTCTATGATTAACATGCATAGACCTTTCTAGTGTTTACAAGATAATTCCTTAGTTAACACCATACTAGTGTCCACAAGATGTTTCCATAGTTAAAATAAGAAATTAATGGTACTTTGCAAATAATAAGCAAGCCTTCAGAGAGCTTAAAGTTTCCATTTACATCCATGCACAATAACTTAATTAACCCTTAGGATTTTATGGACAAAGAAACAAAAGGTCCTATATTCCATTTATGAGTCCTCTATCCAAATGATGCAGTGATCACAAGTACATAATATCTACTATTTCATGGGTAGTGCTCAGACATTCAAACATAGGGAAGTCCATACTAAGATAAATTTGTTCACAAACAGTCTCCAAATGTCTTCACAATAGACTGTTCTAGTTACAAGTAGAATACAACTATTGCAATGTTACACAACTGTATGCAATTGACAAAACCCATTCTTTCCAAGAGTCAACTGGTAATCAAATACAATCATGTAGTGTTGTTTCAACATTGTATTCGATTGTGGCTTTAGTAATGTAAACCTCATAACCTTGGAGGGAGTGTTGGGTTGCAAGTTGACCTGAACCAAGGATCCAAAACCATCCCAAAATCCCACCTAGGAGTGACATTATTAATCCCAAGAAGACCTCGCATCCACAATTAAGAGAGTGGACATTTATAGGTGTAATACCAACACCATTAGGGTTTAAAACCATGTTAAAAAAGATAACCACGAACCAGTCCAAGTTTCCTCAAGACTCATGGTGTCGCAATGATAGCATTCTAGCAATTATAGCTAGGGTTTGAAACTCCACCTCAAACTGTGACCAAATTAATGTAGCTTCCTTCATGATAGAAATCCAAAACACAATAACCAACAGTTTTCCATAGTTCATAAGTCCCATGATCTTAAGTCTGAACTCTCACAGTTAACAATATTTTCCTCATCCAAACCCTTTAGCATAGGCTTTCACAAGACCACATATAGTTACACAAGTTAAAGGAAATGTTTCACCAAAATGGTTAGTGTAATTTTACAAGAATGGATGACAAGGAGATTTACTTCAAAGAAAGGTTAGCTTAGTTGAAGAAGACCAGTTGGTGATTTGAATCTTAGTCTCCAACCCAAACAACAAGACACTCAACCAACATGATGAGCACACCCAAAGTCTCCCTTCCTCTAAATCACTTATAATCCAACCATCAACCTTCCTTCCTTGACCCCAAGGAAAAAAAGAAGAATCCCCCCCCCCAAAATGGTTCCCCACTCCTTCCTTTTCTCCCTCACATACCCCAAAACCAAGCACATTAAAGACTAGTACTTCCCAAAGCTGTTATGGTAGAGGAGAGTTAATGCCTACTACCAATGATGGCTCCTTCTCAACAAAAAAAATGTGCATATTAAAATTTAAATGTCCACTATTTTATTTCAAAGGTTTGAAATATAACCAACAACGTAACTGTAATGCATGCCTCCCTTTAAGTCTTATAATAAAAAGGCTAGAAAACAAAGACTTGAGATAAACCCTTTGGTCTGTTCACTTAGGAGACCACCTAAAAAATCAATGATAACTACATCCACATGATCAAAAAGAATGATAAACAACCTATGAATAACAATCCACTTGAGTCAAAAAGACAAGAAGACCAATAGAAACCAAACACAACAAACAGAGTACAACTGTAACTGTTTGTCTCAAGTATCACTCTATAACGTCTTCAAAGATTATTGAAACTCAACACAAGAAATGCAAATTGACATATTAACACAACAATATCCAACTAAGTTATTGAAAATCAACTATTGATACCTTGTTCTCCATCCAGATTACAAAATCGGTCCACTTTTTGCTTTGTAACATTTCCTTTTCAAATTCTGTTGGTTGCCGGCCATATTTCTCCTCCTGTCAAAACATGACACATGGACTAGTTAAAATAATTAATATGCAATCATTTACTTTTTCCTAGGAAATAAAAAAATATCATTGAACATATTAAATATACTTACAAATGTACAGATCAAGGCCTGTAAACCTTTCTGGCCACTGTGATGAGTGGCATGAAGTTTGTCAAGCCTAGCCTTGGAGGCCTTGTCTTGAAACATATACTAATTCAATTTAATTATGCACAAATAAAATTTAAAAATCATTTAATAAATTTGATATAATCTTATGAGCAAATTCAAATACCTGTGTACTCTCCTCATCGGACTTCCTCCATGCATCAGACTTCTCATATGCTTTTACAAGCTCTTTCCATACTTTGAGACTTACATCAATTGGCCTTTTTTTGAGCCTTTGCTCAGGAGGGATTTTTTTTTAATCTTTTTTGTTTGGTTGCACTGAAATCTCTTGTAGTTTTGAGACATTCATAGCTTTATTTTCTTTACAGACCAACCTGTGCCAAATTCAGTCTCCATGTCTTGGATAATTACTTTTTGCAGGTGCATGGGTATCTTTGAGAATGGCAAGTGTAGAAGGTCTTTGAACCATTGAAGGCATGATTCCTTCAACCTATTCACAAACATTTTTCCAGCATCTGTCATGCGGACTTCCCCTAAAATCACATCGTATTCTATCCTAGTATCGTAGCTACCAATGAAAGATGCAAAACATGGGGTGGTGGTCGAAGAAGTCTATGTCCTAGGAGTGGCTTGGACCTTGGAAGCCTCTACTCCCTATTCCACATTCTTAGAGGTTACTGTTATTGATTTCCTCGTAGATCTTTTGTCTGATCCATGACTGGTTAGGGAATCAATTGATTCCCTTTGACACTGTTGATTTGGTTGCAATGTTTCAGGGGCTTTACTAGATCATTTTTCTATGTATCTGGCAAGCATTGTCAAGTCAACACCATCCAATTTGTTCACTACCTCTACCCCCAATATGGAAGCCAATGCCTCTTTATCTTTGTCAGTATCATGTCCCTATATATATATTGTTGGGGGGATCTGGGGAGGATGCCTGATTGTGAGGTGATCGTTGACATGAACACTCAACCTTCCGTTGTGCCGCATTCATACCTGTAACTATTATGGGGGAAGAAGAGTAGCCCACCCGCTAAGAGAGCGTTCTACTTAGTTACAAAGTGAAGTTGTTATGTTGGGGAGAACTCAAGGAAACAACACAACTGCATTCATAGCAATCAACCAGTGTGTGTGTGCAGTCTAGCGGTGAACGACTTGTGCCTTGGAGAGAGGGCAGTGGGTCATGTGGAGTTGTCAGGGGACAAGCTCTACAAGGGGAACATCAAAGGACTTCATAGGGGTGGAGTTTGGGGTCTTGAAGTGGCGTGAAGGGATAGTCTTGGGAAGTGATCTGAGTACTTGGAGTCTTGGGATCAGCCTGGGGCCAGACCATCTTGGTTGCATCTTGGAGAGCTAGTGGAGACCTAGGGGTAGGTGTTCTTGTAACGGTGCGTGGGCATTATCGGTGGAGTCCAATTCCGTCACCTTGGGTAGTCAATCTAGTCTGGGACTAAGGTCTTATTGTAATCTGGCCAGGGCCTTTTGAATCAATAAAGCTATCCATTACCCCAATTGTGTGTCTTGCATTGTGCTATCTCTATACTTGCATTCCTTCACTCTGTTTATATATATTGCATTGTATTTCTGCTGCGTAACTCAGGTGTGTGCAAGAACAACTCAGAAAGCTCAGGTGTAGTCTAGATGCTCTTGAACAACTTGATCCTCTTAGGCAAGTGTAGTAAAGTGTGTGCCGGTGCCGCATGGAGGTGTGGCCCCGTGACAGTTGGTATCAGAGCTAGGCTCTATACCCGAGCTGACCACCCAAGTTGCATTCCATTCCATTTAACCTAGCCTTTCATTTAACCAATCAACCATTCCAAACCATCCTACCCACATCCGCACCATGGCAGATGATTATAGTCATATGGGGGGTGGCTCCAAGGAGGAGCATGCTAATCCTCATAGGGAGGAGGCACATTGAGAGAAGGACTATCCGCGCACCCAACAGTTGGCAAGAGAATTGGATAGTAGGTTGGAGTTATTGGAGAATCAAGCATTGGATGATAGGCTTGTCATTGTGGAAACTAAGATCAAGGATCCCCACATGGAAATGGGGACTAGTATTCTAGAGAGGAAAAGTCTGACAGATGAAGTTAAGTCTTTGAAGGATGAACTGAAGTTTTTGAAGACACTCATAACTCAGGGAGTTGTGAAGCCAACACACAAGGTCAAACCACCTGACCCATATGACGGACATTGGGATGAAAAAGTTTTGGAGAACTTCTTCTGGGACATGGGAGAATACTTGTCTAACATGGCAGGCTTCTCAGATGAGGCCTTGTTGAGAACAACAACCACATACCTGTTACGAAGTGCAAAACTCTGGTGGAGGACTAGGGCAGAAGATCTAAAGGCAGGGAAGACTGTGGTAAAGGTTGATAGTTGGGACGAGTTGAAGGCCGTGCTCAAGGAGCAGTTCAAATGAGAGAACTCAGCTTGGATGGCCCAAACTTAGCTCATGAACTTGAAGCAAACTGGGAAGATCAGAGATTACATCAAAGCCTTCACAACCTTGATGCTTGAGATCAAGGACGTATCTGAGGTAGACAGGTTGTTTCAGTTTATGAAGGGTCTCTAGCCGTGGGCTCAAACAGAATTGAGGCAGACCAATGTGCAGACTCTATCAGCCGCTATTACTGCTACTGACCAGCCACTAGACTTCAAGGAGATGTCGAGTAAGGAGACAACCGATGGAACAAATTCTTGCTTCAACAAGAAGAATCCACCCTAGAAAGAGGAGAAGAACAAGGGGAATTCTGGGAAAGCTTCCAACAACAAGTCAACAACAAGTTTGAAGAACTCTCAAACAAAAGGGTTAGTGAAAGGGTCAGCAAAGGATGTTGAGTCCAAGAGTTCGAGGAAGAGGACTCAGTCGTGCTTCATATGTGGCAACTCAGAGCATTGAGCTCGCGATTGTCAGGAGAGACAACATTTGAATACCACCACCTAAGCATAAGGTCACGATGACTCTACTCTTGCAATGGGAGTAATTCAACTTCTTGGTGCCATCTAGGATGCGCCTAGGGAGCAGCAGGCCACATCGACCGAACCTGAGAACAAGAATAGGTTGTGTTATGTGGAAGTCATGGTCAATGGGAAGAACACCTTGGGAATGATAGATTTAGGAGCCACACACAACTACATCTCAGCAACAAGGGCTAAGGAACTCAGACTCAAGTTCAAGGAAGGAACAAGTTTGTTTAAGGCTATCAACTCACCAGCCTAGAAGATTACTAGCATTGTCAAGGACGTGTCAATATCAGTGGGATTGTGGAAGGGCCACATGGATCTAATGGCCATAGAGATGGATGATTTTGAGTTGATACTAGGGCAAGAATTCTTGAAAGCAGGTAAAGTTGCAGTGATTCCCTACCTACAGAGTTTGGTGTTTTTGGATCCAAAGAAGACATGCTTGGTGAAGACAACAGAGAAGAGACAGACGAGGAAGCTTCAGATGATCTCAACATTGAGTTTGAAGAAGTCGACAAGGAAGGGCAAGGAGCCTATGTTCTTGGCTACACTTTTGGGAGGTTGGGATGAAGATGAGGCATCTGGGGCACCCATTCCAGCAGAGATCAAGGAGATCACTTGGGAGTTCAAAGATGTGATGCCAGAGAAGTTGCCCACAACTCTACCACCAAGAAGGGCTGTAGATCACAAGATAGAATTACATCCAGGGGCAAGGCCTCCTGCTCAGTCACCATATCAGTTGTTTGGACCAGAGATGGTTGAACTTAAGAAGTAGTTGAAGGAGCTGCTCGAGGCAGGGTATATCGGACCATCCCATTCACTGTATGCTGCACCAGTGCTATTTTAGAGGAAGAAGGATGGGTCGTTGAGACTGTGTATAGATTTTAGAGCCTTGAATAAGTTAACATTAGAAACAAATACCCCCTCCCCTTGATTGCAGATTGCTTCGATCGCCTAACAGGGGCAAGATTTTTCACGAAGTTGGACCTGAAGCAGGGCTATTACCAGGTCAGGATAGCTGTAGGATATGAGGAAAAAGATGCATATGTGACAAGGTATGGGCAATTTGAGTTCATGGTGATGTCGTTTGGGTTATGCAATGCTCCTGCGACCTTTTGCACACTCATGAACAATGTGTTCCATCCTCTACTGGACAAGTCTGTGGTGGTGTACTTGGATGACATCCTGGTGTACAGTAAGACATTGGAGGAACACAAGGCTCATCTGGTAGAGGTATTTAAGTTGCTCAGGGAGTATCAACTATATGTGAAGAAGGAGAAGTACTCCTTTGCTCAGGAAGAGGCTCACTTTTTGGGACACATTATAGGACATGGAAAGATTCAACCAGATCCAGTGAAGTTGTAGGCTATCAGGGATTGGGAATCACCCAAGTCAGTGCATGAAGTAAGGCAGTTCCTGGGTTTGGCAAACTACTACAGGAGGTTTGTGGATGGGTACTCAAGGTGGGCAACCTTGCTGACAGATCTCTTGAAGAAGGACAGAAAGTGGAAGTGGACAGACAAGTGTCAGACAACATTTGAGGGTCTCAAGGAGAAACTCACTTCAGAGCCTGTGCTAGCATTGCCTGATTTCGACAAGCCATTTGAAGTCCAAACTGATGCATCCAATTTTTCCATTGGGGGCGTGCTCATCCAGGATGGACACCTCGTGGCCTATGAGTCAAGGAAACTAAATGATAGGGAGAGGAACTACCCTGTGCATGAGAAGGAGATGACATGGATTGTGCATTGCTTAAGGACTTGGAGACACTACCTTTTGGGTGCACCGTTTGTGGTGAAGATAGACAACATCTCCTCAACCTACTTCAAGATTGAGGCTAAGTTGACCCCTAAGCAGGCCAGGTGGCAAGAGTTCTTGGTAGAATTTGACATGGACATCCTCTATAACCCTAGGAAGAAGAATGTTGTAGCAGATGCCCTAAGTAGGAAAGCACAACTTGCTGCGATTGAAGAAATGCATGTGGAGACTCCTGGGGAGAGCCGTGTGGTTCTGTTAGAGAAAGTACTTGAATAAATCAGGGAAGGATTGTAGATGAATCTTCAGGCCGCAGAGTTATTGAAGCAACTAAGGGATGATAAGACTAGGAAGTTCAACATAAAGGAGGGACTATTGGTGTTCACTTTGGATAGGGTCTACATTCTGAAATGAAATAACTTGAGGAGGGACCTTCTGCATGAATGTCATGATTTAGTCTGGGCAGGGCATCCAGGACAGAAGAGAACTCTTGCATTGTTGGAAAGGGGCTTTTTCTGGCTGAGAATGAGGAAGGATGTGGACAAGTATATCTAATGTTGTCTCATTTGCCAGCAGGACAAGGTTGTGGCGCAGCCGCCGGGTGGTTTGCTCTAGCCCCTACCTGTTCTAGTGAGGCCATGGGCTAGTGTTAGTGTGGACTTTATCACTCAGCTGCCAAACGTGGACGGGTTCACAAACATCATGGTTGTGGTTGACTAGTTCTCCAAGTATGCAACATTTGTGACGTGCAAGGCACCCTGCACTGCAGAGGACACGGCTGACTACTTTTTTAGATTTGTGGCGAAGTATTAGGGAGTTCCACTCAGTATCATATCAGATCAGGACACCTGCTTTACTAGCAATTTTTGGGAAGAGTTGTTCAAATTAATGGGGACAAAGCTACTCATGTCAACCAGTCATCACTCAGAGACTGACGGTCAAACCAAAAGGATCAATGTGGTGTTGGAGGATTACTTGAGGCACTTTGTATGGTCAGACTAGTCCAATTGGCCAAAGCTGTTGGATCCTGTACAGTTTAGTTACAACCTGTAGAAGACTTCAAGGAGACAGTATTCACCATTTCAACTAGCAATAGGCCAGCAACCACTGACTCCTCACACTGTTATGAGCGGATACTTTGGAAAGTGTCCCACTGCAGCAGATTGACTCAGGGAGTGGCAAGATCAGGTGGACCTAGCAAGGCATCACTTGACAAACGCTGCAGAAAGAATGAAGAGGTATGCAGACTCAAATAGGACCAAAAATAAATAAAATACAAATTCATGGACCCATTGTAGAAACTTTTAAATAACTTCTGTTTTTAACATAATAAAGTCGTCACTTCGCAGGAAACCTAAAACATAGGTAGAGTACACTGTGTTGTGGGCTTAAATGTATTAACTTATTTGTATTTTTTTTTGTGGTATGTTTTAATGCTAGTGTGAATTCTAATTTTTTTGGATTCATTAGTCAGCACTAAAGTCAACGTCTCTAACGCCGACTTTTGCACCAAATTTCAGCCCTAAATGTAATCTCTTTGGGACGCTAAAACTAGTGCGAAGTGTGCCTAATTTAGTGCCATCATCATCCATCTCCTAAGCAAACATCTCCATTGCACCCTACACCACCTCCGCATCACAAGCTTCAATGTTTATGGGGATGTGTGCAACCATTGGTTATGGTTCCCTTCCATTCCACAAAAAATCTACCATCATTCATCCTCTATCCTACATACCCTCCACATACCATCCCTATGGTCCATGCTTTTGCATAAGTCTGACATAATCCATTGTTTTCCCTACATAATCCACGTCATAATCCACTTTTCTCCCCTCTAGAATCCACGTCATAATCCACTATCTACCAAATCCATTTGCCTTCCATGTATCCCTTACCAATATCGATGAGGGCACTCGACATGGTCCATGCGTGAGGACATCATTCTATAATGGGACTATAACCTTTCATTGTAGTATAATGCAACCTTCAACCCTCAACCCTAAAAACTATACCTTAAGCCCTAATCCCTCCACCCTAAACCCTAATCCCTCAACCGTAAACACTATCCCTAAAGCCTTAAGCCTCAACCCTTAAACCTTAAACCCTAAAACCTATCCCTAAACCCTCAACCCTAAACACTATACCTTAAACTCTAATCCCTCAACAATAAACCCTAAACTCTCAACCCTAAACACTATACCTTAAACTCTAATCCCTCAACACTAAACCCTAATCCCTCAACCCTAAACCCTAATCCCCTATCGCTAAACCTTAAACCCTATCCCTAAAGCCTCAACCCTCAACACTTGAACCTTATATCCTAAACCCTATCCCTAAACCCTCAACCCTAAATAGTACTATGCCTTAAACCCTAATCCCTCAACTCTAAACCCTAATCCCTAAACCCTCAACCCTAAACCCTCAACCCTCAACACTATACCTTAAACCCTAATCCCTCAACCCTCAACCCTCAACCCTTAACCCTAATCTTAAAGCTAAACTTAAAGCTTCCACTCATTCCACCATCCTCAAGGGATCCAGAAATGCAAAATTAGATGCCTCTACTGATAAAGCCAAACATCCTAAGGGTCCTCATGCCTCAAGACATAAAAACAAAGAGTCAAAGAAAAATCAATCCAAAAAGTTATCCAAGCCCATACCTCCAAAAGCAAAGTCCAAAACTAAAATGGTATGGGTACCTAAGCAACAAGAAATCAAGTTAAATGAGGCATCTACCTCTAAAAAATCCCAACCATCTACTCCCATCTCAAATTCCCATTCGGCTCAAAAGTGTCAAAACATTCCATCCCACAATCAAAACAAAAGTAATAAAACACCTAAGTCTATGTGGGTTCCTAAAGCCCTTCATCATCCATCTCCTAGGCAAACATTTCCATTGCACCCTACACCACCTCCACATCACAAGCTTCAACATTTATGGGGATGTGTGAAACCATTGGTTATGGTTCCCTTCCATTCCGTAATAAATCTACCATCATTCATCCACTATCCTACATACCCTCCACATCCCATCCCTATGGTCCATGATTTGGCATAAGTCTGACATAATCCACAATTTTCCCTACATAATCCATGTCATAATCCACTTTTCTCCCCTCTAGAATCCACGTCATAATCCACTATCTGCCTAATCCATTTGCCTTCCATGTATCCAACATCGATGAGCGCACTTGACATGGTCCATGCGCGAGGACATCATTCTGTAATGGGACTATAACCTTTCATTGCAGGGTAATGCAACCTTCAACCCTCAACCCTAAATACTATACCTTAAACCCTAATCCTTCCACCCTAAACCCTAATCCCTCAACCGTAAACGCTATCCCTAAAGCCTTAAGCCTCAACCCTTAAACCTTAAACCCTAAACCCTATCCCTAAACCCTTAACCCTAAACACTATACCTTAAACTATAATCCCTCAACACTAAACCCTAAACCCTCAACCCTAAACACTATACCTTAAACTCTAATCCCTCAGCACTAAACTCTAATCCCTCAATCCTAAACCCTAATCCCTTATCGCTAAACCTTAAACCCTATCCCTAAAGCCTCAACCCTCAACACTTGAACCTTAAATCCTAAACCCTATCCCTAAACCCTCAACCCTAAATAGTACTATGCTTTAAACCCTAATCTCTCAACTCTAAACCCTAATCTCAACACTATACCTTAAACCCTAATCCCTCAATCCTCAACCCTCAACATGAATCTTAAAGCTAAAATTAAAGCTTCCACTCATTCTACCATCCTTAAGGGATCTAGAAATGCAAAATTAGATGCCTGTACTGATAAAGCCAAACATCTTAAGGGTCCTCATGCCTCAGGACATAAAAATAAAGAGTCAAAGAAAAATCAATCCAAAAAGTTATCCAAGCCCATACCTCCACAAGCAAAGTCCAAAACCAAAATGGTATGGGTACCTAAGCAACAAGAAATCAACTTAAACGAGGCATCTACCTCTAAAAAATCCCAACCATCTACTCCCATCTCAAATTCCCATTCAACTCAAAAGTGTCAAAACATTCCATCCCACAAGCAAAACAAAAGTAATAAAATGCCTAAGTCTATGTGGGTTCCTAAAGCCCTTCATCATCCATCTCCTAAGCAAACATCTCCGTTGCATCCTACACCACTTCTGCATCAAAAAATTCAACGTTTATGGGGATGTGTACAACCATTGGTTATGGTTCCCTTCCATTCTGCAATAAATCTACCATCATTCATCCACTATCCTACATACCCTACACATACCATCCCTATGGTCCATGCTTTGGCATAAGTCTGACATAATCCACATTATAATCCACTATTTTCCCTACATAATCCATGTCATAATCCACTTTTCTCCCCTCTAGAATCCATGTCATAATCCACTATTTGCCTAATCCTTTTGCCTTCCATGTATCCTTTACCAACATCGACGAGGGCACTTGACATGGTCCATGCACGAGGACATCATTCTGTAATGGGACTATAACCTTTCATTGCAGCATAATGCAACCTTCAACCCTCAACCCTAAATACTATACCTTAAACCCTAATCCCTCCACCCTAAACCCTAATCCCTCAACCATAAACACTATCCCTAAATCCTGAAGCCTCAACCGTTAAATCTTAAACCCTAAACCCTATCCCTAAACCCTCAACCCTAAACACTATACCTTAAACTCTAATCTCTCAACACTAAACCCTAAACCCTCAACCCTAAACACTATACCTTAAACTCTAATCCCTCAGCACTAAACCCTAATCCCTCAACCCTAAACCCTAATCCCTTATTGCTAAACCTTAAACCCTATCCCTAATGCCTCAACCCTCAAAACTTGAACCTTAAATCCTAAACCCTATCCCTAAACCCTCAACCCTAAACAATACTATGCCTTAAACCCTAATCCCTAAGCCCTCAACCCTAAACCCTCAACCCTCAACACTATACCTTAAACCCTAATCCCTCAACCCTCAACCCTCAACCCTAATCTTAAAGCTAAACTTAAAGCTTCCACTCATTCCACCATCCTCAAGGGATCTAGAAATGCAAAATTAGATGCCTTTATTGATAAAGCCAAACATCCTAAGGGTCCTCATGCCTTAGGACATAAAAACAAAGAGTCAAAGAAAAATCAATCCAAAAAGTTATCCAAGCCCATACCTCCACAAGCAAAATCCAAAACCAAAATGGTATGGGTACCTAAGCAACAAGAAATCAAGTTAAATGATGCATCTACCTCTAAAAAATCCCAACCATCTGCTCCCATCTCAAATTCCCATTCGACTCAAAAGTGTAAAAACATTCCATCCCATAAGCAAAACAAAAGTAATAAAATGCCTAAGTCTATGTGGGTTCCTAAAGCCCTTCATCATCTATCTCCTAAGCAAACATCTCCATTGCACCCTACACCACCTCCGCATCACAAGATTCAACATTTATGGGGATGTTTGCAACCATTGGTTATGGTTCCCTTCCATTCCACAATAAATCTACCATCATTCATCCACTATCCTACATACCCTCCACATACCATCCCAATGGTCCATGCTTTGGCATAAGTCCAACATAATCCACATCATAATCCGCTATTTTCCTGACATAATCCATGTCATAATCCACTTTTCTCCCCTCTAGAATCCACATCATAATCCACTATCTGCCTAATCCATTTGCCTTCCATGTATCCCTTACCAACATCGATGAGGGCACTCGACATGATCCATGCACGAGGACATCATTCTGTAATGGCACTATAACCTTTCATTGTAGCGTAACGCAACCTTCAATCCTCAACCCTAAAAACTATACCTTAAACCCTAATCCCTCCACCTTAAAGCCCAATCCCTCAACCGTAAATGCTATCCCTAAAGCCTGAAGCCTCAACCCTTAAACCTTAAACCCTAAACCCTATTCCTAAACCCTCAACCCTAAACACTATACCTTAAACTTTAATCCCTCAACACTAATCCCTAAACCCTCAACCATAAACACTATACCTTAAACTCTAATCCCTCAGCACTAAACCCTAAACCCTAATCCATTCTCGCTAAACCTTAAACCCTATCCCTAAAGCCTCAACCCTCAACACTTGAACGTTAAATCCTAAACCCTATCCCTAAACCCTCAACCCTAAACAATACTATGCCTTAAACCCTAATCCCTAAACTCTAAACCGCAATCCCTAAACCCTTAACCCTAAACCCTCAACCCTCAACACTATACCTTAAACCCTAATCCCTCAACCCTCAACCCTCAACCCCAATCTTAAAGCTAAACTTAAAGCTTCCACTCATTCCACCATCCTCAAGGGATCCAGAAATGCAAAATTAGATGCCTCTACTGATAAAGCCAAACATCCTAATGCTCCTCATGCCTTAGGACATAAAAACAAATAGTCAAAGAAAAATCAACCCAAAAAGTTATCCAAGCACATACCTCCACAAGAAAAGTCCAAAACCAAAATGGTATGGGTACCTAAGCAACAAGAAATCAAGTTAAAGGAGGCATCTACCTCTAAAAAATCCCAACCATCTACTCCCATCTCAAATTCCCATTTGACTCAAAAGTGTCAAAACATTTCATCCCACAAGCAAAACAAAAGTAATAAAACCCCTAAGTCTATGTGGGTTCCTAAAGCCCTTCATCATCCATCTCCTAAGCAAACATCTCCATTGTACCCTACACCACCTTGACATCACAAGCTTCAACATTTATGGGGATGTGTGCAACCATTGGTTATGGTTCCCTTCCATTCCGCAATAAATCTACCATCATTCATTCACTATCCTACATACCCTCCACATACCATCCCTATTGTCCATGCTTTGCAATAAGTCTGACATAATCCACATCAACCTTCAACCCTCAACTCTAAAAACTATACCTTAAACCCTAATCCCCTTTTCAACCAAGATCAGAACATTATACCGTTAATCTCATAATAGTAATCAATTGTGTTACAAAATCCATAATTAACCTAAGTCTTGCATATCCATTCCACAAATTGTACCCTTTTCCTTTCCTAAGAACATATCGGCCCAATGTGACCCCATCGTTGGAACCTTTCACTTTGCTATACCGATGGCCCGATAAAGATATAGTATCACTATATCGGCAAAACAACGATCTATCGGGGTAATCTTTGAGGTCATCCCACCGATAGATTGACAAAATGGAATAAAATGAGCTTATCGGGATAACATGCAGACATCGGTGGAAACCACATCATGGTTCCACCGACAGGATGATAAAGTTGGTAGAAGAAGGTTATATCGCCGTAACATGTGGATTTTAGTGGAATACATATCACACCCTCACTGCTGAGCCAACGAACTTGACAGGAGTTAGCTTATCGTCAGAACATGTCAACTTCGGAAAAACTTATATATGAGTTCCCTTGACATGCCAATAAAACCAAGAAAGACAAAAGCATCGTTGTAGCATGTAAGGATTGGTGGAACTAAGGATGAAGTTCCACCGATAGCTCGAAATAACTATAAAACATTAAGGATATGAAGAACATCAGCCGGGCTAGGGCACATCAGGGTAACTTCATATGGAACCTCACCGATGGACTGAGAAAGGGAAATTTATCGATGGAAGGGATGGACTTTGGTAGAATATAAAACAAAGCCTCAACGATACGACGATGATTGTTAGACAAGATTGATGTGAAATTCCAAGACATCACTCAAATATTTGCAATTAATAAACTGACAAGATACACATCGATGGTGCATTTATGAGCTAAGATTGAAATAAGTTATTCCACTCCTGTAAGATTTGGATGAAGAAGGTTATATCGTCGGAACATGTCAACTTTGATAGAACTTATATAGGAGTTCCCTCGACATGCCGATAAAACCAACAAAGACAAAAACATTGTTGTAGCATGTAAGGATCGGTGGAACTAAGGATGAAGTTCCACCAATAGCCTGAAATAACTATAAAACATTAAGGATATGAAGAACATCGGCTAGACTAGGGCACATCGGGGCAACTTCATATGGAACCTCACCGATGGACCGAGAAAGGGAAATTTATCGATGGAAGGGATGGACTTCGGTGGAATATAAAACAAAGCCTTAGCAATATGGTGATGATTGTTAGACAAGATTGATGTGACATTCCAAGACATCACTCAAATATTTGCAATTAATAAACTGGCAAGATACACATCGATGGTGCATTTATGAGCTGAGATTGAAATAAGTTATTCCACTCCTGTAAGATTTGGCTGAAGAAGGTTATATAGCCGGAACATGTCAACTTCAACAGAACTTATATACGAGTTCCCCTGACATGCTGATAAAACCAACAAAGACAAAAGCATTGTTGTAGCATGTAAGGATCGGTGGAACTAAGGATGAAGTTCCACCGATAGCCCAAAATAACTATAAAATATTGAGGATATGAAGAACATTGGCTGGACTAGGGCACATCAGGGCAACTTCATATGGAACCTTGTCGATGGAAGGGATGGACTTCGGTGGAATATAAAACAAAGTCTCAGCGATGAGTATCATACAAGATTGATGTGACATTCCAAGACATCAGTCAAATATTTGCAATTAATAAACCATCTTGATGGCAAGATACACATCTCAAGGAGCATTTATGAGCTGAGATTGAAAAAAGTTATTCCACCCCTGTAAGATTTGGCTTAAGAAATAAGGAGAAAGGAATTTTGACCTCTCACAGAGCAAGGAGCAGAAAAAGGCCAACCAGAAATATATTTCAAGTAAGTATATCGGTCTTGACTATAAATTTATATTGTGTAGAAGCTTTGGAGTCTGCATTATGGAAAATAATCCAGAGAAACATAAAGCTAAAAAGAAAAAGGTTGAGAAAAGATCATTGAATCAAGATTTAATTGACCAATGCCCAGGGTCTAGGCTGAGACCAAAAAGAAGTGCCTAGACTAAACCCTCCATAGATAAATTAATAGACAACTATAAGGAGTTAGGAGATGTTTGGACCCCTCTTCGAGGGTATCAATTTTTTCTATATCATTTCAAGAAACAATATAGGTATGATCCTATCTGCAACCCTTGGAGGTTAAATTTAGCAAGGCTAATAGTGTCTAATGTCTTTATCAATGTGGATTTGATTAAAGCCTTAGCTAGCAAATATGACCCGAAAATAAGAATTATCAGATCACACACTGGTGACAATATACTAGTGCTTTCCAAGGATTTCATTGCGAATGTTTTTCAATTGGAATGTGGCTTTGACACGCCCATTATAGTCAGAGACCTATTGCTGGAGTATAGGCATATGGACACTAGTTATAAGAGAGGTGAGTTAGCTTTACACAAGCTAAAAGATGACAAGGGTCAGATGAAGAAATTTTCCAATGCTGAGAACCCTTCATTTTCTAAAGAATTGTTTGAGGAGTACTTTCATTACACTTATTATACTGCTAGTCAAGTCTTAGGTCTCGAGGTTCCCCCACAAATGTCAATTGCACCTATGGTGTTAGCTGCAAATATTCAAACAAAGGGAGCAAGACCTTTTGATTATGCAAGTTACATAGCTAATGCTCTGAACCATGGATTGGAGAAAATCAAACATAATAGTGATAAGATTAATTTCAAACACTACTCTTTGTTAATGCATTTGCTTTTGCATGAAGGGCATGGTAGAGGATGGTGGAGTTTAGAGATGAAAATTTGGGACTCATTTGACAATGGGGACCCAAAACCAGTGCAAATGTGGACTTCACTGTGGGATTGTCGTTTTGACAGATCTCATTATTTATGCTTTGAAGAATATTTTGTGAAGCCTCTAATGCAACTATTGGGACAATCTCATGACTATAGCCTCTCTCCCAGTATACAAAGGTTTCTTAGGCCAAAGGAAAATGATCCAAAGACTAAGGTGGGTCATAACAGGGGAGATTGGTATGCCTTTTTAGATTGCACCATGATACGAGTCTATGGATTTGAGGGTTCCCCTTATCTATTGCCTAGGGTTGTCCCAGACAGAATTGCATACTTAGAAATTGTGAGACAATTGGTGAAATTTGATGCTATTCATCTAAAGAGGAACAACAAACAATCATTCATGCTCATCACTTTCTGCTTTGGGGAATTCACAATAGTCATGAATGAGGGTTATGAAGAAGTCAATGCCAAACTAGTATAGTATGGTCTCCCAATAGGAGATGAAAGAAAAGGTTTTGATACAGAGGGTTTTATTCATAGATCCATGGTCTCATAGGGTCTGTCTGGTTATAAACATCTTTTTTTAGAAATAGATATAATTAGAAATCGAGATGAAGCCTCTACTGAAGATAGAATGGCTATATTTAATAAAATTCTACTTGCAGAGGATTGGAAATGCAAGAATGTTCCTTCATACTCAAGAGCCTTTTCTGAAATTGAAGACCCACTATCAAGAGTTGAGCATATTATTGCTCATGCAAATGAGATAATTGAGGGCATGCCTTTAATTGCTTTTGATACAGCTTACATACAATACTCTAGGACACAAGCTCAAGAGGTGCAACCTCTGACTCACATACCTTCACAACCAACCCTTGAAGTATTATTTTTTGTAGATACAGTTATAGATGAAGTGAGTGATGATGAGATTGAACAAATGCAACCAATAAGTGCTCTTGTTGTTCCACATTATGAGCCTCCTATAGAATTGAACCATGTAAAATTTGAGACTTCTGAGGATCTGTCTAATGACATCAAAGTTATGGCTGCTCAGAAGTTTGTCTCTGATGATGAATTTATTAAGACTCCTGAATTTAAATCTTTTGTATATGAATATCACGGAAATAAAATGAGGCAAAAAATGAAAGATACTACATCTGAGCAAGAAACTGCCACCTTGGAGGAATTGAAAAAAGAGATTGACAGAGAAATGGAGTCTATTACTCTAGAAAGAGGAAGACAACTACTCCAAGAAGCTAAGGTATTGCTTGTTCCAGGTTGGGATATGAGCTCTACCATTGTATTTGACATGTTCAAGAGGAGGGAAGATAAAATAGTGATTTTGACAGAGGAAGCAAGTGACAAAGTATACTCATGGTCGAGGTATAATGCAGATGAAGCCACTTTATTGATTTGGTCTTTTTATCCCCAAGATAAGAGACCAATAATAACTAGTGACCCAAATCAAAGTTTTGGTCACCTCTTGGTCAAAAGGATAGGAGACACAAATCCCTTGGAAATTTCTGAACTAAATGTTAATGTAGCAAAGTTCAGTAAGGCCCAGATTGAGAAATTAATCAAGGAAAATGACAAGATGAAGAAAGAATTAATATACCACAAGGAAAGAATTAAGGTACATTCCCCATGGATCCAGAAAGACAAAGAAATGATAGAGGCATTAACAAATGTAATCTATTGGAAAGAATGCCATGCTAAATCCCAAAAAAAATGTGAGAAGCTAGAAAGGAAAGTAAAGACCCTCAAATACACCATGGCCTCTGAAATAATAAAAGAAAGGTTCAAAAAGATGTGGGAATATGCAGATACTTGTTGGAAATCATTCCAACAAACATATTCAGCCATTATAGAAAACAAAAGATTGCAGGAGAGGATGATGGAAAGGAAAGAGGAACTTTCAGAACAAAAACTTTTAACAGAACAAGGATTGCAAATGTATGATAAGTTGGTCAAGATGCATGAAAAGTATCATAATAAATTAAATAAGGAGTTGAATTCTTTTGATATCACTCCCTCAATTCATGATGATACTGGAGAACTGCGAAAATATGAAGAGTGGAAGGAAGATGTATCTATAGTTCTAAATACTGCTTTACAAGAAATCAATAATGAAGATATGATCAGGCAGAATATTCACAAGTATCTTGAGAAAATGATGAACATGGAGCACGACATGAAAGGGATAGCCCTTAATGTTGACACACATGCAAAACATGAGTATATTGAACATTTATCTGAAATTAATATGTTCTTGTGCAGAGCAATTGATATGACTGATGCCACCATGAAATCTTCAGAGGGAGTAAATTAGCTAGTAGACAAATGAAGCACCTTATGGAAAAATAGAAATCCTTGCTCAGGCCCTGAATGGTCATGGGCTTCTATTCACAGATTAACAGATTGGTGTTTTCTAAAATTAGAAATTTGTTTGTTTTCTTAATATTGTTAAGTACAAAAAGACACGACCCATTATAACCGGCCTGAAGCTTGTTTGCTTCCCATATATATAAGGGAACCCAAAGCCATTTTATTATCATGAGGAGATCAGATATTAAAATAGGAGATATAAGTAGATAGTAGAAGAAATTTCATTTAAAGACCATGTTGCAAACAACATTTTGAAGAAATCAATTGAAAATCTCTAATTCGGTGGTTCTATATTGGTACCAACTGTTTGTTAAGTTAAGCAATTATTTGACTATCTCCAAGTTGGTGTTCCTTATTATTTGAATTTATTCCAAGCAGAATATTAAATTCATCAAACACATTTGATGTTCCTATGTAATTTGCTTAATTGGTTTCTTCAAGTAGGATTTAAAATCCTTTTAAACAGATTACAGTAATTGGGAAATACGAATTGGATAGATAAGAAGAGTCTATAATTGAAGGCTGTCATACTGTCTCTAGACAATACTATTAAGTTATTCAAAATTGAATATATCAAGTATATTTTTCATTTTGTCAGTGTACATTTGCTGTCATTGTGTGATCCCTTTTAACTGGTTCCTTCAAGGAAGGATTAAAATCGTCTTAGATAGATTATAGTAATTTAATAGATCTTGATTGGATCAATAAGAAGAGTCTGTCAACCACATCCCTACACGTTTGTACGAGTTATAAACCAGAATATTGTGCCAAACAGTTAGAATTTTTGCCAGATATACACCACTGATCTTAGGTTCTCACTTGACTCCATTTAACTAACGAGGCACTGGTCTTACTCATTTCATTAGTTGAACATATTCATTAGTTTTGCCTTGATATTGCTTATACAATTTAAACCAAATTAGAACCATACCATTTTCAATTACTGTTTAGACATTAGAAGTAAAAGTAGGCATCAAGTAATTATCTATTCCACACCATTTGCCACTATGGGTAGATCCATCACTTAGCCAAGATCACACATCCATTCAATCTTCTCATTAGTGAGGTGCACCCTCCTAGGTCTAGTAGAACCTAAAGTGCAGGGAGTCATCAACCCTACAGGTTAACTCCGTTGCGTTAGTTCAAAAATGTTGCAAATTTGACCATAGAGCTTAGCATCCTCTTAGGATTTGCAACTTGCATTTTTGAGACCTAACAAACCCTAAACCCTCAACCCTCAACACTATACCTTAAACCCTAATCCCTCAACCCTCAACCCTCAACCCTAATCTTAAAGCTAAACTTAAAGCTTCCACTCATTCCACCATCCTCAAGGGATCCAAAAATACAAAATTAGATGCCTCTATTGATAAAGCCAAACATCTTAAAGCACTCGACATGGTCCATGCATGAGGACATCGTTCTCTAATGGGACTATAACTTTTCATTGCAGCGTAATGCAACCTTCAACCCTCAACCCTAAAAACTATACCTTAAACCCTAATCCCTCCACCCTAAACCCTAATCCCTCAACCGTAAATGCTATCCCTAAAGTCTAAAGCCTCAACCCTTAAACCTTAAACCCTCAACCCTATCCCTAAACCCTCAACCCTAAACACTATACCTTAAACTCTAAACCCTAAATTATAATATGGAATCATGAATTATGGTAGAAAGAAGTTTGTATCATTTTTTAGATATATAAATATTATCAAAGTATTTTAGGAATATAAAACTTATCAATTATGATATCCATGGCATCAAAAACAAAAATTATAATATGGAATCATGAATTATGGTAGAAAGAAGTTTGTATCATTTAGTCCAAAATTGCTATCTCTTTGTGGAGCCATGTGTTTGTATCTCTGCTAGGGCCATAGGAGCATTACTTAGGATAAAGATTGACTTAGCAAACTAGAAGAATAAATGTAATTCAAATATTTGGGATTTAATTGGAAAAAAGTCAAAAATTAAAAAAAAAATGTTGTTTTTCCATCTAGCATGGTTCAAAATGTTTTTTATTTTTTTATTTTTAAAACTAGAGTGAGGTCTAAGGGCAATGCTCTTGACCAAAGGTGGACCAATAGTTGCTTAACATGCTTTTTGTTAAGGTGTCTAATAGTTCCCGAAACAAACGTGGACCAATAGTTGTTCATTAAGTCATGTTTTGTTGGTGTGCTGATGTGGCATCACATAATTGGTTATTTTTAAATCTAAGGGGCACATTTCATTCAATTATAGGTACTTATAGTCAACACTAACAACCTTAAAGTTACAACTACTAGTGCTAAAGTTTTAAAAATATTGAGCCTTAAGTCCACAAACACTATCACAGCTATTGGAACATGCTCAGCAATTGGGTCCTCTCCCCTATGTTACTTTTAGTGATACCGAGAGCCACATTGAAGATATCCCAAAAATCTTACCAACACTATTTTTAGATCACAGTAATCTGGGAGTATTAATTGGATCAGTAAGAAGAACCACATAATTAGGGTTGGCATTCTATTTCCAAGTTGATATCATCTACTGTTCTTGTTTGATTTATTCAATTGGTTCCTTCAAGTAGGGATTAAAGATCCTTTTGATAAATTACAAGTAACCTGGTTGTGTCAGTTGGATTATTAAGAAGAGTCTGTCAATTATTTCCTTGCACAGTTATACAAGTTATTAACCAATATTAGTGTGCCAAATAGTTAGAATTACTACCAAAAATAAGCCACTTATCTTAGATTTTCATTTGACTCCATTTACCCAACAAGGCACTGGTCTCAACCATTTCATTTTACTTAAAACTCAAGGATTCAAACCATCTCGTTGTGACTTTTTAATTATGAATGCAAAAACTGAAATCATTTCACTTTACCTGCAAATTGGTTATACAAGGATTCAAATCAATTCACTGTATTTGCCAATAGGAATGCAAGGATACAAATCATTTGCGTATAACAACTAGGAGGTCTGTACAATTGAGGGCTTATGTAGAAAGGCTAGAGGATAAATGCAAACATATAGGAAATTTATATAATCTGTCAGGACATATTTGTTGTTCATGTGTGGCTATCTTGATTGGTTCCTTTTAACCTCTTGGTGCATAGTTGTTATGTGACTATTGTCATTGTTGTGTATTACAGGATCCAGAGGAGGCCATGGAGAGAGGACGTGGACGATGTAGAACTACTAAATCATAGAGAGGAAAGTGGGTGGAAATAGATATGACAATGGAATCTGTAGATACAATAGAGGTAAGAAGAGAAAGCAACCTCAACCAAAGGAGGAAGGTGTTTATGAATTCACAAATGCTACAACATAGAGGAGATAAAGTCATTTTTTATCCATGAGGCCTTTGAGGTCAAACTTATTGGTTGAAAATGCATAGGAATGGTGATTAAATGTGATTCTATGATCAAGGGAAAAGTTTGAAAATTAAGATGGCCAAAACATGATATGAATATGTCACATATATGACTAAAGTGAGGTTTTGTGTTGGATAGCATATTTGTTGAAATGATAGAATTGGTGTACTAAACATTATTTACTATGTTGTGTATTATAGGGGCCAGACGAGGCCATGGCAATAGATCATGTCATATCAAATGAGGACACAACGGATGAAGCGGGACATCAGGTACTCAAATTTTGACTTAACTTAGGAAAAAATGTTTTGATGGCATTTTGTGATACGTCCATCTTTTTTCATAGTATTATTGAAATTTATAATGTATTATCCAATCTTGACATAAATTAATGCATGTTGTTGATTATTTTAGATGGAGATTGGAGCAAATGCAGAGCCTAAGCGTTCAACTAGCAAAAGAAAAAGATATGTACGTGGATGTGGACCTAAAACTGTTAAATCACATAGTCGACAGTGGGTGGAAGAGGATATGATAATGGATCTTGCAGACACAACAAATGATTGTACTAAACAAGAGGTTGGTCAGGACTATAGTACATGGGATGAATACTTTGAGAAAATTATTGTTTGTGGATGTTCCGTATGTCGTGGAAAGAAATAATTCAAACGAGCAATTGTACAAAGACATTACATATATGATGAGCTTCCAGTCGGTAGGATGCCTCCTACAATCGATTCAAATCCAATAGGAATTGTGGTAAGAAATTTTCCAATTTGATATAAATAACATGTATACTTTGTTTAAACATTGTTTTATGTTATTTAAATAACTAATTTTTTTCTTAATGGATACTTGCAGGATAAAGTTCTTGGTTTAAAGTTTCATGGATCACGGACTTCCAGCCTAGAGGGCAATGATCATTCATTAGATGATACATCTAACAAAAATATGTGCTAATATACCAGCTCCAAAGACAAGGAATTGATGAAAAAAAGTAACAGAACAAGAACCGGTTTAAAGATACATAATTTGCTTAAAGACAAGGGGAAGGTGGACTACATACCCTATGAGAATGAATGTGATGGAGATGATGACTTGCCCCTCAGTTTGAGATCAATTTACAAAGAGACATTTGATCGTCGACTATATTGCGCTTGGCCTAGTGATCAATAACTACTAGAGTGTACGAGGTGTTTCAATTTTGCGGATACAGCTACATGATACGACTCTCCAATATTCATGGAGTGAATCTAGGCCTCTTTGTCATCCAAAATGTACATGTGGGATCTAAACATAGAAACAATTCAGAACAAACCACTAGGAGATTAATACCATATTATGGTCCATCATATTACATTGTGAATGGAGAAGGCTAACAAAATATAAGCCTAGCATGTCAGCATATGGTCTAAATTTGAATATGTATACACATCGTCTCCAATTGGAAAGTGGAAAAGAAATGAATAGAGGTCATCTTATGTATATAGAAGGACGTGCATACACACACAAAAATATTGCAGGATTTATAAATAGTAGTAAGGGAAGGGACCTTAATGTAAGACTGAATTGTTAATTTGTTGAGGTTATAAATGATAAATATGGAGATATGGAAAGAGAGGTTGATAGATTCATAATGGTTGAGGTTATTATGGACCTTACCATTGGGGATGAGTTATTGATTGATTACCCCTTCTTAAAACGCACTCCTGCACGAAAGAAAAGGGAAGAACAAAGTCTCCTTGAGGATGTTCTTAAGGGCAGAAAACCAAAGAATAATAAATGAGTGTGGACTGATGTTTTATAAACTATGTTGTCAAAATCGTGTTTCCTTTAAATTATTTTATAAAAAAGGTAGTCTATAAAATAATGTTCCATTATTTAATTGATGTATATATGTTCATACAATTTATATTTTTATTTTTTAAGCCATATTTGATTATATTTCTTTGAAATTGATACATTTTGAATTTAGTGCAATTGTTGCCAAACATTAAATAATGCTTGCGTTTGTTGATAGGTAGAAGATGTTGATGAAACACATACTAATACCCAAGATCCAACTGGGTTATTAAGGTTTGGATGGGATGATCCAAACCATCCTTTAAATCATACAAGGCAGAAAAGAGCAACATTGAAGAGAATACTAGCAACTAAGAAATTTGAACTGCTGATGAGATCCGCATACACTGATGACATGCCAACTAGCCTTAATGATGATGATCATGATGGTGAAAATGCAGTGCATGAAGAAGGATTGAATGAAATACTTACAGGTTTCTTTGGGGATGGAAACAATGATGACAATAATGATCATATGGTTGACAATAACGATGATAGCAGGGGTAATTACCACCAACGTAATGTTGATGATAACAACATGAAAGACTCCATCAAGCAAGCAATGAAGACATCCATGTTCAAATCAGGTACAAGTAGAACTTCAAAACTGGCATGCACATTAATATTATTAGAAATCAAGTCACTATTTGGTTGGTCAGACAAAGGATTCACTACCCTACTAAAGTGAGATGAAATCCATTTCTTACTTTGCATTGTCAATTGGTGTACATAATTCATAAACATTCATCAACTTCATTTTTATTTCTTTAAGGGGAATTTAAAACCATATATTATATATAAACATTCCTAGTATAGATTGATATATGAAACATGTTCATCATAAGTCAAACATTCAAATGATTTAATCTCTGGCAATCTTACAGGGCACTAAAAAGTAAAATATTCCCTGAAGAGAATGTGTTGCCATCAACTTGCAGAGAGGCGCGTCTGTTGTTGGTTGAGTTGGGGATTGAATATAAGCAAATTCATTCATATAAAAATGATTGCATTTTATACAGAGATGAATATGAAAACAAGGTAGAATGCCCTATATGCAAAGAGAAGAGATATCATACGGATGTACAAGGTCCTACAGTTCCAAAGAAGGTTTTACGTCACTTGCCAATTATACCTAGACTTCAATGAATGTTTCGTTGCAAGTCATTTGCACAATTGATGGACTAGTATGCAAAAAACAACAGTAAAGATGGATTCATGTGAATTCTGGCTGACTCCAAAGCAATGAAACACATAGAGGAAAAATGGCCAAGAAAATTCAAAGATGAACCCCGTAGTATTAAGTTTTGGTGCAAGAGCACCCAATCCACAGTGGCCTCCATGAGGCATTAACTGTTTACAGTTCATTTTGATGTTTCCAATAAGGTCCTAAGCTGACCATTCATGTAATAAGGTCTGTTTGACCAATGCATGTTACTTTAGTTTGTATTTAGGTTTGTGTTGTAAGTCCCAAGGACACTTGTCGAGCTATAATCTTGAAAGTTGTTAGGCAGTTGGAGGTTGTTAGATCTCTTAGCCGCTTGAAGGTTGTCTCCCAGCTACTTGGAGTTGATGAAGTACTACTGAGGGTAAGTCAATAAATACCCCAGAGATCATCGATTGTAATCAGTTGTGAAGTTGAGTTGTGCAATTGTGAGAACAGAGCATCTGTATACGCATTCTGAAAGGCATAAATAAAATTTTGTATTGTGCATCTTTCTATCTTTCGACTCCTTAGTTTCCTTTGTGCAATTAATTTTCCTGATCTGAGGCCAAGATGGGTTCTTAGCCCATTCCACCAGTTAGATTTCTTCGAAATTAGTGGAATGGCTGTACAGTGCTTTCAATTTTTGTTTTTTGTTTTGTTCGTTTGGGTTTTATGTTTGCAGGATCGCGTACAGTGGTGCTGAGGAACCCTAGCATCGTCATGTGCTAGGCTGGTGAAGTCAAAGATCTAGGAAGTTACAAAGTTTGCAGTGGTTCAAATCGGTGAAGAATCATGTTGTTTCACTGAGTATGTGTTTTGTGTGTATATCGCTAATGTAAGTTGGGTTCATTTCCTATGTATCCCACAGTTGTAGGTTCGTGTGTATCTTGCGAATGGTTATCGTGGTTGTATGCGGGACGTACATTGAGATGATACATTGAGTTAGATACAAGGAGGTCAACAGCTGGTCAATGGTCGGTTTAGTATGCATGTTTTGAATGTATCTTTTGAATGCATGTTCTGCGAAGTATGTGGAGAATGTATCTTGCGAATGTATATTGAGCATATACATTGCACAGATACATTGTATTGGATGCAAGAGGCAACCGACAACAGCGGTGAAGGAAACCAGCGATCATAGGTCAACTAAAGTATACACAAGTTGTTTCTATCGGTGTATCGGGAGCACATGCAAAGCGCTCACCGATGAGGAAGGTCACACTGAATGTATATTGCGATTGAATATCGCAAATGTATATTCTGAATGTACATTGGGTAATGTATCTTGCAGTAGATACAAAGTTGAAGACATACATCAGAGAGGGTTTTGATATTGGAATAACAACTTTGTGGGTTTCCGATAGCATATGGTCTTGCTGATAGGCAAGTAAAGTGTAGACATACAAAGGGAAATACAGGTCAGGATGTTTGGCTCTGCATCAATTTTGGTCTTGTAATTGATGGAGTGTGCCCATTCTCTTTCCTAAGCTCAAATTATAGTGTTTGGCTAGTTGGATTGATAGTATACAATATTCCCCCATGGATGAGTGTTAGAAAGGAGCACCTTATGCTGACTCTCATTGTTCCAGGAAAATATCAAGTTAAAAACATGGATGTTTATCTTGCACCTTTTATTGATGAGATGCAATTGCTATGGAAAGGCATAAGAATGTATGACATATCACGTCCCCCATCAAATAGGTGCTTCATGTTGTATGATGTACTATGTTGGACTATTCATGATTTCCCAGGACTTGGTGTTTGTTCTAGTAAGATAAAATATTTACGTATTTAACTCATAATTTATTTCCATCCCAACTTTCATACTTAGTTTTATACTATTTTTTTGATATTATTAACATTACTTATTGAATTGCAGGGCTTCAAACAAAGGGGATATTTGCATGTCCAAGATGTGCAGAACAATTTCAAGGGTGATATTCTAAAGATCTACATAAAATTGTTTACGCAAACAATAGGGTTTTTCTACCACTAGATCATAAGTTTAGAAATCACCTAAAGAATCAATTTGATGGAAAAGTTGAAAATAGAGGCCCTCCCATGATTATAGGTCCAGGTGATTGGCTTAAGAAGTATGAAGATGCTGAACTGAAAGCTTGGGAGGATTTTCTTGATCGGGGTGATTCAATTGAAGAACCAGAACAAGTTGTAGTTAATATGCCAAAAGGAATGAAAAGGAAATCCATATTTTATGAGCTCCCTTACTAGAAGGATCTATTAATATCTCACCTATTAGATCCTATGCACATCTTCAAAAATGTCCCAAATTCTATATTTCAACATATATTAGGCAAAGAGAAGGACACCTTGTCTTCGAGGAGAGATATTGCTCTTTCGCGTACCAAAATTGATAGAAAACATTTGTGGCCAAACAAGGAAAATGAAACATATGCAGAAGCTCCATGGATTTTGAAAAAAAAGAGCTAGACCAACTAAAAAATGTCGTCCGTTCAATAAGGACATGTACTGGCTATGGGTCGTCAATGGCTAAAGCTTTTACAGTTGATGGACATATCACATGATTTTCATAATTTTATGAAGGTATTATATATCATCATTTAACATTTACTACTAACATTGATTAAGTACTAAATATATTTTGATATTTTGTTGTGTGAGGAAAAATTACTAATCACCTTTTCATAAATGTTTTTGATAGCATATCATGCCATTGGCAATTGGGGCGATTCATGTCTTACAGTTGACTTAAGGAATGCCATAAATTGATTGTCAACATTTACAAGGTATGTGGTTATATGAAATGTTCATGTGTGAGAGACATAGAGATATTATATTGCATTTTAATTTTTGACTAAAGGTTCATACTAATTTGTGATTCTTATATTAGGTGGGTGACCTCCAAGGAGATCCACAAATGTGAAGTGCCAAAATGGAAGAAGGAAATTACATAAATTGTATGTGTATTTGAGAAGGATCTCCCTACAAGTTTCATGGACCTACAAGTCCATTTACTTATGCACCTAGTCGATGACATTGAATTGGCAGGTGTCGTATCAACGAGGTGGATGTTTTTCTTTGAGATGTATATGAAAACTCTAAAACGATATGTCCGACAAAAGGCACATCCAGAGGGTTGCATGGGTGAAGGGTATGTATTGAATGAAGCATTTTTCTTCTTGTGTGAATTCCTTGGTTAGGATTTTGAAGATGGGCCACGCTTCTGGGATGAAGAATGAGCATCAGATATTATTGGTGGAGAAAAACCACAATCTAATGGTGTTCAAGTAGAAATTAGTAAGTAAATTCATGATCAGTGTGGTTGTTTTTCTTGCAATCATTAATTGACTCCGTAATTTATTTGTTGAATTAACAGCATGACATTTGGAGTTTGAAATAAGCATGTTGATATGTAATAGGTGTAGACGAAAGTGCTATACTCAACAAGTTCATTCTGTACCACATAGACTTTATGAAGAAATGGATCGATCTGTATGATAAAAAGAGAGAAGAAATGTTAGAAGCAAGGAGACAGTTTAAGAGATCGAACCCAAGGAATACTCCACTTCCCACTGATATGCTTTGGGAATGGGGCAAAGATTGCACACTAGAATGGATTACTAAACAAATTGAAAATCAAATAGAAGATGCAGGTATAGATTCAAACATAACAGAAGACGGAATCAACATGTCTAGAGGATGTGAAAGAAAGGTATAGTTGGAATTTTACAAAATGTTGTTTCCTTACAGTTTTGACACTATTAACTATTTTAATATTTGTCATTATATTTGTTTTCACTGAAATAAATGGTCTTTCATAGGCGAGGAAATATCCAGCAATGTGGTCATATGGTTGACATTATCATGTAGAAAGTGTAGATGTAAAGAAATGATCCTTCGATTGTGGCATCATGGTTGACTTCAAGCAATCCAGTTGATCAAGCTTAAAAGATAAGAATATAATTGAATGGAATCTACAATATGTTGGGAAAATACAAGAAATTATTGAGTTGGATTTTCGCTCTTTTAAATGTTGTGTTTTTAAGTGTAGATGGTATGAAGCATTTGAGAGGACATGAAGACATGATACCCATAGTGGATTGTTTTCTATAGATTCCTCATGTTTCCTACCACAGGATAAGGAGCCTTATGTTCTACCAATTCATTGTGAGCAAGCATTTCTTTAACTCAAACAAGAAGTGGTAGTGATCATTAATCTATTAATTCATAGTTTATTGCGAATATATACATGTGTTTATTAATCAATAAAATTGTTATACCATACGTCTAATATATGTATGCCATTCATGTGCAGGTATTTTTCTATGAAGATATTTTGGACCCGAAATAGATATTTGTCATACATTATGATCCAAGATTAAGGCATGTATTTGACAATGCATTAGTGGATACTGAGCAAAACAATGATGGCCAACAAAATGAGAGAGAGAGAGGGATTAGAGAATATTGAAGAAATTGACATCCATGATGATGTTGAAGATGGTAATGTTCAGGCACAAGAAGACAACAATCTAGAGTTAGATGATGTTATGGAAGACAACAATATGGATGGTATAGAAAATGATGATCCAAATACATCTAGTAACAATATAGATGGTCTACAGTCAAATTTCAATGATGATGAAGATGAAGCAAGTCAAGATGAGGATGATGATAATATTAAATACTTGAAAGAACATATGAACATTGACAATGATACACTTGATGACATTGTAGCAGACAATAATGTTAATGACCAAGACTTCTAAATTTTGAGAATTATTTGCAATCCATGTTTAAAAAAGGATGATTCTTATGGCCTAAACTTTGTAACGCTTCAGTAATATTATTTGTGTCGATACAAATTATCTATTGCAATATCCTTAAATTGTTCAATCTTTGGTATGAATTGTTGGCAAAAAAAATTAGGATTACTTGGATGCTTCTTCCATTCATTTTGTATCAACATATGTTCATGAAGACAGAAAAGTTAATAAAATATTATGCACATAACTCAAAATTATTTAAATAAGCAACTTTGTTAATTTTATTATTTTTAAATAGTTTCCACTTTTATGTTGAACATAATTTTGAACATGTAACTGAAAACATCAACAGTAAATGTTTTACTGTATTAGCATATTCATTCACATAAGCACATTATTGAGGCTCAATAACTGATATTCATTCAAATATAAGAAGTATTGAGGCTCAATAACTTAACTCAGATTGTTAGGCACTTATGTAAATCTGTATCTTGTGCAAATCTGTATCTTGTGCAGATGTGCAAGGATGTTGAGGTACAAGATTCTTCTTATAAATACCAATGATATTTCCTCAAATTGCTATGACCTAGAAAAAGGATTTTAATTCTAACAGGAAGGAAACCAACTAAAATAGATTGTTCAAAGGATTTTAACCTTGGGCAGAGAGCAATAAACACTGACTATTCAGTTGGATTTAAATCAACTTCCTCAGAAACCAATCACATAGATCATATAGTAACAACAAATGTATACTGAAAAATTAATGATATCCTTGATATATTAACTTAAACAACTTGACAAACCACTTTGGAGACAATCATGCAACTCATAAATATTAACATCAACACAACAATTGAACATCAATTTTGGATCCACCAACTAACTCTGATTCTTTTTATTAATTTAGCAATTCATACTGGTTTGAAAACATAGATAGATGGAAATGGATTCTTTGAATACTGCTTTTATATTAAATATATGTCTCTGAAATAGATTGGATGATCTCCTTCATAGTGTCCTTGGTATCCTATTTTATAGGATGCAAACAAGCTTCAGGCCCGAAACATTGTACCTTTTCATAATAACATCTTTTGCTAACTAATGCATAATTAAGAAACATAAATGAAGATAAAAGCATATGCAATGATCTGATTCTAGATCCATTAATCTCCATAGAGTGACTTGTGACTCAAAGGCCTGGCAAGGTCATCCTCATCTCCATAATACAGATTGATACACCTACATTGCTTGACAAAATTGTACTACTTTTGCTTCATCACAACGCTCTGGATACAAATAGATTTATCTAATCGGTATGGTCGATGTACCCTTGATCATCACATGGATCAGTCTCAAGTAAACTGCTCATTATTGATTCCAGAGTAAATATCTTTCCCAGACATGTATAAGTATTCTCTATCACCCTTTCCTCATTATTTACATTTTCAAGTAGTGGTGGCAGTAACTGACCCAGTTCATTCCTCCAAGTGTCCTTGTCTTTTAGGTTGCCCTCATCATTGAAGAAGTTGGGAAATACCAAATTAATACGTTGATCAAAATCTTTCAAATCTGCTATTAATATACCATTAAATCTCTCATGTTCTTTCATCAATTCATTATATCCTTTGAGCACTTGTTCCTCAGTGCTAGCTTTAGCATTCAACCCTTCTTTTGTTTCCAACATTCTGAGGTGTAGTCTTTTATGTTCTTAGTATAATTGATGTGTTCTATTGTGCAAATCGCAAACTTTGTCGTTATTTTTCATCATGTGGCCAAACCTTCTTTGAATCAATTCAGAGGCCCTACTATATTTGACAGTTTTCAATTCAATTTCTAGCTGCTCACTTTTCTTTCGATTCTTTTCCGCCTTATACTTCCAATAATTCACATCTGCCAAGGCCTCTATTACCCTTTGATCACCTTCTAGGTATGGTGAGTAGCTGCTGGATGAAGGCAACTTGTCTCTGTGGAAACCAATCTCTTGTCTTAGCATAGCATTTTCTTTCTTATATATATTATTATCTTTGATTAATTTCTCAATTTGTGCTTTAGTAAACCTTGCAACATTAACATTTAAATCAGCAGTGTCCATAGGATCTATATCCTCAATCCTTTGTATCAACAGGTGACCAAAAGCTTTATTAAGATCATCAATGATATGTGGTCACTTATTTGGAGGATACAGTGCCCATATAAGCAATGCTCTTTTATCAATGGCATACCTCGATCCTCTTCTAATATCATCCATTGCCTCTATGCTAAGTTTCAACTTCTTATCTTGATTTCTATTGAAAGTATCAAATACAATGGTCGAAGCCATGTCCCATCCAGGAATCAAAATCACACCTACTTCTTGTAACAAGGTCCTTCCTCTTTCTGGAGTCATTATCTCCAATTCATTGTCGATCTCCTTCTGAAGCTCAGATAACACCTCATCCTATATGTCAGGAGTGGTATTTTTCATTCTCTTCCTAGCTTGTTTGCCCTTGTATTCATAGAAGAAGGCTTTAAACTCGGGTGTTTTGATGAAATCATCATCTGACATGAATTTACTATTGGCTAGGTGCCTTATGTCTTCTGATAGATCATTTGGTGTTTCCACAGTGATAGCTTCTCTATCTTTAGGCGGTTCATACCCCTCAATGGTTGGGTCATAACTTTGCACCCCTTCTTCAAATTCTCCCTCTCCTTCTGCAATGTTTGTGTCTGCAGAGAAACTTATATCTGGTGTGGGTTGAGGTGACAAGTGACCCAGGGTTACTTCATACTCAACCTATGCATCTTTAAGTTGTTTTCCTTTTTGTTAAATACATGAAGGGGAACATTCTTGATCAATTCTGGTGCATGTGTAATCATAGTGTCCAGTCTTTCGATAGAATCATCAATATCTGGGAAAACTCTGGTGTAAGTGGGGTTTTGCTCATTACTTCAGGTTTTTGTGTGATTTTTCTTTTGTCTACTTGTGCCTTTAGGTCATTGAAGAGACTATATATAATTGAGTCTCCCCAACGTAGTATCATCTTGCCGATGTTAGCTATAGTGATTTTTTCATCAAATATTTTACGGTTGAGGTATAGAATTTAGGGCTAATAAGGGAATTTCATCAAGTAGAATGTCTTATTAGGGATTATGGCAGGAATGGAAAAATTTTAAAGTCTAAAATTTTGATCAAACACAATCCATAGAGGCTTAAAGGTACAACGCTAACATTGGCGCTAATTTGGGCGCTAAAGTTGACTCTAATTTAGGTGCAATTTGGTGCCTATTTTAGCGCCTACTTGTTCTGATCGGTGTAAAAAATGCCAAAAAAAGCATCAACCCGATAAATAGCGTTGACTTGTTCAAAAAAAAGAGAAAAATACATTAAAACAGTGGGTGGAAGCAAAAAATGGAGCAAAAAAATGAGCTAATCATAGGGATTTGTTGTAGTGATTATACCTAGCAATTTTATGACCTATCATGTTGCAGTGAATCTAACAGAATGATGCATGGGTTTTGAAATATCAATCATGATGTAGACCCTTGTGAATCTGTTAGTTAATGCTTCACAAAGGAGCCCGCCTGATTGATCAAATTTATAATGAGATCAACTTCTTGCATGATTAAGGGGTGATTATACAATTGAATCCATATTGGGATAGAGGTTATTTTAGCAACTGCAGGATCCAAAAAAGGGGTCCATGGAGCAATGAAAAGGTCAGACTGTTCATAAAATTGGGGACCATTTTGTTTCACATATCTGCCATCATCTGAGGATTTAAAGCAGAGAAGAAAGAAGCCAAAATCCAAAATTTCAATTTTAGGGGTGGCCAAATTGCTCTAGGTTGATTTAATCCACTCTGCAAACATATCATATCTCAGGCGTTTCCTCATAAGTCTGATGATGAGGGATCAATTCCCAACATCGACTAATGCTGCATTAAAACAGGCATCAAAGATGTGGAAATCAATGGGATCCTCTACCAACACCACCTTTGCATCGCCTAGGGAAAATGTGTTTTTGTTAGTTGGAGAGGAGGAGAGAATAGGATCCGATCTAGTTCCATGGGCCCGAGGATTATTATAGACCACTATCCACACCATCTTTTTGGGCAAGGAATTAGGGTTTGCCAAAGCGATTTGCTCCCTGTAAAATGCACTACATTCATGGAATGAAGTAGCAAAGTTCTTGCAAGGCATGTAGATTTGTGGATCCATATGGGGTTGTGTTGTCGCCGAAATGGGAGTTGCAGGGTTATGGACAGAAGGATAGGATTCCTTTCGCACACCGTCCGCCAATCATTATTATAAATTTTTTTTATTGTTGTTATTAAATTATTATTAGTAACAAATTTTTTATTGTTATTATTATTAAATTATTTTTATTTCAAATAGGAATTTTTTATTGTTATAATTATCGTTATTAAACATTTTATTGTTATTATTAAATTATTATTAGCAACAAATTTTTTTATTGTTATTATTATTATTAGTTATTAGTTAATTACTTATGCATTCATATGATGCAATTAATTCAATTATTTCATCAATGAGCATTAAATATTAAAATCATTTGACAAAATTGTTATAGTTGAAACTTAATTTTCTTATTTAATAATTTGATAAATACAATTTATCAATTTTCTTATTGGACAATTTGTAAAGAGCAATAGTGAAAAATAGACTTTAAAAAAAAAAAATGAATACATAAGTACCAAGTTGACACTCTCTGATTATTATTATATTTTAAACATTAAATACATAAGGACACCCTCAAAACAGGGACAGTTGTAGTCAGAAAACTTGTTCTGCAAGACTAGAACCTTTATTTTTAGCATTGAAATGAAATGCAGGGCATTAAGTGAGTTAAATTTTTCTGTGACCTGTTATAAGAAAAATGGAGGACATAGAGGATGTAGTACCCTGGGGCGCTCCGCCAGTTCTTCGTTTGCCCACTATGGCCACGGATGTGGGATTAAAACCCAGAAGAAAACCCAAGCCTAAACAAACTCCCGCTAACAATGCATACTCCAGCGTACCTGGTACACAGGTATCTTATATTTTATCTCTGCTCCTTTTGCTTGTTACATTATCTCGTTTATCAAATCTGTTTCAATGCTAACATTTTAACTTTTTTTATTTGTGAATGCAGACCATCTACATTAAAACTTTTGGCTACTCTCATAATCAGGTAAGCAATTTCTTACTTCTCGATACACATCTTAAGGTTTAGGGTTTTGTTTTCCATAATAGAAAATTCAAGGAGATTGTGTTTTATGCATTCGTTTTGGATCTGTTTGGTACTTTTTCTGTTGGACAATTCTTCAGCTTAGTTGCTACCGAGGATTATCTCTTATGTTATATTCACACAGGACATGACGGGTAACCTTACCTGCTACTACTTTTTGACATTTGCCATACCCAGCGAATTGGATATAGTATTTTACCCAAGTTCAATACATTATCACATCTCTCGTGATTTGAACCTGGTGATGAAGCTCTGATATGTTTACCCATAGTATTGAGACTTGGACTTGATTTGGATTTGTCAGACTTATCAGGTGCATTTCAGACTCAGACTCGGTCTCGTTAAAAAACTTGATTATATTTTTTTTTTGCATGACTCAACCTATAGAACATCCCAAATTTTAATTGAAAAAAATTTTCGGCACGAGTCAAATCTGATTCTCACGCATTCCAAAGCAGAATAACATTAATCCCGGTATAATTATAATCCTTTAGAAATTTTTAGTCTGCTCTCTCTCTCTCTCTATAATCACAATTTTTAGAAACCATATCACTTGACAGGGCAAATTTTGAGCAGGTTGTAAAAATTTCTATATATTTGAGAGGTCACCCATTCGAATCCCGCAAGGATGTGGCGAAGGGTTGCACAGAAACTTTCTTCTTCTTATGTAGTTTCAAGCAAATAATCGTATCAAAATGGACGGATTTTTTCTAGATCGGCATCTTCAGAAGCCTCGTCGGTATGTGCATGTGAGCTTTGTTAATTATTTACCTTCAAATTCCCACACTTTCGCCGTTTCCTTGCCGCGTTTAGATTGCCGTGTCCAAATTGTGGACGTTACGATTGCCATCACTGGTAAATCGTGTGAGAAGAAGTTAAAAAAAGGAAAAGGAAAGGGAAAACGGTTGAAAAAATATAAGTGTTCCTTTTTAATTTTATGAAGGTATTCGCATCAATTCTTTGCTTTTCTACTAAAATTTATTTGTTGCAATTTTTTTTTAAATTAATATATTATATTATTATTATAATTTATATAATAGGTTAATATATAATCATACACAACATTATTATAATTTGCATAATATAATATTAATATATAATATTAATTTTCATAATAATATAATATATAATAATACATTAATTATTATAATTTATTAAAATATATTATATTAATATTAATATATTTTTAGATAATAAAATAAAAAATATATTTCAATATTTAATATATAATATTTTATAGTTTATTTATTTAAGAGCTATTTTTATTTTTATTTAATTAATAGTTATTTATTGAATAGCTTTAGTTTTTTTCAAATATATGTTGGGTTCTTCCATAGTTTATGTTAACACTCAACTTCAATTCTACAAGGGCATAAATTTGATAGTTGTATAGTTGTATTTAAGATTTTTTGTTGTAAAATATAATGAGATTTTTAAAAGACCGTATCATATGAAATGATAGATTTTGGACAAACTGTATATGATATATATATATAATTTGGTCCTTAATAATAATAATAATAATTCATTTATCCTTATTAACTTGTTATATAGTAAATATCTAATTTGAGCCCTAAAATATTTGATTGAATTTCTCATTTTGCCCAATTTTTTGGGCTAATATATATATATATATATATATATATATATATATATATATATATATATATATATATATATATATATATATATGGATTTACAATGAAAAACAAACAAACAATTTGTTTTTGGCAAATATGCACCTCTAAAAAATTAGATTTAAAATTTCTACATATATAATGTTATTCTTTTAACACTTTAAAAAATATTTTGCTAAACATTGGCCAATGAAATATTTGAACTTACCACTTTTAAAGTGCAAATGCAATCCTTCACATGTCCTCCAAGGCTTTCCAAAGCACATATGAAACATGTATATCTAACCTCCCAAAAGAGATATAAACCTACTCTAATCTAATATCATGAAATCATTCAATGGAAAAAATACCATTTACTCTTGACATTAAAACAACATTTACCCCTTGGTACTTACATTCACCCTAGGACATATAAAAGATATATTTCACTTTGTCCAAACTTGAGCTTAGGACCACTACATGAAAAGTTTTGAAACAAAGCAATTTGTAAGTTAGGAGTATCAAATACACCACGTTTCCACTTTTATTTATTTATTATTTATTATTATAAATTTATTATAATTATTATATTACTATAATATTATGTTTTAATTATAATTATAATATAATATAATATTTATATTATTATTACAAATATTAAACATATAATAATATTATATTTGTATAATTGCATTATTATAATATTATATATTATTATATTATTATATTATATTTATGCTTATGTTTATTATTATATACTATTATTATAATACTATAATATCAATTAATATATTATATCAAGTGTTATAATAAATATTAATATGCTTGTAATATCATAGGACAATGCAATTGCATGGATGTCCACACAATTGTATTGTTGTTTGAGGGAAAAGTGATTACAAATGTTCTACATTGGAAGTGCAAAATGAAATAAACATAGAAAATAGGTTTAAAAATGTAACACAAACTTGGTCACACAAGAATATAGAAACTATCAACATTTAGATTGGGGAGAAGGCCAAGTACAAGCTAAGTGAGTTCTAAGAGCATGTTATAGGGATGAACGCTACAATGAGGAAAATTTGTAATGGAAAAAGTGTAGGGTATGCAATTTGATCATTACACTAGCATTTTGAGCATTTGCATTCATTTCAAGGTTTACATTGATCTTTGAGCAAATATTGATAGGCATTTCATGTAAATTATTGTCCAAATAGATAGTAAGACATTTGTGTAACCACTTATGATTGTAAAATCGTGTAAAGTTCAAATTGTGATTGCAAGAATATTTACTCATGGTTAAGTTTTTTATCATTAGGATTAATGGGTTAATTTATAATTTTAGTTTAAATAATTTAGTTTATAATACTTTATAATTTATATTTAAGTTTTTTACCTCATTTATATTTATGTTTATATTGAAATTTAGTTTCAATAGTTTAGTTTAAAAATTTAGTTTAGTTTAAAACTTTAGTTTAGTTTTATTTAAATTTCATGGGTATGCAAATTTTACCATTTATAATTTAAGTTTTAATAATTTAGTTTAAATAATTTGGTTTATTTAGTTTATAATTTAAATTTAAGTTTGAATAATTTTAGTTTAGTTTTTATTCATACTTGTCTTACAAAATTTGATTGTTTTTAATATTTGTAATAGTAGGATTGAAAACTATGATTTGTAGTGTTTATTTATGACGTCCAAGGTAAAGAAGAAATTAATTATAGAGAAAAATTTCATGATTGAGAAATCTCGTCACAAAAAAAGGAAGGCCACAAAGGATGAAAAGGTCCCTTATGGGACTAGAGATAAGAAGGGCATGAAGAAGGATAAAAAGAGTAGTAAAACCTATAAGATATACTTGCTTGAAATTTTAAAGCAAGTGCACCTTGATATCGATATTTCTAGCAAGGCCTTGGGAATTATGAATAACTTCATCAATGACATCTTTGAGAAACTTTCTAGTAAGTGGAATAATTATGTGTAACTATTCTATAACTGACAGGGAGTGTGGTTATGATGGGAGGATAAGGGATCTTGATAAGGAAGTCAAGAGCAGAAGCAAGACAATATATCTTGGATTGGGAGAATAGAAGCAAGGAGAAGGAGCTTGATAGGAGAGAGTATCAACTACATTAACAAAGTGACAGGTATGCCAATGAACCAGTAGTAAAGTGTAAATATTAAGCTTCATACTATATGTAAAGTCGTTTCTATTTTCTAAGTAAGCCTTGAGAATCTGCATGGTTATATGAATCAATTGCTATTTGTGGCAAATAAATCTTCTCTATATTTATATACGCTTTTGACATAGGAATATGTCTATGTATAGTATTGAAGTTATATACCTTTAGAAAATTGTGAATGTTGTTCTAGGCAGATTATGATAAATATAGATATCATTCATATCATTTAGAATTTGGTCTATAGAATGATCAAAATGTCAGAGATATATATAGCCGATAGGTAGTCATTTAATTATATTCTTTTTAAAGATAGTTTAAATGCAAGTTAAACCTGTGTATAGGCTGAATGATATATATATATATATATATATATATATATATATATATATATATATATATATATATATATATATATATATATATATATATATATATATTGGCTGGTCATTAAGCTTGGATAAATTCTATTATTATATGAATGTACTATGTGTGAGATATTACCTTAGTATATCTGTTGTGAGAACATTGGATATAAGCCAATATAGGCTGAATGGTTCGGTGTGTTGTCGACTGTGTAAGGTCGATTTGATAATATCAATCTTTACCTATCTATCTATGGAAAGAACCTACCAGTTAAGTTGGTAGTAGACCGAGAGCTTACTTAATATCTTATGACTTGAGTAGACCAAAAAATATTAGTATTATGATGTCGTCATATCCTTCTAAAGGAGTTGTATCAGTTCAATGTTGAGAGGAATCATTACTCTTGATTATTTATAAAAGTTTATAACCTGTGAATGATCAATGACTTGATTAAAAGACTTTAGTCGAATAGACTTCACATTCATATAATCATGCAAAAGAATCTATTTAACTTATGTCGTAGAGGTAGAAAACATACACATTATCATTTTGATTTCTATGAGTAACCAACAGTTCTCATATACTACTTTTATTTCCATTTAAGAGGAAACCATTCTTTTATCTTATATTTTGGCCAATATTGATCAATAGATCATTGTAAATTGCTTTTACCTCATTATGACAATATTATAGTCATTTTATATAGTTCACTTTGATAGGAAATTAGTAGAATATAATCATAGACTAAGGCAAACATATCCTAGTGGCAAGAGTCTTAGAGTCTATAGACATCAAAATCAATGACTTTATGACAGAATTTTGAGTATACCTTGAGAATGTATACCAAATTTATTTATGAGCATGAACATGGGTTAACAAGCCTTTGAGTAGATTGACAGGTTGGCATAGAACTGAGATTGCAAGGATGCAAAGAGAGGCTCAATACATGCTTTTAAGTCACCTAAGCTCTCCCCTTATACTTGTCTTATAGTAAAGAGTATATTTTATCTTTAAGACTGATATTGAATAAACAAGTCAAAGTATGTTGATATAATATTTACTAAATGTAATAATGTTGTCTCCAAGTCAAGAAATGAGTGTGTGAACATACAACTTACTATATGAAGCTTTGGCCAAAGTAATGCAAAAGTTACTGCTTGCATTGTCGGTTCACTATGTACCAGATAACTGAACAGTCGGAGTGAGTTTCTCTTTATCCTTTCCATGTCTAAATATTTTTTGTTTGATCTTTTCTATGTCTAATTGTTTTTCATTTTAATCTTTCTCTTTATCCTTTCTATGTCTAATTATTTTTCATTTAATCTCTCTTTATCCTTTCTATGTCTAATTTTTTTTTTTAAACCTTTTTCTTTATCCTTTCCATGGAACCCTTCTACAATAAAGAAATTCACATGTTAAAAGACTTACGAAAATGACAAATAGTAATAATATTTTGTTGTAGGCTCAACTCAAATCAAGTTAAATTCATCCATAATAATAGGCGAGGTATTAAAGAAAAAAATGTTGAGGAGTTAAATACTTACATTTCTAGCATTATAAAGCTCAAAATGCCTTCCCTACCCATGCTATTGAAAACCCCAAGTCACAAGTGCTAGGTGATGTAGAGAAGATTCTATTGATAGCAAGGAGCAAGGAAGATGCAGTAAAGGAGGTTGGTGATAGGAACATTCTACAAGTATTAGAGGATGAAAAATCCCATTAGTGTTAGGTACACATGCACCTGTGGCCCCTATTGCTCCTAGTAAGTAGGGCCCAGAGGATGAGATTTGTGGTAAGGTTGGAAAAATAGTGCATGCACATTTTGGAGCTCCAGAAAAAGTGAAAGATGGAGTTTATTCCAAAAAGGTCAATGTAGAGGCTAAATCTTTGACAAGCAAAATGTGCAAGATGGGCATTATCCCCTATTCTAGGTAACATCCTATATTATCTCTGGGTAGCAAGGTCCTTATAAATGTGGAAGATTAATTCACAAATTGAGGGTTAATTTGTAAGTTTCATGCATTGTCACCAAGATTAGCAAATCTACATTCTTGGATTACGAAAAGATGGGCAGAAAAGATAAAAAGGTAATATTGACATTTTTTTAAGTACTCAAGTTTTTTTTTGTATTGGTATGTGAGAAATCAGAGGATTGAAAATATGTTTTAGAAAAGGGCCATGGTTTTGGGACACAAGTATTTTACTTGTCAGGCCTTGGCTCCCAAATTTTAATTTGATGATATAGACATTTTCTATTATGCTTATTTGCATTAGGCTCCTTTTATCTCCCACTACAGTTTTAGGTAGATGCCTATTTTTAGGGGACTGGAAATATACTAGAAAAATTCTTGTCTAAATTGACTTGAATACAGATAATCTAATACACTCCACAAGACTATAGGTAGAACTAGATATTTTGAAAGGGCTTGTGGATGAGATACGTTTAAAAGTGGAAGATTGGATTTGGAAATAGGTTATATATTATGAAAACATTTCATTCCATTGCAAAATATACTTTCAAGTGGGTCATATTATAGTAGAATGCACAAAAGGGTCCAAACCTAAATTGATAAAACAAGAAACTAGGTGCCAGGGGGCTTGTTATACACATCTTTCAACAAGGCTTTTGAGAGCTCATTAGAGAAAAACAAAGGGTACTTGTTTGATTGATTTGTAGCCAAATCGACTCTTGAAGTAGATATTGAACTCGGATCATCTAAGTTTATGTCGGATGTATCTTCCCCCTTACCTCCTAGATTTTCAAAAGTAGTTCATTCCCCCTTGTCTCAATAGCATATCTTTGTGGATAATGGCATGAAGAAAGAGAACATCCTGAACAACCTATAGGAAGATTCACATTATTTAAATGCAAATCTTAAGAATTCTTATTATTATTAATCAAGCATATTTGGAGTTCCTATTCTTTAAAAAATAAGAAGTAACAAGTGGACGTAGTGGCCAGTACCTACCTTGTAGTGTTGTAATTATAGTATGTATTTTAGTTGTAATTATAGTTGTGTTTTAGTTTTAATTTTTTAATTCATTAGGTAAGTTACTTCAAATTTACTTTTTGTCGAACTAACAAAATCATTATTATTTATAGTTATAATATTAATAATAATATTAATTATATCATTAATATTTATTATAACACTTGATATATTATATTGATTGATATTATAGTATTATAAAAATATTATTTAATAATATAATAATAAACATAAACATAAATATAATATAATAATATAATATTATATTATAATTATAATTAAAACATATATTATAGTAATATAATAATTATAATAAATTTATAATAAAAAATAATAAATAAATAAAAGTGGAAACGTGGTGTATATGATACTCCTAACTTACAAATTGCTTTGTTTCAAATTTTTTTATGTACTGGTCTTAAGTTGAAGTTTGGACAAAGTGAAATATATCTTTTCGATGTCCTAGGGTGAATATAAGTACCAGGGGTTAAATTTTGTTTGACTGTCATGAGTAAATGCTATTTTTTTCATTGATTGATTTCATGATGTTGGAGTAAGTTTATATCTCTTTTGGGAGGTTAGATATATAGGTTTCTTATGTGCTTTGGAAAGTCTTGGAGGACATGTGAAGGATTGCATTTGCACTTTAAAAGTGTTAAGTTCAAATATTTCATTGGCCAATGTTTAGCAAAATATTTTTTAAGTGTTAAAAAATTAACATATATAAAAATTTTAAATCTTCTATTTTTTTTTGGAGGTGCATATTTGCCAAAAGTAAATTGTTTGTTTGTTTTTTCATTGTAAATACATATATGAGAAGATACATATGTTTTTTTTTTAAATTTATTAGCCCAAAATATTGGGTAAAATGAGATATTTAATCAAATATTTTAGAGCTCAAATTAGATATTTATTATTATGATCATATAACAATTTAGTAAGGATAAATGAATTATTATTATTGTTGTTGTTGTTGTTGTTGTTGTTATTAAGGACCGAATTATATATATCATAAACAGTTTGTCCAAAATCTATCATTTCATATGATACGGTCTTTTTAAAATTTCATTATATTTTACAACAAAAAATCTTAAATACAACTATACAACTATCAAATTTATGTCCTTGTAAAATTGAAGTTGATGTGTTAACAAAAACTATGGAAGAACCCAACATATATTTGAAAAACACTAAAACTATTTAATAAATAACTATTAATTAAATAAAAATAAAAATAGCTTTTAAATAAATAAACTATAAAATATTATATATTAAATATTGAAATATATTTTTTATTTTATTATCCATAAATATATTAGTATTAACATAATATATTTTAATAAATTATAGTAATTAATATATTATTATATATTATATTATTATGAAAATTAATATTATATATTGATATTATATTATGCAAATTATAATAATGTTGTGTATGATTATATATTAACATATTATATAAATAATAATAATAATAATATAATATATTAATTTAAAAAAAAATTGCAACAAATAGATTTTAATAGAAAAGCAAAGAACTGATGCGAATACCTTCATAAAAATTAAAAAGGAGCACTTATATTTTTTCAACGGTTTTCCTTTTCCTTTTCCTTTTTTTTAACTTCTTTTCACACGATTTCGGGTGACGTCCACAATTTGGACAAGGCAATCTAAATGCGGCAACGGAAACAAGCGAAAGCGCCGGAATTTCAAGGTAAATAAACTATTTATACGGCACGCTGACATGCACGTGAGGAGGCATGGCCATAGGAATATGATGCACCAACGGTGCATCCTGAAGGCCCCGTAGACGCTGCCAGGCAGGAGGGGCTGGCTTAAGAGCTGCTATAGGGCTTTCCGAGCATGGATTTAATACGGCTTGTATTACCAAACTTTTTCCCACTCGACCGTTGCAGCGCAGGTGCACCACTTTTTTAAATCGTGTTTTCACCGCCTTAAATATGTATTCTGTACTCTTTTTCTTACGCAGCGAGGATCATTTAATTGTTTAGTAATTTCATTTAATTTGTTTAATAAGATAAATTTTAAAATTTGTATCAAATCCTGCAACAAATAAAGGTTGAGGAAAGTAGTCGCTGAGAAATTAATATCATGTTCATATTTGTGGCCTCGTAGTGTACATTGCCCTAATTTTTTTCCAACTGAAAACGACGACTGTTTATTGTGCAAAGAAGTTATTTAAAATGTTTTAAGTTTTAACTTATAAAAATAATTTGGGATTATGCAACAAATGAAGGCAACACGAAAATATTTGCAGAGAAATTTATATTATGTTAGATTGCTCTAATTTATTTTTGAAGCAAAGGAAACAAGTTTTTATTCTGCAATTTGTTTTATGTTTTTTTAATATTATCGAATTAAGCCACAAAGGAAGGCAAAACAAAAATATTTCCGAGAAAATCACATTAGGTTCATATTTGTGGGCTAGTGGTTTAGGTTACCCTAAAATTTTTGGAACTGGAAGAAGTTAGTGTTCATTGTATTCGGTAAAGATGACGATTTAGTTTGTTTAAGCTTTTATTAGTGATATCAGGTTATACAACAAATGAAGGTAGAATAAATATTTGCAGTGAAAACTGATAATATATTAGTTTAGACTCTAGAGAGCTCTAGAAATTTTAAACGGAGAGAAATCAATATTTTTCATGCAAATTGGATGATTCAATTTGTTCAATTTTTTCAAATGATAGCGGATTATGCAACAAATATAGGCAGAGGGAAAGTTATTGTGCAGAAAACAAAACTTATGTTTATATTCATGCTTTAGTAGTTTAGATGCCCCAGATCTCTTGAATTCAAAGACTTCCAGAACTGTAAGAAGGAAGTGCGTGCTCTTCATTTATCTGAATTCTGAGTTTTGATCTATTCAATCATTTTTAAGGTAATTTCAATAAATTTGAATGAATTCTTCAAAAATGCTGTAAAATGCAAACCCTATTCTTGCAATTATATATTAAAAAAACTGTTGAACATTTGAACCTTGTAACTATACTTAGAATCTTGTCTAAGTGTATTATATCTCACCAACTCTTAGAGTGTTTGGATTATATAATTAGAACATCAGTAACATCAAAATGCATATGCAGGTGGAATTAATGCAGCTTTGGGAAATATGACTGAATATGATTGGAGGTGGCATATGTATGATACAGTAAAGGGAAGTGATTGGCTTGGTAATTACTTGTTTCTTTTCTTTCTAGATTCATTCTCCTTCTTTATGCTATATTTGAATATTGGGCAAATGCTATTTATTCTCGAAGCTACGAACCCACTTTTAGATTACAATTTAATTTTTTTCTACTTCTGCCAGTGGCTCCCACTGTATCTAATACTTCCTCTTTTTTTATGCTCTTAGATAAACTATAAAAGTTGAATTTATTATGTTTACTGTTCATTATGTTAGGGCAGTGAAGCCCACTCAACACACCAAGTGGTGGTCTCCATGTAACGGAACCTGTTGGAAGTTACAAAGTAACTTACAAAACTGCAAAGTAACTTAAAAAATTAGGTTGCAACTGCTTCTCCTATTTCTGTTGGAGATCGCTTCTCTACTGCGCAGTGTATTGAAGCTGAAAGTATCTTGGTTCTGGTTTCGTAGGAACAACCATAGTAAAGGCTATGTGTATGTAAACTTTAACAGAGAGATTAAATATAAATCTGGGGATATCCCATTCAGTGTGGACATAGCCTACTATGCAGGTGAACCACGATATATCTGGCGTTTGAGTTTTCATTATAAGTGTGTGTCTCTTTATTTCTCTGTTTTACTCTGTTTATAATGGAGGATTCTAATAAATGGAAAATAGAAAAATTTTCTGGACAAAATTTTGGACTGTGGAAACTCCAAATATGAGCTCTCCTGATCAAGCAATGTATTGTTCAATGTGGCTACGGAGACTACGAATCGGGTATTTTTGTTGAAAAAATTAGTAAATTTAAAAATGAAAGATGGAACTAGCATGTCAAATCATCTTAATGAGTTCAATGTAGTCATTAATCAATTACTCTCGGTAGATGTAAACCTAGAAGAGGAAATGAGAGCTATGTTATTGTTATGTTCTCTTCCGGATAGTTGGGAAAATTTGATTATGACTATAAGTAACTGGGTATCTAGAAAATCTAGATCCGTAGAAGGAGAGGATAAGAAAAAGGAAACCATGTTACAATATGATGATGTTGCAGCCACATTGCTAAACGAAGACATGAGAAGAGGGCAGCATAGAACAAGTGGTGAAGCCCTAACGACTGTTAGCACAGAGAATAGAGGTAGGAGTCAAGATAGAGGAAGGTATAAGGGTAGAAGGTGGTCAAAATTAGCAAGACGTTCGAAGTCTAGAAGAAGATTGGATGTTTGTTGGTTCTGTGGCAAATCCGGTCATACCAAGAAACAATGTTGGAACTACAAAAAGACTCAAGACAAGGTTCATACCAATGAAGTCAATACAGTTGATGATGGTATTCTAATTTTATCTGCCAGTGACACAATAGCAAACTCGTGGATCCTTAACTCCGGTGCTTCCTTCCATGCCAGGATGCCTTTATCAACTATCATGAAGGTATGTTTGGACAAGTATTTCTTGGAGATAATAAAGAATGTGAGATTGTAGGGAAAGGTGATGTTTCTTTATTTTTGCAAAATGGTAGTAAACTAATTTTGAAAGATGTACGACATGTGCCCTCTCTTAAACGCAATCTGATTTCTATTAGTCAGCTCTATGCTCAAGGCTTTAATGTAAACTTTTCACTTGAATCTTGGAAAGTAACCAAAGGTCAGTTGGTTTTAGCAAAAGGCATGAAATTAGGGAGTTTATTTGTCTTAGAGTGTAATGCTGAAGTGGGAGCAGCAATGGCTACTATGGACAGTGGTGCCGAACTTTGGCATCACCGTCTTGGGCATATGAGCAAGAAGGGGCTTGAAGTTATGTTACAAAGGAATCAACTTCCGGGTCTTAAATCAATTGATTTTTCTTTATGTGAACATTATTTATGTGGTAAACAACATCGAACTAGTTTTTTGAGGATGGGTCAAGATACCAAAACATCTCCTTTACAACTTGTGCATTCGGACATCTTTAGTCCGACAGAGGTAACATCTTTTGGTGGTGCAAATTACTATGTCACTTTTCTTGATGATTGCACATGTAAAATTTGGATCTATATGCTGCATAAGAAATCTGAGGTTTTTTCAAAATTTAAAATGTTTAAAGCTCTTATTGAAAAGCAAAGTGGTCATAAGATTAAATGTCTTAAAACTGACAATGGTGGTGAGTTTTGTTCGTTGGAGTTTGACAATTTCTGTGCAGACCAAGGTATTCGACATATCAAAGTAGTCCCGTTCACCCCTCAGGAAAATGGTGCCACTGAGAGGTTGAACCAGACAATTTTGGAGAGGGCCCGTTGTATGCTCTCCAATGCCGGGCTGGGCAAAGAATTTTGGGCTGAGGCATGCTCAACACTGCTGTTTATCTTATCAACCGTGCTCCATCCTCACGTCTTGACTTTGACATTCTAGAAGAATGATGGACTGGTAAGAGGACTTCTATAAATCATTTGAGGGTTTTTGGCTGTGATGCATTTGTCCACATTTCGAAAGAACAATGAACTAAACTGGATTTTCACTCAAAGAAGTGTATTTTTTTGGGGTATGGTGAGGATCAATTTGGTTTTTGTCTCTAGGATCCCATTGCACTGAAAGTATATCGAAGTCGTGATGTTGTGTTCAGCGAATGGTCTTTTTCAGGTTTGCATAAATAGCGCAACACTTCCGATGATTATGTTTAGATTGATATGTTTGGCAATGGTTCCAATTCCACTTCATAGGAACATTTTTCCAAGGACAAATCTATTAGTTTTGCTCCCTCTATTTCAAACTCTCCTTCTCAAATGGTTACCCAAACCATTTCTGATCACTCTACTATTGCACCGCATTCCTTAAATGTGTCAGATCCATGCTCCCTGCCCTCATAGCACAGTCTGTGCTCCGTAGAAGTGGCCCCGCTCCCTTCTCCCACGGGAGATTCCTCATCTTGCCAGTGCATTTCTTCTACCACGCGTCCCTTGCTTTCCCCTCCTCCAATCGATGAGGTTTCACGGGCAGTGTTGACACCTCTAGAAATATTAATGCCACCTGTTGCCACTGATGTGACTCCCAACTCTCCCATTGATGGGGATATTTCACCTCCATGCCCAACTAGTCTGCCAGAGTCAGTTACACAACAGTTTTTGAGGGATGCCTCATTGGATGATCAACAAGGACCTCATCTTCAGTGGTCCACTCGAGAAAGACGGCATCCACAAAGGCTTGATGACTATGAATGTCTTCTTTCTAAGTTTCAGACTACCCATCCAGAGCCTCAGACATTCAAACAAGCCTACAATGATGTTAACTCTACAAAATGGATGGCCGTTATGCATGAAGAATTGGATGCATTAAGCTCCAATGACACATGGGATCTTGTACCTCTGCCTCCCAACCGTAAGCCACTAAAAAACAAATGGGTTTACTGTGTGAAAGATGAAGTTGATGGGACAAAATGGTTCAGGGCTAGACTGGTTGTGAAAGGTTTTGGTCAGCAACATGGCATTGATTTCAATGAAATCTTCTCTCCTATAGTCAAAATGACAACCATTCATTTGGTGTTAGGCATGGATTTTGTTATGGACCTCAAACTGGAGCAACTGGACGTTAAAATAACATTCCTTCATGGTGATATTAACGAGGAATTGTATATGGAACAGCCTGATGGTTTCATTGAAAAGGGCAAAGAACATCTATATTGCCGATTGAAATGCAGTTTGTATGGGCTGAAGCAAGCCCCGCGCCAATGGTATTTGAAATTTGATAACTTCATGATTCAACACAATTTCATTCGCTGCGAATCAGATCTCTGTGTGTATTATAAACAGTTTCCAAATGGTGAGTTCGTCATTCTGCTATTATATGTTGATGATATGCTTGTTGCCAGTACTAGTATGTGGCTTGTCAATGCATTGAAGAAATAATTAGCACTTCGATTTGCCATGAAAGATTTAGGGGCAACAAAGAAAATTCTTGGCATGGATATAATCCGCAATAGGCAGAAAAGGGAACTCATATTATCACTGGAAAAATACATTTTGAAAGTGCTAAATAAGTTCAATATGTCGGATGCCAAGACTGTTTGTACCCCCTTGGCTGATCATTTCCGTTTGTCTTCTGTCATGTGTCCCTCCACTCTGGCTAAAGAATATGCCATGACTGATATTCCATACTCCTCCACGGTAGGTAGCCTCATGTATGCGATGGTTGCTACTCATCTTGACATTGCCCATGTAGTGGGAGTTGTCAGCCACTTTATGAGTAATCCGGGCAAACCCCATTGGCAAGCGGTTAAATGGATACTTCGCTACTTGAAAGGGACATCTAACTTTGTGCTCCGTTTTGCTGAGCAGGACACTCAGCTATGTGGTTATGCTGATTCTGACATGGCTGGCGATTTAGACAAGCGGAGGTCCACTTCTGGTTATGTCTTCACATTCGCCGGGGCAGCGATCAGCTGGGTCTCTCGTTTGCAACTGGTGGTTGCTCTTTCCTCAACTGAAGCAGAATATGTTTCTCTCACTAAGGCAGCCAAGGAACTGATATGGTTACAACATGTGCTTGGTGATTTATGGGGTCAACCTTCCATGCTTACCTTATTTTGTGATAGTGCCAATGCCATTCATTTGGCTAAGAATGTCGCTTTTCATAGCCGCACTAAGCACATAGAAATTAAATACCACTTCATTTGTCACACTGTTAATGAAGGTACACTTAAGCTGGATAAAATTCATACCAACCAGAATTTGGTAGATGCTTTGACAAAGGTCGTCAAATGAGAGAAGTTCATTTTCTACCGAGCTTCTTTCGGTCTTGTTCGTCTGTGATTTGTCTATCTTGGGGTATCTCTCAGTTGTGTCTCTTCTCTGTTGGTGACTGGTCTTTAAGTGGGAGTTTGTTAGGGCAGTGAAGCCCACTCACCACACCACGTGGTCTCCATGTAATGGAACCTGTTGGAACTTACAAAGTAACTTACGAAACTGCAAAGTAACTTAAAAAATTAGGTTGCAACTGCTTCTCCTATTTCTGTTGGAGATCGCTTCTCTGCTGTGCAGTGTATTGAAGCTGAAAGTATTTTGGTTCTGGTTTCATAAGAACAGCCATAGTAAAGGTTGTGTGTATGTAAACTTTAACAAAGAGATTAAATATAAATTTGGGGATATCCCATTCAATGTGGACATAGCCTGCTATGTAGGTGAACCACGATATATCTGGCGTTTGAGTTTTCATTATAAGTGTGTGTCTCTTTATTTCTCTGTTTTACTCTGTTTATAATCTCAACACATTAAACTCTCATGAAGAGAAGCTTTGGATTACTATCCAACTTTTCATGATTTACAAGATAAATTTCAAGTGAAAACTATGAGATTGAAAGTGAAATACTCTCTAAGTTTTACTCACACTCGCAGAGTCCAAAACTAAGTGGACAGTATTGAGTTTTGTTGGCTTAGCTTGGCCAAAATTCATGAGTTAACCCCACCTATTTACTGCACAAAACATTGGCAGAAAATTTTTACAACTGTAAATTCTCTCCCCTCTTTAATCCTTATTAGCCTCCTACGCTCCACACCCCACAAATCAAAGTCTCTTCTAACGCTAACTGCATTGTTGCCTTTCAAATTAGACTTGCATACATATAGACGTTTCACTGTGTGTTCACAGTGGAGAAAAAACATAAATTTAATATTGTTGTTTATAAATTTTAGCACCCTTAAAGGTCAGTCACATGAATTGGGACTTGTCAATTAGAATTATGTCAATTGGGTTGAATTCAAGGTGTTTTAAATTTGGAGCAATCTTTTATGATTTGTGTGAAGTTAGCTTTAAATCTCAGCTCGAGAGAGGCTGCAATGAATAGAAAGTTTGAAGTGCCTCACAGAAGGTGTTTTGGTTTGGATTTACGTTATTTAGAAGTATGAGTTGAATTTCCATTCTTAGGACTGTATTTCAAGGAAATATTGGTATGGTCCCCAAGCTGAAATGGGCTAGATTGTACTCATAGTCACTAGGAGACCCCAGGTAAGGCACAGGAAAACTGTGGATCACTTAACTAAAGTTTGATATGCATTGGGTTTGCAGGATATCTCTACTTTTCCCCTTGACACCTAACCACTAAGAGTAGGGCTCTATTTAGTACCCCTTGGTTTTGGCATTCCCCTTAAATTTTCTTTTTAAGCAAGTACCTTATGACTCCCAAAAACATAACACCTAGCATGCAATCAAGGCATTACTCCTAAATACATCAGACCTTGAATGCAATCAAGACACTACCTTTTGAAGACAAAAAATCAATGGATGCTAGCGTTAGAGGTAATCATAAAGTATAAGTAGTGGGAGATCACCACTAGGTGTAATCCCAAAGGAGATAACAAGTAATGTTGTTATATTCCTCAGCTAACAACGAAACAGAAATACAATGGCCAAAGAAAGGTTATTGCCATTGGATCATAGTTCAAGCCCATAAGTTAATTGTTAAAGATTGTTGTTGTGACCAGTGCACCTCGACAAGGGAACCCCATTATGCTGGGCAATCATCCCTAACATATGGTAATACAATGCCATGTATTACTTAACTGTACATCACACATCATTACGTTCATTCAAATTTCTACTGTGTTGGCTTAAGTATAGGCTTCTGAGGCTACTTGTGATGCTTATCACATCATACATTAACATACATGTTCTATTCATGGTATACATGACATTTAAGCATAAGGAATGGAAGATTATTAGAACACCACATTTGTCCTAAGCACACACAAGTCTTGGTGAAAGGAAGATTGTTTTTACAAGAGGAAATTCCAAGAAGCCATCTTCAATAAAAGTCACCCCTCCAATCTCAATCATGATGGAGGGTGGTAGCTTAGCCCGATCTAACAGCCTTTATTGAACTCCCTCCAATCACACCCTAATCCTTCTTGATTCATCTGACCCCAATACACCATCCCCATTATCTGCTGCCCTCCCACTCTCTTCACCTTTACCCTTCCTCACCCCCCCTCTTTTTTGTTTTCCTTTTCCCCCATTGTTGGCTCAGTTTAACCTCTCCCTCCCCCATCCTCTCCTTCACCTATCTTGACTTAGTTCTCATTCTCTCCCTTTGTGTTTCTTGTATTTTTTTGTTGTTTGTTTCTCCTTTCTTGGAGCATTCTTCTCCTTGCTTCCTAACACACACACATATATGTATATTCTTGTATGTAAGTACATATATGTTTGTGTGTATATATGTGTGTATATATATACATACATAAATATGTAGATATAGGTATATTTATGTATTAGTATATTTATGTATAAGCATATGTTTATACATAATTAATAAATATATATATATTTATATTTATGTGTATGTGTGTGTATTTTTAGTTTTTTGTTTTGTTTTGTTTTTAATACTTATGCATCAATATAATCTATTGTTTTGCACATCTACTGACTTATGTTGTTATGTTTTTAATCTTTATGCTTGGTTGGTTGGGTCATTTCTGAATGATGTTCATATTCTTAAAGTAGTTCTTGTCTATAGATTTATATATATAGACATATTTTCATTGTCACTTGTTTTCTTATGTATATTTAGGACTTGACTTTATGTGTTTTACATAGGTTTGGTTCTATTTAGTTTTATATTTCTTTCTATTTATTTGTCTATTTATATTATAATATTTTGTGTTTGAGTGTGTGGGCATGTGTGTGTGTGTGTGTGTGTGTGTGTTATATTGTTGTATCCATTTACATGCACTTGTGTATGATCGGAAACTATTTTATTTTAATTTTAATTTTTTAGCGCTTGTTTGTTTGTATGTTTATTTGGTTGCTTGATTCATTTTCTTTTAACATTTATTTTATCCTATCTATCTCTTTTTCTTTTTATTTCATTTACTTTCTCTTCGGTTTTCTGTCTTATTTTTTATTTTCATTTTCTCTCATCCCCTCCTGCCCTTCATTTTTTGTTCCTATCTTATCTTCCCCTCTATTTCCTTTAAAAGTTCATGTTTTCTATCCAAACTAAAAACTCTCCTCTTCCTGATGATGGATCATTGAGTATGATCCGAAACGTCGAAGCAAAAACATACACAGTTAAATCCAGAAGCACTCTCTTATTATTAGAATAGTTTAACAACATTTTTATCCTTAATATATCAGCACAAAATAAATAACACATGAACATTGGGTGTCTATTCAGGTAAGTCTGCATTTGGGTTCAATATTTCATCAAAATATAAAAGAAACAATTCACCACTCACAAAATTATTACAACAATCATATCTGATCTGTAACTTGCACTTTCACATGATATAAAGTTAAACTATTATAAATTTTGTTGGTCTTCCCTAGGAGGCTACATTTAGGTATTTGAACACAATAAATGGGCATTTAGGCTTTGATAGGAATATCCATTCATTTTAGCGCTCTCTGGATTGGGATTCAAAAGGAATGTAACTAGAAATATTTTTAAAAGACAAAGACACTATAAGAAGTAATGGTTAAAGATATCCTTGAATGGGAATTATTAGTTGCAAAAATCAATGGTCTACTTACAGAGAGGAAAATCTACCTACTAAATTATAACTTGTGAGATATCTGCATGGTTGTACTTGTTATCACTTGGAATTGCACCCGTATGCAAGGCTGGAAAAGCTCTGCAATTCTGTGTAACATGGGACTAATTTTAGGTTGTGGGTGCCCTATGATGAAATTAGACCTCCAGATTATGGGCTGTTTCCTTTAAAATATTCTATTGGAATGTATGATTTTCTATTTTGGAAAAGGGTAAGAATGCAACTATAAAGAAATGAAAACTGAAAATTTGGTGATACACCTAATATGGGTAAAAAATATGCAATCTGGTTTACAATATAACTTAAAAATCTAACTCACACAATCCAATCTTGGCACAAATATCACAAAAGTATTTCTAAGGAAGGCTTGAAAATAGGCTTTCTATGAAGGAAAATGATTTCTCACAACACAAAAGGATTATTTTCATTAACACAACCTAAGACCTGCAAGAATACTATGCTTAATACTGCAAGCAAAAGTGAGACAATAATTTTAAAGGTTTAATAATTAAACACAATAAAACTTCATCAAATCACTTCAAACAATTAGCATTAAATGGAAAGGTAAATGCTTGATTCCAAAGAATAAAGGAAATATTGCAAAAGAGACAAAAATGGAACTTGTAACCTGCTGATCTCTATAAAACTGTAAAAATAGAGAGCTACAAAACCTTCTCTCAAAGTGTGTAAGAGCAAAAAGGAAAGAACTCAAAAAATGAGTTATAAAACCTTTTGTCTTTCAATGTGTAAGAGAGAAAAGAATGCAATAACTAGCAAAAACAAGTTTTGTTTTACAATATATAGATTTGCTTTCACTAAGAGGCATGCAAAAAAGAACTGCAGCTAGTTGCCTCTAAAAATAGGTCCTCCAAAGTGATCCATGAGCAAACTCAAAAATCTCCAAAAATAAGGGCTCAAATTGTCACAAATCAAGCAAAAATAGTTCCAATTTGGACTTCTCCATGTGCTTGACCAAAAAGTTGACCAAGATCTCTCAAATCGCTCCTCAAATCATGCAAAAATCCCCTAGATGGCCTAGTCAACTCAACTCATCAATTTGTATGATTTTACTTTTGCAAAATTTATTGTGAGTAAATAATAAAGTAATTAAAATAATTACTCTATTATTGGTTACAACTTGTACTTATTTGATTTTACAATTTGTGAAAAAAATAAAGTAATTTGTAAAATATTACTTTACTGTTTATTTACAATAGATTTATTTGTAAAATCATGCATGAAAAATATGATTGCTTATCACTCCAAATATACATGCCTAATTTGCATGATTTGAGCAAAAATAGGACTTTAGAGAAAAATATAATCTCCTTATAGCTCCTTGTGAGAAAATAGATCCACTTGCATGTCAATATGCCCTAAGGAAAAAATATGCCCTTATCTCTTCTTATACATTATCAAAAATGCATAAAAAACTTAGTCATAATATCACAAGCCCTTATGACTCCAATTTGTACCAAGGAGAAAACAAAAAGCCCTCTCCTTTGCCTTATAACTCTAATCACCATGCAAAATATCTCACTGCCACATATATATCATGCAAAATAAAAGCCCTAAGTCTCTTTGTTTGGCACCTTGTAATCCCATTTTGTCTGCCATACATCTTCTTGTCTTTGACTTAAGCCTTCAAGGTATGAAAATAATCACTTTGACCATATTTGGTCATTTTGCATGTATGAATTATTTCAAGGAACTGATTGCAAAAAAGAGAATCTTTGACCATGCAAAAATTAAGGATCCTCGACCATGTTCATAGTTTGATCATTTTTTACTATATGATAGTCGACCATAGGAAAGAAAAGTTTGTTTGAAATTCACAAGGCATAAGCCTTACCCTTATTACTACCGACCATCTTTTGTCATGCAAGGTGTCCCTTCTATCGGCCACTCCTTATAATGATCACTAGGGATTACATTATTATTGTTTGTTGACGGCGATCAACATTTTAGATATGGCAATAATTTACATTTTGGTGAAGTTAAAAAAGAAAGATGAGAAAAGAAGCTTCGAACAAAACATGAGGGAACCCTAAACTTATCATTCTTCATTTTGTTTTCTTCGTTGGCCGCCGCCTTGCTCTGCAACTTCTTGATATCTTGGGTTTTGACTTGTAAGACTCGGCCTCCTCCATGGCTCTCTAGGTTGAACTCCATCGTTTGTCTTGCATTTTTTGAGTGAAAGAAGCTGGAAGTGGTAAGTATGGCATCTTGACTAGTATTTATTTATCTTTGTATTATTTTGAACATGAATGGTTGCGGCCATTACTGTATTCTCCTCTGCATTCTTTTCTTGACACTATTTTGCCTTTTGTGTTTGAAAACTTCTTGTAAAATGCCAGAAAAAGTGAAAGAAATGATAAGCACCTTCTAAGGGAGGCCGCGACCATGATAGTCTTCCTCTACATTCTAAGGTAATTATCTTGCTCTTTGGATTGTAGATACGTTTCTTTCATCTGTACATTTTAAAGAGAGACATGGGTCTCAATCTTTCTTCACCTTGGTATCTTAAAAATTCTTTTCTTTCTGTATGGCTACAGCCATAGACACTTCCTGTAGTATATTCTTGATTTCTATCATGAAACTTTTAAGGTTTTTCTACTTACAAGATGAGGATTTCTTCAAAAATGCATACAAATGTATTTCATATGCATGGCCACACCAGCGAACACTTGCTCTGAGCTTTCTTTTTTACTGTCCTCTGTAAAGAAAATGAAGAAGGGTTTTGACACAGAAAAAGAGGTTTTTCCATTATTTTGCATAATATTTGCCATTTTAGGCACAGCCATGATGAAAACATATTTCTTTGTAGTTTGCCTCTCCACTGTGAAAAATGAAGATGAGGGTTTCTTCAAAAATGGGGGCTTCTTGAAAACGGCAAAAATCTTTCTTTAGGTCACGGCAATGGCAAAATGAACACATTGTATTTATTTCTTTGACTATATGTGGGAAAAGTTGTTAGAGTTTCAAACCCTTCTCAAGAGCTTGTATTCTGCATAACTCCATTATAACAAGCATGATATTCATCTTTCATTCTAGGTATGAATTTTTTCATTTCTGTACAAGACTCTGTTCAAAAACCTGGCATTAGAGTTTTACTAGTTTCATCTTTGATATTCGATCTGCATGATTCTGTAGTTTGTTCTCTTATATTTGAACATCCTTAAGTGGTAATAAATCTCGTTCAGCAATCTTACTGTAGCATACATGTGGCATATCATGGGTCTTTTTTTGTTTCACCTCCTGTAGATGCATTTATCTTCTTTTTGAACATGGCATATACCTGTACATTTTTTAGACTGTAGCATTCCTTTGATCTTATCTTGATATGCTTTCATTTATAACTGTATCAGTTAGATGATCTCTTCTTGATGTATCTATTTCAAATATCACTTGGTGGCTGCCTATCATATGCTTTGTGATAAACTTGTATCTTGATTATGTCATGACCTGTATCACTTGCTTTGGTTGTACTTGATCATTATGAATGCTTGTAACATGATGTTTTGCTTATTGCCTTTTGATTATAATCAGATGAAACCTTTGATATTTATATCATTTGTAACTCCTTTTCATCATTATAAACTTGATTGGCACTCACATGTCAATGGTATGCATCAGTTTATTTCTTTGATTTGCCTTCGACTTTAACATCATATGCATAAATAACGAAGGCTCCTATAGCTAATCATTCTATTTGATATGTAATTGAGATCTGATTGGCATATATGTCTTTCTGTCTTTGACTATTTTGATCATAGTCTGCCACTTATCTCTTTTTCATATCTCTGTCATTTCTTAAGTCTAATTTTGTGAAATGTGACATAAAACATGACAGCATACTCTGATAATGATATGAAAGAGGGGAATACCTTTTCTGGCTGCAATTCTATTTTCTGCACTTTGTCAACTTGACTCAGGCATTCTAAATTAATCTAATTTGTTTCAATCAACTGTAATGACTGTCATGATGACATAGCTTCTTTGCAAGTTGATTAAATGATGCATAATGTAGTTTGAATGATGCATCCTGTCTTTTTCTAATACTCCTTTTCAAATGAATAAAAAGGGAATATGCTGGGCTCAAACCCTTATGGGAGCCACATTTAATCCACATGTTTATTTGTCTTCAAATCAGCAACATTACTTTTCCTATACTTGCACAGTGAACAAAAGTTAGCATAAAAATATACCTGATGGTATTGATTGATCTTCTTCATGATTCATCTGATTTGTAGCACTTATCTGATCTGATCTTTCATATGATTTGCATGATGTGACAAGTTGATGTATATTCTTGATAAAAGCATATGATAAACTTAAACATCTAGAGCACTAACAGGGCTATCCCCAAAAAATTTTGCAAGTTTAACTGATGATAGGAGCTAAAGATGAAGACTGAAGACCGACATCAACAAAACAACCTTCTTGCTTAGGCAATGATGGATGTTTATTTTTATCATGTTTTTGCATTATTTCTTTTATCATTTAGATGGATAGCTTGCATGTCTACAATTGCTCAGTCTAGTTACTCACACGGCTTGTATGGAACACATTTGAACACTTCTTTTAACCATGATCAGTTAATTTATCTTATGCACTTGATGTATGCGTATCTCTTTTTCGATCAATGCATAGAATAAAGTAACAGATATTGAATGTATGTTAAAAATATGACATGAAATAATAGTTTTAAAAACAAAATATCTTTCCTCCTTTATTTCAAATCTGATTAACTAAATAATCAATCTAACTTATAACTCTTGAAAGATAACACCATGTTAGATCAACTGTATTTCTTGAATGATTGATTCCTTGACATCCTGATTCACTTGTTAAGATGATTCATCAGTCCTGTTTGGATTGACGGGTTATCCTGACAATTGAATATCTATCTCTGCTTTGTCAAGACATCAACTGTTCATTAAATGCAATAACTTCAAACTTTTTTTTATTCTTCTTGAAACAACTGCACTTAGGTCTAACTAAATTTAGTGTGAACAAAATTTAGTAACATTACTATCAACTGAAAATGCATGCTTTCGAACATTTTACTTTATGACTCATGAGGAATCTGCTTATCATGTTTTTAATATTAGCTGAATTGTATTGTATAACCTATTTATGTCTTCTTTGTATTCCTCTCTAGTATTGTTCTTGATTATTTTATGGTTGACATATGGCTTATGCAATTTTCAGATGTAGAAAATCTACATACGTGCATTTAAGTAATAGGTATACTCTTTTAGTGTATGCAAAATTGAAAAGTTAATAGCTTGTTTTATATTCAAATAGAGTGATAGTGAGTGTATGGCTAGCCAACTCTCCGCATATGGTTATACAGTAAGCGACAATCCTGAGGACTCAGATCTATGGTTGATTAATACATATGTATAGGTTTATATCTTTTATGTTATTCACAATTACTTTCTTCTACAATTGGATTTTACATGATACAACTCTTTAGTTAGCATTGCTAGTTTATACCTATTTAGGAAGGCCGAACCTTAAGCATGAGTTTAGTATTAGTGACTTATAACCTTACATGCTTATCTGAATTACCAAATTAAGAACAAACATGGGAAATAGCCCAGGCTATAATTTAGAGAGTATAATTTAAGCATGTCCAATGGACTCAACCATCTTTAGGTTAAAGAAAAATACATCTTTCCTCCCCATGAACATCCCAACCTGTCTCAAGTTTGTCATTCTTGTGCTATTCCAGTGGTAGATCTCAAGAATTTAGATGGCCTTGATAGGAAAAATGTGGTGAAGCAGACTAGGAATGCATGCGAGTCGTATGGATTTTTCCAGGTAAACTTCCATTCATATATAAATTTCATTCAAAAATCTATTTGGGTTTTGGTTTGATGTCAATGATAATGATATGATGGAAAATTCAGATTGTGAACCATGGAGTGCAAGAATCTGTGATGAAAGGCATGATGGATACTGCCAAAGAGTTTTTGAAATGCCTATGGAAGACATAGCCTTTCTCTATTTAGAGGATTTAAGTCAGGCGGCTAGGCTTAGTAAGAGCTTCATTATCACCAAAGAAAAAGTCCTAAACTGGTGCGATAGTTTTAGACATCCATGTCATCCTTTGGAGGAGGTCATTGACTCTTGGCCTGAAAAACCTGCAGCTTACAGGTAATAATAAAGATAATGTAATAGCAAAAGCTTTCACAGTGGAGAACCTTGTTTGAAGCCCAGGTGATGTAACTTAGATTTAATTAAAGGCATATTTTTATTTCTTTTAGTTTGTAATTGAGCTTTGGTGTCCATTCCCAGTGAATAGATGTCAAGTTAATGGTGAGGCAAGATATCCTACGCTATCTTTCCATTGGTATAGAGCAAGAGCAATGGAGAATGAGCAGAGGTCTATTGCAGTCATCATGGTGGGAGGCCCAAGAAAAGGTAGGTGAAGAGGAAAACTTTGCTTGTTTGTGTAATTGAATGGTGAATAATTGAGAATGAAATGCAGGCACTTGGTTTCAACCGCTATCGCTGAATGTAGACAAACCTCTATTTCCTTTGGTCGGGCATGCAATGGTTCAACATCCCATTCTCGCCTACAAAAAGGTTTGCGCTCATCTCTTTCTCTCACTTTAAACATTTTAAACATTAATTTCAGTAGCATATGCAACTTCTTTATTGTAAACAAAAATTATAACAAACAAATTTAACTTCTTCACCAAGACTATAGTGTCTCCTTCCTGTCGCTTGTTTTGTCCAATACAATAAATGTTCATAGTCACCTTCATGTTCATCTTGCAGGAAGCAAATACAGCACAACACCACAACCAAACTGAATTACATAGGTGTCGCCTGTCACTTCCTAAAGCATACAAAACCGCATTTTTGTTACATATATCTTATACAAAATACCTCTTTGATACTCTCTTTGCTCTCTAAATTACACACCATGTTATATGTTTATGTTTTCTGAGTTTTGCAAGAATTGGACCACGATAGTGGAAATGAACTTCTAGATTTACTACCAATCTTCAACTGCCATAGTGAGAATGGACTTATGGATTCTCATAAATATATACTATCTCGCACTCTTTACTACTTTTAGATTTATAAACTATCTCTCACAATACTAGCTGTGTTATCGTATGTGTGTTCCTTCTATTTATGTGGAACATTAGTATTGACTAGCTCATAATTTGAAGTTAATGAACCTAATATTGTATTTATTGCATAGTGAAACCATTATTTCCTATCAATTCACAAACTACTGAGAGCATATTTCTGGGTGGTAAAGATTGTAACTGTCATGCCCACATTTTCCATGTGGTCACAACACACAACGCACGTGTCATAGCCACATCTGTCATGTGGTTATGACACGAGATATGAAAAAAACTTTTCTCACACTGTCCTAAAAACCCCTTCGCATGCGTAAGCATGCTCGGCGGTGTTCTCTCATGGTGAAACACTACAATTTTCGGCGGGATATAAGTACAATTGCGTGCAACCAGACGCATACAGATCAACAAGAGGGTCTTTACGATGCCGCTAACGTCATTGCAAGAGTGAGATTACCAAAGTTCCTAAATCTAAACCTCGGCAATTTCTGGCAGCATAACGCCTTACGGCGTTAGTGGGAATTACGTTGCACTCATTTACGCATGTGGTTCGCTGATAGACTAACAACTTCCCATGACACCTTGTTCTGACTAAACCGACTAGTGATCTCCCTATTTAGTCATTTTTCAGCCAGGCACGGTTGTCTGTCTCCTCTCTTGTTTCCTGAAACATACTCCTCCTACGACTTAGCATTCTCAACAAGGCGGTTTGTTTGCTCTCTCTTCCCTTTTCTCTGGTTCTTAATTTTGATTGTATTTTTATCGCCCTTACCTTCACTATTTCTCTGTTAATTTAGTGTGTTTATATTTCGGTCTCTCTCTCTTTTGTTTTCTATGCTTTCTTTATGTGTATCCGGTCCTTTCTTCATGATTTACGTAAATCAGGGTTATCACTGCAGCTATTGTTGATATTAAACCTAACTTCAGGATGGTCTAGGTCACATAGACTGGTTTACTACTTCGCTGGACTCGGTCTCCTAGTCTTCTCCAATCACGGTATCTCCTCTTCGTTTGTATTAATTAAACTTGTTCCTAAGCAGATTTAGCAGAAGGGTCCGTCAACTTAGTTCTCTTATCCCATGTGGGAAATGTCGCGTATTTTCTCCTCTGTGTTTTCCAATGTTAGTTTTTCTTCTTCGGACTCTCTTACAGGTTTACTTATGAGGTCGTTTACTACAGTTGGGATTAAAATGGCCACATGGAATGTCTGTGATGGCTTCTTAAGTTTATTTCCAGTGATCTTTTAAGCAAGGTGACGTGTAATTTTCCTCTTCATTTTCCTTCATTTTCCCTGGTTATTAACATTATGTTGGTAGAGAAACTTCCGAGAAACTCTTCCCGGGTAACACAGTATATTCCTTTATGCTCTCATTATATTATAATTTTATTTTCTCTTATCTATAATTACTGTTGTTATTATTACTAATCAGTATTATTAATACTCTTATTGTGACTCGTATAACATTGTAAATAGATGTAGGAGGCTCTCCACTTTATAAAACCCTGATCATGGAAACCTAAATTCTTTGGTTGTTGTGTTCAACACTTAAATAAACCTAACTATGAAAATATAGTTTGGTTTTAATTAATTTTGCACATCCCCTTGTTATGAATGATAGAGATGGCCTCTTAAAATGGCCCAAGACACCTCTCCTATGTATATATATACCATATATATAAATATATATATATGTCATATATATACATATAGAACTATATAACTAAATATATCTATTATTTATTCACAATTTCCCCTTCAAAACATAATATATATATATATATGACATATATATATATATGACATATATTATGCCAACACATATATATCTATATATATAGATATAGATATAGATATATATATTTTTATTTTGTTATTTAAATGAACCATAGCATGTATGTTAGGGCTAATAGCCCTAACATTTTTTTTTTTATACTTAACATTTTCTGTTTGGTTGTGGCAGGGCACTGGCGGCAGGGGTTGGCCGCACAGAGGGTCAGAGGCAGGCCCGACCGAGGGCAGGGAGGGCCATGTCCATGGCCACGGGAGCACACATGGTGGCGGAGGCTAGAGGTACTGCGGAGGTCGCAGTGAGGGTCGCGGCGGAGACCGCTTAGCACGGAGCTCCGCGGGGTGTAACGGCGGGGGGGATGTGGGGAGGGGCGGAGCCCCACCCACATCCCACGATGTGGGGTGTGGGTGGGGCTCCGCCCCTCCCCACACCTCTAATATATAAAACAGAGACTGCGGTGGGGATTACTCCCCACCGCCCACCGTGAACTTGCCTCGGCTGTGTGGAAACACATAGCGACCTCTTAATATTTCAAATTTTTTTTAGTTTGAATTTCAAACTCATTCAATGAAAGATATTTAATAATTTATATATATATATATATAGATATATATAGATATATATCTATATATCTATATATATACACACTTCAGTTTCATAAGAATGCTTCATTTTCTCAGTTACAACAATATATATTCAGTATCTGTTATATGATAATTTACTAACAATTATTAAATATAAATGTATATATATATATATATATATCTATATATATATATATATTTATTTTAATTTCCCAGTATCACTTAATTTTGGTTTTATTTTGTTTTTAGTTAAGCCATTTATTCAATTTCCCATAATGCTGTAAAAAAATGATAAATAAAGAGCAACTATTATATGTATATATATATATATATATATATAAATATATATGTTGCATAATTTTGTCACATTAAACAAGTTATTCAGTTTCTTTCAATCAGTTAAAATGATCCAGTAAGAATTAAATAATGAGTATATATATATATTTATATCTATATACACTTAAGAAAATGAAGTTTAAATCAGTATATTTCGGCAATTAAGATATGTCCATTTCAACTCATTAAGCAATTCCAAACTTTCAAATACATAAACAAACTCGGATTAGATTGCAATTAAATAATGAACTCTTCCTTTCAGTAATACTTGAAACACAAATGAATTGCTACCTAACAAGGTTTACAAGCAACAAACTTGAAAATTTAAGTACATTCATATTACAGAATTTAAACCATGGATACAAACCACTAACTTCCCTGTTATGAACTTCCCTCTCCCAACCAATATACAACTGATAGCTTGTGACAACCAAGAAAAAGTCCATTAATACCAAGATCAGGGAGGTGATTTCCCTCACACCCAGAGTAACAATAAATTACAACAATAACAAGACAGGTGCTCTCTCTTCAACTCTTATAAAATGAACCAGGCCTAATTCTCATGACAAAGAAGAATAACTGTTTCTTCACAAATATAACTCCTCCCAAGCCAACCAGAAGCTCCAAGAGAAAACCTGCGTATCAAAGACAAACAAAGAAGAAAACACCACTCATCTAGCTCTCCTCCCTTCCGTAGACCCGCAAGTGGGTCACCCCCGAGCTAGGGAGACCATACTCACACCTGGGTAACTCAAACACTCCACTTCACAACAGTAACAACAACAATCCCAAAGCACACAAACACCCGTGGGTACTTTACACAACACGGAAACTCAACTACAGTGAGTTTCATAAGGGGCAGGAGAGTGGACACACTCGACTCCAGAGTGTCACCCTGACAGATAAGTTAACCAATATAATTTCTCTTGGTCTCAAACCAAGTTTGATCACAAATTTTAAGAAATCTGTATATGACTCTCAAGTCAAAGATACAGTCACAGATACATGCCCTCAAGGCTTTCAACATCCCAAAAGATGGAAACAGGTATGCACCCGAGGAGGATCTCTCCTCCCCTACCCCAAACTTGATGAGCATTTCTCCCAAGTGGGAGAAGCTCTGTCAAACAACCCGACAATAAACCCCACAGAAAACAAATCTAACACAAAATCACACACATTACATACACAATCAGCTATACGAAACAATGGTAAAAAATCAAACCAACCTTGCAAAGCCCTCCTGGAATGAAGCTGTTGCAGAGTCCACAGAGTTCTCTTCCAACCTTAGCCACCAACTCGCTCTCCCTTCTCTATCCTGCAAGCTAACCTTTCTATATTTGGTAAGGCAAAAATGAAAGTTTCCCCAAAATTCAACTAACTCCCTCTCATCCCAAAATTGGAAACAAATAACCAAATTCTTTTCAGTTTTGAGGAATGGGGAGGTGACACTTGTCATCTCCTCACTCTCCCCCAAAACCACTATTCTATCCTGGTGGCTTATGTCACTCTCCATTCCCAAGAGTACTTCTTATTCCTCTCCTCATGTGATTCCTCTTACGCATGGGAGAAATAAAAGGAGTTAATGGGGAAGAAGACAGGTGACCCATGCCCCTTCTTCCCTTCTTCACATGGGTGTCCCCACAGCACATGGGGGAATCTCACTATGGAAGGGGTGACTTTAAGTCAATCCTTCAATAATGGATGGCATCTCTTACCTTGGGGAATGTAGAGGGGATGGGTTGGGTGTTGGTACAACCCATCATGTCCCCTCCTACCTCCAATTTTCGCCACTTAACTTCAGGGGAAGGTTAAGTTGACTAGATGGAGGTTACCCAAGGGTTACCCATGCCAAATGGGCCCCTGGACCCATGGGGTATAACCCAGGGTCAACTTTAACCCATACAAGACACCCCTGGTCAAGGTAAAGCACAAGAAAAGGCCTCATAAATTTAAATAAAATAAGAAATTTCAAATTCAATCTCTTTACAACACAAATTATAAAATAATGTTACATGAGGGTAACCTAACCCACTCGACCATACGAAAGACCACATTACATCATTACATCAAACACAAAGAGATCTTGGTTCCTCGTGGAACCAGATCGGCTTAACAGGGAATAACAAATAACAAGGTGTGGAATGATCTCCGAAATCTGTGGTTCGATTAGTAATTCCTGCACACTAAATTACAAGATCAGTAACCACATAAAATCATCATAGCCGAAGCAACTTAAAAAGAACATGCATTATCATGACATAGTACAATTTAACATAAATAAAATCATATTACAATTTTCCATCATCACCTAATTCATTTTTCTGAAATGTAAACTTATCCAAACATCACCCAATTAGTTTTTCCGAAAACATAATAAAGTTTAATAGTTTGACAATTCCGGGAACTGCTATCCCACAAATATAAAAAGTAACAATAATAGTACTGTACATAGTCATAACAACAGAAGTAAAAAGGGCGGTCCTCACAGTAACACATTGGCGGTTAAGCTCTCCTTCTTTCTAATTTTATTTATAAATTACTTTTGTTTCCACATTTTTGAACTCTGAATAGTTTTAACTATTTTAAATGTAAGGGAACATTAATACTTGGAATAATTAATGATATTTAAGCTATCATTTAGATCATATGTAGCTAAGAAGGAACTATTTTCTGATTGTTCACATGTCATCAGGTTTTGCCTTTTTATAAAATAATTGATTAAAAGTTGGTGTTATTATTTTAGGCTTATGTTGAATTGCTTGAAGAAGATGATATCCAAGTGCCAGCTCGGTTTACTTTCAACTCCAAAGATAGTGTTAATGTAGTGAGTGGTGACTTAGTGACAGAATGTGCTTCCATAGCCAATTCATGTAAAATGGTTGTTGCAATGGGTATCAATTGTAACACACCTCATTTTATTCGTGGATTCCTCATTTCAATTCAGTAGGTGGCCTCGCATTCTCTAATTCATTGAAGAGGATCTCTTTGTTTATAAATTTTATAGGTGTACATTGATGGATCTTTTCGCAAAAAATGACACACTCAATCATATTTATCCAATTTTTAGAAGTAGAGGAGACCTTTTCCAGATAGTAATACCTCAGTCACATGAAAGGATGCCCTTTAGGAGAAAACAAAGAGACAATCAACCTTGCAGAGGACCAAAAAGTTCCTGCAGAAGGCTTGAAATGCATTGAACAAACATTGAGAATACATTAATCTCATGACAAAGATATTAAAATGTAATAACACTTGCATACCATTAGAACAGAAGAATCTCTTAATAGAATCTGAACAAGTGTACAGAGCAAAATGCCATCTTGGAGATTTTCAATAAAAAATGTTACATGGAAATTATAATCAGCATGTGGGACCTAGGATAATCATGAAGGTTTACATAAAAATTCACCTCAATAAAATTATCAAAAGATCAGCTTCCAGACTTGCTCAAAACAAGATGGCCAAACTTTGAAAATGTAGCTTCTAGCTTCTATTTTTCTGTTTTGTGTGCAACTTGCTCTTAGTCCCAAGTAGTATGGTCTACATCGTTAATGTTTTTAACCTCTAATACCACTCACAAACCTGAAGATGAAAATCTCGATAGCCTATTATAGCAAGATGTCCAAGCAAATCACCTTCTCTATGCATCACATCTAATAAGAAATCTGGACCAGATATTATGGGAAGACATACTAATTAGCTTCATACTCAATCAAATAAAATACCTTAAAGGTAAAATAAATTAATAACTAACTCACTTTGCAGTGCTTGGCGACTAGATTTTACTGATGTGCCTCGGCAAAATAGTAATGGAGAACCACCATCAAGACCATCAATTCCATTTCTTATTGGAAGACTGGACTGACACTTGGCCTTGTCCAATGCTAGGACAACCAACAAGAATCTCTTTAAGATTACCTTTTCAAGAGCTTCATGATATCCTGGATGGTATAAACCATCAATGGATCTGCTATCACAGATACAAGTGAATTGATGCATCAATTTAACAATATGGGATTTGATTGATGTCCTAATAAACTACAGTTGAGTAAAAGCCTAAAGGTCACAAGACAATATTGACTTATTTGATGCATAGCTTTTGGATAGACCAGCATGTCTAACAAAGTGTTTCTCAATAACAAGCTTCAAAAACTAGGCATTCTCTTCTACATTCCTCTCCATGAGAAAGTTTCTGTGCAGTGGAAAAGTAGGTTTTTCTTTTGTCAAAAGGGCATTGTATCCAAGGACAATGTACAATCCAATTCGCAACCATGTGGGATTGTAATTCATTAGAACTTGAACTGCCCTCTCCTTTAAACCGATGTCTGTTATTATTGCACATTCTTCTTTCATTTTGAGCCTTCCATCTTCAACATACTATAAGAATTTTAAAAAGAAAACAATACATGTTAAAGCATTGTTTCTATCGATCACATTATGCAATCTTCAGTGGCTCCCTCTCTGAGCCCATGTAATAGACCATCAAATATAAGCTAGACTGATAGATGGATTTTTGCTTCTTGAGATTTCCGTTGGTGGCATTCAAATATTTTGCTGTAGTTTGTCCATTTCTAATCTTGGATTTTCTAAACCAGATCGCTTCATAATTCCATTTTTTTTTACCTTAACTCAACTTATATTCCCTAAACATAAATTACAACAACATTGGTAACATAGAGGCAGGAACCTAACGTAATGCGTCTCTTGTTAAATTATTGTTATTAGTTCATTGGATGTAATTTCATTTTCTATGCAACCAATTCTTTTGGATAATTTAAAGTTCAAAACAATAATGCTAAAGTTTAAAATAATTTTTTTTATGCTATAATTTAGAAAATATCATTTTTTTGTTTGTAGATTGGTTGATATTGTGAATAGCAAGTGGGAAAATGAAATAAACGGTTGAAGTTTTAGCAGATTTTAAAATTAATGAAGATTGACAATTGACAGCCATGTGAGAGAATGTGCCAAGATGCAAATGAATTTATTAGTTTTTAAATTAGTGTAATTTCAACAAGTAAACGAATTTAAATTACTATTGTTATTATGATTTTTTATTGTTATAATTATTATTATTAAATTATTGTTATTTCAACAAACAAATGAAATTTTTAATGCATTGTGGATGTTTTTTTTTGCAAGATGCATACAATTTTTTTTATTATTATCGCTATTAAATTATTGTTATGTCAACAAGCAAATGAATTGTTTTCACTGCATTGTGGATGCAATTTTTTTATTTTTTTATTTTTATTTTTATATATATGTAAAGTAAGGTACTGCCATGACAAGCATCAAACACTACACACTTTTCGGTTTGGTGATCGAGTTTGGCTAGACCTATGGAAGTAAAGATTGACATGGCCTTACGGTAAGCTTTATCTAATTTGGCATGGGCCCTACACCGTTAACAAGCAAATAGGAGATAATGCAATTGAGATTAATCTTCCTACCTACCTTGGTTTTCTTCTAGTCTTTAATGCAGTACTGTTGCATCCATACTTTCACCACAAAGATGAATGTAGAATGTAGAATTCTAGTAGAATTGGAACAAATCATTGATTTCAGGGTCAACAAACAAGACAATAAGAGATCTTCTCTTTCAAATAATCAATGTAGGTCCTATGGAAAATAGTTCACAAAAGAATATGTTTCTAATATGTTCCCACATTTTTTGTTGCACCTACTTGCCATGGGGGTCATTGCTCTTAAAAGATGGGTGATTGATCTAGGTGGATCTTTGTCTTAGTGAGCACACATATTTCAAACCACAAGTCATAACTCCATGTCAACATTATTGCATGGCTTGACATCTTATCAACGTTTGTTACAATTACAATGGGAATACAAACCATCATGTTCTAATTAACACCTCATTTTCCTCCCTCTTTGTATATTGATGTACATAGGCATTCTTTATACCTAGTGAGATGGTTTTGATGGTTGAATAATGGTTGTATGAGGAGATAAAGACTACACTTTTGTTCTCATGGTCATGCACAAAACTAGCATAATACAAATTTGTTGAACATTAGAGTTCTAATTTGTTATCTATCATCTTCTCTATTTATTGTTCAATTGTTCTTTATGTATTCTTAATCCCTATCATATGATATAAACCTTCTAGAAATATAGGCTAGTTAAATATATTCAATTAGGTTGTCCCCAAGCTTTATCCTTGGGCCCCAAATCACACGTAAACTCTCTTTTGGTGTGAAGTTGTGAATGATATAAGTTGCTCATGACAAATCAAGCACATGTAAGAGGCTAGATAATTTTATTGTTATTATTATTAAATTATTATTATTTCAACAAGCAAACAAATTTTATTTAATGCATTGTGGATGCAATTTTTTTTTATGTATGCAAAGTACAGGTAGTGCCATGACTAGCATCATACACTACACACCTTTCAATTTGGTGATCGAGTTTGGCTAGACTTGTGGAAGTAAAGATTGACATGGCCTTACAGTAAGATTTGTCTAATTTGGCATGGACCCTACACCATCAACAAACAAATAGGAGATAATGCATTTGAGCTTAATTTTCCTATCTACCTTGGTTTCATTCTAGTCTTTAATGCAATGCTCTTGCATCCATACTTTTACTTTTGTTGGATACTTTAGGTATTGCAATGACATTTCAAAAAACAAAGATTAATTTAGAATATAGAATTCTAGCAAAATTAGAACAAATAATTGATTTTAGTGTCAACAAACAAGACAAAAAGAGATCATCTCTTCCAAATCATCAAAGTAGGTCTAGTTGCTTCCCATGGAAAATAGTTCACCAAAGAATAGGTTGTTAATCTATTCTCACATTTTTTGTTGCACTTGCTTGCCATGGGGTCATTGCTCCTTAAGGAAGGGTGATTGATCTAGGAGGATCTAGGTCAATAGATCATACCACAAATCTCAAGTCTTTTTCAGCGACTTTCACTATTTCATAAATAGGATCTTTATCTTAGTGAGTACATATATTCCAACCCACAAGTCATAACTCCATGTCAACATTACTACATGGCTTGACATGTTATCAATGTTTGTGGCACTTATAATGGGAATATGAACCATCCTGTTCTAATTAACACCTATTTTCCTCTCTTTGTATATTGATGTATATATCAATTCTTTGTACCTAGTTAGATAGTGCTAATGGTTGGATAATGGTTGTATGAGGAGATAAACACTTCACTTTTGTTGTCATGGATCATGTATAGAACTAGTATAATACAAATTTGTTGTTAGAGTTATAATTTGTTATCTATCATCTTTTCTATTTCCTATTCAATTATTTTTTACATACTCTTAATCACTATCATATGATATAAATCTTCTAGAAATATAGGCTAGTTAAATATATTTAATTAGGTTGTCCCTTAGGCTTTACCTTTGGGCCCCAAATCACATGCAAACTCTCTTGTGGTGTGAAGTCATGAATACTATTTGTAGCTTATAACAAATAAAGCACCTAAGAGGCTAGATAACTTATTCTAGGCAAGCCTAGATAGGAACATGGAGATTTGGGAGTTCCACCCAAATAGAGTACTAGCAAGGTGTTATGGGGTCATGAGACATGAACAAGGAAATCCCCTTTGAAAGGTTCCTAACCCCTAACAAGTTAATGTCATGGGGCTCCTAGGAGTTTCAAACCCAAGAAAACAATATTGCTTAGAGGGGATACAATCCACATATAAGCGATAAGGATGTAACTTTCACACCAATTACAAACATATTCAACATTTGTAGGCAAAATAACATTGGGTTATGACGAGTTACCTCATCATAAACCCTCATGATAAATTTCTAGCGGCATTTCGTAGTCATTGTCACTATTGACTAACCTTAATTATGAAAGACATGACTTTGTCCATTTATAGGGATGCACACCATGCTAATGACAAAAATAAGTGCAAAATAAATGTGGAGGACCTCTGAGAAATCGACAAAAGTGATGCGATAAGTAAAGACGCTAAGAGAAAACCTTTGTTGGTTGCAGTTAAAACCAAAGTTACTTGCTTACTCTAAGAGTTGATAATTGCCCCTTATACATTCTATTATAATCTTAGAAAAAATTAATCAAGTAAAAATAATGTAAAGATATCACGTTGTGCCCAAATTGATAAGTGTGATTATGTATATACATCTTACTACTATTCAATGGAGGAACATGTGGTAAATTATCGGATATATATGGTGGTTTATGCAAATCAAATATTAAAGTAACTCATATTATTTGATCTCTAACTTTCAGAATTTATGTTGAGATGACAACTTATGGACAAAAAAAATCTTTGAAAATATTTTTAATGGTAAAAATAAAATTTGTACCTAAAAGTATTATCATATAATGTATAGGGTGAAACCAAAGGTATGGTTTCACCTTAAAATGTTTTAATTATTGGTAACTTGAATTTAAAGTTCCAAACAAGAATTCTAAAGTTTAAAATCATTTCTTATATGTTATAATTTAGTAAATATCAATTTTGAGTTCGTCAATTGGTTGATATTGTGAAGAGTAAGTGGGGAAATGAAATAAATGGTTTAAATTTTAGTGGATTTTAAAATTAATGGAGACATTGTATTTGCAAGCAATGATGTGCAGTCACCTACGAGAACGTACCAAGATGCAAAGGAATGTATTGAATTATTGTCATTTCAACAAGCAGGCGAGTTTAATGCATTGATTTGTCATGAATGCATTTTATGCATAGACTATGTATAGTTTTCATTCTGTGTGTTGTATGTTTTGTTCGTAGTATCTACTTTGGAGCAAAAATAAGGTATACAATGGGAATTTTTTGCATAGTTTTAGTTTTACATATTTAGGAAAATTGTTTTGCAGCATAGCATTGTTTTAGATTATTTATGGGTCAGGCTAAAAAATTTGTCTATAGGCGAATTATTGTTTTTGATAAAGATAAGTGGCTTAACAAGGGGTTGAACCCTTTACAAACAAGGCCCCAAGGGCAAAACAACAAGACTATCAGAAACAACCAAAAGTACCATAGCCAAAAGGCCGAACCAAACAGACCAAAAACAACAGACTAATAGCACAGGCCCAGCAAACCAGCAAAAAAACCAAACAATTACACAACACTAGAACCCGACCCAACAAATCTAACACCCAAAACTCTAGGGTGCAGAGCAGCGATAGAACGGGGAAGACCTTTTTTCTTACAGTGAACCACAGTCCAGGAGGGTTTAGAATCCAAATCAATAGAATGTGGGGAGAGGGGATCCTCCCCTGAAGCCCCAACCACTGAGGACGTCCCTAAGTAGAGAAGTTGAACCTGATGAAGGCAGAGTCAAAGCAGAGGAAACCAGAATAGGACAAATTGTGATCCTGTCTGAAGCAGGCGGAGCTAACAAGTGAGCAAAGGAAAGATTGTGAGAAACCAACGAATGTGAGGGAGTAAACGCAGCAGCTAGCACAACCCCCTCATTAGTGACCCTGTGTAACCCACATTAGTCGCCATAGCCAGGGAGTCCCTGAGTAGAGAAGTTGAACCTGATGAAGGCAGAGTCAAAGTAGAGGAAACTGAAACAGGACAAACTGTGATCCTGTCCGAAGCAGGCGGCGCTGACAAGTGAGCAAAGGAAAGATTGTGAGAAACCAATGAATGTGAGGGAGTTAACGCAGCAGCTAGCACAACCCCCTCAGGAGAAGCCTCAACAAGGAGCTCACCCTCCTCTGAGGACCCATCCTCCTAAGACAAACTGTCCTCCACAAAAGCACTTATATTCAAGTGATCCGAGAGAGCATCCTTCCATCAAGTTGCAGCGCCTTTGCATCACTTGAGGGGACAACTCAAAGCCAAATGATTGGTCACAAAATATTTTCTATATCTGAAAGGAATTCCCTCATAATCCAATAATTATTTCTAGGGCCTATCTCCTACCATCAAAACCACATCTCCATGAAGAGGTTTGGAGATGTCAATGTCCACTAGGATGTGGGCTACTGTAGAATGCCCCATGTAAGAAGTAGTAGAATCAACCTTAAGGAAATGACCAATAGTATTGCCAATGCTCTCGTAGCAGGAGTCCTCCCAAAATTGGAGAGGGAGATTGGGGAGGCAGATCCAGATGGGTCTGACGTTCAGTGGCTTAGTAAGGGGATTAAAGGACAGAGTCCAGGGTTTGATAGAAATGGAATGCTCACCCCATAACCAAACCCTGTCATTGAGCACTAAGTCTTGCTGCTCCGAAGACACAAAAGTTACAATAAAGAATCTTCTAACACAAGGAAACAACTCAATCTTACCTTCAACTAACAGCTTCCATGACTCCATGACCCAATTGTGGAGATTGAGCAGAGGGCCAAAATCCATTAAATATGCAAATTACTCTTTTATTGCAGTAGAAAACTTCATTTTCTATGACCTCCGGGCCACACACCACAACTGGAGACTCCTGGGCACAAGGGATAGGCTGGGAACCAACTTGTGGGTGAGACCGAGCACATGTGCCAGTCACAATAGTAGAAAAGGACTTCCGAGGGCCCCCCAAGGGCCTATAGGCCCACAATAGACCCTACTAAATCAACACCCCCATCAACGAGGCCACAAGCCAGTCTAGTTTCAAATGACACTATTTATGGAACCCACTTTTTGGGCAAATTATTGTTATTTCAACAAGTAAATCTGTTTAATGCATTGATTTGTTTGGAATATATTTTTTGCATCGACTATGTATGATTTTCATTATGTGTGTTCTATATTTTGTTTTTGATTAGATAAGTGGCAAAAAAGTGTGCCGATCCCATAACAAAACAGCCAACAAAGGCTCACCAAAACTCGAACAGTTTAGAATAAACCATTAAAGTTTATGCAACAGATCTTAAAGACAACAAAACTAGTAAATAAGCAAAAGACTAAAGATACTGAATGCCACAGACACAACAGATAAATCACAGACCGACAGCAGACTAGCACCAAGCCACCAAAGGCTACTCGAACATCTTGTCCTAGTCATCAATTAGGAACTGAAGCACGTCCTCGTACTCCATCTTTTTGTCTGTCTTCTCTTAACCTTTGGGAACCATCTTTTAGAGAGCCAACAGATTCATGGCAGACCTGTGCATGACTCTGGCCAAGAATTTGGCTAGGGTATTAAACTTCTGCTCCAAATGAGTCATCCTAGCCTCCAGCGTATCTTTAGCCTTTCCCTTTTTATTTTTAGCACCTTTCTTCTTCTTACCAGTCTCTAATGAGTGCCAAATAGCACTCATAAAATACACCCCTTTTTGCCTCTCTTTTTTCCCTATTCAGTTCATCTTCCTTATGTCTGCACTCAAATAAGTTAGCAAGATTGTTCTATTTTCTGATTAATTAAGATAGATTACTTGAGATTAGAATTTCTGATTAGGTGAATAATGTGCGTGGGATTAATGGAAAAAATACAGAATTTATCTTTCTTTTTGAATCAGCAGGTGTAGATGCCAGAAACAGCGATTTTGTGCATCTCTGGAGATCGTCTTCAATGATCTCCGAAGACAATAACAAAGAACAGTGACACCTGGTGTTTTGAAGATATGGGGAATGACTCTCTGGAGCTCTGCGAATGTCTGGAATATCTCTGGAGCTGCAGACAGGAACAGCTATCTCCGGCGCCTCCTGAGAACAGGGCATGTTTCCAGATAGAGCTGCCAACCAAACACTTCAGTAGCGATCCTAAATACCCCCCTCACTTCACTCAAATCATCACCTGAGTTGTGAAGGGTCAACTATCAGTTAAACTGCTGAAGTTTTATCTTTCCAAAGATTTTGCATGAGTTACGAATTGAACTAATCCAATATTCTTATTTTCAGGGCTTTGATGCCCAAGTGTATTAAGACTTAAACTTAGACCTCTGAGTGGACTTCTATTCCACTCAAGTCTACCTTTCTTGCATGGTGATCTTTCATAAGTTACACAGTTAAGTACAAATAAGAGATGGTGTCATCTCCTAGAAAGACTGATAGATAAGTTCAGTGGTATATCATCACTCTTTTTATATATACTCTCAGAAATAGTAATAGAACAACGATGGTAAAATTATTCTAATTTTTGGAGATCTCAGTTCTGTTATAGCCATATATTTTCATGAATATAGAAATGAATGAGTTAGAATGAATTTAGTTTAGATCATCTTTTGTGCTAATTTCCTGCAATAGCCTTCAGCCTCAAAGGTGTGGAGCAAGGGCCCACTCTCACCATTCAGGCAGGAGGCTAGTATCTCTGTTTTATTGTTCCAAGTTTTCTTTTATAAAGGTGTTTCCTATTTTAATAGATAGATGCATGTTATTGTTTCTTTGCTTTGAGTATATTTCCTATTTTATTCTGTTTTATAGCATTCATTACATTTATTCAACAAGCAGATAGATTAGTCAATTTTTTAAGCATTAGGGTTAGCTATAAACTGGTCACTTAGAATCCCTAGTTGCAGACAGCCTTGGACACAGCCCTGGTTCTTTGACATCTGAAAACAGATTAAATGATAAGGTACAGCGACAACCTGTCATTTTTGGCGCCGTTGCCGGGGATTAGCTTGTGTTAATTAGGGACACTGAGTTAAAAATAGTTTTTAGAATAGATCTGTATGGTTAGAGCTAGAGATCTCAAAGGAAGATATATTAATCAGACACCCCAACAACACACCATAGGGGAAAGCAGTGAGGTGGTACAAAACCTTGTTGAAGAAGGAAACCTAGATCTTAATTTGGAACCTGCACTTCAAAACAACAATCCCTTAAATCCTACAGACATTCCACTTGCCAATTATATCCAGGAATTACAACAAAAAGTTAAGCCAGATCCTTTGGTAGAACCTAATTTCCTGGAACCTCAGGAAGAAGAACCAGTACTAAACATGGAAAATGATAATCATGGGGAAGAGGAAAATCAGGCCCCAAGAACCTTCTCTTATCCTATTGTTTTGGCTGCTGGAGACAATGCTCCCATGAAGAATATCTCACCAGCACATTTGCCAAATTTCAGGACTTTCTTCTGAGGATCCAGATTAGTTCTTGTTTGAATTCAAAGTAGTCTGCCAAACTTATGATTATGGATCAGATAACCAGAAACTCAAACTGTTCCCTTCAACCCTGAAAGATTCTGTGATGAGATGGTTTATGGGTTTACCCCAGGGTTCTATCCGTTCTTGGGATCAAATGGAAACAGATTTTTTAGAAAAATACCAAGATTATTGCAGATCCAGTAATAAAAATGAAGAACTGTTTAAAATTAGGTAGGGGGAGGAAGAATCCTTAGAAGACTATGTGGATAGGTTTAATTTTGCCTTGAGAAGGTATGGCAATCTGGTGGACCACTCCTTGGCCAGAACCCTGTTTATAAAAGGATTAGATAAAGAATCAAAATAGGCACTGGACCTAATGGGAAAAGGGAACATTAACAAAATGGAAATACCTGACATAGAGGAACTCTGCAGGAACTATTCTAGAACTCAAGATGGAGTAAGGTCATCCAAAACTTTTAAAGGGAAGAATGAGATAGGACAGTTGATGGAGGAAATTGCAAATCTAAAAATAGATATTCTGGTCCAACTAAATACCACATTGGATGGGATTCAAGCAAAAACTAGAACAACTAATCAAAGCAGAGCAACGGAACCGCTCTCCATTTATTGTCCTAGGTGTAGAAACAAACACCTGTTGAGAGAATGTCCCTTGGACAAATCAGAGATTTGTCAAATCTGTGATAGGGAACATCCTACCAGTCAGTGTAGTCAACTTCCAGCCTTGAAAAGATTGAGTAAAAAGAATGCTGTGATAGAGGAGAAGTTGAACTATGTGGGACAAAAACAAGCTGGAAATTTCCCTTATAATCAGTATCCAAGCTAGTCTTCTTACAGGGGTCCTACTAATTGGGGAAATAATCAGTGGAATCCAGCTTGGTATGGCCCTCAAAATAATCCTCCTTAGGGACAGCAGGATTGTCCAGGTCAAAATTGGCAAAACTAAAACTGGCAAAATCAGCCTTGGGGAAATCAACAATGGCCACCACAATTTGGGTCACCAGGCATGCAACCTCAATGGGATCCTCAACAGGGATATCATCAACAATACCAAGGACAACCTAGATATTTACAACCTCAACAGCAGGCTTTACTAACTGGATCCTCCAACACACAGGGTCAAACACAAAATGAACTAGTTATTCAACCACCTTTACCAGCTCAGCCTATACCAAACCCATGGAATAAACAGGGAGCAGTTGTCTATATGACAGAGCAAGAAAATCTGGCTGGAATTAATGCTATATATTCAAATAATCTCCAGCTGCGTTCTGGGAAAGCATTCCCAAGACCTTCTCCTCCAACTATAGTTGAAATAACCAATGATGAGGAACCTGAAAATCCATCCAATCAACCCCTAGAGGAGATTACTAACGAAAAAGTGCTAGAAAAATCAACCACAGACAACTCCAGAGTTACTCCTAAAAAGCCAGCTCCGGAGAACAGTCTTGAACACAATTCTGATAAGAGCTCCGGAGATGCTCCGGAGATGGAAAAGCTAGCACCCTACTCAGAACGATTTAAACAAAATGCTCCCCAAAAAAATATTTTACAAAAACAAATCCAACCCAATCAGGAATCAAAACTTTTACAAGAAATCAAGCAGCTAAACATTGAAATTCCTCTTCTCCAGGCCATCAGAGATGTACCGGAACTAAATCAATTCATCAAACAGTATTGCATCAAAACACAGGGCAGAAAGAAAAGTTTTCCTTCCACAATACAGGTGGAAGGAAAATTAGTGGATCTATTGATGGGAGAAATTCTCCTCCCAAAATATGGAGACCCTGGAAATCCTGTCATAACTGTTTTCATCTCGGGAGTAGAAATTTCAAATGTTCTGGTTGATTTAGGAGCAGCAATTAATGTGATGACAGTTCATACAATGGACAAGTTAGCTCTGTCAGGTATCCAATCCACGACTACAATTCTTCAACTTGTTGATCAGTCAGTAGCTATTCCAAAGGGAGTGATCACTGATGTACCTGTTGTGATAGATTCATGGGAATTCCCAGTGGATTTCCTAATACTAGAACCTAGAAACCAGAGAAATGCTTATCCGTTGATTTTAGGAAGGCCATGGATGGCTACTGCAACAGCATCTATTGATTGTCGAACTGGAGATATGGTCATTTCTAATGGGATAGATTTAAAGAAAATATTTCTATATCCTCCAGCTAAACCATCGGTGCATTACACAGGAAGGGTATGGGTGGATGAACCGGATAACATGGACAACAATGCCTCATTAGCTATGGTAACCATTAGGGAACATCTGGGAGAATTAGGAGAAAAAGTATACTATGATACAATGGAAGACTTCACTCACATCCTAATCAATAAAGATGTGATGGAACTCGCCCAAGATCCTCAGAGAGAACTTCTTGTTTCTTCTCATTGTACCCTTGCCAACATTATTCCTTGTGGGGAAACCTTTTACAGGGACTTAGCCACTTTCCACATATTACTCCCACATTCTTGTCCTCTCAATGCCATGACACCAATGTATGGACCCACCACATCTATGGATCAAATTACAAAACAGGTCATGATTATGCCAGGGAAAACACTTAACATAAATACTCAGTTAACAGCAAGTCAGGAAGAAAAACTTATCCAGCTTTTAGTCTCCCACTCAGCATCTTTTGCCTGGGAATACCAAGATATGAAAGGCATACCTCCTGAGATCTGTACCCATGATATCTACACTGAGGATATTAAATCTGTCAGACAACCACAAAGAAGATTGAATCCTGCCTTAAAGGACATTGTCAAAATTGAAATAGAAAAATTACTCCAGGCAGGGTTCATATATCCAATCTCAGACAGTCAATGGGTCTCACCCCTTATCATTGTGCCTAAAAAGAATGGGAAATGGAGGGTGTGTATTGATTATAGAGAACTCAACAAGGCCACAAAAAAGGACTACTTTCCCTTACCATTTATTGACCAAGTTCTGGACAACCTTGCTGGGAGAAAGTATTTTTCTTTTTTAGATGGATTCAGTGGGTATAATCAAATTCAAGTAGCACCTGAGGACCAAGACAAAACCACCTTCACATGCTCTTGGGGAACCTTTGCTTACAAAGTTCTTCCCTTTGGGCTATGCAATGCCCCAGCTACATTTTAGAGACTGGTTCTAGCTATTTTTGCTAAACTCGCTAATGAATGCATGGAAGTCTACATGGATGACTTTACTGTGTATGGGAATAACTTTGAGGAAGCTCTCACAAACCTTGGAAAAGTACTAAAATGCTGTGATAAAAATTGACTGTCCCTTAGCCATGAGAAATGTTTTATGATGGTGGGGGAAGGAATTGTTTTAGGACACCATATTTCAGAAAAAGGGATTAGAGTGGATCAGAACAAGATAGAAGTAATCACATAGTTGCCTTCACCCAAAAATCAGACTAATGTCAGAAGTTTTCTAGGTCATGCAGGCTACTATAGGAGGTTCATAGAAAATTTTAGCAGAATAGCTGCCCCCCTGTTTACCTTGCTTAACAAGGAAACAGAATTTCTCTAGACAACAGACTGTCAATCAGCATTTGAAACTTTGAAAGAGAAGCTTACTGTGACACCAGTTTTAAGGGGACCTAATTAGACTTTACCATTTCACATACAAACTGATGCTTCAAATGAATCCATTGGGGCAGTTTTAGGACAAAAGGAAGGAGGAGAGAGTATGCATGCCATTTATTACATCAGCAAAAACCTTACCTCTGCAGAAAGAAATTATATAACAACTGAGAAAGAATTCTTGGCAGTTATCTATGCTATAAACAAATTCAGGCATTATATTACCGGATATAAAATATTTGTGCACACTGATCATGCAGCCATCAAGTACCTAATGAATAAACCAGTAGTAGGTGCAAGGATCATCAGGTGGTTATTGCTATTGCAAGAATTTGATATTACCATAGTTGATAATCTAGGAAAGTTTAATTTGGTTGCTAATTTTCTGTCAAGATTGCATACAGGAGGAGAAGATCAACCAATGGAGGACAAATTCCCAGATGAACATCTTTTTGCCATATCCACTACTGCACCTTGGTTTGCTGACATAGCTAATCTTTTAGCTACAGGCTTGTATCCATCCCATTTTACTTCAAAACAAAGAAAACGTTTGGTTAAAGAAAGTTTATCCTACAAATAGTTGAATGGTTTACTATTTAAATGTGGTCCTGATTTCATTCTACGCAGGTGCTTGAAGGCTGATGAGACTTTTGATGTGTTAAAAGCATGTCATGATGAACCATCTTGTGGCCACTACTCTTTCCACAGGACAGTCCACAAGATCCTTGGGGCTGGTTACTACTGGCCTTCTCTTCATAAAGACACAAAGAAGTATGTGCAGCACTGTGACCAGTGCCAAAGGATGGGGCAGCCCACCTTTACCCAGGAAATGCTGCTACATCCTCAAGTCATGATGGAACCGTTTGAGCAATGGGGTCTAGACTTTGTGGGACCAATCTCACCGCCATCATCAAGCAAGGAGTATATTCTAGTATGCACAGACTATGTTACTAAGTGGGCTGAGGTTCAAGCATTACAGTTTGCAAGAGAAGAAAAAGTTGTTGATTTCCTTTACAATAGAATTTTCTTGAGATTTGGAGCCCCAAAATCAATAGTTTCAGACAGAGGACCTCAATTTACTTCACAGGTAATCAAGGCATTCACAGATTTATACCAAGTCAAGCACAGAAAAACTTCACCTTACCATCCTCAAGCAAATGGGCAGGTAGAAGTAACTAACAGAGAACTTGAGAATATCCTAACAAGGACAGTGGCAATGAACAAAAGGATTGGGCTACTAGACTACCTGAAGCAGTTTGGGCTTACAACACCACTTGGAAGTCCACAACAAAGTTTTCACCATATGAATTGGTTTATGGGAAAAAGCCTATATTATCTATAGAATTTGAACTCCAAACACTTAAAACTGTATTGGATGTTGGGCTACCATTGTCTACAATTCAGCAGAACAGAATTCTTTAGCTCAACGAGTTGGATGAGATTCAGACAGAAGCCATTCAGCAAACAGAACTGGTTCAGTACCAAAGGAAACAATGGCATGACCAACATATTAAGAGGATGACATTTCAACAAGGAGATTGGGTTTTTCTCTATGATTCTAAATTTAAAGAATTCAAAAGAAAATTACAGACTCACTGGTTGGGTCCTTATCAAATAAAGGAAATGTTTGAAAATGGAACTGTATTACTGCAACCAATTGATGGGAGCACAAACACATTTCTAGTAAATGGTCACCAGATAAAGCTCTACAAAAGACCATCTACTAAAGAAGAGTTTCTTGATGATCTGTGTTTTGATACAGGGGATACCTCCTCTGTCACGGTGTTGGAAAAATAAAAAAATAAAAAATAAAAAATAAAAAAGGAGGTTAAAAACCAGCAATGGCTGCCTCCTGAAAAAATAAAATAAAAGAAGGTTGAAACCCAGCAATGGCTGCCTTATAAAAAATACATATATAGAGAGAAAGATGGAAAACTAACAAATGGCAGTCTTTCTCGACCAAGGGAGTTGAAAACCAGTAAAATGGCAGTTCCCTTCTTAGGACAATTGTAATAATTGAGCTCTGGATATGATCAGTTAGCAGAAATTGGCCCAATGCATCTCCGGCGCTTTCCAATAAGGAGCACCTCCAGCGCTTTCCAATTAGGAGCACCTCCGGCGCTCTGTTAATAACGCTGACAGTTTCCATAATAAGGGCGGGACCTACTTTGCCAGGTGGTAAAGTAGACAACTCATATGATGAGGTCATCATGACTCATCTTCTACTTCATCACACATCATAATTAAAATTAGAATACTAATAATTGTAGGAGTGTCCACAAGCCAGCGCTGACATCACCCATGGGCGTAGATTTTAGTGTCACTCAGTGCAATGATTGCAGGTCGCGTGCAAGTAGGAAGTGGATGTCATTTCAGGCCGTTGCTTAAATGCCACAACGTGTGCAGTTTCCAAAACGACGCAGCATTCTCCTATGTACGTCGCCTCATCGTTAAAATTGATCCAAGTAAATTTGCTTTTAATTAATCATTAATTAGTAACTGTCCTGTCTTTCTATTTTGGGTGCTGCCGAGATGACACGTCCCTCTGCCGTCATTTCCTTCTTCACATCCAAGCATGTCGCCATCTGTGCCTTAATGCCACCTTACCTCCGGAGCGCCCTGTTAGTCCGTCACAATTATGGCTGCTTTGGTCCCTTAACCCATCTGCATAAGCCCAGCTTGAAAACAATAGCATCCCTCATTCAAACCTCCAGAATAGACTGAAGCATAAGATAAATTAAACAACTCTCCAGAGTCTACAGAGCAATTTGAACAATACTCCGGAGCCCACAGAGATAAGAGGGACAGATAAACTGCAGATTGCAGAAGTAAAAGAATAAAACACAGAAACTGCCATCAATTCAGCAATGGGGGTCAAGAAAAAGTCTGAGCTAGAAAGTACTACGGGTCTTCTGAAGGATGCAGCTACAACAAACATTTTAAGGGCTACCGGATGGTTAGATTTCCTAGACAAGTTTGAAGGGTTTCAGGAGGATATTGTGGACGAATTCCTTAGGAATTTAAGAGACAACCAGACCACTATGAGAGGAAACCAAATTAGTCTCTCCTCCACAATTATCAGCCACATCTCCGGACTCCCCGAACAAGGTGAGAGGTTCTACCACCTGAAAACCTTGTATACTGATTTAATTAGAAATTTTTATGTTCGTGGTGAACCTGCTATTCAATTGCATATGAATAAGAATGAGGTCAAAGGAATTTTGAGGTCCACTCTCCCAAACCCTTGGGCAACTGTTGCTACCTGGTTAATGAAGTACTTTACCTGTGATGGCCAATTCTCCATAGTTTTAGGGCCCATAATGAAAATGCTAATTTTTCTCAAACATGGAAATAGGCACCCCGAATATAACATAAATATCCCTAATTTCCTGTATTCTGCCATCAGGGCAACTGCAAAGAAATACCAGCAGGGTAAGGGACCCATGAAACATCATGGCCTCATCTTCCTGATAGTCAAGCACCACTTCCTATCTCAGGCCAATGGAGAAGAACTATTGCAGAACTTCCTTGAGCATAACCCTTAGGTCAGAGAACCAGAGATAACACAAACAGAGGATGAGAGTTCTCCCTCTCACCAGAATGAAGAAACCAAGCCTACAGCCTCCTCTACAGCTTTTCACAAAGGGACACCACCCTCACAGGAGGCTACATCATCTGCAGCCCCTGTTCCTGACAAGAAGGGGAAAGGCAAACAAATTGCAGAGCCTGCTCTTACACGACCTCTATACATGACTCAGTCAGTCAGGCGAAAAATGACTTTACCTGAGGAATCTAGGCCTAAGGAATTAACAGAGGAAAAGTCAGGACAGGGAATTGAGGGGAGATGGTGGGTTGAAGAACCATCCCATGATTCAGATGAGGTACCTCTGGTCAGGAAGAGGAAGTAAAGTGAAAATTCTCCAGCACCATCTGTTCATATGGAGTCAAGTCCAGTTTCAACACCACCATGTGCTCCGGAGACAGGAAGCTTACCAACTGTTACTATCTCCTCAGATTCTGAGGAAGGGAGACCTGCTCCGGAGGCACCAGTTCCACCTGTGCTTCAGAGAAGCAAAAGGAAGAGGCAGCTCTCACAAGCTGAGAAGGATACTGCCCTGCTCGTTGAGGCATTCCTGGAATTGAGCACATGTGAGGACAAAGCAGGACCCTCATCAATGCCAGCAACAGCAGAGGATCCTCAAGACAGGAACACTGCAGAAGGAGAAACAGGGCACATGGATACATTGGGGGAAGCAGGGCAGGTGGCCATGGATAATATTAATAATTAGCCAACAGCCACAGAAACAGAGGCAAAAACTCTATCTCATCCCTCTGACCAAGAAGATATAGAAATCTCAACAGAGCAACAATTAATGGAAGAAATTGAAAATTTAAAAAGAATGCTCTGGGGAAAGAATTTGATTATTACTGACCTCAAGAAGGTCAAAGTAGAGATGGAGATGGAACTGAAGCAAACTATTGCAAATATCCAAACAGACCTCCAAAACAAGGACAGAATCATCCAGGAGAAGGAGGCAAAGTTGGAAACACAGAAATGTGAGGCAGCAAAAGTAATGGAAGAAAAAGAAAAATAAGCAGCACAAAAGGCTTCTGAGCTCACCATGGCCAGAGACAATGGCCTCACAATAATGGCAGCACTGATTGAAAAGGTACAAAGCGAGGATAAACAATTAACTTGGGCCAATAACAGACTGGATGACCAAGAAGAATATATTCAAGAACTATCTGGCCCAAGCAAGAAATTCAAACAGATGCCTATGTGGGTCCAATTCCCATTAACATTCCCAAAGCCCTGTTTCATTGGGAGGAAAGGTGTAGGGAATTTGAGGCCTCCAAGCCAATGTTGCAATTACAAAGGGCAGTCACTACCAGAGCAGAAAGGATAGCAACTTTGGAAAGCAAAATCATTCAAATGGCCTCCCTTTCCTCAGAAATTCTATCTTGCAGGCCTCCAAGTGCCAGCTATTCAATGTTCCTACAGGAAAGGGTACTGCAAAGGAAACTCTCCTTAGTCCTATCTGACATAAATGAGGATACCGAAATAGCAGAAGGTTTCATGGCAGCTTACACCAGAAGCAATGATGAAGACAAAAACTTCCTATGTGAATTATACTTACATGGGTTCTACATTAATGATATAGCCTTCATGATTAATCACTTTGTGGGAGAATGCCAGCTTAAGGCATTCATGTCCCTCATGAGGACCCACCAAGTCTGGAACGAAAGGATGGAAGATCATCTTCAAAAGGATTCAAAAATAGATCTCCTCATCAGAAAAGAATGTCCCAATCCTTTTATTTTTCAGACCCAATTCAGGTCCTTTATCTATCATCCTGCAAGTGCAACCAGCATATTGCCATTATACTTGAAAAGTTTGCAGGAATGCTCCATTGACTTTGGTCTTTTTATGATTAATTCAGCAAATCATGTACTTGCTGTAGCAAAGAGGAGATGGAGTATTTTGACCCCAGAGTAAAAACTTAGAGAGGTGGTCACCCCTGCAAACCTGAGACTATTCATGAGGAAGGCAAATATGATATCCAAAATGATGGATAAACATAAACAGGAATGGATAGGTGGGCAGTTCAGACCTCCTCTAATAATTGAACCACTCCCTATATGGACAAAACAGCTAGAAGATGAAAAATTGCAAGACTGGATGAAGCAAGTTGACAAGTACAAAGGAAATGGTAACACCAACAAAACCACTTGGACAACCTATCTCCAGGAGTATAGTCTGACTGACAGATTGCTTCGTCAAAATAAATCCAGGATGTGAAAAGTAGGAGGACCTACCAAACCTTAGGTATGGGGGGGATGATGAGTGCCAAATAGCACTCATAAAATACACCCCTTTTTGCCTCTTTTTTTTCCCTGTTCAGTTCATCTTCCTTGTGTCTGCACTCAAATAAGTTAGCAAGATTGTTCTATTTTGTGATTAATTAAGATAGATTACTTGAGATTAGAATTTCTGATTAGGTGACTAATGTGCGTGGGATTAATGGAAAAAATACAAAATTTCTCTTTGTTTTTGAATCAGCAGGTGTAGATGCTAGAAACAGCGATTTTGTGCATCTCCGGAGATCGTCTTCAATGATCTCCAGAGACAATAACAAAGAACAGTGACACCTGGTGTTTTGAAGATATGGGGAATGACTCTCCGGAGCTCTGTGAATGTCTAGAATATCTCCGGAGCTACAGACAGGAACAGCTATCTCCGGCGCCTCCTGAGAACAGGGCATGTTTCCAGACAGAGCTGTCAACCAGACACTTCAGCAGCGATCCTAAATACCCCCTCACTTCACTCAAATCATCACCTGAGTGGTGAAGGGTCAACTATCAGTTAAACTGCTAAAGTTTTATCTTTCCAAAGATTTTGCATGAGTTACAAATTGAACTAATCCAATATTCTTATTTTCAGGGCTTTGATGCCCAAGTGTATTAAAACTTAAACTTAGACCTCTGAGTGGACTTCTGTTCCACTCAAGTCTACCTTTCTTGCATGGTGATCTTTCATAAGTTACACAGTTAAGTACAAATAAGATATGGTGTCATCTCCTAGAAAGACTGATAGATAAGTTCAGTGGTATATCATCACTCTTTTTATATATACTCTCAGAAATAGTAATAGAACAACGATGGTAAAATTATTCTGATTTTCAGAGATCTCAGTTCTGTTATAGCCATATATTTTCATGAATATAGAAATGAATGAGTTGGACTGAATTTAGTTTAGATCATCTTTTGTGCTGATTTCCTGCAATAGCCTTCAGCCTCAAAGGTGTGGAGCAAGGGCCCACTCTCACCATTCAGGCAAGAGGCTAGTATCTCTGTTTTATTGTTCTAAGTTTTCTTTTATAAAGGTGTTTCCTATTTTAATAGATAGATGCATGTTATTGTCTCTTTGCTTTGAGTATATTTCCTGTTTTATTCTATTTTACAGCATTCATTACATTTATTCAACAAGCAGATAGATTAGTCAATTTTTTAAGCATTAGGGTTAGCTATAAACTGGTCACTTAGAATCCCTAGTTGCAGACAACCTTGGACATAGCTCTGGTTCTCTGACATCTGAAAATAGATTAAATGATGAGGTACAGTGACAACCTGTCAGTCTCTTTTATCTTTTCCTCTGAGCTGCCAATATCTGAATCTTGCACATTAAAGTCCAAGAAATTGCTGGGGCCTTCTTCACCAGCTTCCAACACCTCAATCTTTTTACCTTTGTTAACCAACACATCTCCACCCATCTATTCAGTCTCCACCACAGTGTATGTCTTGATAATGGCCCCAGACCCCGACCCCTGAAGCTCAGTAGAACCCTTCCTGTTATCATCCTCGAAGTCTTCTTCTCCCTACGTATTCACAACAACCTCAATATTTCTCTCCTTTGGTTGGTCCTCTTCCTGCATCTCCTCAACCTCATCCTTCTCAGTCACGACAGCTTTCCCCTTGGGCATTGAGGTCAGTTTAGCGGCAAGCCTAGACGACCTCCTGGTAGTAGGGATATGAGACTTGCCTTTAGTGGGGGTGTAAATCTCATCCTCAGCATTGTCTGAATCCTCATTATCTCCATCAATACTAACTTCCTCAACCATCGGGGTAGCTTTAGCGGTCTTAATCTCACTAACAGTGTCATACCCTTCTTCCAGGGTTCCCCTTTTCTTATTATTGGATAGGAAAGGGCTTCCGTGGAGAATTTTTCTTTTGGTCGGGGTAGTAGTCAGAGAAGTGGGGGTGAGATCTTTGGTGGTGGGTTCATGGCTAATGAACACCGAGGGTTTTTTCTTGCCAATTTTTAGGGACTTGGCATAGGAATCAAGAGTAACTTTAGTTATATGACCGGGCCCTCCATCACCAAGGGAGGATTATGCGGCTCAATCCTGATGGGAGTGGGGGATTTTGGAGGACAAAAAGCAACGTGGAACTTATACAGTCTCATGATTAGTCCTTGAAGAATCAGAACCTCAAGTTTACTGGGGTCAAGGGCATCTTGCTCTTTAACTGCCACAATGGAGGTTTCCAAGGAACAAAGCAGATAGAAGGGAAAACTGATACGCTTACTACGCCTAAAGTGATTAAGCAGAGAGAAATGGTAATGAAAGAACCTTTTGAACCTCCCCTCAAGGGTAAAATACATCATAATCATGAAACATACCTTGTCCCATGGTGAAGGTAAGAGCTGGCGGTTAAAACCCCCTTGCAGGATGTTCAACACCTCCCCTTCATTGAGAAAAAGCTTCATGCCTTCAGGATCCGACACCTTGCTTTTCCTAGGATGCTTCATCCCACCCGTAGGCAACCCAGTAGCCATCCCAATCACTTCCTCAAAGATCTCAAACCCCACATTGCCAACTTTAACCTTTCTGCCATTATAAGACTGCAAGAACTGAGCTGAGAGATTCTCATTGTAGCCTTGCAGGCATTCCAAGTAAGAGGTGATACCACCCTCATGGAAGATGTGCCATAGAGTCTCATTCTTTTTAAATTCCCCACACATCCTAGGTTCGGTGCGTGACCTATCTCCACCCATTATGCTATACTCCAACAGGTAGACGATGCAGTCAGTTAACAAAACCAACTCTATGCAGTAAAGAGCAGGCGCAGTGTAATTCTCAGATATCTCCTTGTTAATGACTAATAACACTTTAGAATTTAGGCTGATAGTAATAATGCTTCTAGCCTTTCCCACGCCCAAGTTGGCATACTTGGTATTAATCTACATGCAAGAACAATTAATCCCTTTCAAATCATCATTCAGGAGCCTTATAAGATCATCATTAAATCTTATGTCAAGCATTCTTGAGATGTCAAGCTGGGAATTCACGTGGATAGGTGTGTGAGAGTCTCCCTCAAGACGCTATCTCATCATGTCAGAAATGCAACCGCTTTTGAAAAGATAAGTCCAAGCATTATCTAGCTAGCACTTAACCTTCGTGGCCTCCAATAACCTATACTCGTAGTCCAGCTGGCCAAAGATACTAGAACTCCGGTGGCCCCTCACTCTTTCCCAAAGCTTAAGATAAGATCTCATGAGGAACCAAGAGCTAGGCTTAACTCCTCCTTAATGAGGGTTTGAATCCGATGCAGGAGATTCTTATCAACTCTCCAGCACTGCCACGTGTCCAGACTTTGACCCAAATTAGCCATCACATCTGCCACTTTATTGCCCTCCCAAAAAATATGACCGATAACCATATGATTAAAGCTAGATAGTAAGCTGATGATGTCTTCGATTAAGCTTTTCATTCTACAACCACTGTTAGACCTTCCCATGGCCGCATCTATAACTAACTTAGAATCTCCTTCCACTTGTAGGTTATCAATACCCAAGGTGTAGGCTATCTTTAGACCTTTTAGGAGTGCCAAGCCTTCAGCCATATTGTTTGATTGTTAACCGATGCCCCCAGCATAAGCAGCAATGGGGGCACCAAGATAGTCTTTGAAGATCCCTCCACTAGCAAGACCAGAATTCTTTTTTTTCACCCCATCAATGTTAAGTTTGATCTAGCCTCTGGGGGATGGTTCTTGACAGGTATTAAGTCTGGCCATCTTTTTAGAGGTGTCCACCTTGTTCATATCCTCCTTCAGGAGCCAATTCTTGGCAATTTGAATTTCAATCGGAGAGGGGGGATACTCAGCAACTTATAGGGAACAAGTAGAGGTGTTTTCCGCAACTACTCTGCAAAAGGATAAAAAAACCTCATCAGTATTACAAGCAATTTCCCTAAAAATGCGATTGTTTCTTTCTTTCCACACACACCATCCCAGGTGCGGGGGAATCTGTCTCCAGAGTTCTCTTATCCTGGGGTGTGTGAAAGGGGAGGTCCAACTTTGGGCAAAGTCCTCCAAGTTTTTTTGTAAGACTCACTCCAGATTAAGCTTCTGTAGAGTTTTCTCCCAAATTTGTTTAGAGAACTCACAGTGAAGGAGAAAATGTTGAATGGAAGCTTGTTCTTTACAACATAGCACACATATGTTTACCAATTGGAAACCCCTTTTATTAAGGTTATCAATGGAGAGAATTTTGTTGTGTGCCACTGCCCACTAGAAGAAGTTGACTTTGTGTAATAACTTGTTGTTCCAAAATTTCTTCTAGAGCTGATTCGGCTAACCCCCATTAGTCAGCATATGGTAAGCCGACTTGACAGTGAACTTACCTTTTTGGTCTTGACCCCACAACATCTCATCTTCCCTTTGGAAAATTGGAATTTCGTACCTTTTTAACTCCTATTGAAGAGAATGATAATCTTGTAGCTCATTTTGATTGATACAACAGTCAGATAAGTTCTTCCACCTCCTTTGTCTATGGGGATGACTAGTAATATAGTTGCTCACCTTGGTACCAAAAAATCTCACCGCTCTTTCCATCATAGAATTCCTTTATTTCCCCAGGGGATCGTCCCTCAGCCAATTATCCTCCTAAAACCTAATTTTATCTCATCTTCCCATATTCCATTTGATGCCTTGTGAGAGAGAGTTCCTGGTTTTGGTCATTTTGTTCCAAATGATAGAGCCTTTGGGAAGGGAGTCTCTAAATAGAATATCAGAATTGGAATCACTCTACAGGTACTTGGCTTTCATGATTCGAACCCAGTCCTTCTCTTCTTTAAGGAAGATCCAACCAATTTTAGTCAGCAAGGCTTTGTTCATACTTTGGATTTTTCTAATCCCCAATTAGCCTTGGGTTAACAGACTCTATCCCATCCTACCAACGAAAACCTCTACATTTCCTCCACTCCAGTCCAAAGGAAGGTTCTTTGGATCCTTTCTAATTTTTCTGCCATAGATCTGGGGATTTTAAACATAGAGAGGAAGTAGGTAGGAATGCCTTGTAGGGAGGCCTTCAGAAGTTGATGCTTACCTGCTTGGATAAGGATTTTTCCTTTGCAACCCTCCATTTTCTTATTGATACACTCAAGAACTGAGTTCTAAAAAGTTTGGGTCACATCTTTGACCATGAGAGGCAGACCCAGGTAGGTGGCCGGGAGGGCTACCTGATTGCATTGAAGGATGTTTCTAACCTTGGCTTGCAGATCTATTTTAGTGTTGAAGAAAAATACGTTACTCTTGTCATAGTTGATGCATTGACCTGAAACCTCCACATACATGTTGAGCAGAATTTTCCATCTCTTGGCCTCCACAACAGAAGTTGCCCCGAACAACATGGTATCGTCCACGAACTGTTGGATAGCCAACAGTCCAAGGGTGGACACTGCTTTAACACCAAAAGGGAGCATCTGTCCAGGTGAGCCAGAATATTTCTACCCAAGACTTTGGCCAGCATAATGAACAAGTAAGGGGAGAGGGGGTCCCCCTGCCTTAAACCCCTTCCAGCTTCAAAAAACCCCCATGGCGTGCCATTAAACAACATCAAGTACTTGACGGTAGTGACACACTCCTTTATCAGTTTAAGAATTCTATCATTGAAGCCCAACCTCCTGAGAACCTTGAATAGAAAGTCCCAAGAGACTCTATCGTAATCTTTTGATATGTCCAGTTTTAGGGCCATACTCGGACTATTGTTTTTATCCATAGAGTGAATGATCTCATGAGTCGAGATAGCCGCATCCAGAATCTGTCTCCCAGGGACAAAGCCTTTCTGACTGTCAGAGATAAGGCTATCCAGAAGTGGTTGGATCCTAAGGACCAGCATTTTAGTAATGATTTTATAAATGGTGTTGCACAGACTAATGGGGCAAAAGTCAGCCATGAGTTTCATGTTGGTTTTCTTAGGGATCAGCGCAATGAATGTGGCATTAATCTACTTGAGGAACTTCCCCATCCTGCAGAAGTCTTTAACAGTATTCGTAACATCATAGCCCACTATATCCTAGAATTCTTGGAAAAAAGCGGGGGGAACCCATTCAACCTGGGTGCTTTGAAATCCCCCATCGAGAACACCACTGCCCTAACTTCTTCATTCATAATAGGCTTCAGCAGGCCTTCATTATTTTCCTCACAAAGGACTAGAGGAATACAATCCAGAAGGGAGTTTTCTTTAGCACTGTCAATTCTGTTATTTTGCTTAGCCAAGAAGTTTCTGAAGTAATTGGAGGCTAGTTTACCAAGATCCCCATCGTCTTTCACCTCTATATTTTGCTCATTCAGGAGTTTGGTGATACTATTCCTCTTTTTGTGTTTCATGGCCGATTGATGAAAAAAGGTCATGTTCCTATCTCCCTCTTTTAGCCATTGGACCCTAGACTTTTGCTTCCAGAAGATTTCTTCCTTGCTGATTATGTCCTTCAATTTCTTGACTAACTCCTCCTCAGTTTTATACGTGCTCTCACTCCCATCTCCCTTGGCCATTTTTTCTTGAACCTCCAGGAGACTATCCGAGAGGTATTTCTTGGTGTTCATCACGTTACCATAGCAAAATTTATTCCATCCCTTGACTTTGTTTTTGACATGTATCAGTTTTTGGGTGAGCCTATACATAGGAGATCCATGAATCTGGGCTTTCCACCAATCAGCAATGCAATTCTTAAAATTCAGGTGGGAGGCCCACATGATTTCATACCTGAACGGGAAGGGGCCCTTAGTGTATTTCTCAGTCCAGTCTAGAAGAAGGGCATTGTGGTCAGATATGGTACGAGGAAGAGCAGAGAAATTAGCATACTGAATCAGGTCTTAGTTGGAAGAAACCAACACTCTATCTAACTTAACCTAGATCGATTATTCCCCCAATCTTCTATTAGTCTAGGAAAACCATTGATTGATGACTTCTAGTTCCATTAGCCCAGGAAGTCAGTGAGGTCCACCATGCTATCAAAAAAGTCCATATTACCCCCAAATTTTTTTGAGGGGTAAAGAGGGGTGTTGAAGTCTCCCCTGACAATCCACAGAGTTCTTCTATCTTCATTGATTTTGGAGCTCAACTCATACCAAAGTTCCTTCTTGGCACTTTTAGTGTTGGGGGCATAAATGTTGAGCATCTTCCAGGTTTTGTTATTCATCTTACAGATAATTTCCAGAGTATTCTTACTATGCAAGCAGTAACTTCCTGAGCATTGTACTTATTCCACATGGTAACAAGTCCCCTAGAAGCTCCAATCGAGGGGTTGATGATGAAGTCTGCCATAGGCCAGATATTGTTAGCTATTTTTCTAAAGTTTTCTTCAGACATTTTAACTTCTTGGAGGAGGATGAAATTGATCTTATTGTCATAGATACATCTCTTAATCATGAGTTGTTTTTGTGGGTTGTTGAGCCCTCTCACATTTCAGGTGATAATCTTCATTTGCGTGATTTTCTAGAGAGGGTCTCTAGTGTACTTTGTCTCCCATAGGCAATCTCCTTGTTTGCTTCCCTAGATCTAGTTTCTCTTTGGGAAGGCCTCCCCGCTCTTCCTTTAGTCCCCACATCGGCTGCTTTCTTATTATGTCCTTTCCCTTTTCTCTTGGGGGTGATCCATCCTCCTTGGTTGTTGGTACTAGCCCCTAGGGAAAGAACTCTGTCGGGAGAAGTCATAGACTTCTCTGTGATTCCCCGACCCCCAAATAGCGGACCTGTTGACTTAGAGGTCTCCAACACACCTAGCTAGTCTCGTCTATCCCTTTGAACTCCAGATTCCAGAACACCGGACTTCTCCAGAATGGGGGAGCACACTGTTGGAGTTAGGATTTCTCCTTCTTCTGTTGCATCCGAATCAAGGGGGAAATCTATAGACTGCCCTTGACCACCACCAACCAGATCCAGCCTTAGCTCAACCAGGGACAGTGATGGGGAAGGAATGTGGATCTCCTGAGATGGAAGATTCTGCACTTGGTCTCTAACCAGATCCTGGATCTTGATAGGAGACTTTATTAGATCTAACAGATCTTCCTTGAAAGGGTATTCATCTGCTATGTTATCTTCTTCTGGGGCCTACTTATCTTTAGGGTCCTCAGCTTTTTTACACTCACTGATCACGTGCCCCTTTTTTTACAGTTTTGGTAATAGGCAGTGGAGTTTTCATATAATATTTGTTGCTCCCAGCTGCCATATTTGGACTTTAACTTAACTGTATTAGGAAGAGTCTTATGAATGTCTACGCTAACATAAAATCTAGCGAAAACTAACCTAGTTTTATTTTTGGTGTTGTCCATGGCGATGAAGCGTCCAAAGGAGTTGCCTATCCATGTGAATATCTCCTCATCCTAGTACTCAAGAGGGAGTCCAGGTAGTCTGACCCACACAAGAGCTAGCCTGCTAAGTTCCATTGTTGTGTCAAAGCCCGGCTTCCAGCACCCTAAGCTAAGATTATGCTTCCCATACATCCAAGGTCCTCCCACCAAGACAGCAACTAAGTCCTCCCTAGCCATGAACTTGAATAGGAAAAGGCCACCCAACATCACACTAGTCAACATACTACCTTTGAGGTGCCATCTACTAGTTACCCAACATCTAACCATGTCAATGTTGGGTCTAAGGGCTTGGAACTTTCCAACTAGGGAGAGTTCCAAGGAGGAGGTTATTTTGTCTGGAATCTGGAAGTCGGTTCCATCCTGAACTTCTGGCTACACCTAGGCATCAGCATCTTCCACAGGCCTACTAGACTTCCCTAGCAGGGCTTGTTTCCAAGCCTTGGGGTCTAAGCCCAAGGCAGAGGGGGAGGTCTCTTCAGTACTAACCGAGGCAATACTGACATCAGCAGGGAGCTCCTGCAGGCCCAGAGGGGGGGCAGGGGGCCCCTCTGGGCTGACGGCCTCCATGACCGCAACAAGTTCAAACACTGGTCAAAGTGGGAAAGTTGCAGAGTGGGAAAATCTTACTCTAAGTGTGTTCTATATTTTGTTTCTAGTATCTATGTTGAAGTGAAAATAAGGTATGTAGTGGGAAATTTTCTGCATATTTTTAGTTTTTCATATCAAGGAAAATTGTTTTTCAATGTAACATTGTTTTAGATTATTTATGGGTTGCAAAAATTAGGTTGTTGAAATGTGGTTCCATGGAATGAAATTGTATTGGTGTTTTCTGGAAAAGGTTGAGTTGTTCAATTTTGTGCCTGCCGACACTCTGGTTACGAGAATTTTTTTGTCATTTCAACAAGCAAATATGTTCAGAATGCATTTTTTGCATCGACTGTGTTTAGTTTTCATTTTTTATAATCTATATTCTATATATTTTGTTTCCAGTATCTACGTTGATGCGAAAATAAGGTATGCAATGGAAAATTTTCTGCATAGTTTTAGTTTTTCATATCAAGGAAAATTATTTTCAACTATGTGTATGAAACTATATCAAGACTTTGCATATTGACATGGTGAAGATAATATGTTTGTTGATGTCATGTGCTCTCTGATGAATGATTTATTTTATATTGATTATGTTGTTATACATATTTTCTATGTATGGTTGATTCTGACAATATTAGTAAGTGTTGGAATGGAATTGGGTAATAATTATACTTGAACTTCATTTGATAACTTGTATATAAGTAGGAACTAGGATCAGTTGGGTCAAATGTATAGACATAATCAACCCTAGATCCTATTAGTGTTAGCACGGGGGATGGATAATTAACTTCTATGTTGACATTGAGAAAGGTAGCATTTTGTATCTAGTGGGAAATCTAAAAGGGGTTGTAAGGAACTAATCTAAGTCAATAATTCTAGTAGCTTGGTGCAAATACTTGAACTTGCATTCATACGTCAACTTTGTAAGTATCATGAATTATATGATATTGGTCACAATATGACTATGCGAACAAAGAGAATTATAAGTTGGCAGGTAATCAACCTTGCCTCTATGTTAAGGAGATGAACCTGTAAGGGTTCTAATATGTTTATGTTGAATTACAATAATATTGGAGGAGAGGCCTAAGCCTAAGATCTTAGTGTTCCTAGGTGGAAGATCTTTAGTGTAGGATTGCTATATTGGGAACCTAGTTGGCTTCCTTTGCCTACTATTAAGCATTACCAATTGATGGGAATTATTAAAAGTAACCTTGTTAGGCTATGTAATAATAGCCAATGAAACTCATTGAGCTATGGAACCCATGGTGTACCATTAGATACATCAACATTCCTTTTCTGGTTAGGATATATTTGAGGACTTATGAGCTAGTGAATCAGGAAAAGGGGAAGATGCTTGCAATATGGTTGCAACCATTCCTTTTGCTCCCTAGTCACTATGTGCACCTATGATGTGCATATGATCTAGTCACATTGTGTATATAATACCTACACAAGTTATTCACCTCATGTATATGTGAATTAGTCACTTTATGTATATATGATGCCTCTATGAGCTATTCACAATGTGTATATGTGGTTAGTTGCGTTATATGATGCTTGCATGAGCTAAGCACCTTGTGTGTATGTGAATTAGTCACATTGTGTATATGTGATATGGGTGTGAACTAATTAACTATGTATATGTGTTGTATGCATGAGCTAGTCACTCTGTGTGTGTGACGCATGCAAGAATTACTCTCCTTGGGTATATGTGTTGTATGCATGAGCTAGTCACACTATGTATATCTAACACATGCATGAGTTATTCACCCTGTGTATATGGGTTTTACCCATGAGCTAGCCACACTATGAATGTGTGACCCATGTGAGAGATAGTCACATTGTGTACATGTGATGTATACTTGAGCCAATCGCTATGTGGGAACAAGTGATGTTTTTATGAGCAAGTAACTATGTGGTTTTGTGTGTTTTCATACATTGATGTTGGCATTGAACTAACATTTGACTAGATTGCATTTGCTATCATACTATTGCATATGATTTTTTTTGGAATCATAGAATTTATTTAAAAGCTGTGATTTAAAAGTGAGATCAAAGATAGAGATCTCATTATCAAAGGAGATGATGAAGCCTCTCTATTGTTGATGTACTAACTACGAAGCCTCTGATTCCCATGAATGGATAAGTAGGCAGGACCATTATGAATGAACCCTCAAGCTTTAGGTCCGGGTCTAGGGATGACCCTAACATTGAGAACTTATCAAATTTAATGTGAGTATACGAGTTGTGGTGCAGAGTTGTTGCCATGGCTATGGTTGGTAAGATTTTGAAGTTGTCACTTATAAATCGGATAGAAGTTGTTTGGTCAATTAAGTTAGTACTAATGTTTGCTTGGTCGATTAAGTTTAGTAATGATGTGCAATTAAAAAAAATCAGTTGTAACAAAGGTGGTTATTACAAATTGATGTTGTCTCTTTATGATTGATTTTGTCTCTTACTAGTCCTTGGTTTCCTTCTTGATAGTGTAAACTTTCCTTCATGTAAATCTAAATTATGAATTGTTTGTATTATATGCTTTTGATGAAATGAGAACATAAATCCATAGATGGTAACAAAATTGTCTCTTATGTACAAAGAGAAATGGATTTAATTTAGATTTCATAACACATATTTTGAATATATTTTATAATTATAACATATTTTGAATATATTTTATGACTAGATTAGAATTACACAAGAACATTGTATAGGGTATATTAATGATGCCTATGTATTTAATGTTGTTATTGTATACGCCTAAAAATGACACAATTCACATTCTTCTAAGTTAATTAAATATCAAAATATTTAATTATCTCTTCTAAGTTCAAAATTAAATAAAACCATGCCGATGACGGCATGGTTCGATGGTTAAGTCGCTTGGTTGTAGTGGCGGCCATCAGAGTTCAAACCCCTACTGGGCCAACGAGCTCACATGCTTTACGCCTTCACTGGGCCAACGATCTCGCGGGTTTAAAGTGTTCTTACTAGGGGATGAGGTCCCCCGTGTTGTGGCCTCACCGGTTCATTGCTCCGGGCAAAAGCATTCGTGTGGAGCTGGCGAGCGTGTTGCACCAGCATCACCGGTCACGTTAAAAAGTTTACCAAGTGCATTACCTTTAAAAAAAATTAAATAAAACTCTTTTATTTAATTAAATTCTTCCAAACAATTAAATAATTCTTAATTATTTAATTAAATCAAATCATTATTCTAAATTTGAATAAATCAAATCAAATTTATTTAAATCCTCTCAATGTCTAAAAATAAAATACAATCAAATATTTTATTTATTCTTCCAAATCATGCACAACAATTAAATAAATTTATTTATTTAAATTGCTTTCTTATCTTCTAAATTAAATAATCTCAATTATTTTATTATTTTCTTCTAATAATATCTTCTCTAAATTTAAATAAATCAATTATTTATTTAAGTTGTTTTTTTCTTCTAAATTGAGTTATCTCTAAATATAATTCAAACTTTTTGCACATGCAATTAAATATTCTTAATATTTAATAAAGTAAAATATCTTCTTATTTTTATACAAATCTATTCTTCTTATTTTAAATCACTTAACTGATTGTTATATTCTATTAATTGCTTTAACTCATTCTTCTATTCTTGTTAATTCCTCTCATGCAAAAGAAAGCAAGACACGTGTCTTCTTATTTGTTGCACGTTCCTCAACTATTCTCAATCGTCGATCTTCTCAAGTCTTCTATACCGTTGATCTTCTCTCTCATAAGTCTATAAATTCAACCCAATTCTTTCATTTCAATCATCCAAGCTTTAAGTATTGTTACTCTGCAGGAATTACAGCACGCCTTTGGCACCAATTCCTTCATTGCTTTTGATCACATTCGCTACTATGCACTGCTACCATTGTTGTGAAGCTCCTCTTCATTGCAATAAACTATCACTGTCATTCTCAATTGACATTCTTGAAGCATAGCAAGGAAGTGCACTCTCTGAGGGCCTTATTTTATACATGCAAGAACAATTGTGATAGGCAATCAATGGAAGCTTCGAATTGAGGAAGGTTTGCTTTGTTCATTGCTTTATTTGATTAATCTTCTTAGTTCACCATTTCATTGAGTTTTGGGTAACTTGATATTGATTATTATTGTTTATTCATTGTTGATCCAATTTTTCCGTAACATTTTTGGTGCCCACTGCCCCATTTTAACCCAAAAACTAAGTTTTTGTGAGTTCAGGTTTCATATATAGGAGGATCGAGAGAATAGGCATTGAACATTCAAATGGTGTAACCTCAGCTCAAAAGGTTTCTAGGTTTTGTCAAAAACATCAAAAACTTATCTAGGTATCTCTTACTTTTTGCAGAAAGTGCACGGATTTTAAGAAAAATATATCACAAATTCGTGTCCCTATTTTTAGCCTGTATTTTTTTTACTTTTGTTTTTTGCCTATTTTTAGCAATTTCATGAAATCAGTCATATTTGTATAACTTTAGCTCAAAATATTTTTGGGTTGTGTCTAAAACATCAAAATCTTATCTGGGTATCTCTTATTTTTTACAGAAAGGGCACGGATTTCAAAAAAAATAGATCCTAATATGTGTCCCTATTTTTAGCCTATGCTTGCTTTTTTTGACCTATTTTTAGCAATTTCACGAAATCAAGCATATCTTTTGCATAAGGAGTCAAACTTTCACGAAACCAGTGGCATTGGAAAGATGATTCTCCCAACGTTTCTGTGGTGAAAGAATTTTGAGGTAATTTTATCAGATTTGTCAGGAACACTCAGTCAAAGTCAACCCTTCTTTGCAAAACTTCAAACAGTCATAACTTGTGCAAAATTTATTTAATTTTCATAATTTTTTTTTTAAATTAGATAGAATTTCATGTAGAATTTGATCATAATATCTAATCTGGTGTACCTAATCATTATTATCAGATTTTCTTTTAGATTGCTCATTTTTCACCTAACAAGTTAAGCATTTTTTGTTCAATTGATTTTATGCTAACTATTGAGTTTTTGGTGGAACTAATCAAATTTTTGCAGCCTCTTATTACTCAAACAAAGCAAATGGGTTTTCCTAACATGTTCATGCAAAACGAGCATTGAAGAATTAAAAACCATATCACACTAAGTCTTAGGAACATATTGCTTTCTTAAAGGACAATGGACATGAATGTCAAACACTTCAATTTCTAATAACCACTCAAACAGTTGCCTTTATTACTCATCATTTGTTCTAGTGGCCAAAAACCCCTGTAATCTATTTGAAGCCTAGGATTGTACTTACTTTTTTTTAGTCCAAAAAGAGTCAAAAAAATCACAAAAAAATAGAAAACCATAAAAATATTCTTTGTGCTTGTTGTGTCTTCTTGCCATAATTTCATAAAATCATATCAAAAAGACCCTCTTGCAACCAAAGTACCAAAAACATCAGAAAATTTTTAAAAACTTGTAAAAAAATACTGAGAAAACCAGAGCGGCACATCTGTCCTCTGTTGCCGTGCATTTGTGCTGACCTGCGGTGCATATGTACTGACTTGCAGCGCCTTTGATACCTGTTACAGCGCATCTATTTTTTACTAGTTGGTGCATCTGTCCTGACTTCATGTGCATTTATCAGCTTCTGTAGCGCATCTGTTCTGGCGCATGCGTGACAATGAGTACTTCCACATCTTTTCAAAGAAAAATTTTAGGTTTTCTAGGTACCCATTTTAGTCTTGTGTCAGTTTCTGTTGAAATGACAAACCAATTAGAAGTAATTGCTCAAGAACTCCAATGCCTATGAGAGCAATTAGACTTCGACACCTCGCCCCAAGATCGTATAGCAATTGCTCAAGAACTCCAAGTCATACAACAAGAAATGACAATCTTACAAGCTAAACGTGTCAGTACTAGCTACACCTCACCCCAAACTCATACATTTGTTTCCCATCTTAATGATGCTCATGACAAACCAAGCACCAACTCAAGTTGGAAATCGTATACCACTCTGTCTACTAGTCCTCCTTCACCATCTTCTAAGACACATATCCCAAAGCATACCAATCCTACACCAACACCACCATCAAGTTCCCCGAGCTCTAAATGGACAACCAAAAAAACCTCAGATAATTTTTGGGAAAGATGTTTTCCAGATTTACACAACAAAAGAAAAGCTAGGGAGAACTCCAAATCCACTCATCCATTACCTCATTCATCTACCCAAATGCCTACAAAGGATGTGATCCAAGGACTACTAGCATAGTCAACCATGTCCCCAAATTCCAGTCTTTGACCTTATCAAAGATTCTCCAAACATGTCAAATCCTACAACCCCTTCATGTAACCTGCAACCCCTTGAGCATATTGAAGAACCTCCTACCATGCACCAAAGTCAAGGTCTGTCGCACCTTCATGTTGTTGACCAAGAGCCTATCCAAGAGTCTTCTACCTAAACTTCAATTCAAACAACCCAAGGGTTATGTCAAGAGCACACTTTAGAACATGTGGAAATATCAACCCCTTGTCTAAATCAAGATCAAAGTACTCCCATCCGACCTTTACATAACCTTTATCTTTTCGATGATCCTACACCTTTACATGAGCAAGAAATCCAATTTCAAACCATTCATAACCTATACCTTTTCCATGATCAAGATACTATCTTTGATGAAGAAGCTATCCATGAGCAACTTGATCCTATACATGAGCTAGAGATCCAATTCCAACCTCTCCATAACCTCTCCTTTTGGTGATCAAGATATTGTCGTTGATGAAGAACCTATACAAGAGCACCTTAATTCCATCACATTAAAAACTATCTATGATCAAGAGCCTATCTATGATCAAGCAAACCATGATGATCCTCTTAGCCCACTTTATGCATTCCATGGTCCTGAGCTTATAACCCCATCTAATCCATCCAAGATTCAACAACTTCCTCTTCCTTTGATGAGACACTTGCCTCCCAAGCAAGAGTAGAAGATCAAACCAATAATACTCCTCTGCCATCCATTATCAACCATGCTGCAAATCCCCCACCATATATCCTTGGTCTTACTACCTTCATTCATGAGTGTTTCTCCTTAGAACACCAACAACCATTATCCTCTATCCCACCTTCTTCATCCAATAAGGAACTTGTGTCTAGTGTTCCACCTACACATAATCCCGTTGTCCACCGCATACTCCAACATATGAACTATCAAGGCAAAGGCTTAGGCCTTCATGAACAAGGTATTTTGGAGCCCGTCCGTGTCAATGTTCCTCCTCCTTTATACAACCTTGGATACATACCCCAAGGTGAACAATCTCAAGATGTTGGTACTTCCTCCACTCCTAAATCTCCCACTTTTCATCGCAAACCCTATCATATCCTCAAAACATATGTCTCCATTCCACCTCCATCATCCTATAATCATCAAAAGCATGTGACCATACACCTTCCACCATCCAATCTACCTCCGCTATTCCCAACTCCTAATATCCCTCCATGCATTTTACCACCACTTCTTCCAACACCTTATCCATCCATCTATGAATCTTCTAATAATCCCAATCATGGCCAACAAATGCACATGTTGTCTAAACAAAGAACTTCCTCCAACCCCACTTCCACCATTCCAAAGGATTTTAACAGCAAAAATTTGGATGCCTCTACCTATAAAGTCAAAAATCCTAAGAGTCCTCATGACCTAAGATACAAAAACTAAGAATCAAAGAAACATCTTTCTCAGAAGCTATATACACCCACACACCTATACACCAAGTTGAAAAATGTGTGGGTCTACATCCAACAAATGATTACTCCAAAAGCTGCACAAAAGTTGCATACACCCAAACCCATACCTTCACAGGTACTATCTAAAAACAAAATGGCTTGGGTACCTAAGCAAAAAGCCCTCAAGTTACATGAGGCATCTACCTCTCAAGAATCCCAACCATCCACTTTCTCCCATTCCATCCAAAAGTCTCAAATTCTTCATCCCATATGGCAAGTAAAAATCAGAAAAATACTCAGTCTATGTGGATCCCTACGTGCCTAAGTCATTCATCCACAAGTTAAAGTCTTTGTTGCTTCCTACACTACTTTCCCATCACCAGTTTCAATGTTTATCACGGTATGTGCAACTGTTGGTCATGATTCCCTTCCATCTCACAAACATTTTCATATACCTCCATGTCCCCTTCCTTCCACTATTATCCTACATATCTTCTCCATCCTACTCCCGTAGTCCATGCTTTTGCATAAGCCTTCCCTCCATATTCTGCATCATCATCCACTATCGTACCCTTCCATAAACTGTTATCTACCATTCTCCATCTCACTTTCATGCAATCCCCTACTAACATCTATGGGAACACTTGACATGGTACATGCGAGGACATCCTTCTAGAGAGACTATCACCCTTCAAGGAACTAGATACTTCAGTCTCTCCCTTCTGTATTCGCCTTCTCCTATTCAAAAATAAAAAATAAAAAATAAAAAAAGTAAAGAAAAAACCCTTCGTCCAATGGTGAAAATCTGGCAAACAGGTGCCTTGGATAAGTACCATGATGAAAACCTGGCAAACAGGCGTCGTAAGTTGATCTTCTACGTCATCTACACTTGGGGGCACCTTGTATCATTAGCGTATCACTCTTCTCCTATCAGTTCCCTTCCATACCATTCCCTATCCTATCCTTCTATCCATTACATACCTATACTATCTAGTCTATCTATCCTAATTTTCCATTCCTCTACTTTCTTTGGTCTTGATAAAGATTGGGGGCGCAATGTTGAAAAATGTTTTAGATGTCTCTTGACATACCTTATCCCTCCCAAACCAAGCAAATCCTTCATTATCCTCTTATCCTCCTATTGTCATAAGCGTTGCCATGAAAAGTCCTAAGTATTTACCTACAATGGGGCACGTTATTCCTATGTGACATAGTCCTTGGAGATCACATCCTTGATTCCTTCTACCTATTCTTTATCACCCATGCATCTACCTATTCATGGTGTTTCCTTGTCATTAGTATCATCTGATCCATATCTGTCCCATATCTGTTCTATATCTGATCCATATCTATTCCATATCTGATCCATGTCTGTTCCATATCGTGTCTTGTCAAATCTATTCCATGTCGTGTCTTATCTTATCCATATCTGTTCCATGTCTAATCCATATCGTGTCTTATCTAATCCATATCTATTCCATAGTTGATCCATATCTGATCCATATCTGTTCCATATTTGTTCCATATCTGATCCATATCTATTCCATATCGTGTCTCATCCAATCCATATCCTAGGTCCATCGAAGTCAATCCATGAACTACATTGCCTCTGCATTGTTGCGTAGGCAAGACCATTTCTCAAATGCACCCCCAGGCTCCCGCGGTCCCATCTATCCCGTGTCTAGTCTATCTATCTGAGTTCACACCACTTTCTACCGCTTAGGTCTTAGGTCCGTTAGGGTTTACCCTAAAGTACATTGCCTCTGTGTCGTCACGTAGGTAAGGCCATTTAGCAATGAGCCCCCGAGGCACTAGGTCAGTCCCTTAGGGTCCGTCTCACCAATAAAGATTGTGGAATCTTCTCACTAGACAAGCAAGCGCAAGCAAAATCAGCTCTTTTCAAGCAGAAATCCTAACGCGGAATATTAACCTATCCAAAGCAAAGCAAACAAGCACCTAAGGCATTCTAAATTATTTTACCCAAATTATGGCAAAAAACAAACACATCTAAATGCAAAAATATTTTGTGGATTGGAAACATGGTTAAAATACGGAGTCTTGATTCCTACTATTATGTCTTTCTATGCTACTCGAGGATGCCAAAAGCTAGAGATGCTATGATAGGGGCATGATTATTTTCTTTGTTTGTTGTTTGTGGATTAAACTTTAGTAATGTGATGCCTTGTCTAAAGACATGATCGACAAAAGATCATCAAGGACATCAAAGGTCTAACATGAACGAGGGCAATCCTTGACTGTTGATACGCAAGAAATACTCAGGTCATCTCGATTCAATTATACCTCGATGCTTGTATTAACTTACTAAATCAAAATCCATGTAAGCCATACTTAGGTCATCTCGGTTCAATTATACCTAGATGCTTGTATTAACTTACAACATTTCAAAAAAGTACCAAAAAAATCACCCAATGATGAAATAAGCACTTCAAAATACTTGCACCATCAAAATGTCAAAAGCAAAGCATCCATTTATACATCCATACATCCGTATCCCATGCAATAAAAGATCCAAATCACAGAGTATCAATGTTTACAAATAAAAGCTTGTGATTCCTTCTATCAAGTCATTCTTCTATCAATTAGTATTCTATCTATCATTGTGGTCCATTCTTCTCAATCCGGTCACCCTGAGTAGTGATTCAAATGCAAGTCCATCCTTAATCTATACCAATCAAGTCACGTCAATCTTGCACAAATGATCCAATCACAATCAGTGGTCTTGATCCTTGTCTGGTTGTAAACCAACTCAATCAGTCATAATCAATCAATTTGTCTTATACAAGATGTAACATTGTTGAAATCAGACCAATACACGCGTCTTACACGACATGTTTCATTTCTTGAAACCAGACACTATCCTTCGTGTTGCTCTAGGGATCTATCGTTCCTCGCCATGACAACACGCCTGCCGTGTTGGTCTAGGGATATATCGTTCCCTATCATGACAACACTGTCGTATATCGTTGGTTTACAGCTAGACAGGGGCAATACCTTATTTGTTCTTGTATCATTTGTGCATACTTGCTTACTTGCTTGTGTGTGTTATTCTATCTTGCATCATGTATCATTCGGCTCTTTCTTCAAACCTAACCTATTTTTCCCCTTCTTCGTGAGATTGTCCATCTCTCGTCCTTCTGCTTTCTTCCCGTCCAATCCCCTGAGGGGTCATCCTATCGTCATAACCTGTACCAGGGGCAAACTGGGGCATGTCTCATTATCAGACTATATATTCGTTGAAGCAACGTCGTAAACTACATTGCATCAAAGAGGGGCAAAATGTATACGTCTAAAAATGACACGGTTCACATTCTTCTAAGTTAATTAAATATCAAAATATTTAATTATCTCTTTTAAGGTCAAAATTAAATAAAACCCTTTTATTTAATTAAATTCTTCCAAACAATTAAATAATTAAATCAAATTATTCTTCCAAATTTGAATAAATCAAATCAAATTTATTTAAATCCTCTCAATCTCTAAAATTAAAATACAATCAAATATTTTATTTATTCTTCCAAATCATGCACAACAATTAAATAAATTTATTTACTTAAATTGCTTTCTTATTTTCTAAATTAAATAATCCTAATTATTTTATTGTTTTCTTCTAATAATATATTCTCTAAATTTAAATTATTTTTTTCTTCTAAATTGAGTTATCTCTAAATATAATTCAAATTTTTTGCACATGCAATTAAATATTCCTAATATTTAATAAAGCAAAATATCTCCTTAATTTCATGCAAATCTATTCTTCTTATTTTAAATCACTTAATTGATTGTTATATTCTTTTAATTGCTTTAACTCATTCTTCTATTCTTGTTAATTCCTCTCATGTAAAAGAAAACAAGACACGTGTCTTCTTCTTATTTATTGCAAATTCCTCAACTATTCTCAATCGTTGATCTTCTCAAGTCTTTTATACCGTTGATCTTCTCTCTTATAAGTCTATAAATTCAACCCAATTCTTTCATTTCAATCATCCAAGCTTTAAGTATTGTTACTCTGTAGGAATTACAGCGTGCCTTTGGCACCAATTCCTTCATTGCTTGTGATCACATTCGCTATTATGCACTATGCACTACTACCATTGTTGTGAAGCCCCTCTTCATTGCAATAAACTATTACTGTCATTCCCAATTGACATTCTTGAAGCATAGCAAGGAAGTGCACTATCTGAGAGCCCTATTTTATACATGCAAGAACAATTGTGATAGGCAATCAATGGAAGCTTCGAATTGAAGAAGGTTTGCTTTGTTGTTCATTGTTTTATTTGATTAATCTTCTTAGTTCACCATTTCATTGAGTTTTGGGTAACTTGATATTGATTATTATTGTTTATTCATTGTTGATCAAATTTTCCCTTAACAGTTATAATTCACATTGTGCTCATTCTCTAAATGTTTTGGTCACTTTTTGTAACATATGTTTGTATTATATACAAGATATTGCAATTGTATATATGCATTGTTTTGAAATAACTATAGTGTTATATAAAAATATATTACTTAATAAAAATTAAATAATTTAAGATTCTTGTGGTTGATACTTTCAACAACCATCCTTGGTGTTGCAAATAATTATTGATATTGATAAGTTACAATACACTAAAAGTTACTTCTATTTAATATATTCATTAAATATCTTAAATTAGTAAACCCATGTTATAAACTAGTAAAGCACCTAAAAGTCCTATTGGATGGTTGATACACATATAAATGGTCCTATTGGTCAAGCATTGCATGAAATGAATTTGGGAAAAAAACATAAATGTGCATGGTCCATAGGACTATATATATATACATATATCTCATCCAATAGCACCTGTAGATGCTTTTACTAATTTTTATTCTCTCAAGCATATCCTCCAAGAGGAACTGTGAGCCATGTGTACACCGCCATTATTATTTTTTTAAGTTTACTCACTTGGTATACCATCCTATCTTATCCTACCCTACATTCGTATCCTTTTTTCACTAGAAAATTGAACGATTGGACTTGATTTCTCATCTATTCGGATTATCACCTATTTGTTGAGTAATTTATGGAACATTCAACCTTTCTAACTTATCCTCTAATCTACAACTTGCAATTATTTGTTCATGGACTATGTTTTCCTTCACTAGCAATTATTAGGAATCATGTTTACCAAGATCCAAACATGATACATTATGCTTCTCTTACTCTGGCGCTTCTTTAGCCTCCTAATTTTCCTCACTAATTTCTATAGCTCTGTTAAACCCAAAACCAGTATATCATCTTCTTTCTGCTATGACAAAACATTTGCAAAACCTTTGCTTTCCCATGCCTAAAAACATAATTCGCCTTTATTGATTTATTTAGTTTTAATCAAATGTTTCTTGTGTCTTTTGAAAGCTATCTTCCTCTTTTTTTTTTTTTGCTTTTTCACAAAGCATCTCTCACCAAATGACCATATTCATGACATTTCCTCAGCCGAAGGGAATATATTCATAGTCAATGTATTTAATCCATTCTAAATCCCCTACTCTAAGGGTTAGATGTTTTGGAAGAGGTTGATCTTACTCCAATTCCACATATCCGAGCATAATTATCGGGACCCTTTCTGCTTGAATCCTGAGATGTAAGCTCCTAGAAAATATTGTCTCTTTCGGAAAATGTACTCCAAACATAGCTCACGGGGAAGAGCATAAAGATGAACCCACAGGGCTTTTGTTGGCATCTCTTCAGTTGGCTTAAATCCAATATACCAGTGTTTCATTAACAAAACCGCATTCCTGCAAACGTAGGGTTCTCCTTGGAAAATCATCTCTCAATCCGTTTCATTGGCCAATGTAACTATAAAATATCCTCCAAGGCATATATACAATCTCATATTCACCTAAGATCTTCCGTTCCCTTTTGGCCCATCGATACATGTTTTCAATAGCTAGCTGCAAAACTAGTAACCTATAAACAAGTCTCCTAGTACCCAATTGGTGAAAACACATTTAAATCCAAATTTAGGACAGGGACGTCATTCCTTGCCTCCATATAAACATTCCGAGGCATTCCATGGTGCAAAATCTTTTGTTTTGCCTAAAGCTTTCAAAAGAATAGACAAAGTTTTACTACTTGACTTTAACCCTCCTATTGTAAAAACCAGGCAGAAAGAGGCCCCATGGGGGACTGCATGCCACCTCTTATCCACCCACACCGGGGTTTCTCCTTCAAAATTCATTCTAGTCCTGAAATAGGTAAAACCCGCTAAACCTCAAACTTTTCTGGAATAGAACTTTAGGACCAACAATCTGCCAATAATTAGCCCTCTTTACCATTTTGCATTATCAATATATTTTCTAGTCATTTAATAACATAACATGTTATATTATATATTTACTTTGTAGTTAGACCTCTCATAAAAGATTAAGAAATGTTCATATAATGTAAAAAATACAGTAGGGTAATGTCCTCATTTTGAATGGGAATGAACATCTAATCTATTAAGAAATATTACAATTGCAAAGCTAAAAGAGATTTGGTAGGGATGTTTGCCCGAGCATGGAGAAAATATGATAGAAAGGTTAAATTTTAAGACCTTAGAACTTACAAGCCCCTCTAACAATCTTTTTTGTTTTAATTGTTCTGTTCTTTTCACGGATGAGTTATTTTTTCTTTATTGTAAGTACTCAACAAAAGCAAAAATTAAAGCATAAAATCAATGTAATGTGTTTGACAGACTAGTGATCCTCTATATTTTTCCATCTGTAATTTCATCCATATGTTTATTTTCATCATTTAAGAGACAGCTAAATAGAATATACTGTTGTCCGTATCATTTTATTGTTAACCACTTTTTGTGGTGGATATGCCTGTGTCTTCTCAATAAAAGTATTCGTACCCTGTGATCTACGTACAATCAGGTGCACAGTGAGTAACTCAGCATAATGCAACCCAATAGTCTAAGCATTCTTAGATGCACAGGTTGCAATGCATCAGAAGACCTTAAAGATCTCTCATTATAGGTAATGGCTCCTTTCTTATTTATACATGTTATCATGCGACAATTAAGAAATCAACTGAGCCAAGCTTGTGCTTATTGTTTACTTTCTATTTTGTATCTATAACATAGAGCATTCTAATTTGTAGTACCTTCACATGTCAGGAAAATCTCAATATTATAAAACTGTGTAAATATATTTATTGACCCTTGTTGTATGAAATACCCTATTAAGTAGAGATGCAGAAGACAAGAAATCTCAAGTGTCACTCCGGAAGGTATAGGCTTCAGTCCCTGGTGACGAATCCTGAAGTGTGACTCAAAACATCAGACTTAATTACATATGCAGTTTTATCCAGAAATCGCTACCAGATAATCTCATTTTCATAAAAATAGCATAAATAGAAAACCAGGGATATGAAATTTAAGTGCATCATCTGTATTACTATATTGTTACAGCAAAATAGATGAATAAAGTCGGATCACCATTCTATTGGGATAGTCCAGTTCACCTTGTAAAACTATGAAGCCATGGCAATGTTGGATTTCTCATAATTGAACTACAGGACAAGTGTTCTAGTTATTATGTTCAACTCAGCACGAGTAAGAAGAATCTTCTGCACATAAGAACATGCTTATATGCAAACTGCCAAAAATGTCCCATATATACAAGAAGTTACTAGGATTTAGCTTGTTATATGTGTCAGTTATACCCAAAAATCGTTCCATCGAGCTCAACATGAATATATGCATCTTTAAACTTTGAACTTATTAAGTTATTTAGATAGTCCTATACTCTCAGGGATGGAATAGTAAGAGCTGTCCAAGTGAAATCTTATAACAAATATGGCCATCTTTCATATAAAGCACGATGAATACACTTCTTTCCAGTACTAAGTTTGCTCCAGTTGCATAATATGCATTCAAATCAAAATCAACTAGGTCCAGCAGGACAAATATGGCTTGTTACCTACATTCAAGGCTTGTATACTGCAGAAAAAGTTACATAACAATCTAAGGCTTGAACCAAAGCTGAAATCTCAGGACTACTTGGCCATTCAAACCAACTACTATATATAAGAATGCCTTCTATAACACACATGGTCAAATGCATGCATCTACAAGGCCTCAACTTCCATTCAAAAACTGCTGGAAAAAACCCCTCAATTTACCTGCAAACCATAGCAGAAACAGTCATTTAGCTTCCTTTTTATCCCTACTTTCATTTTCCACTTCAGTATCTAGTTTCATGCCAGCAGGTCCATTTGAATGACTGTCGACTTGTTCCATTAATTTGGTCGATTCTTTCTTCCTTTTGGCTTCCATCACTTCATTGTAGTTTATAAAACTAGGCTGGTTAGTGGAAGAGAGTAGCCTAGCCCACATTCGGTCGGTTGTTTTCACCCGGTTTGGAGTCTCTGTGACACGCTGCAAAAGAAGCAAAATAAGTTAGATGTTAACAGAAAAACCAACTAGAAATTAGAATATCTCAAAGGGATTCTGTTCTAGAAATATGGATCATCATGATTATCCATTGTCCAAGAAGTGAAATTTAAAATGTATGTTGTAATCCTCCTAGCACATTGAACTAACTGTATATCCCTTGAATGCTATTCTCTTCCTTGATGGATAATAAAATAGATCCTCGGATGCAGAAAGACCAAACAACTTTATTTCCACCTAGGCCAAGCTGAAAAAGCCAAAAACATTGAAAGGAACTTGTTCAAATACTTTATGAGGAAAATGTCACATTGGTTGACACAAAAAACCATCATGAAGTTAACAAAACATAGAGCTATTCAAAGGGGAACAATGTTAGTGCATAGATATAGTGCCACTCTCATCTAAGTTGCAGCCAATTAGGGGTCAATTGCAATATTCCATATCAATAAGAAGGGCTTCACAATAAGAAAAGGAATTGATCTTCAAGTGATGTATTTCCACAGATTTTTGGATAGCTAATTAATGTGCAATAGAAAAAAATTTCAGTTGATCTTTTCTGACAAATATAGTTATGGCTTCTGTTTCTCATCTCAGTGTTCAGGAATCAGAACAATCCAAGTTTGCTGTCACTTCTAGATTAATGATATTCATAAAATGTGGCAAAGCAACCTCTCCTTTAGAGGATGGCACACACAAGCTATGATACAGTTAAGACCTTGTTAAAGCATTTTTGTTAAATAGTCAAATGAATGTGTAGCAGGGTTGGGAAAATGATCGACAAATTGGAAATAATGATAGCTTCTTGATGGTGAATATAGGTGAGAATACTACATTAATTAATAGCAGTGTTTCCCGGGGACATGGGGATGGGGATAGGACAGGGGTACACGGGGACGCGTCCCCTGCTCCTCCAGCCCTGTCCCCGTCCCTGTCCCCGTCCCCTCTGACGTTTCCAGGACAAGGGGTCGACCGGAGATGTCCCCTTGGTGTCCCCTCTGAAACACCAAAACAGGGAACGGCTCCGGGATGCTCTGGAAATTTTGGGGACAGCGTGAAGTGAATCAGGGACGCCTGGCCATCCCCGACATCTAAAACAGATCTGTGAACGCAAAAAAAAAGAAGTTAAAAACAAATTTTTTTATTGTTTTAATAGGGGTGTGGGGTCCACAAACCCTCCCACACCCCTTTCAAAACCCTAGAATATATTATTAAAAAAATGATTGTTCATAAACAAAACAATATTATTTCATTACTCTCATACGCTGAAGCCTGAAGCCACAGACCTGTGCTGTGGCCGCTGCTTGGAGGGATCCGGATATTTCATTGAGTCGACTCATTATTCATGAATCATCTTTATTCACTGTTCAGGGAATGATACCTGCCATTGAATGTAAGTTGTAACAGTTGCAGCCCTTCAGAGGATCAATGAGGCGTCCTTTGCTTGAAGAATCTTAGTTTGCTTATGCTATGATCACAACTATTCACAAGCTATCACAAAACTCAAAACTCAAGAGTCAAAAGCTATCACAGATTCACGAATCACAAGTATCAAAAGCATAAGAAAAACAAAAAAGAAAAGTTCAAGCTCAGCCACTCAGCCCATTCTTGCAGGTATGGTTGAGTTTTTTGTTTGTTTTTACTTTTTAAGTTTTTAATTTTTACTATTAGCCTGTTAGTGTTAGGGAGATTTTCATTTTTTATTTCTGAGTTTAGAGTACAGTTATACTTAGTTGTAAATTTTTTTAATTTCAGTTCTTAGTTCTCTCATTGTTCAACCTCTCAAAGTTAAGACTCAACTGTGAAACAAACACAAAAAAAATCAAAATAAGCAGCAGTGAGGAAATGAATGAAGTGAGCAGTGAAGAAGAAGTTGAAGTTCAAATGATATGTTCTGAAACCCAAAACACACCTACAAGTTCTATAGGAACTAGTGGAACTCCAAAAGACCGTTTTAAATGCCCTTCATCCTCTTTTCAAAGACATGCAAAAGAACCCTTCAACCCCAAAAAACCTTTTCTTCAATTTACCACCAATTTGACCGGTCCTAAGGCTAAAAATTCAGGGGGCAGTAGACATTGGATGAGTCATATTTGCAATACTGATTATCATGGGAGCTATAGTAGGGTTGAACATCATTTATTGGGTGAGAGTGGCCATGGGGTTAGAGTTTGTGGAGAGATAAAATTGGAAGAACGGGTTGAAATACTAAAGTTGGTAGGGGAAAGTGAGGAAAAACATGCAACTACTTTTACTAAGAGGAAGTGTTCATTGCAAATGCAATCTATTGATGAACATTCCAATCTATCAATTGGACAGGGACTTGGATAGCATTGTGATAGTCATAGAAGCAAGAAGAAGGCCACTTCTACCACAGCCACAGGTGAAAAAAATACAGTGATAGGGATGATGAATATGCAAAAGTGTGAGATAGCCGATGATTTAGTGGCAAAGTTTTTTTATGCCCATGCCATCCCTTTTCATTTGGCAAAGTCTCCTTATTTCAAAAACATGTTGAAAGATGCAATAACAGTTGGATCCTCTTATGTTCCTCTTGGAGAACATAGATTGCGTACCTCCCTCCTTGACAAACAATATTCAAAGGTGAAAATAGTAATGGAGGAGATCAAACAAACATGGATTAGGACTGGTTGTTCCATTGTGATGGATGGGTGGACTGATATTCGACATCGGCCGCTCATTAATATTAATGTTACATGTCCTTCTGGTTCATACTTTCTTAGAGCGATTGATTGCTCTGGGAAATGTAAGGATGTTGATTTCCAGTTTGCCCTTTTGAAGGAGGCCATAGAGGAGGTTGGGTCTTCTAATGTTGTGCAGGTTGTGACAAATTTAGCTCGTGTTTGTAAGTTGGTTGGATTGATGGTTGAGAGTGCTTACAAACACATTTTTTGGACTCCATGTTGTGTACATGCTTTGAATAATGCTTTGAAGGACATTGGCAAAATAGAATGGGTGAAGGTAGTAGTGGCCAGATTTAGATCAATACAAATGTTTGTATGCAATCATCAAATTTCACTTGCATTATTCCGATCCTATTCAAAGAAAGAATTCCTCAAACCAATTGAGACTAGATATGCTAGCTATTTTTTTTTACTGTGAGAGGATGCTGGAGGTGCAAGATGCTCTACAATCCATGGTGGTCGCTCAAGAGTGGAAAAAGTGGGCTCCATCAAATACAGAAGAAGGAAAGAAGGTGAGAGACATGGTGCTTAATGAGAGTTGGTGGTCCAATATCATGTAAGAAATTTTTACTTCATATTTTTGAGTTTCTAACTTTCTGCGTAGCTTTTTCTTTAAATTATTAGTATTACTATTACTTAGTTACTATATTACTAGTGTTAAATTCAAATTGCTAATGTCTTACTATTTTTAAATTTTGTTTGCAGATATATTTGCTCTATCATATCACCTGTTGTGGGGGTGATCAGGTATGCAGATACAGACTCTCCTAGCCTTGGAGAGATTTATGAGACTTTTGATAGCATGCTTGATCAAATGAGGCAAGCAATTCGTAACAAGGATCCTGAATTACAATTCTGTGAGCAACATATCAAGCCTATTGTCACAAAGAGGTGGAACACAATGAACACCCCTCTTCATATGGCTGCCTATGCTCTTAATCCTAAGTGGTATGCACCTAGACTTGGCCAAATGCTTCCTTCTGAGGATGATGAGGTAATGGAGGGGCTTATGGCAGCCCTTCATAAGATGTATGGCACTAAGGAAGCAACCGTATTTCGAGAGCAGTGGCTTCAGTTTTGCGAACTCCAGGATCCTACATTCAACAAACCAGAGGCTAGGACGGATAGGGCCACTATTGCACAAAAAGACCCCATTGGATGGTGGAAATTTCATGGGAAGAACACACTAGAGTTGAAGCAACTTGCTATTCGTTTACTCTCACAGATTGCTAGTTCCTCTGCTGCAGAGAGGAATTGGTCCACCTATGGATGCATCCACTCGATCAAGAGGAACAGGCTTCCCTCGAAACGAGCAGAAAAACTAGTTGCAGTTCATAGTGCCTTGAGACTTCAGGATTGACAGACTCCAACAGCACGTTGGGATGTTGATCTTGAAGATGTTAGGTAGTGTTGATGATTGTTTTTGGACAAGTCAACAATTAGAGTGAAATACAAAGTATCTAACTCCCTCTTGAGCAAAGCCTCTCGAATGCTGAACTATGTGATCAAACAAGATGACTCCAAGGTTCCTTTCTTATGATTTTGTAAGAGATAGCTCAGTGACTAAGTATGATTTTGCTGGTAAACACAAAGGGACTTACATTAGATCTTTCTTCTTTCATTCAGCTTATTCCTCCTTTCAGCGTGGATGATGTATGTACAAGGTTTCAATAATGAAGAAAAGTGAAAAGGTAAGGGTTTAGAAAACTAATCTAAGGTCAACGAGGTAATGATAATGTATTGAACAGACAAACCCCTGAGTAAACCTAACTTCACTTCACCAAGGATGCCTACAACTACATGAAGTTGGTGCTATCTCCTAAGGTTACGCGAATGGTTTTCAAATCATGAAGGCTCATATGAACACCCATTAGACGGCGCAGCTCAAACAAGCATTCACAATCAAACTTAAGCAAATGATAAAGCTCAGACTAGCTTTACACAACAGTCCACCAGCGATGAATGTTAAAAGCATGAGCTAGGGGTTGATCAAATATTCAATACAACATACATTACATCAATGAGCTCTAATCTATTTTTAATCTATTTGAAACATCTCTCCACTCAATTCAAGATACCAGAAATCATGTTACTCCACAAGATAACACTTAAACACCAAACAAGTAGCTCCAATGTCTTTTGCATTAATCTTGAAAATATTTACAACAATCTCCAGTCCTCTCAGAGAATTTCGAGAGTCTCTCCTACTCTACTCTTACTTGCCTACTGACTACTACTAATGATCTACTGAATTACAAATGAGGCAACAAGGCCTTTATATAGTGTCCAGAATACAATGAATGGCTTAGATCATTTCGATAGCCAAGGGCCTAGATCGTGCCACCTCAGAGGTAGTTACAACAATTTGTTATTTTTAGCAAAAAAGAAAGAGGCAATGAAGGCACGTTTTCCAATGTGATAAGGTAAGGTGAAAGCATTTAAAATATCTTGCACATATGAATCCCTTTGACTTCTTTTATTAAATGATACATTTAATGCATTTAAAATAATGCGGCTGATCAAAATTGAATGATGTGTACTCGCCACATGGGTGCCACCTCAGCATATCTTGAAAATTGTGGTGATGTATTCAATGAGATTGCTTGAACTTGTATGTTTGGGAATACATCTTGTAGATCTTGCCTTGTTCATTCTTCTTGTAGACTGGATGTATGATACTTGTTGCTTCACTTGATTAACTTCATGATTCTTTCTTCTTCTTGTAGGCAGGTGATGTGAATCTTCTTTGATGATGCTCCTTCTTGAAGAGTGAGTAATAGAATAGATGCTCCCGGTCCTCTTCATATGTAGAGTAGATGATGAAGCTTGCTTCATGAATCGGAGTATGAGATATCTCTTGGACTTGAAAATTTGAAGAGTCTTGAAGTTTGATGGATGAATGCTTTTGCTTGATTTGAGGATGAAGTGATCTTGAACGATGATCCTTGATGATCATGATGTAGTTGATGACATGCTTCCATGAAGATGATCTTGAAGTAATCTCGTTTAGAGTGTAGGTATTTGATGATAACGTCTCCATCAGATGTAGAAAGAGACTTGAATATTGAATGAGTACTTGAAGTTTTATAGAAGTCTTTGGAATGCTTAATGATATGAAGATCCTTTGGAGCAAATACATGAGGTTCTTCTTTGAAGTAGAGTGGATGCCTTTGAAAGTCTTGATGAAGATGAAGACGATCCTTGAGAGCAGCTTCATGATGACCTGAAGCTATGATTGATGAAGAAGCCAATTGATACTTGCCATGCGATCCAAGAGGATATCTTTGAACTTGATTTCTTGGAGCAGCTTATAATGTTTTCTCCGTATAGCTGCTTGTTGACTCCACTCCTAGCATGAAGGTGATTCTAGACATTTGCTCCTCTGATGACTCCTTTGCTTCATCCCTATTGCTGCAACACAAATAAAGAAACAGCATCAATCCCCTTTCGATAACATATAAGAATCAGTTTATGTACTTCTAAGCTAAGTGCATTGGTTTCCAAACTACTTGATTTCTTAAAAGCAATCACAAAATTTCAAACTGAGCATCACATTAGAGATGCCAATTCTATCCTTTAGTTGTTCACATAGAACTTAAACTAGATTCCCCTCCATAATTGGCGGATTGGTTGAAGAATTTGAGTTCTTTAGACTGAATATACTTTTACCCTTTAGCACAGCAGATTGAGATTTGGGATCTTCTTGACTCTTTGGTGCATCAGTTCAGGATTTTAAAATCTTCTCGATAGACTTTCAAACATTTATTCCCTTCAGCACATCAGATCAGAATTCTGAATTCTCTATGTGGCTGGCGCATTGGTTTGGGAATTTGGAATCCTCTTGTGAAACAGGTGCAATAGATGAAGACTTTAGGATCCTCTATATTATGAGCACATTGGTTGAGGTTTCTCAAATCTTCTTGCAAGCCTAGTTAGAAGGTAATGCCTTAGATGATCTCAGTTTACTTTTAAAATGAGCGTAGCAGATAAGAGTTTTTATTTCTCCTCATGAATGATCTTCTTGTGGATGCATTAATTTAAGGGCAGCAGACTGAAGTTTGGATCCTCATCTAAATAAATCTCATTCCTTTATCCTCCTATCTAACCTTAGGCGCAGCAGATGGGAGGTTAGTTTGCTCTTTGAAAATTTGTCTTAAAATGTCAAAGGCTGATGCATAACATCAGGCGCAACAGTTAATGCCTTTGAATTCCTCTTGAGATCAGCCTTGGCGCAACAGTTAAGACATTTGAAATCCTCCACCTTATCTCTCCACAAGGGCGCATTGGTTCACAGTTTTTAAATCCTCTAGAATTTTCACTTTGGTAAAGGGGTTGAAAATCTTCTAGAATTGGCGCATTGGTTCATGTTATTAGAATCCTCTGGCAATTTGTTTAGACTTTATGATGGACCTTCCCTCCAAGCATCTTAGATCAGCAACTTGAGTCCTCTAAATTTTATCTCCATAATGGCGCTTTGGTTGAGGGGTTAGAGACCATCCTTTATGTTGGCGCAGTGGATTGAGGATTTGGATTCCTCTTGACTTAGGCGCATTAGATAGAGAGTTTAAGATCCTCTGAATTTTCGCATTGGTTGAGGTGTTCAAAATCCTCAAGAATTTCACCTTTTCACCTCACTTAACCTTCCAAACTGGCGCTTTGGATCATGCGCAAGAGATCCTCTTCTTGTCCTCAAATTAAAAGCGCCCTTCATCGCGATTTTGCGCCACTTTAATATCCCGTCGCATTAGATCAACCTTTTTGAATCCTCTGGAGCAGTTAGGCATTTTTCAAGGTTCATGAGGATAAAGGCATATTGAAAAATATATTTAAGTCTTATACTTTAAATATTTTTCAATATACCTTTCAGGATGTTTGAGATAGGTCTCGAATCCACCGGATTTAACATGCAAAATCTAGAATTTGGAGGATTCACCAGATTTCAAACTTAGCCAATTTTTCAGGATTTCAGGATTTCAGGCTATCAGACTTAGTCTTTTCAGGATCTCAAACATACATCAGGATGGGTCTCAATATTCATTACTTGAATGGAATTTGATCAAGAATCTTCATCACTGCAAGTTCATCCTCCAAATAAGACCTCCAATTATAAGGCAAAATCTTCTAGGAGAGGAACTCATTATTGGATTGGCAGAGGAAATGAACCTAAGGCATCATCTAAAACGTCATGCAAAGCATCGGAGCTCAAAAATAAGGGGGTCCCCATTTGCAATGGGGCGATGTGTGATTTGGTCACAACAGGTAGATTGACGAGAAGGAGGTGAAACTAGGAATGATTGGAGTTCCATTGGATGATCCACTTCAGGGAGAGAGTGACAGTGACACAGATAGTTCTTTTGATATTGATAGCCCGGATGAGGCATAGATATTAGTCTTTAGATTGTTGTATTTTGAAGTTTGAGACTTTGGGTTTGAACAATCATGAGAGTAACTTTATCTTTAATTTTGAAGTTTGAACTTTAATTTTAGAGTTTGAACAACAAAATGCTTTAATATTGTTGTTATAAATCTTCAATCTCATGATAATCATTTGGCATTAATTGTATTGTTGTTTAAATTGCTGTTATACTAGTGTTTAATCATTAATGCTCATTGTTTATTGTTTAAACTTTATAGTTATACTACTTTATTTAAGTTTATACTGCTGTTACACACTACTGTCATGATTTATTCACATATTGATATTATTGTTAACTTGTTATCAATTATTAACATATATGATATCTCTATTTCATATTGATATTTTGAAAAATTCATATATCGCCGTCCCCAAAAATTGGCCCTCGGACTGCCATCCCCGAAATGCGTCCCATGCCATTCCCCCATCCCCATCCACAAAACGCCGTGAAACATAGGGACAGGATCGTCCCCTGACCCCCCTCCCTGATTTTCTGGGTTTTTTGGGGATGCCCCCTGGCCCTCTATGAAAGGGGAATGCCCCCCCATTTGGGAACAACGGGGTGCCGGGCTGTCCCGGGGACATCCTGACATCCTACACGTGCACACTTTTTCAAATGCTGCACAAGCCTTCTCAGCATAAAAAATACTTACTTTTGGTCTATTTGTCATAGCCTGCTACAATTTCTCATTTCACTGTTTGCATTTTGCCATTTCTGTTTTAGTCATTGACTCATAAACAGCAGGGTCATAAGCATATACAGCAGTATTGTAAGCATCCACCGCAGTGTCCTTTCTCATTTTCAAGCATATACAGCAGTATTGTAAGCATCCACAACAGTGTCATTTCTCATTATCAAGCATCTACAGCAGTGTTATAAACTTATAAGCAGATTTTTTTTTTATCATTCTTTTTTTTTATCATTTCTCATCTTTGAGCATCTACAGCAGTGTCATTCTGTTACCTGTATTTAATTTTAATTTATATATATTATTATATAGCCATCCCCAAATTTTGGAAATTTTTTGCCATTCCCAGAAACCCACACCCCCGTCCCGGAAACTCAATGAAACACTGATTGGTAGGAAGATCTGCTGTGACAGGTAGATGAACATGGAGAATTAAAAAAAAATGGGCAGTAAGACTGAGGATAACTTGATCTTTCGCTTTGTTAATATGCATAATGGATTGATGGAAGGTTAGGAAAATGGGCATGACTTACACTACAATGAAGCATTTATTGGAAATCAGTTACAGGAATTTGAAAGGATTGAGAATACTACAGTGTTGCAAAATAAGACGAATGTGAATTAGGCTGAAGCTACACTAGAGAAAAGATGCCAACCAATATAAGGCACCTAAACAAGGATCTCTTACTCTTTGCTTTCCAGTTAATCTTTTGGGTGTGTCATTAGGAGACTGGGTCTGAGATTATTCTGGGAAAGAAAATTGTTGTAAAAGAACTGGAAAATGGCAGTTCTGAACTCCAAGCTGTGAGACAACAAGCACAAGGGCAATAGATGGGTGACGGTGAAGCTTCTTCGACTAAAAAAATTAATACTGCAGGACATGAAGTCACAAGAGAGTAAGAGTTTATGAATTGCAAGCTATTATTTTTTGGCAAATACTCAAATCAAAGAAAAAGCAAATGAGATGGAAGAATTACAGGCTCCTTCCAGGAACATGAATTGACAAAGGATTAACAACAGTCTTTAAAGTTTGATGTAATTTTGTCTAGGTTGGGTTGTAAAAGATGAATTATATTGTCTATAGACTTGGATAGGTCCTGTTGATGTGTTTTTCTTGCACATGCAAACTCAGAATAAAATACTAAGTATTCTATCCTCTCTTGAATAAAGTCTCTCAAATGCTAAACAATGCGATCAATCGAGACAACTCCAAAGTTCCTTATTCGTGTTTTTTGCTATGGATAGACTCAGTAGTTGATGTGATTTGCTGGTAATCACAAAGGGACTTACGCTGAATATGCTCATTACTCCACTCGATACATTACTTCTTCCTTATGAAATGGAACTTCTTAAACATGATTACAAAAAGAAAATGCAAAAGACAAGGGTTAAGAAAGTTAATCTAATGACAATGAAGTGATGGATGATGTTTCAATAGACAAACTCCTTGAACCAAGCCTCACTTCGCCATGAGAGCAACAACTACACGAAGCTAGTGCAATCTTCAAAGGGAAATGAAGGATTTTCAAACTGCAAACATGCATCCAAATACCCACAGCTGGCGCAACTTGAATGAATATCCAGAATCGAACTAAAGCACATGAAGGTTCAGATTAACTTTGCACTGTGAATTACAAGCCACAAGTCACAAAAAGTATGAACATAAAGGAATTCATCAAATATCTCAACATAAATCCATTATATCAATGAACTTCTAATCTAATTCTACTCTACTTGGAAACATCTCCCCATCACATCCAAGAAATTAAAAACCATGTTAACATTCCGCAACCACATAAAATCACCATGAAACAACCAACAATGAGCTTGTATTCATCTTGAATGTATTTTTACAACAATTTCAATGTCTCTTCAATGACTTTAAGAAGTCTTCTCTACTTTACTCGCTATTCTTCCTACTTCTAATATCCTAATGTATCCCCCCTTTACAAATGAGAAGAATGAGCTTTATATAGAGCTCAAGAATTACATGAGTGGCTAGGATTAATTTGCAAATCAATAGCCCAGATCATGCCATATCGGCAATTTGATACAAGAATTACTATTTTTAGGCAATAAGTGAGGCAATGAAGGCACACTTTCCAAGATGATAAGTGATGTCAAAATGTGATTAGATGAATGATGTGTACATGCCAACTCATCCTGGAGCGAACCGGTTTGCTCCTCTCTGCATTCACACTGCTTGAAATGTTTTCCCAAATTGTGGATTTTTTTGGCCTAGTCTTCAATTTTGGATTTTCAACTCTGGAACTTTGCATCGCTTGAACTTGCAAATTTGGGATTTCAGATTTCTTCTTGTTGTCTTGATGTAATTCATGGATTTGCTTCATGCTCATGCTCATTTCTCATTTCATGTTGATCTTGCGCACGATTGAACTTTGGATGGTGCAAGGGGTAAGAGATGTTTTGTGCGCGACTTCTTGGAGTAGATTGCATATGATGGATGTAGATGACTCATGGAATAGATAACTCTAGCGCTTGAAGATGCTTGGATGATGAAACTTGCAAGATGAATAATGAAGTTCTTTCACTCCAGCGATGAAGTTTTCCTCTTGAAGCAAGGGGGATGATGGTGAGCTCGATGATTAAGTGCAGTAGAACTTTCTTCGTTCCAATGAAGGTGTTTTCTTTGGATGCAAGGTGAATGAGCTTGATGACACTTCGATCCTCTGGATGCTCCTTTGGATAGCTTGCCTCTGCATACTTTGATCTTTCACTTGATCTCGCTTTCCTTCGACATTCATCGCCAACCTACAAGCAAAATACCTCAAGCCAATACATCAACATGATATATGATATAAAGAGCAAAATAGATAAAATTCATTCTCCTTGCCAATGTGGGACAAATAAAACAATTTCCATATATTCATCAAACAATTTTCAATTTAAGCCAACTTATTCAATAATGCAAAGTGATTTTTCATGAAAACTTTCAAAAAGTGGAAATTGTTCTGGTCTATGGAATATGCGCCCGTCCTAGGGCGCAAAATGCTTGGTGCAGAGCATTTTCCCCTTTTGCAAATTTGACACTTAGAATTTTTCTTGATCTCCTCCCAATTTCTTCTTAGTAAACTTGAATTGTAATATTGGATCTTGTTTATGTTTGAACAAGTTTTAGTTTGGGCAAATTTTATTCCTCCTTGCATGGGAGCGAAATGCAAGGTGCAGAGCATTTTGCGACTTACAACATTTGCCATCTTTTACTTAACATTTTTCTTTTTGAAATTCTCCTTTTTTGGATGGACACCTTCACTTATGCCTTCAATCATGTTCTTGGTGTTCACTAGGAACCACAAATCATTCATTGAATATTCATGAAACCTTTCTTTGTGCAAGGCGCATATTGCATGCTCCAGAGCATTTTCCTTCTTTGGCACTTAGGTTTTTTTTCTTTCAAATTTCAAATGTTGAGTCAATCTTCTACACTGGACTTGTTTCATTGTCTTAAACATGAATTGAATCTTAACATCCTTCACACTACACACATCTATCATGAAATTGCTAGGGCGCAAAATGCAAGGTGCAGAGCAATTTGCGCTTTTCCTTAAAAAGACCTTCAAGTTACATTTGATTGAATCACTTTTTCTTCAAACTTTCAACTCATAGTGGAACAAAACAAATTTCATCATCATTATCTTGGGCGCAAAATGCATGAGGCAGAGCATTTTGCGCTTTGGAAGGCTCCATTATATACTTAGGCATTTCAAGATTCATCCATTTTCTTCGATGACTTAGTCAAATTTTCACTTCAAACAATCCTTCCATTTGCAATGTCCTTTGTTTGACAAATTCTTCCTAGGGTGGAAAATCCTTGGCCTAGAGTATTATGCGCCTAGCCTTGAACATGACTTTCTTTTCATTGCTCTTCCCTTTGGCGTTTTCATTGTCATGTTGTAATTCCTTTCACTACAAACTCCTTTGTTGAATCTTAACTTATCATCAATCATATTGCACTTCAAACTTTCTCATGGCAATCTTGGTAGTCTTGGGCGGAAATTCCATGCTCTAGAGCATTTTGCGCTCTCATCTTGATCATTACTTCATACACCTTGAACCTGACTTCAAACCCTCACTTCAAACTCTTCAAGGTTAACTTAGATTTGTGACATTTCACATTTGACAAGCTTAAACTCATGCACACCTTGGGCGCATTTTACATAGGGCAGAACAATTCCTTCATTCCCAACTCACCCTCTAGCTAGGGCACAAAATGCAAGGAGCAGAACATTTTCCCCATTTTGCATTCGATCATGACCTTCATCTTTCAAACACTTCGCCAAAATTCCTTGTTACAAGCTTGGGCGGAAATTGCATGGAGTAGAACAATTTCCTCCATTGTAGGGTGGATTTTGCATGCTCCAAAACATTTTCCACCTTTCTTACTTGACCTTTTTTGTCTTGACATTTTAAAATCTATCATTCAATGCATGAAATTAGGTTGAGGACTATCTTTAGAGTACATTCCTTCTTGGGCGGATTTTGCATGGTCCGAAACATTTTCCTCCATTTTCCTGGGCATATATTGCATGGTGTAGAACAATTTCCGCCCAAGGTCCAAAACTTCAACTTTTTTCGCTTGATTTTGACATGTCCTGGATGGAAGTATATTTAAAAATATATTTAAGTTTAGGAAATTCAGATATTGAATTTCCTCTACTTTAAATATTTTGAAATATACTTCCAAAATGTTTGAGATAGGTCCTAGATCCATAGGATTTAACATGCAGATTCTAGATTTTTGAGGATCCACCAGATTTCAGACTTAGCCAATTTCAGGATCTCAGAACATCAAGATTTCAGACTTAGTCAATTTTCAAGACTTCAGAACATGCACCAGAATGAGAAGATACGGACTCCTTAGCCAAAATATATCGAGACTTAGGCAAAACAACACTACCAAAACCCTACAAGCTCAAAGAAAACCTAAAACCTAAAGCAAAGCAACGACAGAAAGCAGAAAAAAGAGGGGGTCCCCATTTGCAATGGGGCGATGCGTGATTACGTCACAACAGGTCCTACATACCAATTTAACTTAGGGCATTAAAATCATCAACTTTATCCTCACAAAGTTGACTACCATGATGCTAAGTTACCTTGATAGTAGACAGTAGTATTGGAAACACAAAAGATGTAGGCTTACATAGGAAGATGTTTAACTCTCTTCGATGATTAATTAGAGCACCGGCACCACATGGGCTCAGCCATTTTGATTAAATTTCACCACAATATTAGAAAAAGAAATGGATGCAAACAGAACTTATGCCATCAAAGCAGTGTTTTGTTTTCCACTGAATTGGTGAAAAAGAGAATCAATTATGTTGGATAATGCCAATGTCACTGGCCCATTCATCTGTTGAAAAATAAAAAATAAAAACCCAGTTGTGCTGGGCCAATAGTTCTAGATAGAAACAAAATGCATATCTACCAAGGACCTCTTCTTTGAAAGAACGTAGATTGAGTTTTTTGAAAATTTTCATTCCTATGTCCCAAACTGTTTCATTTGTATCCATCACCATGTTATCCCAATATGGTGAACAAATAAAGTTCAAATCAAATCCACATGCATGCCATCATGCCACAGAGCACCCAAGAGTCAACTCTTCCTTCCACTGACATTAAAGATCTTTTCCAAGTGGCCACTCAAAATTTGGCTCTTTCTTGGTTTGTTTAGAGCTGTTGGCTCTTGACAGCTGCTTGTGTTAGGTACAGGAAGTTTGGTTTTGTTGCAAGATACACTTTGTATCAATCTCCTTTGATTTCCTTTATCAATCACTTATTGCTCCACTGCATAAAATTCACATTTGGAAAGGTCTTAGTTTCCCTATACCTATCGTTGGTGTCTTACAAAAAGAAGGCCCTCAACCTTGTCTAGGTGAACCATGAAATTAGCAACAACTTTTCGTGTACTCTTCGTAAACATGGCATAAGCAGCTGCTAATTTTCAAACTGTTTCTGATCTCCTATACAGATATAAGACAAATTAATCACCGTTCCTTGTTGAAGTGACAGCTGAGAACAATAAGAAAAATAAACTGCATCAGGAATGGGATTTTCCACCTAGTTAAATGTTGACAAAGTTGCAAATTGCGCCTCCAGAACATGGGATGATACTCATGATTATTGACCCATTCCATGTTATGTTTATAAGATGACCATATATGGCATAATCTCCAAATAATGCATTGACTTATCCATTAACAACATATATACCCCAAATACAGTTAGAAATTAGAATATTGAAGCCAAAAAAAAAGTATGGCAACATAAATGCTTCAAAAACAAAAAACAAAATTTCCAATAACCTCATTAAAAAATCAATAAGGAAAATAAGGTTAGAGACTAATAATCTATAAGGCCTTGATTAAATGTAAGTGTGCCAGTAAATTTTGAATTGAATCCTTGAAAAAATGCTTTGATTGAGAATACTGATAAACTGCACTAGTACAAACCCTGAAACAAAAAGGAGAACTAATGATTTCATGCACATGGATCCAGTAGAGAGATCAAAAATCTGGACACTATTAACTCCATGCAGTTGTTTCTAGATGAATCTAATAAAGTTTTATATTGCAAATAAGACATCCTAAAATAAAAAATAATGAGTTCTTTCAAACTTTAGGAGCACACTCTAAGAAAACCTGAAAGGAAAATTTGCTTCGAGTTCTCATATTCTAGAAAATTCAGGTACTTCAAAGCTAATTACCAAATAAAAGAACTCTCTTCCCTAGACTTGTGTAATAGGATCGAAATCATAGATGGAAGAACCTATAAAAAGAAAGCATGCTTACAGAGATTGGTATATAAGCATGTCGCCCATTAACTGGCCCAACTGTGAAGCCTGTATATCCTGCCATGGCCCCATGAACTGCACTTTGAGCTAGAAGTGAGCAGTAGACATTGTCTGAGGCATTGCTTGGGATGGCACGAATCATGTATGTTGGATCTGCAGGGGATGAATCAATTCAAAGAAAACTGAAATTCAATTAGCCTCTGCTTTTTTTTTAAATGTCTTTGAGCCTGAATTTTAACTCCCAGCTAGACCTTCAACTTATGAATCAGAAGAAATCATTAATTTAGAAGCCTGCAAACCAAATAAAATTTACAGTGACCTCGAAGATATTTTGATGCCTTTTGTTAAATGGATAGTGTGTGTTTTCTGTGTATTCAAAAAATAATAAAAAGGCATACCAATGTATTTCAAGTTTAATACTTCCTTGCAATCCAGAAAATGATTCTACAAGGGGTGAAGGAAAGATTGTTAGAATAAATAAATGCTGAAGGTTATAGTGGCTACTTTATAAGATTATTGTACATATATAAGTTCAAATCATATTACCTTTAATTTATGAGAAAGCCATAACCCAACATCAAGGAGCAAGCGGTTTCCTGATGCATCACGGGAATCCAAATTTTGCATACTTTCAGCAACAAGTTCCTGCCCAGCACCTTCAGCAACAACAATAACCATATGACCATTTTCTCTCAGGCGTTTTTCAATGAATTCATAAAGGCCACCTTTTCCCTCAAGATAAAATGGCGATTCAGGAATTAGACAACAATCCTGCACAGGAAAAAAAATAGGTGATCCTAATTAGATTATCACTCAGTTACAATCACTGCTAATCTGGAAGAACGGTTTGTAAAAGCTTCCAAACTAAGTAAATGTAAATTTAGTTGTACCAACTGGCAGTTCATAGTATTGTTACTCGTGTCATCAGTGAATTTCTGTTTCTGCAGAATTCTATGCATTCTGAACTCTTACAACATATTACAGTATTTATTATATGTTGCTTATATCTTTAAAATTTCAAACTTGCCAAATGACATTGGCAATGAAATTTTATTCATTTGAAAGTACAATGACAGGGATGTAAAAAATCTAAACTCAAAGAATCCAAATATCTGCATAACAATGCTGCAGGAAAGCATGATCAGTTTCATTACTTCTGTTCTTACTCAAAAAACAAATGCCTGATTGCTAAAAAAAACATTACAAAGTAATGAAACTCTTAATGGAAACAATGATCTTACCACATCCCTGCTGGCAAGTGTGGCATACATAGCAATGTACCCTGTTCGAAAATCAATGATGTATAAGATGGAAACATGTTGATTTCTTGACAATTAGGTGAAAAAAGGTGTCCAACAAGATAAAATCATAAATCTATAAGATAAATATTCTCATATATAAGGAAAAACAGATTATCTTTGAATACTTTTTTTGATAAAAGAGAAAAAAACAGATTATCTTTGAATACTTTTTTGATAAAAGAGAAACTTATATCGATATCAAAGTCATTTTACAAAAATGGATTGCCTTTGAAGTTTGCACTACAAAAGTTATTTTCAGGTCCATAAATGTTTCACATATTAAATAATCCATTCAGTGGCACTTCACAAGAAAAATGCTCAGATCCTCCACCCTTACCACTATAGCGACCCATGAGCTTCACAAGACCTATACCATTCTCGACACTCTCTGCTTCTACATGCGCTGCATTTATAGCACGTTGGGCTTCCTCTACAGCCGTGTCAAAACCAAAGGATTTGTCAATGACCTGAAATAAACATCAAAAATACTAAGTCTACTGATGCTCATAGAATGCTTAAATTACCAAAATTATTGTAATTCTAAGATATATCCACTAATTATAAAGTGGAATGCCAATCAAATTTGGGATTGCTGACTGAAGAAGTAAACAGGTAGTCTCTTTGTCTGGTTTGATTCCCCAAGGAAAAAATGAAATTCAGTATTTACAGCAATATCGTTGTCAATGGTTTTAGGTATCCCTGCAACTGCAACGTTCAAGCCACGCTTCTGAGTTTCCTGCACATAATTGTTGGCAATTAGAAAGGAGAGAAAGGATGAATTGCAGATAGATAAAATATACCACAGAAATTTTTTGAAGCTGCCATCTAATAAATGTGCAAATTCAAGTATATTCTGTCCCTAAAGAACACTCCAACTTCTTAAGCTTTTTTCCCAGGGACACAATTAATTTATTTGTCATTTTTGTGTTTTTATGTTGTTTTTCAGTTCCATGCAAACAGAGGATGCATTTTTTAACACACAAAAAATATTCACATGGAAAATTTAGATAACACTGCCAAATCATCTCTTGGAACTTGTTCATCAAAATGCTTGTAACTCTACACTGCTTGAAACCTCACACTATAAGTATCATCTATTGAACCTGTACTTAATTGCTTTATGCTTGAAATGTCATATGCTTATATTACCAAATGAAGTATTAAACTCCGATCTGCCTTGGCGCTTCCTTTAGGCTTATACAAATGATAGACTGTGATATGACCTCCTTGCATCGGCACTAGACAATGGTATATTGTGACAACAATAGACAATAGTATTTACTAACTGTATGACCTCAGAAGGTTGCATACAGCAGTGACATACTACTCCCAAGTGTTGACAGGTTCAAAATCATGCTTGCACTGAGGGCTGTGCGCTTCTTACAACCGTGAGTATTAAGGAGAATATAAATTTTGGTTCAATTGGTGTCTTGGTGTGTCAACAATTAATCATGTCAAAGCACCTACAAAATAGCATGAGCTAGCCTTGGCTAGAGTCAAACATAATCATTCTGGAGATTGGCTCACAAATTTTGGACAACTGGCAGCTCAAGAGAATTTGTCACAAACATACACAAACTGCTATCCTCCTTCGAAGAATTTAAAGTCAAATATAATCCATGAGAAGAAAATAGTGTGGCATATTTTCTTTTGAAAAACACCTCCTCTCATAGTGAAGAGTAATGAGGGGAAATTTTGAATACTTGGGAAGATAAGCTTTAAGTAGGCCTCAATGAAATTGACAATAAAGAGTGATGGCAGATTAATAGGAGCTTGGTCGTAGAGAAGTTTGTTCTAAAGCCTGATAGTTGGAGGATCTATAGGACCACCCTCCTCCCAAGATGGGAGCTAATAATATTTGGACGTGGTAATCCCTATAACATTACAAAGTCCTTGCTTTCTCTTAATATTAAATTTCATAATAATTATTCCTAATGCCTTGAAAGTTGGTTCTATCCGTCACACTCGAAGCAAACTTTCATGATATGATGGTGTCCCCAGAGCTCAAAGGAATTGAATAGGATGTTTTCTCAACATTTTGTGAACTTCGTTTCTTTTCCTCTGTTATTATTTTCACTCTCATGCTCTAGGCTAGTTTCGGTTCTGTAATTTTTCCTCTCCTCTTGGAGCTAAACAGAAGTGTGCATACCATGTGGAGGAATTCAATCATTACCAAGCACAGATTACCCTATAGTTTGCAACGGTGCAACTTGGTTCCTCATTTATCTCTTGGTCTTATTTGGGAATAGCTAACAATGCTGCTTTGTTGTGGCTTTCCTTCTCTTTTTTCTTGGTAGTAGCTTTTCTATATGAGAATGGCCAAGAAAAATTCAAAGATGTTGAAATACTCCCTATTCCTAAATCTGTTGAAAAGCTTGTTTCAACAAGAGTAAATCCTACGCTAGGTGGCCTGTTGGGTGTTTCTCTTCTCCCTCGGCCAATGCTGATGCGTTTCTAAAATGGGTTGAGAATATTGGGTGTTTTCCCAATTTGGCAACGGCTGTAATTGCAAAAATTCCTGTGGTTGACAACTATTTTCCACTTGAACAAATTAAACCAGGCCAAAACACCATTTTCAACAATGCTGTTGTGGTCAATGAATTCAACACGGAATGGATAATATGGGGTCTTAAGGTCATGCTTCTAACAGTTAAAGAAACAATTAAGGAGGAACTAAAACCTTTTGCTTCTAATATCTCAAGTATCAAATCTCAGATCTTTGTCTTACCCATCCTTGCTTCCATGTTGATCCATGGTCTTCTAAGGAAAATTTTGTTAGTCCCAATCAGCCTATAGGAGTTAATTGTGTTGTCACAATCAACTTGATAAAATTTGGACAGAATTATCTGATCTTAAGTAGCTAGTAGCTGTCCAGCAAGAAATCCAAAAAATAACTAAGGTATTTGAAGCTTCTGTTAGCATTTTAATTCACACCTTTTAGTGCGACACAAAATGGAATAGATGTGTGGTAGAACCGCTCTTCGAATTGGAAGGAGAAGCTCCCTATAAAGTAAGACAAGCTAAAACTGGACAGTATGTACTTGCAATTTACAATCTTTACAATGATTTTTCGGGTGGTTTACATTCATGTTGAGTAAAATGTAAATGTGTATCTTTTGGTTTTTCCAAGGGTAAAAGGCTAAGACACTCTTTCAACACAAGGCAAAGGATTTTATACTATTTTGACTGAAAATAAATTCTAAGACTAGACTCTTACGTCACTCAGTTAAAAACAGAGACTGAGCAGGGTAAGTACACACAGAGTTGAATAGGTTAACACATAATCACAAATACCATAGTTAAATGTGGGACTCATACAAAGCCACGATCTACACCTTCAAGCTCGTTTGCAATACAAAGCTTGCAAATTCACCAAAGCAACTTAACCCTTAGCACACATAATGAAACATCTCAATAAACATTTATAATCAAAATAGGCATAATAAATGTCATTGAGTGAATAACAAATTTAGGATAGCAATAACATTGAATACTCAATGAATACCAACTCCAGCAATATGCAGGTGTGAGAATTACCATTGATCCTAACTAAGTGCAAAAAGGTATGTATATTATTTACAAACAATTGCATGAAAATAAATAAATTAAACTAACTGCACTTCTACTCTAACTATGACTGCTTGCTTGACGTGCAAGCTTTATTACAAATTATCTCGTTTGCTAATCTTAATATTACAACATGTGACTGCGAATTCAACTAACGATTGAAATATTGCAAATATCCATTAAAAGGTCATGTCTTGCATGATGAGATAGATGATCTAAAAATAGTTGACTCTGAGCTATAAACAGAGAATGCTATAAATAGTGGAAGGCTAAAAATAGCAAGCTCCAGTTAAAAATAGATTATCCCAGAATATGCTCTTCAGTTTGAAAATGATGATATATTTTGGAAGGCAGCTCTAGATGACCTGATTCAAACCCTAGCATGATGCAACCTTGCACACTCTGAAACCTTCAAGTGTATGAAAATGGTTGTTTTGTGTAAAAGGATGTACGAATCTCCAATTTTGGCTGCTGCTATTTTTTGTTGTTGTACCTGTTGCTAGATTCCTATTATGGTGGAATTTCATTGGTATTTATAGATGATTTTATTTAGAATTGATCTGCTTTTCAAAACACTCACTTGGGGCTATACCTTTCTAATAGGTACATCTCCTTTCATTGAGTTAAGTCAGCCAAACATAGCAATCATTATTGGCGCATCTCCATTGCGGCAGAATTTTAAATTTTTAAACCCACTTTGTGTGCCTTTATATCAACGCACACCTAAACTCCATTCGAAAGATTTTCAATATTTATCTTCTAAAATGCATCCATGAGGTGTGTGCATCTGAAAAATTTGATATCTTCCTGTGACGCGCCTGAAACCTATGCTTAGGTACGCACCTATACACACGGGCAAAAGAAATTTTTGTATTTAAAGCAAAAGATTAAGCACCCTTGTAGAAGCATGCCTTTCCAAACACGCCTGATATCTCCAGCACACACCTCTGCATTACTCCTACATACTTTGAATAAAAGGAAGAGATGATCCTTTGAATTGGTGCAAGCCGAACCCCTTGGTGCACGCCTCAACATAGAGTCAAAATTTTCAAAACACTCTTTGCTTGCTAACATGCACATCCATACCTTCACACATGTCTGTACACTCATCATTCTCCACGCATGTTGCTGCCAATATTTCCTTGTATTGGCACGCACCATTGTCCAAGCGCATCCAATACACTAGACTTGAAATTTTCAAAAATTTGCCTTCTTCGTAAAAGCATGCACTTCCATCTCAGATGCACCTGTAACTCGTTAGAAAGGGATAGACTCGCATAACTCATTTTCGCTCTCTTTGATTGATATATAGCTTCATTGATTGGTTTTCGACAAACAGAATAGATGAGAAAAATATATTATTGTAAATCATAAGTTGTGCTCTTCTATGACCAGAAGGTCCTAAATTTAGTCCAAGCTTTAAATACATTAAGTATTGCATCATGTTAAATTATTTGAGAAGACTTATTGCTAACATAGTTCTATTTTTAATTCTATTCATGATATTTTGAGCTACTCCATACCTCATAAATAACAGCTGCTCCTCTTTGGGTTCCATCACCTCCAATTATATAGACCTGTTATTTGAAATAAAACAAATAAGCCAATAAGTGTGGTATTTATAAGGCAAATGCAAATTGTCTTTCCAAATGGATAAGAAAAAGCTGCAAGAACTCGTCACTTCCTTCCCTTCATTAGACAGTAGGTACCTGGTTAATGCCACGGTCTTGAATACTATCAACTATCTTTGAAGTTTCATGACCACCTCGTGAAGTGCCCAGAACAGTGCCTCCTCGCTTATGTATATCATTAACCACCTTAGGTGTTAAAGGAATGGTATTGCGAGCATAAAATCCTCTGTATCCACCCTGCAAAAAAACTGAATACATTAATGCTGTGTGTTGCATGACCACATCTCTAGCCTAGTCTTTTCATATCTAATAATACATATAAACCTCAGAAAAAGTGAAAAACCCAAACAAACTATGTATGAAGGCAATGTTGACATTAAAGAACAATATTACCAAAAAACATGAAAAGAATATACAGATGAATAAGCTCACAACTCACAAGCATTACAAAAGCTTACATAATAAAGTATAAGGGCATGAAATTAATCCAAAGAAAAATCAAACAGAAAATTCAAAATAGTACTACCGGAAAATGGAAAATTTTGATTCAAAATGGCCGCATTTAAAGGTCAGAGGAAAGAGATGCAGACCCAGAAGTAGGACAGAGCACCAAACTGAAGATAATTGTCTTAATTAAAAACATTATTATAGCTAACAGCTGTATAAACTTTCTGAGATATGCCCAGATGATAAAGAAATAATTTGATGCAAATTACTAAAACCTCAATGAAGACTGGAAGTACCTTCATTCAAGAAGAAACGTACAAGAACATAAGAATATTGACCAAATAGACAGAAATGCTACTCTTAATTCTAATTGTGCATTTGAAGAGATGCAATATAAGAAAACAAGATAGCCTCTCACCTCAATCCCGATGATATCTTGAACCCCATACATATACCATAATCCACATACAATTTCTCGAATGACAGTATTCAGCCCCGGGCATAATCCACCACATGTCACTACACAGGCACGCACTTCATCTGATTGGAAATAGACCTATTTAAGCAGAAGCACAATCACAAAGTCAAACATGAATGCCCATACTAATTTCATTTCAGGAAACTAAAATGCACATATTCCAATAGAAGGATAATCTCAATGTTAAAGATTAGTGTCTTATTAATGTCACGACGCTGAATTCACCTTAATAAATTCAACATACCCTTTCACGTGGCCCTGCTCGACGGAAATGAAGTCCTCTTGGACTGTTTATTTGAACAACAATCTGAAGAAACATCAATTAGATTAAAATTCTCCATGTTTCCAAAATGCCCAAAGCAAACACTAGAAGAAAAAAGTAAATGATGCCAAAGTATGTCATTTACAAAATGAATAACTTAAGTATTATAGTTGAAATACAACTTAAGTAACTCACATCCTTTGCAACCACATTATCAGGATCAACAAAGAATTGCCTGCAACCCAGAAAAGTTCTATCATAAAATGGACCAAATAGATGCCAATATAGCCCGTACTCCATGAAGTCTGAGACTCCTTGTTAACATTAGTATCCAATTATCTATATCTACAAAATAAAATGAAATGAACAAGAACCACACCAAATAACTTTGAAGGTAATAAGCAAGAATTTTCAAGGGAATAAAAGTTATAGAAAAATCAGTAAATGGTTCTTACTTGACAGCTAGGCAAGCAGGACTGTTCTGCAAATGGTTTGGCTAAGTCTACAGATAAAACCAAAAGCAGAAACTCCAACATAAAGATTTACCAAAATGCAAAAACATAGGAAATGTTTCTTACTTGACAGCTGAATAGGCGGGATTGTTTTGCAAAGGGTTCAGATAAGTCTGCACATAAAATACCAACCAAAGAAAGCCTGTGAGATGGCTAGCAGTGAAAATAATTCTAACAGTAAAGAAAAAAACATTATTTAGATGGTTCATTGAGAATTGAAGAAACATTAAACATTGCAAAATAATTACAGTTACACGCACAGAGCAAAGCTCAAAATATCTCAAATATATTTATTGAATTCTGTTTAATTATGAATTATAAGTAAGCACATTCTGCAGACATCTGCTTTAACTATTTGACTAACATCATTAAATGTATCCTTTTTGGCCCCAAAACCAGGGGTAGCTCAATAATAGTAGAGGACAAAACAATACATAAAATATGAAAATTATTTAGGTTCAGAAGCAAATTTAGGCACACACTTCATAAGAAACATGCATTTTGTTCACAGCGTTTTACTGTATTTGTCTTCATCACCAGAAACCTCTTATAAGAAAAACAAATTCCTATAACCAAGTCTTAACTGGGCCCATTACAAGGCATATTTTAGTGTGAAGCTCTAGATCTTCACAAATTACCTTGACATAACTTTTATAACAGAAACAAAACTTACTTGACTTGCTGAACATTTTTCTGATGGATCACAGTGCACCTTAAAAAAATACATGTTCAGAACATCTTCGTGATTCAAAGGGGGATATGCATGTATACATATTGCATTCAAAAAGAGAAAAATGTGTGATTCCTCAGTTTCTTATTTAACATGAGTTTCTTAGATGTAAGTAACTACCTAACAATGAGTTTATTTTATTTTTTTATTTTTAATCATTTTTCCCTCCAAATATTTAAAAATACTTTTAAATTACATCCAAAGGCCCCTTTTTGAATTATATATTGAATAAAGTGTCAAAAAAACACTTATTTAAATATTACATAGGCCTTATAAGAATATTTAAGTTGCCCATTTAAAAATAAGGTGATTGGGTCCGACTTAAAATATTATTAATTCTTTTAATTCTAAAAAGGAGATATGACAGAAGATAGCACAAAGGCTAGTTGGCTGATTGGCTCAAGATGATATTCTCAGACTATTTCAAGACGACCAGAGAGAGAGGTGTAGGGTTTCTATATCACAGAAGCAGAATAGAGGTGTAGGCGTTTGTGTATAGCTAGGACAACTCCAAGTTGGCCATTATCGGCATCATATCTCTATGTAATAGCACTAAATAGTGATGGACTCTAGTTGCATACCCTTCCTAGAGTATTTCACCCGATTGGATTTCTCCAAAGGAATCTTGATGTTATGTGTAATGTGCCTTGTTTATTTGCTGCATTTATTTTCTGTTAATTCAAATATTAATGTTGTTCCTAGTTATTTAATTGTTAGGACAGCACTACTAAGAATAGTTGAAGCAGAGCTAGCTTAGATATCCATTGTTGAACTTGATGCAACACTAGGGTTATTGATGTAGTGGCTTATGGAGTAAGTGGTATCAAAGACATTCTTTCTTTGAAACTAAAGAAAAGTAGTACTAGAGTAGGTATTTCCTTGTGCACAATATTTAACCTACAACCTTAGTTAGTTGCTTCTTTCATTTCTGGAAGTGCAGAGCTTTCGTGGTTTGTAAGGTGTGGCCACGGGGAAATCCGAGAAATGCAGACTTTTGGAGTTCGAAAGAGATAACCAACTCATTTGAGAGGGGAACTAAAGGTTCAAAGAGGTACAAGCTTGGTTAGAGAGCCAAACAAAATTCCTTGTGGACATTTTTGAAAAGATGCAAGAAGAGCTGCAAGCCAAAGATGAGATGTTGGCGAGATTGTAGGTTGTTGGTGGAGCAATGGAGAGAAAACATGAATCCTTCATGAGAGATGCACAACCCAAACAAAGTTGTTCATAGAAATCACTTCTTCAAGCTCGTGTTTCTCCTCAAAAGAGAAAATCAGAGCCTCCAAAGATGTGACAACAGCTCCAAGGTGGGGAAGGCTACAAAGTGTCCATGACCATTTGGGTATGAGCAAGGAGGCGCCAAAGAGTGGACAGCTGGAAGCAAAGGGGAAAAGCATTCAAGGTGAGTACAAAGCATCTCCTAGGAGAGGAGATGAACCCAAAGAAACTTTCAGCCAAAGGAGTGGTTTGAGGAGTCCAAGAAAGAAGACAAAGGATGTGAAGAAGAAGTCTTCCATAGAGTGTTTATTTTTCCATAGGAAAGGGCACATTGTTATACAATGTTGGGAAGCACACCCTTGCAAAATTCGTGGTTTGAGGAATCACAATGAGGCTATGTGTTGGAAGAAGAACTCCAACAAGAAGATGCTAAAGACCTCCAAGAGTAAGAAGGGTAAGCTAACTGAGAAGGAGGGCCGGATACTCGTTAGAAAAGGAAAGGACAGTTTGTTCAACAAGAGCAAGAAAGAGATAGAAAAAGGAATATGCAGAGGTTGCATACTTAGAAGGAGCAGCAGGAAGAAGAGTTGCTTCTTGAGGCCAAGGGGCAACACTTCGATAGAGGTAAGGAACAAGGAGTTTAAAAAAGGACTTTAACAGTTGATGTAGGCAGTTTTCCTTTCAGCTACCATGATGTATTGCTTGGAATAGTCTCGAATCTAGATACTAATGAAGTACGGTTTAAGTTAGTAAGAAGGACAAAGTAAAGCCAAGTTTTGGTTGATGTTTGCCTTATGGTGCAACGAAAAACAACTCTATAAGATACCATATTAGATTTAATGAAGAATTAGATGCAACAATAAATCTAGCCTAGGAACAATCAGCAATGATGACATAAATTCAAATGCAAACAAGACAAGAATAATAGCATTCCAATAGACATGAAGAACTAGATGCAACAATAAATCTAGCCTAGGAACAACCAGCAATGTTGACATAAATTCAAATGCAAACAATACAAGAATAATAGCATTCCAATATCATGAATCTGAAGGGGATCTCAACCCTTCTCTGTCAGTCCTGAGGCTTTTGAGGACCAAAAGCTTAGGGAGGCATGATCCACAATTTGGTTGAGAATGTTCAGATCAGGAAGATTTCCAGCTGGGTACAGGCTGCAAGTTCACTTGCAGCAAGGTGAATGTCACTTGTAGTACCTTGCAGGCATTTTTGTATTACTTGCAGCCATAGAAGATCTTTAACAGCAGTGCTAAAAGTGTTTGTATAGCTATTGCAAGTGATTGGAAAGCTGATGTAGATGTCCAGTAACATGTTGCATGCGTCTAGAAAGGTGTTGCAAGTGTTTTCTGATAAGTTATAGTGGATCTTTGGGCATACATCTTTTGCAGGAATCATTATCCAGAGTGATTTTATTGCTTTTAGCAATGCTATGCATGACGAAAAAGGATGGACAAGGAGTGTATGTTTGAGATTAGCATCTATGGGGTCTTGGTGGCAGTCTTGTAAGCACCAAAATCATGCACAGCCTACATGAGGACCCCGATGATGACTCGCAATCCTTGCCACGTACATGTAAACGTGAAATAATGCCCTCTCAGCAGCAATTCTCTTGGTAGCATTTAGGTTTTTCCTCCTCTTGTTGTTACCCCTTTGTCGTGCTAACCTTCTACCCACTTTCGACACTTTTCGACACTTATCAATTCTCGTTTCCTATGCTTGCAACTTCATCCCTATGCCTTGTTTTCATCTTTTTGTTGTGATTTGACCTTTCCCTAGTGTTTTCCATCCATTCCCACCCCTAGGAGCCCTCTAGAGGACCTCCCTAACCATCTCCAACTTTCAGTTTTCAGTTTTGGTCAACCAATCCAAATCTCTCCCTATTATTTCAAGATCTCCCCTGGGAGATTTGACTTTTGCAAGTGGAGATTTGGATTTTGACCCCCTTTCGACCAATTTCTGAAGGTAGTTCACCTCCTTTTCACCTAACTAACAATCTCCAACCCTGCTTTCCAACCCAAGACCTCCCCTCTATGGGTTGCCCATGGGTCGCCCCTGAGCGACCTGGACTGGTAAAAGGGGTGACCCATGGGCGACCCTACTGTCTTTTCCAACCGCGGAAAAACTTGAGTTTTGGACATGACAAAGCTCCATTTTGACCTATTTTTCTTCCTGTTTGCATGAGTTTTTGGTCTAAACATAGAGTTAACTATTCCAAGCCTCCAAGCATGCATAATTCGCTCCTTTTTATCTCAACTTGTCAATTCATGTATTCATCCTAACTCCATTTTGCTTCAGTGATAAGCTATATTGGCTTGATCACTCCCTAATTAGCCTAGATCACTCCTTAGTCTTCTGAGTTAACTCTCCAATCAAGGGAGTTAACTCTCCATTCTCTCCCACCTCTCATAGCCTCTTTCAACCTATAAATACCCCCCTCCCTCAAGCACAAAGGGAGGCAATTTCATTTGTGCATCCAGTCTTTGCAAGTTTTTGCTCTCCAACTAGCATCCATATGCTCATACAAGACATTCGAGCCTGTTGTTTTTTTGTTGTTTCATCCAGGCTTTGCTAAAAGCTTCATATCGCGTTGATATGCTACCCAAATCGCAAGCCACAGTGCTCATTAGCTCACATTGAGCTCACGTTTCAAGCTTTCAAAAGCTCCTGTTGTTTCCAAGAGGATATCCCCACTGCTGCAAGAGGACAAAGAGGTTGCCGACACAAGGATTTATGAGGGTATTGGAGGCTCACGCGTCTCATATTCCAGGTTCCTTAGTGTTTTTATATAGTAATTAGAAAATCTAAATTTGCTCTTGGGAATAGTAATTTAATATTGCAATTTCCTTGATAGGCTAAATAGGATTTGCATTGTTAAATTAGTTTGCTTTCAAAGTTCTTTAGATTAGTTGTTTTTAAAGCAATTCCATTTCTTGAGTAATTGATCCAAAAATCCAGAAAATCAAACAAAAACATAAATCAGATTACATTAGTTAACTACATACTAGATTGCATACATATTTCAATTCCTAGATTAAAAAAAGCACTTCATTTCCATAAAGATCTAAAAAAGCACAAAAACATTGTTTTGCACTCATATAGGCTTGCATGCATTCGGAAACCAAAAAAAAAGCACAAAAACATTAGCATCACAGAAAGATCACAAACCCTTGATTCCAACACAAGGTCAAGTTAAGTCAAACCCTTGATTTCAATACAAGGTCAATGCAAAGTCAAACCTTAGGTCAACAAACCCTAATTCGAACCCTAAGTCAAATCGAGGTTAAACTCCAACCAATTCTACATCAGTTTGGGCCCACGAATGTGCCCTGGGCTTAGAAGCGAGTGGGTGAGGGCAATCCTCGAAGAGATTGAGGAAATTCACCCTAGACCACAACACGATCAACAAACGATTCAGGAACAACACAAGTTGAGGATTTTCCAAAGACAAGTCATCATCCAACAATTCGAAGAACTCCAACTCAATAGAAGCATCAACGAGAACAATCGTCAACCTACGCAATGTTGGAATCTCTGAAATCCAAACCAGAGAATAGTGACAAGTGACCCTTCGAGTCATAGTTATTTCAACCACAACAATCATAGAACATTAGATCAAAATCAACACACAAGAAAGGCCCCAGGACCAGCCGACCACTCTCCACGAAGTCCAGCTCTCAAGCGAGCCAGACCGCCCCCATGTCTCACCTCCTCTCGACTAGCTACTTCCACAAAAGTGAGAGTAACATGGAGGTTTGCCATGTGGCAAGAAGCGGGGTCCATGTGCTCGCTAAAGCTGACTAAACTGCTCCAAGCTACCGAGTCGTGTTTTTGAGTGTACAGGACTAAAACGTCAATATGATGCTTATGGAGTCTATTATTGTCATTCATGCTTGATGCAAGCCAAATCGAGGTATATAACAACAACTAGGAAGTTATTTTAAGAAAGAGAAAACAAAGGGATAGATGTGTCTCTTGAAGTGGTTGCATGACTTTGTCTTGGCCGCATATTGTCTTCATTGTGGATGGTGACAGGGCAGCAACATGTGGTCTCATTGTCAGGCTCTTCCTTCACTAATGAGCCATAATAGCTAGTTCGTTTTCCCTCTTGACCAATGTTTTTCCTTCATCCACATTGGAAGGTTGTTTAACTTGGTCGCTAGGGATTTATTTGCTTGTGCAAGTTGTGTGGGCATTATACTCAAGCAAGTGATTCTTGATGGTTACATGGATGGTTATTGCAAAGGCAACCATCCACCTTTCAAACAGAAGCAATTTCTAGGGCAGCCATACCTATTGTGAAGCGACAATCCCTCTTCATAACATAGGGCGAACAAAGAAGCATATTGGGCCAAAAGGAAGGCAATAGAAAATCTAGTTGGCTAATTGGCTCAAGAATATATTCTCTCGCTGTCTTGAGAAGAATAGAGAGTTGTAGGGTTTATGTATCACAAAAGCAAAGTAGAGGTGTAGGACATAGAAGCAAAAATTTGGAAAAAATTGCAATTAGTCACAAATCATTGCAATTCTCGATTTTTCCCCAAAAACATTGCATTTTTTAAAGAAATTGGGGTCAACGATGTTTGAACAATTTTATCATGTTTAAATCGCAATTAAATTGCGTTTAAATAATCTGAATTGCATTTGAAGGGTAGGGTAAACATTTTTGATCGATTTTCAACCTTCTTTTGGCTAATTCTAACATCCAACTCGGGATTTTTGGGGGGTTTAGGGTTTTACCCACGTCTCACACAATATAGTTGGACTCCATTTCGAGATTATGTGTGGATGGTGACATGTGTCCTGTAGACACCTAAAATTGACCACATCCTAACAACACAACTAGCATCACTTTCGACACCATCCCAAGCCCTTCCTAACCACATTTTCATCATTCATCATCAAATTAATTAAATAAATTATATTTATTTAATTAACCTAATTTCCCACATCCCTCTCCACTAATTAATTAAATAATTTCATTATTTGATTGATTATTCTAAAGTCCTAAATCCTAGTCTAATCCCCCACTTATCCTAATTAAATCCCATTCTCATCCATTATCCACAAATAATTGAATTAAAATTTCAAAAAGTCACATGACTAGCTAAAGGTTGTCTAGATTCATTGAACCTAGACACTCCCACAAAAGTCAAACAACTACTTAATCTCCACCATCCATTCACATAAGGATAAGCCCTAGAATCTTCTAACCTTGCCCTAATTTGTTTCATCCATTCTAATCAAATCCTCATCCTTTATCCTCTCAATCCAAACCCTCATCATGTGCATCAATCATCAAGTGCCACTTGGTGGTTTGTCATGCACCCTAATCTCTCAATCGATCTCATCCATTCATCCTCATCTAAAATCTATAAATCAACCCTCAATCAAGCCATTAACAACAAATCTTCATAGAATGCAATGTCATGCTATCCAAGTGAGCAACCAACAATCAATTTTAACAACAACAATCTATTGGAGCACAACCTCCATTTGGTGCAACAAGGGTTGGTGTTGGTGAGAGCTTTCCTTAGTTTTCATTAATGTTGTTAACCCTTTGTTCAATCTGAGATGTTAGATATGAAATAGGTTCTTTGTTTTGATGTATTGTTCCTCATTTAATTTCATATTTTAGTATACACAGTGTCAATACGTCAAAGTGGGAGGGACGCAATATCAATACGTCAAAGATGGGTGGGCGATCAATTCACTAGCAGATTCACAGTGTGAAGAATGCGTCATATATAAAGAAATATGCTCCCTTCAGTCCAAAATCATCATTATCTACATCATTTCGGTTTGTGATCAACAAATTCACAATCGAAACAATCAATGTGTGTATCAATTCACTACATAATACTCCCAATGTAGCGCAAAGAATGCATTGTAGAATAACAAGATTTGCTCCCCAAGTTCACATAGACTAAAAGAATTGGTTATCACATGACAAAAGGTTGAAGTTATGAGCGGGTTGAGGAGAATTGATAGCACAAGTAGAATGAATGCTATTAAAATTTTAATTGTAATATTAATGGTCATCTAGTTTTAGTTACTTAACTTAATTGTTTTTTAGTAACTTCTATTTTAGTTGTTTTAGCTTCTTTCTATTTCTGTTTTAGATAACGATGGTTTCTTTTTAGAAACATCATCTTGTAATTTCCTTTATAAGGAGTTCTTCTCTCCATTTGTAATTACACAATTATGAATATCAACAATCATTTCATGGTATCAGAGCTCAGGCTCAAACTTTTTAGACGAATTTTTAGTAATAAAAATTCGTACCCAGAAAATTTAAAATTATTCTGGAAGGTTTTTTAGCAATTTTTTTACAACTGCATTTTCGTTGGTCGTGCTCAAACTTTCCCTCCGTCGGCGGCTTCTAGGTCGCGTTTTTTTTCTGCTCGTGATTTTGGAGTTTTCGTGGCATTTTTGAATGGTCGTCATGTCTGTGTGCGCCTATATCAGGGTTTGACGGGCGCCTCATTCCTTGCCGATTAATTTAGAGGTGTTTGGTCACAATTTTTTCTGTTTTTGCCTGTGGTTTCCTTCAGCGACGGCTCTGATCGCGATTCTGGAGGGTCGTCGTAGCAACAGTCATTTTCTTTCTTGGAGCAGTGTTTTTCGTCTGAAGGCTCGTGTTTTGTTTGCTTTCAACTGTGCATGGTCGCGTTTGGTGCTTTTTCAAGTACTTTTTGTGGTCGCAACTTCATGAGTTCCAGTTTACAATTTTATGAGTTCATGGGTGTGCAGCAATCTAGGCGTTTTCATCATTGTTTCTGGACGATTTTATAGAAATCGTGATTTCATGGCAGCGTGAAGAGTTAATTTTTTGAGCCAATTTTGACAGAATTTTTTTGGAAAAAATAAAAATTTCTGCAAAGAGTTTTTCGAAATTTTTTTCTAAAAAAAGTTTTTGCTAAAAGAGTTTTTGAAAATTTTTCTATAAAAATTTTGCTAAAGTTTTTTGAGGATATTTTTCTGAAAAAATCTTACAGTTTTTGACCCTCTTTTTTTTACTTTTTTGAAAAATCGTGAATTGTGCCAGCTGATCACAGAGTTACCTCGTTTCTCGTGCTTTGAAAAATGGGAGGGATGGCGTCTTTGTCCAATTTTATGTTGGAAAATATGTAGAGGTTCAATGGAAAGAATTACAACACGTGGAAGCAGAGAATGCTTACCATCTTTGAGTATCGGTGTCTGAATAAGCTTGTTCTAGGTACAGACGTTCGTCCTGTTGTGACCAAATCACACATCGCCCCATTGCAAATGGGGACCCCCTTTTTTGAGCTCTGATACTTTGCATTTAGTTCTGACGATGCCTTGGGTTCGTTTCCTCTGTCAATCCAATAAGAAGTCTTTCTCCAAAAAGATTTTTGTCATAACTGGAGGTCTCATCTGGAAAATGAAGAATCTTGATTAAATTCCATCCAAGTGATGAACAATGAGACCCTTCCTGATGTATGTTTGAGATCCTGAAAAGACTAAGTCTGATAGCCTGAAATCCTAAAAATCCTGAAAAAATGGCTAAGTCTGAAATCTGGTGAATCCTCCAAATTCTAGATTTTGCATGTTAAATCCGGTGGATTCGAGACCTATCTCAACCATCCTGAAAGGTATATTGAAAAATATTTAAAGTATAAGAAATTCAACTTATACTTAAATATATTTTTTAATATACCTTTACCTCACGAACCCTGAAAAACGCCTAAGTTTCCAAAGGATTCAAAAAGCTGATCTAAAGCAACGGGATATCAAAGTGGTGCAAAATCTTCATAAATCACGCCGCTTTCAAGATGATTTCAAGTTGATGATCCCTTGCACTTGAACAAATGCGCCCAAGGATAGAGGATAGAAGAGGATTCCGAAACCTTCAATTAATGCGAATTTCAGAGGAAATCAATTCCTTGAAGTGATGCGCCAAATTGAGTGGAATTTTAGAGGAATTCAACACCTTGAAGTGATGCGCCATTCCTAGAGGATCTTCTATACCCCATCTAATCCGCCAATCAAGAGGATTTCGAAATCTCCATCCATTGCGCCATATTATAGAGGATTTTGAAAGGCTTATCTAATGCGAAATTTCAAGAAGAATTCACCTCCTTGATCAAATGCACCACTCACATAATGAGGCTAAATTTCAGTTTCAAGGCAAATTTCAAAGCGAACAACCAAATCTTGATCAAGTTTAAACACCTTTGTAAGAGGATTTCAAATCTTTAACCAATGCGAAATTCCAGAGGATTTCAAATCTTTAACCAATGCGAAATTCAAGAGGATTTTTAATTCCTCAACCAATGCGACCTTGTAGAGGAGAGTAAAAGTTGAGTCTCGAAAGGAAAAGTCTAGAGGATATCACAACCCTCAACCAAAGCAACCAAGTTAGAAGTGATTCAAGACTAATTTGCAAGAATATAATATACATTTTCAGGAAGATCTTGAAGTCCCCATCTAATGCGCCTAGAAGGAGGAGAAGAATTCAGGTTTGTAAGAAAAGATCAAGAAGAAATCAAACCTCTCATCCACTGTGCCACATATGGGAAGGCTTTGATACACTTTGAAGGAGATTTCAAAAATGTTATCTAATGCACTTGGAGGATGATTTAACTCAAGTTTGAAGTGATTTCTAGAGGATTCCAAACCCCTCAACCGGTGCACTAGCTTTGGAGGATGTGCAAATTTGATCTAAGGTGTATGCATTTCATTTCTTTTAGGAAGACTTTGAATACTTCATCCAATGCACCTAGAACGAGTAAAAATAGTGCTTTAGAGTGAAATTTTAAGTAAAGATTTAATTTGCGATTGGCTGGGAACTGAATGAAGTGATTCTTATATGTTATAAAGCAAGTATTATCATGTTTATCAAGAAGATTAATATTATTTCTTTTGTGTTGCAGGAGCTAAGGAGTCGTTAAAGGAGCTAAGGGCTGGAACCACCTTCATGCTAGGAGTGAAGTCAACCAGTTGTCGTGTGGAGAAGACATCAAGTAGTTGTTCTAAGAAGTCACTTCAAGTATCAACTACTTCATCTTCATCAATCAAGACTTTCAAAGGCATCCACTTTACTTCAAGGAAACCTCATGTCATCAAGCTTCAAGTCTCTTTGAGAAGTCAAGAAGCACTTCATCTTCAAATCAAGCAAGGGCATTCATCTATTCAACTTCAAGTTCCTCTTGAAACTTTAAGTCCAAGAAAGATCTCCTACTCCAATACATGAAGTATACATCATCATCATCTCCTACTGCACTCATCAAGAAGCATCGAAGAAGATCATCATATCAACTTACCTACAAGAAGAAGAAAGAATTACAAAGTCAATCAAATGAGCTACAAGTATCATACATCCAATCTATATGAAGAAAAAACAAGGCAAGATCTACAAGATGTATTCCTAAACATACAAGTTCAAGCAATCGCATTGAATACATCATTACAAGTTGATACAATTTTCAAAGTATGCTGAAGTGGCATCTATGTGGCGAGTACACATCATTTTAAATACATTAAATGTATCATTTAATGAAAGAAGCCAAAGGGATTCCTATGTGGAGGAATATTTTAAATGATTTCGCCTTACCTTATCACATTGGAAAACGTGCCTTCATTGCCTCCCTCTTTTGTACTAAAAATAGCAATTTGTTGTAACTACCTCTGAGGTGGCACGATCTAGACCCTTGGCTATTGAATTAATCTAAGCCATTCATTGTAATCCTGGACACTATATAAAGGCCTTGTTGCCTCATTTGTAATTTAGTAGATCATTAGTAATAGACTAGAGAGTAGATTTTAGAAGTAGAATAGAAGAGACTCTCGAAATTCTCTGAGAGGTCTTGAAATTGTTGTAAATATTTTCCAAGATTAATGCAAAAGACATTGGAGCTTTGTTTGGTGTTTAAGTGTTGTCTTGTGGAGTAACATGATTTCTTGTACTTAATGAAATGGAGAGATGTTTCAAGTAGATTAGAAGTTCATTGATGTAATGTATGTATGTATTGGATATTTGATCAACTCCTAGCTCATGCTTTTAACACTCATCGCCGATGAAGTGTTGTGTAAAGCTAGTCTGAGCCTCATCTGTTTAAGTTCGATTATGGATGCTTGTTTGAGCTGCGCTGTCTTATGGGTGCTTATATGAGTCTTCATGATTTGAAAACCATTCGCGTAACCTTAGGAGATTGCACCAACTTCATGTAGTTGTAGGCATCCTTGGCGAAGTGAAGTTAGGTTAAATCAGGGAGTTTGTCTGTTCAATCCATCGTCATTGCTTCATTGACCTTAGATTAGTTTTCCTAAACCCTTACCTTTTTCACTTTTCTTCATTATTGAAACCTTGTACATACATCATCCACACTGAGAGGAACAAGCTGGATGAAAGGAGAAGAGTCTGCGTAAGTCCCTTTGTGTTTAACAACAAAATCATACTTAGTCACTGAGTTGTCTCTTACCAAAATCATCAGAAAGGAACCTTGGAGTCATCTTGTTTGATCACCTAGTTCAGCATTCGAGAGGCTTTGCTCAAGAGGGAGTTAGATACTTTGTATTTCACTCTAATTGTTGACTTGTCGAAAAACAATCATCAACATTTTTGGCGCTAGAAGGAGGGCCTGAGCCTAGATATTCTTCAATTCAAGTAGAGCATAAGATACTCCTAAGTGGTGGATTGATATTCCAGAAAATACAAAAAAAACGTAGAAAATTTTAGAAAAAAAATACCCCAAAAAAAAAAAGAGTAGAAAATTTCAAAAATCCAAAAAAAGTAGAAAAGTTCAAAAAATCCAAAAGGAAGCAAAAAATCAAAAATACAAAAAATCAGAAGATGGAGTTCTCAACCATGGATTCAGAAGTGGATATGCGGCAAGTTGTTGGGTATGATCCTGCAAATTCAACTCCAATTGTTCTTCAGCTATGGTGGTCATTGAATGAGCGTCTTGGTGGCAAGAGTTTGAAAGACTTCGAGTGCAAGTATGGATGTTGTATTCACAATACAAGTGATCATAGAGAAGCAGATTGTATAACATTCTTATCAAGGATGGATCTAGCAGTGCAGAAGAGAATTTCATTCTTACAAGTACATGAGCCAGTAGTGTTTTCAAAGATAGATCCGAATACTCCTGTCAGTGGTGAAGCATTCAACAAGCTGAAAGAAAAAATCAAGCAGGAATTAAAGAATGCTAAGGATTTAGGTGTCGACGACATATTGCTTTCTAGAAATTGGTGTAGGGTACATGATACAGATCATTTGGAATATACTTGTGAGAAATGCTGGGAAGCAATTCATCAAGCCATGCAGGAAGTAGAAGCCGGTGTACCTATTGAGGAAGAAGTCTTCATTACAGAGAATCTTGATAAGCAATGTACCAGTGCGACAGAATATGAATATGAGTTTATCAATCCTGAAGAGGTAGAAGCATTCGGACAAAAGTTATCGAAAGCATCAGAGGATTGTAAACAAGGTTTAGAAGATGTTAGAGCACTTGAAGCGGCAATTGAGAAAGAAAGAAGTTCGAGCTTGTGGCAGGAACCTAAATTGGATGAAGGCGAGTATCTTGAGGAGTATGCATCTACATTACATCAAGAGATCCTTGAGAATGAGCTACAAAAAGTACAGAAGACGTCGTTAGAAGATCATGAGTTGGAAGCTTTGCAAAGGAATTTAGAAGTATATGCCGATGAAGAGCCTATGAATAGACAAAAGCAATTCGGGTCGACGCTCGACGCTGCCATCATTACACAAGAAGATATCAAGCCGAAAAAAAGAACTACAATTGAAGAACATGCTGCTATGGATGCTGAAATCAAGAGGCTGTTGACACCTTTGCTGGAGATCACAAGAGAATTGGACAATGAGATCATGCAATATGAAGAAGACGAGAAGTTCATCTACAATCAGTGGCGACCTCCCGACAGATGCTTAGAGTATGATCGAATGTTGGGTAGGCCATGTCTCATTGAAAACAACGAACATCAGGTTGTATCTTTATTGATTGGAGGAATTTTGAATTTGAATATCATGAACTTCTAGTTGATAGCATTGATAACACTGATAGTAATGATGATAATCTTGAGCGTGTTGAGTATGAATTTGATTATGGCGAATTGGGTAGAACAACCTGCATTTGGATAGATCATGGTCCCGATGAGAATCCTCAATTAATCATAATACCTCCAGAAATCTTTCCTACGCTTGAGGTCTGTCGCCTGAAGGGTCAATGGTCTGAAGTCAAAGATGAATTTGCCCAGTTGAGAACTGTCACTGCTGCATTGCTACTGTTGTACATACTGAATAATCATGCCAGGGCTTGTATATACTCTGTGTCCTGGGTTGCATCTCTGCTGCTTGTACATAGCTAGGTTAGAGTAGGTTTTTATTTCATGTCGCGTTTTAGAATAAATTTGCTCCTTGATGTCATTTGACTCAAGTCTTGGTTTGTCCTTAGCTTAGTTTTGTTTTCGAGTCGCTTGTTCGTTGTTGTCTTTTCCTTAGCTTAGTGGTTGGTTGTCGTTTGTTTTCATAGATTAGCTGTTTGTTTTTCTTAGTTGTTTTGTTGTGTCGGTTTCCCATTTGTAAGAAGGTGATGTATCTTAAACACACACTCTAGTTTCGATTCAGGATAATATGTTAGTTCATTTCTTGGACATCCATTCATGAAAGTCTTAGAGTCTGAAGATGTTTTTCTTTTAGTTTATCATCTTGTTAGATTTTGAACTTGACTTGGAAGTTAACCATCTATTGTATCTTGACACTATTTTCTTCTGATCATAATATTCTAAAATGCCAAATCTAAATTTTATGAATTCTTAGGTGTTCCTTTGAGAAACATGAGTTATGGATTTCCCATGGATCCCATCATTCGTGTCAGATAGCATGATTGCTTGCTCTTAGGAGATGAGTCAGTTGTTCGGTATTGACTGAAGTATTTTTGAGGTCGTATACGTTACACATCTTAATGATCCCGAAGTTGCTAGGAAAGTCTTTGTGAGTCTGGATCAAGTAAACATCTCAAGGTAATTCATGTTTCCACTCCACTCCATAATAAGAATTCTGCATACTTCCATCCATCATTTCGCTCTCCATCCATTTCATTTCAAAGCAATAAAAACCTCCATCCACGTTGCATTTTTCATCCAATAATGAATTTAAGTCTGATGTTTGAATCATTTATATGGTCCTGTTTTTCGTTGCATACTCTAGAAGGATAAGTTGAAGTCCTTATGAATCATTTGGAGTATTTCCGTGTCAATCTCCTTTTCAAATGACCTTATCCACTGCATATAAGACAAGGTCAAGATGTTGGTGTTCCCATCTGCTCTGTCTGAAATCTATTATTTCCATTATCCACCCATTATATGTTCACCTCGCCTTTGTTACTATGCAAAGTCTCAAAGCATGTAACTATTCATACCTTCCGTCATCCATCTTACCTCCGCCTTTCCTATCATATTATTATACCCTTTATCCCTTCCACCCATCTCCTAATCATGATTGATAAATGTGAGTGTCGTCTAAGCAAGAAGCTTGCAATCCCTTCCAATCATTCCCCCATATTTCCATAAAATAAATACTGGGATGCTTATACCCATCAAACAAGAACTTCCTGAAACTTTTATAGATCTCTATGCCTTATGGTACAAATACTAAAATTCTAAGCCAGGCATGTTCAAAAGCTATACTTTCAAAAAAGGCTTGAAGAATGAATCTCTGGGTACTTAAAGCCAAATCCAAAGAGGCTACCGCATCCAATCCATCTAATCATTCCATTCTATTTTCCGTTCCATTCATTACTTCATCCTGCGAACCAAAGTAAAAAAAAGAAAATCCTAAGTTCGTGAAGGATATGAAAGTATCATTATCGGTTATCATTCATCCCGTTCCCTATTATATATCCCTTTCCACTTGCGAGCTTCGAAGTTTAGGTCGATACGAACAAACGTTGATTATGGTTTCCTTCCGTTCGTTCCACTATATATCATCCGTTTCCATTTCCTATCATTTGACATATATCCCGCCATTCATCTGGTTTATGTGTTGGATACATTTTCTTTCCATCTATCTGTTGCGGCATAATCCACATCATAATCCTTTGCTCTTGTTTCCGCTTCATTCACCGTATTGTTTTGTCGTTTCTTGCCAACATCATGGTGTACATCAACAGGGACCATCGTGTTGTCCGTAGAATCAGACTCTGGAATTCCTCATGTTCGTTACCTCGGTGAAAACCTAGCAAACAGGGGCCGTGTGTAATGGTCATCATTAAAAAAAAAAGAAAAAAAAAATTTAAAAAAAAAATGAAAAGTAAAGAAAAAGAAAATTTTCGTCCACTGGTGAAAACTCGGCAAACGGGCGCCATGGATAAGTATCATGATGAAAACCTGGCAAACAGGCGTCATGGTAGAGACACCCTGTCTCGTTTCACTCCTTCCCATTTCATTACACTTTCATCCATATCATAACCTATTTCACCGTCGCTCCATTCAGTGCCATTGCATACCATCATATGTATGTATCCATTCATTCGCTTTCATGAATCTACCTAGCTTGAGACAGGTTAACTTAGATGATCCTGGTTGCTAAGGGATGGGAATGAACTCAAGTGCTTGCACTTCAAACTTCAAATACGGATAGTCACGCTGGCAAATGGTTCTGATTCTTTGATCGAGTAGTCGTGTTTATTTGATCTGGTGTGTGGGTATACATGGAAATTTTGAAACTTGATTTTTTGTTTATCTCTGGAACATTTAAGAAATTGTTTTATTTAAAATCTATCTTTAATCACACATCAGGGGATGTAGTGTCTTGATCCAATCTATGATTCTTTTCCTTTTCGATTTTGTTGTCTAGCTAGCTGATAGATGGAAGAGGAGTGTCTGAAGTTTTTAAGTCTGGATTGAGTTTTTGTCTCTGAAATGTTCAGGAACATTTATTCAAGTTGACGCTAGATGTTGTGACCAAATCACACATCGCCCCATTGCAAATGGGGACCCGCTTTTTTGAGCTCTAATACTTTGCATTTAGTTCTGACGATGCCTTGGGTTCGTTTCCTCTGTCAATCCAATAAGAAGTCTTTCTCCTAAAAGATTTTTGTCATAACTGGAGGTCTCATCTGGAAAATGAAGAATCTTGATTAAATTCCATCCAAGTGATGAACAATGAGACCCTTCCTGATGTATGTTTGAGATCCTGAAAAGACTAAGTCTGATAGCCTGAAATCCTGAAAATCCTGAAAAAATGGCTAAGTCTAAAATCTGGTGAATCCTCCAAATTCTAGATTTTGCATGTTAAATCCGGTGGATTCGAGACCTATCTCAACCATCCTGAAAGGTATATTGAAAAATATTTAAAGTATAAGAAATTCAACTTATACTTAAATATATTTTTTAATATACCTTTACCTCACGAACCCTGAAAAACGCCTAAGTTTCTAGAGGATTCAAAAAGCTGATCTAATGCGACGGGATATCAAAGTGGCGCAAAATCTTCATAAATCACGCCGCTTTCAAGATGATTTCAAGTTGATGATCCCTTGCGCTTGAACAAATGCGCCCAAGGATAGAGGATAGAAAAGGATTCCGAAACCTTCAATTAATGCGAATTTCAGAGGAAATCAATTCCTTGAAGTGATGCGCCAAATTGAGTGGAATTTTAGAGGAATTCAACACCTTGAAGTGATGCGCCATTCCTAGAGGATCTTCTATACCCCATCTAATCCGCCAATCAAGAGGATTTCGAAATCTCCATCCATTGCGCCATATTATAGAGGATTTTGAAAGGCTTATCTAATGCGAAATTTCAAGAAGAATTCACCTCCTTGATCAAATGCACCACTCACATAATGAGGCTAAATTTCAGTTTCAAGGCAAATTTCAAAGCGAACAACCAAATCTTGATCAAGTTTAAACACCTTTGTAAGAGGATTTCAAATCTTTAACCAATGCGAAATTCCAGAGGATTTCAAATCTTTAACCAATGCGAAATTCAAGAGGATTTTTAATTCCTCAACCAATGCGACCTTGTAGAGGAGAGTAAAAGTTGAGTCTCGAAAGGAAAAGTCTAGAGGATATCACAACCCTCAACCAAAGCAACCAAGTTAGAAGTGATTCAAGACTAATTTGCAAGAATATAATATACATTTTCAGGAAGATCTTGAAGTCCCCATCTAATGCGCCTAGAAGGAGGAGAAGAATTCAGGTTTGTAAGAAAAGATCAAGAAGAAATCAAACCTCTCATCCACTGCACCACATATGGGAAGGCTTTGATACACTTTGAAGGAGATTTCAAAAATCTTATCTAATGCGCTTGGAGGATGATTTAACTCAAGTTTGAAGTGATTTCTAGAGGATTCCAAACCCCTCAACCGGTGCACTAGCTTTGGAGGATGTGCAAATTTGATCTAAGGTGTATGCATTTCATTTCTTTTAGGAAGACCTCGAATACTTCATCCAATGCACCTAGAACGAGTAAAAATAGTGCTTTAGAGTGAAATTTTAAGTAAAGATTTAATTTGCGATTGGCTGGGAACTGAATGAAGTGATTCTTATATGTTATAAAGCAAGTATTATCATGTTTATCAAGAAGATTAATATTATTTCTTTTGTGTTGCAGGAGCTAAGGAGTCGTTAAAGGAGCTAAGGGCTGGAACCACCTTCATGCTAGGAGTGAAGTCAACCAGTTGTCGTGTGGAGAAGACATCAAGTAGCTGTTCTAAGAAGTCACTTCAAGTATCAACTACTTCATCTTCATCAATCAAGACTTTCAAAGGCATCCACTTTACTTCAAGGAAACCTCATGTCATCAAGCTTCAAGTCTCTTTGAGAAGTCAGGAAGCACTTCATCTTCAAATCAAGCAAGGGCATTCATCTATTCAACTTCAAGTGCCTCTTGAAACTTTAAGTCCAAGAGAGATCTCCTACTCCAATACATGAAGTATACATCATCATCATCTCCTACTGCACTCATCAAGAAGCATCGAAGAAGATCATCATATTAACTTACCTACAAGAAGAAGAAAGAATTACAAAGTCAATCAAATGAGCTACAAGTATCATACATCCAATCTATATGAAGAAAAAACAAGGCAAGATCTACAAGATGTATTCCTAAACATACAAGTTCAAACAATCGCATTGAATACATCATTACAAGTTGATACAATTTTCAAAGTATGCTGAAGTGGCATCTATGTGGCGAGTACACATCATTTTAAATACATTAAATGTATCATTTAATGAAAGAAGCCAAAGGGATTCTTATGTGGAGGAATATTTTAAATGATTTCGCCTTACCTTATCACATTGGAAAACGTGCCTTCATTGCCTCCCTCTTTTGTACTAAAAATAGCAATTTGTTGTAACTACCTCTGAGGTGGCACGATCTAGACCCTTGGCTATTGAATTAATCTAAGCCATTCATTGTAATCCTGGACACTATATAAAGGCCTTATTGCCTCATTTGTAATTTAGTAGATCATTAGTAGTAGACTAGAGAGTAGATTTTACAAGTAGAATAGAAGAGACTCTCGAAATTCTCTGAGAGGTTTTGAAATTGTTGTAAATATTTTCCAAGATTAATGCAAAAGACATTGGAGCTTTGTTTGGTGTTTAAGTATTGTCTTGTGGAGTAACATGATTTCTTGTACTTAATGAAATGGAGAGATGTTTCAAGTAGATTAGAAGTAGATTAGAAGTTCATTGATGTAATGTATGTATGTATTGGATATTTGATCAACTCCTAGCTCATGCTTTTAACACTCATCGCCGGTGAAGTGTTGTGTAAAGCTAGTCTGAGCCTCATCTGTTTAAGTTCGATTATGGATGTTTGTTTGAGCTGCGCTGTCTTATGGGTGCTTATATGAGTCTTCATGATTTGAAAACCATTCGCGTAACCTTAGGAGATTGCACCAACTTCATGTAGTTGTAGGCATCCTTGGCGAAGTGAAGTTAGGTTAAATCAGGGAGTTTGTCTGTTCAATCCATCGTCATTGCTTCATTGACCTTAGATTAGTTTTCCTAAACCCTTACCTTTTTCACTTTTCTTCATTATTGAAACCTTGTACATACATCATCCACACTGAGAGGAACAAGTTGGATGAAAGGAGAAGAGTCTGCGTAAGTCCCTTTGTGTTTAACAGCAAAATCATACTTAGTCATTGAGCTGTCTCTTACCAAAATCATCAAAAAGGAACCTTGGAGTCATCTTGTTTGATCACCTAGTTCAGCATTCAAGAGGCTTTGCTCAAGAGGGAGTTAGATACTTTGTATTTCACTCTAATTGTTGACTTGTCGAAAAACAATCATCAACACGTCCCACTACTGCTGGGAAGGATCGGGACAACTATGATGAAGGTAATAGAGAGGCAGTTATGCTTCTAAAATCATCTGTCACCGATGAGATGTTACCAGAAATACCATCTGGTAAGTCTGCTGCGGAGATCTGGAAGCATCTGAAAGATCTTCATGAGACCTCGGACAAGGGAAAGGCTTTCTTCCTGAAGAATATGTTGTTCTCTATTATGATGGATGACCAAGTGTCTTTGCAGGCGCACTTGACGAAAATCAAAGATAGTCGCGACCAACTGGAGGCCATTCGTCATAAGATAGATGAGGAGGATATGGTGGTGATCACTTTGAAAAGTTTGCCACGTTCCGACGAGCACTTCATCGAAACGCTCAACATTACATCCACCAATGTTGTCTTGAAGTTTGATGAGCTGTGCAACAAGCTTTTGCAGCAGGATAGGTGGAGGAAGCAATTTGGGAGTAGCAGTGAGTCTCCTAGTGTTGAACAAGCATTTACTGCCAAGGAAGTTGGCAAGGGCAAGTCCACTCAGCAGAAAGGACAAGGCGATTTGGAGGAGGCCTCCAAGAAGTCTATTACTTGCCATTACTATAGGAAGATTGGTCATATCAAGAAGTTTTGTAGAAAGCGGTTGGCCGATGAGAAGTCCAACCAGGAAGAGTCTCGGCAAAGTGCTCAAGTGGCGAAGTATACTGAGAAAGAGTTTGCATATTTTGCATTTTGAGGACCAGCGCACCATCTGATTATGGGTGGACTTAGTTTTTTGTTTGTACAATGACCATTAAAGGAGGGTATTAAAATATTAATTGTAATATTAATGGTCATATTAGTTTTAGTTACTTTAGTTAACTTAGTTGGTTTTTAGTAACTTTTGTTTTAGTTGTTTTAGCTTCTTTCTATTTCTGTTTTAGATAATGATGGTTTCTTTTTAAAAACATCGTCTTGTAATTTCCTTTATAAAGAGTTCTTCTCTCCATTTGTAATTACACAATTATGAATATCAATAATCATTTCAAATGCACCGACTAATTCAACCAAAACATAATGCTTTTTCACAAAACAAACAAAATAATGCTTTTTCTTCATTTACAACTTTTCTTTTTCATTCAATCCTATGTATCTCAAGGACATGTTCCCTATGTTACATCAACTTAAAAACAATAAAATTAGGAATAATGGCATATGCCTTGAAGATTTGAATGGTCTCAAAGGCTTTAATTTGGGCTTGGTGGCAGGGGCTCCACCCCTTGACCCCAACCTATATTGTGATAGGGAGCACAACAAGGGCATTGCCCACAGGCACCAAGAGGGGTGCTGCCCCTCAAACTTGTTGGGGGTGCAAACCCTCGCAAGGGCATTTGATGAGCACTTAGTTATACTAAGAGGAGGGGGGAATCAATATATAATAAAACTTTTCTTTCTCTACTTTAATCAATTGCAATAAAACATTCAAGTAAGATCTAGCTCTTTAGAGCACAGAGACAACACCGGATTTTACGTGGAAACCCTTGCGGGAGAAAACCACGGCAAAGTATTGCTTATACATATATATATATATATATATTTTATTGATCTTCTTCTCTTTCTTGTAGGCTCCAACCTTCTTCACATACAAATAGTGAGCACCAACTCACAGGGGACACCAACCTCCACTTGATAGAATTATAGGCGCCAACCTATTGGAGGCTCCAACTCCCACACAAACTGAGCTCCAACCCAGCAAGAGGCTCCAACCTCTATTTGATAGGCTCCAACCTATTAATCCTTCAATGGTTGATATGATTTACTCCTTCACTTAAATCTACTCCAAACTGATTCACACACTACTCTTCTTTCGAATCTGAATTTTATCAAATCATTCCACTAGCAACTATCCTTGTTCTTTTATCTCACAAATATATTCAATACTCAGATATAATTCATTGATTGCTTGCTTTCAAATATTCAAATCATTTACCTCTTATGGCTTTTCAATGGACATGCCTATGATGAATGGATGTGTCTTTGATGAATAGATATGTCTTTTTGTATCCTTGTTGTCCTTTCAAAAACAAATCACATCCCTTCCTTAACACTTCTTTTGTCCTCTAGTGAATTCACACCTCTTTGTAAAGATTATTGTTCTTAACAAATTGTTGTCTTATCTGATCATTCCTCCTTATCACACAAGTCGTTGCTCTTTCATAAAATTGCTGCATATTATACTTTGGAAATTGCTGCACTTATCACAAGGAAATCGCACTATATATTCAATTGATCACTGCATTTAGTATCACAGAAAGATAGATGGTGTTTAGTTAAGCAAATAGTGTCAATCAATAGTGTCTTTACACAAATATCTTCTTCTCTAGGAGGAGGTCAGCCTCTTTCTAGTCGGCCATAATTTTTTAATCTTTAATTTAAAAAGAACTTCCTCCAATGCAAGTCGGCCACCATTAAGTATATTATTTCTTTCAAAGAGAATTATTATCATCTTCCTTCAGCAATCACATTATAATCTTTTATAATGTTTAAATCTTTAATTTCAACATATCCATCTCTAAATCGACCATCCAATATCACAATCTATCCAATAGTAAAGTGTAACATATAACTTCTTGTTTGCTTTGCTCTCCAATAGGGATGTATAACGGACACCTCTTATTATAACGGTCCATTCTTTACCTTGACATCAATGACATCACTTAACGACCTCGTGCCTTTGACATGACAACATATTCCAACAGGCGTTGACCCTCAACCGCACTAGGGGTGCTGCCCCTTGACCCTCTGTGTGGGATGCTACCCCCAAACCCCCACAAGGGTTGTTGCCCCTCGACCCTACTTACAACTTTATATAGTCAATCAAGAAGAATAGGCTTACCTTGACAATCGAAGAAGTTGGTGGCTGTCAATAGTGCCTTGTGACTTCAAGATCAATAGATTCCTAAATATCATTGGACTCCAATCGCATGTTGGGATGTTGACCCCAAAGATGCCACATAGGTTGATGAGGAGACACAGGAGGGATTGGTTGGGGTTCCATTGGACGAGACAGTCCGTCATAGTGGCAATGACTCAGACTCAAACGTCAATTTTGATGCAGAGTTAGCAAATGTTGATTAGGGGCAGCGGCACATTTTCTATGTTTTTTTCATTTTGTAATTGAAACCATAGAAGCAAATATTGTTCTCGGGAATTTCTCGCCATCCCAAAAGATAAAGATATTTTCACTTTCTTGGGATATTATAGGAAAAAATGGGAACCCAAAAAATTCAGTAAATTTAAAATAAAAAATAAAAAAGAGAGAAATAACTGATGTTTTTTACATTCAAAGCCATTCTACTTGCATAGAAAGTGAGTGTGAAAGTAAACATGAGTGTACACCGTGAATTTTGAAATATGGATTTTTCTCATTAATTTTGAGATTGCTGATTACAAATACTATAATATAAATCTCTTTAACAAAGTTAATAAATGACTCCCAGGATGACAATGAACCCTTAATCCAATACAACACAACTAATGTAAATACGCCCTGTTAACCCTCTCGTTCTCCTTAACTATCAAGTCCAAGAGACTAATCTATACACAAAATCACAACAGTTTCCCTAACCTCGTCAAATACCTCTTAAATTTACAGCAGTGGCAAGCATTTCAAGACAGCAGTGTCTTGCCTTAACAATGTTTCGTATTAATCATTTTGATCAGTAATATTTCCTATAATCTTGACAACAGTATTGACACCCATATTAATTGATCACTATACCAATAAGGATGGTACTAAACACCATACTGATCAAGAATGTACAAGTCCCAATAATGACAGAATGCTACTAATTAATGATCACAAGAAGATTACTAATCACAAAAGGATAGTTATGTAAAAAAACAATGATGACGACAACAATCTCAACTAGTACAACATTATTAACAACTGATATGTAACAATGAAAATTGCCAAACAATTGCCTCAATAACACAACTCTTTTACAAATAAAATAACGACAACAATATCCATTGACAAGTACTTACAAATGACAGCAAGTACATGAAAACACTAACATATGTGATGCAATAATAATGACAAGTCAAAGGATAGCATAATCATTTGACAGTTTTGTATAGTAATGACTATGCTCACGAATCATAAATAATGACAGCAGTGTTTGTTGTTGTCAAAGGCAATAGTAATAATCACTAATCACAATAACAATAGTCATGTTTCCTATTCACAAGATTTTCAAACCCGATTATACCAGGTGTCTTCACAACTGTAGATAACTACGTTCATTTTTGAAATAACAACATTAATTGTCGTTGCCCCTTTTGCTTTTGCAACAGATCTAATTGCTATTGGCACCTGGAAATCTTAACAGCTACTTACACAATTCAAGGTGTATAACTTGTTTATAAAGTTCCAGAGAAGAATGATCAAAAAATTGCAGGTCTAATGCTTATATAGAAAAAAAAAACAAATTTATTGTAATATTAACAGTGATATATCACCAATAATTGTGTAATATATTGGTGGAATTTTTGGTCAAAGTCACAGTCAAAGATATTTTGAATTTCAAGAAAATGTCGAGAACTCTACCAAGAAAAGACATATTGGAATATATTGGGATATTTTAAAGATGTATGCTTCTATGGTCACTTGAAACTTGCAGCCTTTAGGCATTTTGTTATAATTTCTATATAATATATATGCACATTGACAACTAAAGCAATTAAATTTTCTGAATTTGTTTGTTGACTCTTATGTGAAATCTCAATTCAACTCTATTATTATGTATTAAGGTTCTATAATGTATATGATGAATGCCTTATCAATGTTATCATATAAATATTTGAAATTTCCTATATTTTTAAATTTTCCCTATTTTTAAATAGTTGTCCCCTGCCATCCCCTAAAAAATGAGCTCCCAAAAAATCCATCCCGAAAACAAATCCCCATGTCCCCTGCTGTCCCCATCTCAAAAACTTGGTGTAACATAGATTAGTATCTAGTTATCATTTATGCACTATGCAATATGCATTATGCAATGCAATGTAATCAACAATATGAACATAAATGAAACAATCTATATTCCACAATTCATAGACTAAACTCTCATTTTTATTTGCTCTCTATATCTATATGTTATTAAAATGCCTTTAAATTCAAAAAATAGTAGGTTTTTCTCTTTTTTTTGGCATTTTTCTACATTTTTTGAAAATCTGATTTTTTCCCCATTTTTTGAAAAAATCTTGATCTTTTGGTTTGCAATTTTTTTCCCAAAAGATTTTGGTTTCTATGGTGTAGGAGTCTATGTATATCTAGGACAGCTCCAAGTTGGCCATAATCGGCACTAAATAGAGATGTGAAGCTACCTGTTGTGACCAAATCACACATTGCCCCATTGCAAATGGGGACCCCCTTTTTTTTGAATTCCAGTGCTTTGTTAGGTCCAGGATGGTGTCCTTTGCATGATGAAGTCAGTGGTGTTTGAGTCTTACAGCCCCTTGACGACCTGATCCTGATGTTTGAGACCCTGAAAATGACTAAGTCTAGTATCCTGATCCTGAAGATCCTGAAAATTGGCTAAGTCTGAAATTTGGTGGATCCTCAAAAATCTAGAATCTGCATGTGAAATCTGGGGGATCTGAGACCTATCTCAAACATCCTGAAAGGTATGTTGAAAAATATTTAAAGTATAATCTCTCAACTTATACTTAAATATATTTTTCAATATACCTTACCTCGGGCACTGTCAATTCTGGGAGCGAAATTGCTCCAGGTTCACCTCAAAACTCCGCCTAGAATTTAGGGCGCCTTCCATCATCTAGACAACCTCAATATTGCGCCTTGGGCAAGGAAGGCTTCAAATCAAAGCGCCTTGATTGAAATGGATGTGGGGAAGCTTGAAACACTGCAAAGTTGACAAGGAAGAGGTATCTAGATTTAGGCGCCCATTGCATGTTCAAAGGATCATAAGAATTGCGCCTTGAGTTGAAGCAAAAGACCTAAGGCGCCATTCCTTGTTAAAGCCATCTTGTTTGGACGCCTAGGAGGAAGGTGGATCATTCAGGTAAGATTGAGCGCCCAACTTGGAGAAGACCTTTACTTATGATCTTAGGCGTCAGTTTACCTCCAAAGACTATATTAGTGCCTTAGTAATCCATTCCTTGATCCCAGAGTGAATGAAAACATCAATATGTACCTAAAATGGCGCCCAAGGTGATATCATCCTATTTTGGCGCCTTAGTATGAAAAGAGTCTAGGTGCCTATGAGAGGAAGCAAGAAAATCATGAAATCTGGAGGTAAGCATCACATTAAACTTTTGGCACCTTAGCATGAAGAGATGTTCAACCTAACCCAAAGTTGTGCCTTAGCATGAAAGAGCATGATATGTTTAAACTAACTCCTATTATGATGTTTGAGATCCTGAAAATGACTAAGTCTGGTAGCCTGAAACCCTGAAACACTGAAAAATTGGCTAAGTCTGAAATCTGGTGGATCCTCCAAATTCTATAATCTACATGTTAAATCCAGTGGATCTGAGACCTATCTCAAACATCCTGAAAGGTATATTGAAAAATATTTAAAGTATAATCTCTCAACTTACACTTAAATATATTTTTCAATATACCTTACCTTGGCGACTTACATTTCTAGGTGCGAATTTGCTCCAGTACTTAGGCGCAATTTTTCCACTTGCAGAGACCCCAAAAGTGCGCCTAGAGGACAATCAACCTTCAACCTCTCCTAGATAGGCGCCTTGATTGAAAATTTCCTAAGATACCTCCAGAAGTGAAAATTTGACCAATTAAGCACATTGTGAGTTAGGCACCAATTTCACATTCAAGTGATCATTAAAATTGCGCCTTGAGTTGACATGATTGAGTTTAGGCGCCCATTCTTTGTTCCCTTTTGCCATTTTTGGCGCCTTGAAGAATTGAGCGCCTTGAGCATCAACAATTAGCGCCTAAGGGAAAATGGTTGTCTGGACTTCATAACTTTGAGCGCCTTGTATATAAAGTCTCAAAAGGGCGCCTTTTGCCTTCAAGATTGTCTAGTTTTGGCGCTTTCAAGAGGAGTTAATGTATAGGTTATTGAAAGGAGTCTTCACTTCATCTAGGCGCTAAATTCAACTCAAAACTACCATATAGTGCGCCTAAACAAAGAGCATGTTTAATCTATCACTGATGGAAACTTGAGGTGTCTTGAACACTTCCTTAAGCTTGTTTGATGACTTGAATCCATAAGAAGTGAAGCAAATATTTGTATGAGCTTAGGCGCAAATTCATACCTTGGCAATTACAAGGTGCATAAAGCCTATCTTGAACCTTAGGCGCACTTTGCCTCTCAGTAGACCTCCAGGTGGCGCCTTGAAGGAAGTCATGAGTTGACATCAACAAGTAAGCATTTTGAAGGAATGAAACAATCAACAAGTCAACTTGATTGTAGGCGCCTTGCACTTTTACCAACCAAAATAGCGCCTTAGAAAAAACTCACATGAATTAGTATCTAGGAGTAGGCGCTTGGGAGAAAGAAGCCTCCTGAGGCATGTTTTATGGGTTGAGGACTTCAAAATGTCAAGAAGACATCCAAACATAGCTAGGCGCCAATCCTTGTCTAAATAATACCAAATGTGTGCCTAGAAAAGGATACACTCTAAGCTATTCTAATGTGAGCGCCTTGATGTCAAATGAGATTAAATCTATCATACATGAGCGCCTAGGTGAGGGGAGTCATCCTAAGATCTACATAATTGTTTAAAGCTTAAAAAATGACAAGGATAAAGCTTGAAAGCTAGGCGCCCATTCCTACCTCTGCCACCTCATTCTGGCGCCTAAGGAAGAAATTGTGTTGAGAGATATCTTTTGAATGAATCTTTTAAGTGGATTGACTCCTTTAAACCTTTACAATTGCTAGAAATCATTTGAAATAATGAATGTGGGACTAATTTGTGTTAGGCGCACTTTGTTCCTATTTTCACCTATATTTGCGCCTAAGTTTGAAATGGCGTTATTACATGTTTAAAGTTGTTTTTATCTTAAGAAGTTATTGATATATCGTTTACCTTGACTTGTAGGATCATCAATAATGCTAAGGAGTTATCCAAGGAATCACCTTCAAGCAAGGAGTAAGAAGCATCATGCTAGCCACCTTTGGAGATCACTTCAATATTCATCATCAAGCTGCATTATTGGAAGGAGTGTTGGTGAAGTCAAGGAGTCATCAAGACAAGCATCTGAGCCATCTTCAAGTTGCGGAAGGATCACACCTCAAGTCTCCTATATCAATGATATCATGTTAGATCATATCAAGTTCAAAGTATACTTCATCCTTTGCATCATGTTCAAAGACAAGGTGTTCCCCATCCAAGCTTCAGGTCAAGGTTCGTCAAGCTTCAAAGTTTCTTCTAGAGGTTATCAACATCTACTTCACATCCAAGGAAGGTGTTATCATCTACACTCAAAGAAGGTCACTTCAAAGGCCATCAATGAAGGATCACTTCATCAACTTCTACATCAAGCAAAGACATTCATCTATTCAACTTCAAGTTCTTTCATCTTCAAGTCCAAGAGAGTCTTCTACTCTAATACATGATTGAAGCATCATCATCTACAAGTTGAGAAGGAAGTATCATTATCATCTTGTACTACTACTATACTCTTCATGAGAATACATCGAAGAAGATCAATATCAACTTACCTACAAGAAGAAGAAAGACTCATGTGGTTAATCCAATGAGCTACAAGTATCATACATCCCGTCTACAAGAAGAATGAATAAGGCAAAGATCTACAAGATGTATTCCCAAACATACAAGTTCAAGCAATCTCATTGAATACATCACTACAATTTTCAAAGTATGCTGAGGTGGCATCTATGTGGTGAGTACACATCACTTTAAATGCATTAAATGTATCATTTAATAAAAGAAGTCAAAGGGATTCCTATGTGGAAGAAGTTTTTAAATGATTTCGCCTTACCTTATCACATTGGAAAACGTGCCTTCATTGCCTCTCTCTTTTGTGCTAAAAATAGCAATTTGTTGTAACTACCTGTGAGGTGGCATGATCTAGACCCTTGGCTATTGAATTAATCTCAGCCATTCATTGTATTCTGGGCACTATATAAAGGCCTTGTTGCCTCATTTGTAAAAGATAGAAATTAGATTGTAGGCAAGTAGGAGTAGAATAGGAGACTCTCGAAATTTTCTGAGAGGACTTGGAATTGTTGTAAATATTTCTCAAGAGTAATGCAAAACATTGGAAGTTTATTTGGTGTTAAGTGTTATCTTGTGGAGTAACTTGGTTTCCTGTACTTCAATGGAATGGAGAGATGTTTCAAATAGACTAGAAATAGATTAGAGCTCATTGTTGTAATGTATGTTGTATTGAATATTTGATCAACTCCTAGCTCATGCTTTTAACATTCATCGCCGGTGAAGTGTTGTGTAAAGCTAGTCTGAGCCTTATCATTTGCATAAGTTCGATTGTGGATGCTTGTTTGAGCTGCGCCATCTTATGGGTGCTCATATGAACCTTCATGATTTGAAAACCTTTCGTGTAACCTTAAGAGATTGCACCAGCTTCATGTAGTTGTAGGCACCCTTGGCGAAGTGAAGTTAGGTTAATCAGGGAGTTTGTCTATTCAATCGTCATCATTGCTTCATTGACCTTAGATTAGTTTTCGGAACCTTGATCTTTTTCTATTTCTTTATGATTGAGACCTTGTATATACATCATCCACACTGAAAGGAGGAATAAGCTGAATGAAAGGAGAAGAATCTGCGTAAGTCCCTTTGTGTTTAATAGCAAAATCATACTTAGTCACTGAGCTATCTCTTACAAAATCATAAGAAATGAACCTTGGAGTCATCTTGTTTGATCACTTCGTTCAGCATTCGAGAGGCTTTGCTCAAGAGGGAGTCAGATACTTAGTATTTCACTCTAATTGTTGACTTGTCCAAAAACAAACATCAAATCACACATGCACTGCAATTTGCAAGCCACAAACTACAAATGGTATAAACTTATGGATTTCACCACAAAGCAGTAAAGAAACCTTCCATTAACTAACATAAACTTAAGGAAAACTTATAACTTAATGTTCGCTTGAAAATCTAAACCATGCAACACTCAGAAACACAAATAGAATCACCGAAGCAATGAATCTTTTATTATCTCAGAGAGCTCTTGCAACAATTTCAGAAATTTTCAACCGTACAATGAGAGCAACAAGAGTCCTTTTATAGACCTCAAAAGGAATGAAGGGTCAAGATCGATCGGCCAAGTCAGCGGACCAGATCAAGCCACATCACAAGTAGTTGTAACAAACTTCTCTTTATTAAATGAAAGAGGCCAGACTTGTCCAAAAACAAACATCAACACTACCTACATACACTTCCTGGAGTTTTTCACCTGATTGGGTTTTATCCAGAGGAATCACAGCGTTACGTGTTTTGCACCCTGTTTATTTGTTGCATTTCTTTTCTATTTTTCTTTGTGATGAATAGTTCACGTCTCTATTAAATTATATAAAAATTTAATACACTAGTTCACATAAAAGACAAATGGAATGGAATCACACTGTAATGTCCCCTCTTCGGAAACCCATTCAAAGAAAAGGGTGCTGCTTGAAATGCTCATGCGAGAATGTGGTCTAAAGGGTGTCAAGGCTGCGATCCCTGAGCAACATATGAAGCTCCTTACGAACATAAGAAAAGATCCTCATCTCAAGATGAAATCAAATCCTTGCATTCACGTACATCTACAACCAGGCGAAGTAAATGGAATCACACAAATATATTTTCTGAATTTGGAGACGAGGGCAATGATGACAGTGGTGAAGACATCGATTGTAGAACTACTGAATTTAGAGTGAAGGGTTCAAAACCAAAGTCCAAATCCCCTACGTTACGGTCAAGAAATATCAGGCAGTCCAACAAGAGGTTCCCTGAAGATTACATCGAAGTTTACAACTTAAAATATAATGCAGATATAAAATGGACAGCTCTGCACAAATTGTGAATGATGCTATGAGCTGTGAGGTGGCAAGCAATGCTAGTAACAATATAGATAATGAGCTGCGAACCAAATTCCAAGGCTGTGATTCCACTAAAAATACTACAACAACCTGAATATCAACCAGCTCTGTGGTGTAAGGTGCAGCGCTCCTATTTTAGATGATGCAGTAGTCCCTATGTATTCACCTTTGACTAGTACAGCGAATAATTGTCACCAAGTGCTACGATCTGATGTTATGGCTGATGTTGTATGGCTGGGAAGAGAATATAAACTAATCAATACAACATTCTTGTTGATATCTTTCAGACACCAGAGCGATTAAACAAAGAGAATCTGCCAAAGGAAATTAAGGCAGTGTAAGTCAGGATTAAAAGAAAATAAGAAAGTGGCGCTAATACTACACCTGTGATTTGGAATAAGGAATAATTAATTAAACTAAATTATAGTTATCTAAAGTCAATGGGTGTGAGAAAGGTTGTCTCATCAAGCAACAAGATATAAAAGGGGAGACCATTCATTGACAAGGGAATATCAATTTTGGAATAAATATTATGATATGGAACAAGTGAATATTACAGCCAAAGAGGACAAAGCCCCTCCAAGGTGAATTAAGAGATTTACGGACGAAACCCCTTAACTTCTCTTAGCAAGTTAGTGGACGGAAACCCCTAACTTGGATAGATATTAGGGACAATCAATCAAGGAGAATAGCTGCAAGTTTAAAGGAAAATTATAGCAGAAAATCAAGATAAGTTGTATTTTCAGAATTATTCATAAGTTACAAATCTGGAATATTATAATAAAATTCATAATTTCTGATGAAGTCATATTTATACGTTTAATGCAATTCTCATTTTAAGTTAGGATTATTGTTTTAGGGCAAAAATAAGAAAAATGTTCTAGAAAGGGACATTACACACACCCACTATGCTACTAAAGCTATATCAGCAGGAGGAGGAGAATGGCCATGATCAAAGGTTTGCCCCAGCCATCTAGGAGATCTTGGGCATTAGGAATGGGCTTCAAACCTGTGATGGAATCTTCTGTCTTTTTCTTTTTCTTGATCAACAGGAGCTGTGGGAAAAAGAGAAATTGCAAGGTCCAACACTATTGAAAATAGTTGAAGCAAAGCTAGCTTAGATATCCATTTCTGATGCAACACTAGGGTTATCAATGCAGTGGTTTGTGGATAAGTGACTCTCTTATGGACAAAAAAAAAATCCCATATTGGCCCTATTGGGGTGATTGGTGATAAATTTACTGGTCCTATTGCTTTTTAACTTTAATACAAAATTAGAGCCAACTTTGATATCCAACTTCTATCCCCGTTGATGTAACATCCCACTAAAAATTTTCTTTATTTGTTGGGATATGAATGATATATATCAAACTCTTAGCTAATGAATTTTTCTGATGTCAATTTCTGACTATATATTATTATGGTTTTGGATCTAGCATACTGTTAACCAGAAAATTACAAAGATCATCCTCAACTAATTTTATTGCTGTTTGATCATATCGATGGTATTAACTTCTGATTGCTGGTTATACTTTGCATCGCTGTCTATTCCCATATCAATTTCCAGTGTTTATACTTTGGATGCTTACTTGCTGATCTGGGCCTGGATCTGCCGCTTTCTACAAACAGTATTATTTATCTCATCACATTTATAGTGGGTATCATTAGGCTGTTCGTTATTGCTGATTCTGTGATTACCATCAAGCGGTTAGCATGCTGATCGCTGTCTGTTGCAATTAGTAATTATTTCATAATTTGGCGCTTGATATTGCATTCTATTTGAGAATGAGTACTATCAATGATTTTGCATTCAGTATCAAATAAGTTTGGCGAGCTGATTTGTAGTTATTGAATCATATAAGTCCTTGCTACAGCGGTGGTTGATTTAAAACTCATATTCATCACTCATTTATCAATCACAAACTACTATAAGCACATATGATTCAGTTTGCAAATTACTCTGTCAACATGAAGCTCGTATGCAATCCCTGGGTGAGATTGCCTCAAGTCTGAATCAGGGTTTTCATCCACTAATTCAATGATGGAAATCAGGGAGTTTCCGTCCTCCAATCTCCTGCACAGAATGTTTTCGTCCTCAAATTAATTGAACCAAAGTCCAATGCTCCAACAAGGAGTAGAAATCAGAAAATAGAATGGTTAAGCAACATGCCGCCTCATCCTTGCTTGACCTCTCTTAAATAGAATTTCCAACCAAAAGTCATGACTCTTCATATTTCCTTCATGACACTTGATTGATATTTGAGAGGAATTATTTAAAACAAACTTTAATTATAAGAGACCTTCTTATTTTATATTTTAACTTTACTTGAGGCCCTCTTTATTATGATTATATTTTATAATATCACTTAAGCAGCCCCTTTCATGACATGATGAACCTCTTGAGTTATTATTATAATCCCATTTTCCTAATGCAAAATTCCCAAGGCCTACGGGAAATGAATGATGGGTGTTTGGATTTCAACTTGGACTCGTTTCAAAGAAGGGACATTACAACTGATTCCCTTCAACTGATTCCCTTCTCCAGCCAGATCTCAAAAGGGTCTGGTGGGAATATGCTCTTAGTGAGGAGAATGAAATTAACTGGAAATTACTCTTTCATGCCTAGGCCACAACTGAAGCCATGGCTTGATGAAAAATAGTCTCTTTTCCCTATGTCTTAGAAAGGACATGTTGCCCAGCATTCTTCAGTCCAGACATATTTGGTCACAATTTGAAGGAACTGTATTTAGCATTTAACACGATCCAGATTTTCATTACAGACTTTTTGGCAGGGTTGATAATAGATTACACTTAACAACAGTTCAGAGAGGCACTTCAGATAAGAAATCCATTTCTTTGGCTGTAAAAGGAATGATGTTTGTTATTGGGAAATTCAAGAATATAGCTCAGCTTCAGCATTCTACTTTGCTCCCAATGAAGCAATAGAGGAAGTCAATCTCAGGTTCTAAATGCTATAATGTAATATCCCAAATGGGGATATTGTGAACAATTTTGGGTTCACAGGATTTTCAAATGAATTTTCTAAATTCTGCCCTAATTTCTGCACTTTAGTTTCCTGCACTTTAAATCAGACTTACTTGGAATTCTGCCCTAGTTTTTCTGCTTTTTAGTTTTCTGCTCTAACCCTAACTTCTGCACTTTAAATCAGACTTCAACATACATAATGAACAGCATGTAAAGTAAAGCATGACATCATGAATTCATCATCATTATGCATTATCATCATAAGTTTGCATCATACCACCAACATAGACAATAAACCACTTGACTGTTCCACACAAAAGGACTGAAAATACGAGCATAAGTCTGCTGCTATAAACTGATTACAAAATGTCTTCAAATACACCAATAGTATGGGCTAACATAAGAGAAATAGCCCAGCAAAGATCTGCCCTACAAACTGAAACAAAATAACAATATCTTCTAACCTCCTAGCAAGAAATGTATTCTCCAATTCACTCCCAAGAGATGCGCACAGGTCTGCTGGTCTGCTGCTCCACAAATGATGAAAATTGCCTCCACAGATGCTCACAAACCATACCAAATCAACTCCCAAGGGTGGCACTCCAATAGAGGGTTAAACCCTAGACAATGATCCACAATATAAGCCACAAGGAAGCCTTCAAATCTGCTCTATAAGTCTGCTCTGCAAGTCTGCTCCAATAATGATGAAGTACAAATGAATTCCCTTCACGGAATCCTCCCAAGAAGAGCTAGGTTTTTGTCCAACTCCTCTAAGATGCTTGAGCTTTTCATCCCAAGGATCTTCACTAAAGATAAACTCCAAATGCTGATTGAATGAATGCTTGAATGATCATTGAATTGCCACCAAAATTACTTATATGTATACATGTTTCACTTTCTTTCCAATGCTGGCCGACCTAGCACTATTTATTACCCTTTTTCCGCTTCAAGGCCGACCTCTCAAAGTTCTTGGCGCCCGACTTAATATGGCCGACCTAGACTGGGATTTCTTCCTTATTAAAAATCTGTTTTCCCCTTGTCAATCAGGCCGACTAGCCTCTAGATCCAATTCAAATTGAAGATATGAATTTTGTTTTCTTTATTTCTTCCAAGCCAACTCCCTCCAAGCGCCAAGGAAAACATATTATTTTATTATTTGTTTCTTCTTCCAAGGTCATCCAAATCTATGAAGCATCAAATGAGATCCCACAAAGATAGCATATACATGAGACCCATGTGATGTCCCGAGGCATTGTTAAACGTCATGATAAAATGGCGAAGTTGTTTTGAAATATAGTCACATTCCCTCCATAATCAATTTGAATGATAAAAGAACACTTCTAGTAATAATCAGGAATATATCAATATTGATAAACATATATAATGTTAATTCATAATATTTATAATATTAAATAATATTATTATATAAGTGTTTTAATATAATTGAAATATAATGTACAATATATTTATAATAAGGTATATTATTATATTATATACAAATAACTATAAATTATAAATATAAACATTAATAATATAAATATAAATATTAAATTATATATTTATAATTACATTTATAAAAGTGAAAAGATTAGTATGGTGCGATTAAGAAGTCAAGCATATATCCTTTCGCAGCAATTGATATAATGCAAGGAGGAATATTGAAGGATTACAATTCATATGGTGATTTGCCTTAAAGAAAGGCAACGACTAAATAAAGAAGAGGTATACGATTGATAAAAGACAATGTGCAATCTGACTTGTATTAAGAGCAGCGATCCTTAATAAAGGGAAGTGATCATTCTTTAATAAAATAATTAATTTAGAAGAGGTGTGATATTAAGAGTTGTGTTCATCAAAAGACACATTCATTCAGGGACATATCTCTTGAGGAAGGAATAAACAGAAGGTAAGGAAGAGGAAGTAAGGAACAAGAAGGGGATTATATCTCTGAGTTGAAGATATAAAAATATATATTTTCTGATAAACTATGTGAAGTACATAAAGAAGAATATATCTGATTCTAAAATAAGCAGAATAAGAAAATAATGATCTGATACAGAAATTCATAGCATCAGTAAAAACAACAACATACAATTAAAGAAGAAAGAAGAGGAAAAATAGTCCCCAACAACCAAACAGTGTATGTCTATTTTATGTTTGGTTTATATTTATGATAGGCAGGTATGTATATTCTAAAATTCGTGTTTATTATTTTAATAGTATGTTACTATGGTGTACAATCATGTATATATGTATATCATTGAATGCAGTTCTGAGTATCATAAATCTGAGTTATCATATATTTACATAAATCTGAGTTACAAATTATTGCTGATATGACATAATGGGTATGTTACCGATTTTTGTGTAAGAATAGAATATGTGATTACAATATGGAATAATATTTGTATTATCTGATTGTGATAAACCACCATGATTGAGGAAATGGAGGGCCTACAACGAGGGGAAACGGCGTTGGGATCATCCTCTAAGTATGCCACCCCATGGTGGATGGCCGAGGCCTACCACATGTGGGCCAAAGGGGCATGAGAGGCTGCCCTTGGGCTTAGAAGGAATGATTTCCGGGACACCCTGCTGTAGTTGCACCCCTAACCTTCCATCATGGAAATTAATTGAATCATAAGAAGAAGCAAAATGGTTTTGATAAGGGGAACGGTGATAGGACGCCTCACTAGGCATGCCACCCCATATGGATGGCAAGAGGCCACATGGGGCCAAGAGGGGCGAAGCACCCGCTCTTGGGCCTAGGGTAGAGGGTTTCTTGGGCACCTTATTAAATCATTTTGTTCTAGGAATTAGAAACCCTAACCCTAAACTGGTGGGATTTGAATTTTTAGAGTAAAATTAGTATTGTTCCAATAGGGGACATTACAACCCAATTGTTATATCTTATCCTTCTTTCGATGTGAATGAAATCGTCCATCAAGGCAATCCACCATGAGCAATCAATCTTGAGAGCAAACCAAGCCTCCTTCTGTGACCACTCCGAAATGGGGATATTACATATAAAATATGGATAAAATAATGACAAATATAAATGCGTTCTTTTGATCTCTAAGAACCATCTCCCTGTTATTAACTTAGTCCATATCACAGAATTACCATGTTGGCCAAATTCCCATCTTTGCACCAGCCCCATTCTCAGGATAGAATTCGAGGATGATCATGGAGGATTACTAAGGCAGCTAAGAGAGCTTCACATAAGTTTTTTTTTTTCATAATTTCTACTACAAGAGGGATGCAAATAGTTAGGCACACTATGTTGATGGGTTTTCTGCACCTACTTGGAGCACAGCTAACCAAATTGCATAAGAGAATGATTTGTATGCGCTGAAACCAAAAATTTCATTTTGTGTGTTCAAGTGATCTAGAAAGCTACTTTTTTTTTAAATTCACAAGAAAGGCTTTTTAAAACACAGAATATAGTATTGGTGCATACCTCGTGCGTAAGTCACCTAATTATGATGCACGTGTGATTCACATAATTTGATTTTTTTAATTTTATTTTTTAATATCCCTTGTTCTCTGGACTATTTTTTTATTTTTCTGTTTCTGTTTCAAACGTCAACTTTGAAAGTCCACATCAAATGGCTCCTCAACTTTTGTGGCATCAAGATAACTAATGAACCCCCATCAATTATTGCCTCTTCATAACCTACCGTTTCAATTTTCCTTTTTGGGAGGCCCCTTTGTCCCAAGGCTTGCCTTTTAGCAGCAGTTTCAGCATTCAGAGTAATCCCAAGCCATGGGGATCACCTGACCTCCCACAACAGGTGTGTAACCCTTGCTGAAGAATGTCTTCGCAGCCATCTTTGAACTGGGCCAGCGTTTTAATTAGCATTTGAGCCCTGTGCCTCACCAGCCCGAAATCAACTTAGATTGGAACTGGGTTTAAAGCAGTTATTCTCCTACAGATGTTTTGTATCAAACTCTCTTCTTAATTTTATACATTTTCAAATTAAGGCTAACGACAGAACACGTTTGTAAACAGAGCAAAAATACACTTTATGTTCTGATCGCAATACACCTTACCAAATCCTAAACCCTGATATGCTCAAGAATATTCCCCAAAGAACACTGATCAAAACCAGACCCCCACCACATTGATATTTAATTTTACTAAGACAAAAACAAGCATGCAATTCAGCTGATCTTAGTTAGCCTCTCTACATAAGCATATTTATGGTTATACGAAAAAATAATGATCAGTCGTACTTCAATTTCACATTAATTGACATAAATGCAAAGTTGTGGAGAAATACACTCACAGGTAAGTCTGCTGAGTTATCTGAAAGATGAGGAACATCTTCCAAAACAAATCCGCAATCTCCCGTGTGGATTTTAAGCTGAGATCTTACGGCTCTGGTTTTGCTTCCCTTATAACTAGTGGTCAGACTTCCCCTTAGCTTCAGCAGAGCATTTCTGTTACTTGACAGAAATGTGGACGTCAAATCATTCCTCAACCTTGCAGCATTCGATCCTCCTGCTGCCGCAGCTAGCCCACTCTCCTCGGATCTTGCAAATCCCGACGAAGAGCCGTCAATTGACGGCAATTTACTTGCCAGTTGGTTTGTCAAAAGCCGAGAGTAAACCAGAGAGGACATGGCAAGGCCCTTTGTTTTTGCAAATCTCGGCAATGAACAGTGCGCGAAGATTAAAAAACAAAAAAATACAAATTTAATTGGGTTGATCTGGGAGACAACTGACGACCATATATTTTTTTATTTTTAACAACGGCGGTTTTGTTTATTTGACCTAGAAGTTTATAAGGTGGTTTGGAGTTTTCGAAAATCTGGGAGCGGAGTTTCCTGGTATCTGTCATCGTAATGTCCTTTCCGGCCTTCACGTCATGTAAAGTGATAGTTCTTGCTTTGAATCAATGCCGATAGAAAAATACGGACAATGCCCCAAAGGAAGGAAAAAAAAACGCGAAGTGCTCTACTTCAAATTGATTCTGCAACTACACTAAATAATCTTCATACAGTATATCCTCTGGCTTCTAGGTTTGGTTTTCTTTGTTTGAAAATTGGGTACAAATCAAAGCGTTTGTAGCGAAGAATATGCTGCGGTAGTGGAGTGTGGCACGGAAAAGGTTAGCCAAAAAGGTTAGCCACCAAAGGTTTTCTTTATTAGCATCTGACTTTGGTAGACTAGGGGGATATTTTCCTCATGGATGAGGAGGATTGTGGATAACTTAATTCCATTTAGACTAAATGACATTGTTTCATTCTGGTTTTATTTTTTATTATATATAGAGAAAAAAAAATGATAAGAGTTATTATTGTCGCTGTAGAACAACATGCCTACTGTAATCTAGTTTAGGTTAGAATATTACAAAGAGGAGAAAGTTTAATTGTAAATAACCAATCAGTTGTTAGTTCCATTCCAAAATCTATTAGGCCCGTGTTTCTATAGAAAGAAGAAAGATCAAAACTAGAGCTACAACAAGCTACAAAGGAGCAAATCATCGAGCATGAGCCAAAGAAATTGGGAGATGAAGATCCAAATACTAGTTGCAACACTCTTGCAACTCTTTTAGGAGCATAATCAAAACAATAGCAAGGAATAGAGGAGCAAATTGTTAAGTTTGAACCTAGGCATTTGGTAGAGTATAACAGGTTGTGTTTGTCTACCTCTAAAGCATGCAGTGGACTATATTATATGGAAATGACTATTAGATTCTGCAAATAAGCAAAAAACTACCCAAGACCTAGTACAAGAATAGATTCAATAGAACTATTTAATAGATGATCAGGCTGGAACCAAAATAGTAAAATAAAGAAGTTTCCGACAATACATGAGATATGCAAAATAGCATAAAGAAAGCTCACTCAACATCATCGAAAATGAGGGATGAGTGTTGTATATATAGCTAGAAATGGGGCAAATACATCCAATAGGAGAAGTAACTCCAACTACCAAAAATAAGTGGGAGTTACACCTACTTGGAAGATGTCAAACAAATGGTTACACCCACTTAATAAAAGACAAACAAACGGTCAAAATAGGTGGCAAATGCATCCAAGAGAGCAAGTAACTCCAACTACAAAGAATAGGTGGTAGTTATCTACCCTCGTATGTAAATACCATTTATAATAACTTAAGCAAACTTAAATATATTCGTAGAAAAAAAATAAACCCAAATATAAAGGAAAATAAAAACCTACACTAACAATGACGTCACATTTGTCACATTAGATGATTGGAAGATTTTGCTTAATCACTTCAAGGAACAAGAATTTATTAGTAACTTGATATATTTACATTGTCCACAATATCGCAATGATCCACCAAATATGGTAGACTATCAAGAAGTTGACTCATTCATTACTTTGTGTAAACTATCATGCAATACTACACTTGACTATGGATGTCATTTCAAAGATCTTGTCATCATGGGAAGCATTCTAGTGGTAGTGAAAAATTGATGGATATAATTTGTGGAAAATGGTGCATAGCTCCTTTCTCTCAAGTCCAAGATAATTACTCTTGTATAATGGTTTGGGATCCTAGTCTAGTGGAGGAATCTCTTGTAGAGGATGTACTTGGACGAGACCATAGATACTTGGATGTCCAACATTACATTGCTTATGGAAAAGCAATTATAGGAAGGGTGAATTTGTAATGTCCCTTTTATTAAATCAACACATGTATGCCCAATCCTTATTTTCTCAAAAATGATAGAAAAATTATTTTAACAAAGAGTCCATGGTTGGATAATTAGGAGCAAAACAGATAATAATCAAATATTCAATTTCAAAATATAGGGGTGTGGATTTTCATAAAGGGGTGTTGTAACCCAATAACATTTGGTAGTTTCATCATGACAAATTCTACATGACAGATTTATGGCAAATTCTATGATAGGTTATTAATGAGGAGCTACAAGTTGGCATTCTTGACAAAGTGGGGCTATTTTTGGGAGGAAATCTCATTAATATTTTAATTGCTATTTTGAAGAGGAAATGGGGCATTGGAATTTGTGCCCCTGAGTTGCCCTCATGCTACTATATATTGAGGTGCTTAGATGCACTTGAGGATAACTGTCAATTTTCATACCTTATATGTAATAGTTTGAGCCTTGTGTTCAACTATAAAATTCAAGCACAAAAAACCTTGGATTTGGAGATCAAAGGACAAAACCACTTGGTTTCCTAAGGGCAATCTCATATAGAGGTTATAGTTGTACTGAAAGCTTCTTTGTGTTTTATTAGTGAATATTTTGTATTTCTAGAGCAATAATATTGTAGAAATAAATTTAATTCATATTTGAAGCTCCAGCATATTCGTGAAGATTTTTGTTATTCATGCAATCTATTGCTATATCTTTTGGGCATTGATATTTATTTGAATAAATTATATAAAATCATTATTCACTTACTCTATGCTCTCACCTCACTCTTATGGTATCTTGGTGATAAAAAATGGTGAATAATAATATTTACTCACCATTGCTCTCACCTCACCTTCATGAGACCTTAGTGATCAGAAAGTGGTAAATACTTAATACTAAATTTTATGGACATCACAAACAATCTTGACTCTTGTTTATTTATCTAGAGTAAAATTTGAAATATATTTTGTTAATATTATTTAATGTCTTACATCAAAATTTTAAATAAATGAACACATTAATACTTAAAGTAAACTTTTAAACCAAAGGAAGCTTTACTTTTAATTACATTTTGGTAAACTTGGCATATCAAACACACAACAATAAACCTTCTACCTCCCTCAAAACAACACAAACACACTCATTTGCTACCCTTTCCTTCAATCTTGCAATTAGTATTAGGTTGTGAATTAGAGTGTTTCCCTTCCAACACCTTTCTCAATACAGCCACTCACACTCTCTTCTTCTTTCATTTTACATTCACCTGCTCTACTAATAGTGAACCCTTCTTGTACCCCATTTGTGTATCTTTCTCATCCTCCCACCCTTTTACCTTCACATTAACTGTATTTCCACTTCCCAGTGCACCCCCACCCTTTTAACCTCCTTTCATATAATTCTCCATCTTCCTTCTCTTCACTTCACCCCTACCCTTCACCACTACTCTTTCACTTCCTTTTTTTCTTTTTTTTTTTCCTTTCATACCTTTTCCACCAAACCCTTGCTTCCTCCTTCCTTAATGTAAGAGTATCTAGGTCCATGAGCAATCTTGCATCACCAAAAACACAATTGAGGTTGGTTGAGAGGATTTTGGTCTTATGTGTGAGGTTTTTGAATCAATGACATATTTGGATGAGTCATGAGGGTCAAAAAGAGCATTCTAGCTAGTGCATATTTGGTAGCAACCTATTTCATCTTGGGTAGTAGTTTATTTCATCTTCAACAACATTGTCTTCAACAGTAACCTATGACAACTTCGACAACATATAGGATGACTTTAGCAACAAGGTAAAAATGAAAGGTGACAAAAATGATTCATGATGATATGGACTCTAGGGACTCTTGGCATTATCTTTTATTTAGATTGACTCATTTTGTGTCTCCAACCTATCATTATGGAAATCTTTATTTTTCTTGGTTGCATTTTTCTTGTTCGCATGTACTTGACACTTGGCATACACAAAAGTAGGCATTTGGGGTAGAATGTGGGAGGACTTACTCCCTTTTAGTGGTCATTTGTCTTTATTCTAGCCCATGCATTGTATTTCTCATTTTGGGAAACATTTGGGCTTCAGCCATTATCCTTTGGTGGCTATTCTTCTTCCTAGTCACAACAATTCACTTTCTAAGACATGATAGTTCATATTCATGTGGGTAGGTGTTCCTCTATTGGTGTTGTCTTCTAACAGTCATCAAAGTTCTTGATTTGCTATAATAATAGTTAGGTCATTACATTAGGCTAAATATAGCATATTTTATTAAGAAAAATGTCTAGGGTAGTTATTATGGCCATGAAAAAATAAAAAACATTGATCTTCCTATGTAGATGTAGCAAACGAGAGGAGGAGTTAGGTAGTGAGAGTAGACTCTAAAAGAGACCCTCAAATCATTCACTTAGGAAAGGGAGAACATTGGGGAAAGAAAGGAAGGTATCTAGAACTTGTGAGGAAATAGTCTAAAGTGTGGCCATTGAGGGGTTTGCAAGTAGAAGTATGTGTGTAGATCTAGGGAAGAGAATATAGAGGATCGAATACATTCATGTGTGTATTTGGGGCAACACTATGGTAGTGATAGTTGTTGTAAGCCATAGTCGACAGAGTATGTGGGCTTGTGTATGTAATGAGTTTAGGCTTGTTTTCAATGAGTTTTAAGCCCATTAAGGCATATTTTTATTAATGTAATGAAAATATCATTATTTTTGCTTCTTCTTAGTATGTGATTTGTTATTGTTGTGAGTAGCTCCTAGGTTTAGGTGGTTTTTCATTAGACCCCCTTGCCTAGACTACACTAAATGGTATCAAATCAAGGCTCTCCTTGAGGAGTTGTGTCTTGTGATGCTCTAGTAAATTTATTATATATGTGAGAAAGTCTTACAATTGTAGAGGGTAGTGAGAGAAAATGGCATCAGATAATGTGTGTCTTATATGGGAGTTTGCTTAAATGTATAATAAAAAAGTGTTGGGGTAGAAGGTGTAGGAGCATCGTCCATTGAGAAAATAATGCATAGAGGGTGTTTTGAGAGTCTACATCTTCTAATAAGAGTGTTAGGTAGAGGGCATGTGCAAATAATTTGAAGGAAAAACCAATTGTGGGATTATGGGTGTATGAGATTGGGTGTGAAGATGTCTTCTAGAAGGAGAAATGGGGTGAACTTAAGGAGTCATGTGAGGCTTGCAATTACAAAGGATAGAGAGGGCTTGTGAGGAGAGGGATCTCGAGATGTTTAAAATATTAAGAATAGGGGTAGATTCTATGAAAGAGAGGTGTCGATATCAGTAGGAAAAGAGAAGAGAAAAGGGTGGTAGTGAAATATATGGAAGTGTGAGTTTTTTTATCAAGAAAAAGAAGAAGAGGTGGTGAAAGTATGTCCTTTGGAGGACATGGAAGTGATGATGAATGTGGAGCATATGAATCCATAAGTAGAGGCATAATAGGAATTGTAGAGACTTGAGCAAGAGATGTTTAGGGAAGGTTTTCAAGTCTCTATGTAGTTCCAATAATTATGATAACAAAGGGAGATGGATAGAAGACTGAAGAATAGGTGAGGGAGAAATTGTTTGAGTCCATCATGCAAGTGGAGTTGAGTTCAGAAGAATCTTATGCATTTGAGGAGGAGGAGTTGGCAAGCAAATTCTTGAGTTGAGAAAGTGTTGTAGCAGTACCTCCTTTGGAGGGCATAAAGGTGTTGGTTGAAGTGGAATAGATGAGTGCAGAAGAAGGGAATGAGGAAGTGCCTATGGAAACTATTACTTTCCATAAAATTGTTTGTGTTGATTCATGCAAAGGTGAAGTAGTGAGTGGGGAAAGGAGAAAATTTTGGTCAAGTGGATGGATAATGGTGGGTCAAATCCCACAATAGGTCAAAGGAAGACAAACATTTGGTAAAGATGAATGAATAATGGTGGATTACATTCCACTAGAGAGAGAGAGATTTGTAGGAGATGGACTATGTTGGATAGAGATCCAAAAAGGGAATGAAAGTAAGTGGCCAAACTTGGTAGAGGAGGATGGGATATGGCCTAGCCAAGAGCTATAAGAGACGAAGGAAGATATTTCTTCTAATTTACCTAAAATCAATATGGAGCATACTAAAGATTGTGAACATTTTAAAAGGGTGGTTATACCACTCAAATCTACTTTATGACCACCATGCTCACAAACTTCTTATTTAGTGTGTATAATGCAAGAGCATCTAGGTCCACAAACAATTTTACATCACCAAAAATAGAATAAAGGTTAAGAGGATTTTGGTCTTGTGTGTGGGGTTTTTAAATAAATAGCAAGTTTGGATGAGTCATGAGGATAAAAAAGAATGTTCTAAATGATTTCAGTAGAAACAAAAACATATAACTTATATCTTTGGTAGAAGTCAATTTCATCTTAAGTAGCACTATAATCTTTGACAATAGCCTATTTTATCTTCAACATTAGTTTGTTTCATCTTAGGTATGTTAGAATTTTTTATGATCAACAAACCTACCAAAGACCAAATGCCTACAAGCTAATCACAAATCTAGATGAATAGAATAATTGTTATTCTATATTCTATATTATGAGACACAATTACAATGAGAAACATACATATATATAGGCCTCTTGGATGCATGAATCAAGGAGATGGCATGCCCAAGAGGTATGAGTTAAATCTCAACCACTTTCAATTTGCAGATGAGTTAACTTAGCCTGACTGAGAAGTCAAGAGTAGAATTGCCAATCAGTGGATCATTTCACTCAACCTGACTAAGATAGAGGTGGCCTTGACTGAATAGAGGTGGCACCTAACAACCATCAACCGAGAGTTGATGAGATAGTTGTGGAACTTGTGTACCTCAAATCAAGGTGTACACATGCCATTATTAGCTACTTAGGTGAGAATAATTAAATATTCATATTATCCTAAGTAAGCTTATTAAATATGTATAATATCACACTTAGGATATATAATATATCTAAGGTGAATAAAATATTACACCAAAAATGCCCCATAAGTGCAACTTAGGAGAAATGAGAAATGTGTCATAGCTAGTAGGCTATGTTAGGTACCTATGTACAAATGAATCTCTCACAAGTGAAGAAAAGGAGAAAAACTCGTAGGAAAAAACCCCTCTCCAAAAGAGAGAAAACAAAGGATGCTCTATAAGGTATGATAAGGAAAAAAACCATGTGATGCAAAAGCCCCCCATAAGAGAGAAGAAGAAGATACAATGTAGTCCCCCCAATGTGTAATCTCCTACATTGATGGTAAATGCTCAACAATGAATGTTGAATATGATCGAAAACTATCGAACAACATTTCTCCCCTTAAGATGAAACAAGGACAAAGATGTATGCAGGATGTCTTCTCATTCCTGAAAGGAATATGAGGAAAGAAAACACAAGATGTATGATATCTTTGGAAGCTTCTTAAGTGTCGCCATATTGGTGTTGAGAGGTGCCACAATCAAATCAAGAGTCCTAGGCCTAATTGAAGAACGTGAGAATCTAGAACCTTGTGGAAATGGATGTAGAATAAGATCCAAAGATAAAGATGTGACAACAGTAGTGATGAAACTATCATCAAAGAGGATATGACTATCCTCAATGGAATCCTCCAAATCTTTAAGATGGGACTCACAAAATAAACTTGTGATGTCTGTCAAGTACTCATCCCAAGTAGCTATATCTAGAAAATGATGAAATTCTTGCTACACTAAATCACTAGAAGCTCCATTTGAAGTAACACTAAACTCTAAAGAAGAAACAAGAGATGGAGGAGATGTAATGTCAGCACATGTATTTAGAACCTTAGTCAAAGAAAGAACACCAAGATTCAAATGACCATACTACATCTTCTCAAAAGTGTCCAAACTAGATGCTTGAGTGTGAACATCAACTAAAGGAACATTAGGAGAAAAATATGATAAGGTGTACTATCTAGATCAATCATTTGCCTCCCTAATTGAAATAATATCTTCGCTCTACAAATCTCTAATGAACACAGAATCCGGTATGAACTCAATACACTTCCTTATACCACTATGTGTAATATGATAGATAGAAAGGAGATTAGTTGATAATGAAGGTACACAAAGGACATCATTGAAGGATCCCTTTCCCATGTCAACAGACCCTCTCCCACAAACACACATATATGTGTTGTTAACCATCAATATGTGTGGTGTAGAACAAGTCTCAAATGGAGAAAACACACTCTGTGATGAATCCATATGATGTGAAGCTCAAGAATCAAGGATCCATCAAATTTATGTAGAATATACAACTGCAACAAGTGCTTGCCCTTTTGTTTATTTGACTTTGAAATGAGAAGAAGATGCTGATCCTATTGAAGGTAAATTGGTCTTCTTTAAAAGATGCTTCAACTCAACAATTTGTTTTGAATAACATTGATGTTCGTCATGCTCTGATTTCTTGCAATATGCACATTTGGGCATCTCCTTCTTAGATGATTCCCCTTTAGGGGGAGAGGATTTAGAATCTAAGTGTGTATTGCCTTTCTTTTTATTTTTCTTCTTTTGTTTCTTTTTAGGATTCCCTATTTTTTTATACCTTAGGCTCACTAGCCACTAATGCATGTGACTTAGAAGACTTGGTGAGGCCCATTTATAGGAACTTCACTTCATCTTGAATTAGAAGATTTGAAAATGCATCAAAAGTAGGCTCAACATATGCAACTCCCATAGAAAGCTGATGGGTGTGAAAGCTAGAAATAAATACCGAATACTTAGGACCAAGCTTAGATAACACATTTAGAATTAATTACAAATCCCCTTTCTCAATTTTGCAATCCTTTAGTTGTGTTCTTAGTTGTTTTATCTTTGAGATGTAGTATTGAATGTGGTCAAAACTATTAGGATCAAGATTCATTAAATCATTACTAATCTCTATTATCCTCAAATTTAATTGCGCTCAATTTGTAGGATGACCCCTACAAAATTTGTCTATTTTGTAGCCTACAACTCTAACCACGCAAAATGAGGAGAATCACATTTGCCCTCATGCATGGTCTCCTAGCCTTGGAACATCCTTTTGAGTGTCAACTTGTGTCGGTTTCTTGAATTTTGTAAAACAAGTCAAATTGAAAATTTCACTTTTTAGGAGTTAGTAAATTTTTGTCATATGCAATGGCGGGGATTTTTGTCTCCATTGCATGGATTTTTGTCTCCATTGCATCTTCCTATGCACTGGCGGGGATTTTTACCTCCATTACATCTTCCTATGCACTGGCAGGGATTTTTGCCTCCATTGCATCTTCATATGCACTGGCGGCAATTTTTGCCTCCATTGCATCTTCATATGCACTGGCAGGGATTTTTGCCTCCATTGCATCTTCATATGCACTGGCAGTGATTTTTGCCATCCGTGCATGTTAGTCTTTTTGTCACATGCAAGGGCGGCGATTTTTGCCGCCCGTGCATGTTGGTCCCTTTGTCACATGCAAGGGCGGCAATTTTTGCCACCCGTGCATGTTAGTCTTTTTGTTACATGCAAGGCCGGCTATTTTTGCCGCCCGTGCATGTTGGTCCCTTTGTCACATGCAAGGGCGGCGATTTTTGTCCCCCGTGCATGTTAGTCTTTTTGTCACATGCAAGGGCGGCGATTTTTGCCGCCCGTGCATGTTAGTCTTTTTGTCACATGCAAAGGTGGTGATTTTTGCCACCCATGCATGTTAATCTTTTTGTCATATGCAAGGGCGATGATTTTTGCCGCTCGTGCATAAAAGCAATTTCCTCCACATGCAAGGGCGGCGATTTTTGCCGCCTGTGCACTCACTCCCTAAAAAATTTCTAACTCTGGGAAATTTTCCAAGTTGTTAACTTTAGCCCACTTTCACTCAGTTTTTTGCTCTAATCACACTTTATCCCTTCAAAGCCCATGCAAATGCTCAATTTTCCCTCGCTACTGTAATTTCCAGTCAAAGAGCCCAAAAGTTTCTTTCCACAAATGAAAATACAGGCATTCAATAACATGATCCAAAGGAGTTTGAAGATCAAGCTTTCTCAATGGCTTCTATGGATAAGTTGTCAAATATACAGTTGACCTTGGACATTTTCAAGGTAGTTCTGGATAAGCATGAGAAGGCTGCTACCTCCGTGAAAGATTCAGTAACAAGGACTTGTGTCATTTCCGAGAATACTTCTACACATGTACTTTATTTTCAGTTTTGGACATTTTCACATGTATTTTTTCAAAATGTAATTACATGTGAAACAAAGGAAGTCCCAAGTCAAATAGGACTCTTTTGTTGAATAAGTCAAAGTAGTTATAAATTTCCTATTTTTGCTCCAGGCTCCTCCCTATAAATAAAGAGGGCATCTATTGTAATAGATATCTTTTAATCTTATGCAACAAAGTGCTGCCCAAATTGAGACTCAACTTTGAGACTTTGTGTTCAAATTGTATGATCAATTCCAATCAATAAAGAAGGCGAGTTTTGATATCAAACTTTGTGTTGAATCGAATTTGTATGAGTGAGGATGTACATATGGTAGTTTTGCTGATTTCTCTTGTTGGTTGATTGGATAAAGTGGTGCTTGGTTATTACGATTAGAGGACGTTCAAGATAAGTTATATAAACTTTGTGTTATATTATTTCCTTGAATCTATGTGTGTTGAAAGCATTTCTTGGTGAAGGATTATAAAGACTTTGAGCTTGTAGTTGTTCATTGTATATGAATCGTGTTGAGAACTTGTAGACTTTGTGCTATGATTTTCAATCACATTCGTGTGGATCAGTGGTGTTGTTAGTTGACAGACTTTGTGCTCCAACTGGTGATACGGTTACTTTTAAAATCTTTTTGGGGATAATTTGAAGACTTTGTACTTGAGATTATTCACTTGGTTTGTGAATCTTTTTTGTGAAGTAAGTTGAAAGACTTTGTACTTCAACTTACCAGAATATTGTTGATTATTGTTTAAGTGTAGAAGCATTATTGAATATTACTGTGAAACATTGTAAACATCTTTTCTGAAAGAAGAGAAAAGGATGAATGTAACACACCCCCAAAGCTAGTATTTAGTGTAAATAAGTTTGTAATAGTTAAAAGGGAACCTCCCCTTGCTAAGAGGAGAGATTTATCTCATCACACTGTGGTTGATATAACCATTTTGTCATTAGTTAGCTAAACGACAAAATATTCACCCAACAATCTGTTATGCTTTGATCTTATTAGTTTTACCATATAATTTTTTAAGAGTCTCACAGGCCTCCTTAAGTGTTTTACATGATTCGATATGAAATTGCAAATCAAATGACACCAAAGAGCAAATGTGACCAAGAGCTTTCTCATAGTTTATCTTCCACACCTCCTTTGCACTATCATCAATAGGTTCAACACTAGTTTCATTTACATATCCAGTACAACCTTTTTGCCTTAGATAACTCCATATTGATTGTTTCCATGTGACATAATTATATAGAGCTAGGAGTTCAAATTGGGTTTTTCTCATTGCAAGAACACACACTAGAAGAATTGAAAGAAAACAACCACCACAAGATTACCCCTCAAATTCACTCAACCAATGATCCCCCCGAGCAAATGATGATGATGGAACTTTATAATTAGGGTGATTACAGCTACCACTTGCTAAATCAATGAAGTGGTCTTGATCTTAGTGTATTACAAATGCCAAAATAGGCCACAGAGCTAAAACTACAATTTTTGATACAGAATGGAATTTGATCAAACTATACCAATGAAAAGTACGTGAAAATTATATACTTTAAAAAAAAATGCATCCAAAAATGTTACCATACAAGTCCAAATGAAGCCCTAGAAGTTCCCAAAATGAGAACTACTCAGCATCACCTATGAGAATCTACAATTTTAAAAAATCCAAGCACCAAAATAAAAAAAACCTCTACACCATTGTGAATCTCTTGAAATTATATCCCAAATAAAAAATTGCTCACAAAAAGGAGCCAGTATGATTGAGAATGAGGCCTCTAAAGTTCAACAGGAAAAATCAAAACTACATTGGAGAGGCGTCAAGAGCTAGGAGGAAAAGTGATGATGTCATGCTAACATTAGCAAAGGAATATTCTAAAATTCTTCTAGAATATTCTATTATGATGGAATATTCTAAAACCACCCTTAATTTTTTTTTAAAAACCACCTTTGGAGGTCAAAACCACCCTTTTCAAAATGAAAACCACTTATTTGGGTGGGAAACCACTTTTGGGGATGGTGATTTCACTAGCAGTTAGCTATCTGCTAGTAGTTAGCAAACCACTAGCATTCAATGTGACCACTAAAGGTTAACCACTAACAGTTAACTAACTTTGTGAAAAACATTATTGGATTTTGTGTCCATATGACCTCCCAAGAAGCAAAAATTCTCAAAATTGCTTTGATGTCCAAATTTGACAAACTTTATATGGAAATAGGGGTTTGGGGGCCTTTTGGATGCAATTACATAGTTCGTTTGGTCCTGATAATTGGGCCAATTAGGCAAATATGATAAATCAAGACAATAAGGGAATAATTGATCAAAATTAGGGGATTTGGGATGGTTTGGAGATAAATTGGTCAACATAGGGGATCATGACTCGTTTTGAATAAAGTGGTCAAATTTAGGTGTCTACACCCATAACTACATAGTAGTCTAATTTATGAGTTGGGGTCCTACAAAAGTGTCTAAACATTTTTTTCAAGAACAATTTGCTTGGGACTAAACTCTAGACTTGCCTAAGGGTTTTCTTGCAACCAAAATGGTTTTATGATGAGGATGTTGATGGTAAAATTTGCACTTTACTATCAATCAATGGGAAATCTCGAAATGTGGGACCTTGTGGATCGAGATAACCTCTGGGATTTTAGAAGCCATCTCTTCGTGAGATTTTCAATGAAATCATTTTTAGATTTTTGGGGAGAAAAGAAAAGAAGGAAACTTGAAATTAAAACTATTTATCATGACAACATGCCAATCATAAACCTTCCCAAATCATAGAGGATTAAATGGTGCACATAATTTGATAAACAAGAGACGAATAAACACATATACAATGAACAAGAAGTGCCAATCACATAATTATTCAGTTGCACAAGGTTCAATGGTCTTAGATTTAACAAATAAAGGCCTACGATTTGAGACAAGAAGAAGAAGAAACATTAAAATAGAAAATCAACGGTACAGAATGCCTATTTTCCCTTCATGGGTGAATTATAATGAAGACACAAAAAGGCTTAATAGAATAGTGCATCAGATTCCTTAAACTCGGAGAAAACTTGACATGGAGGCCTACAAGAAATCTTCTATTATGACTGAATCAACTTCTCTGCTCATCTCTGTAATAGTTCCTTTGCTATTGGTGAATGAAATCTACCTATTTTCTATGTAAAACCTCTTTATATAAAGGAAGATAAAAGCCTCTCTATTTGCATGTAAATCTGCTCAACTGGCTCCTTGATTTCTGGCTTTAAATCTATCTTTTATCATGCAAAACAAACCTTCATCACTGCATGTTTCTCTTTCCCAGAGTCCATTATAGTTATCTTTGACTTGGTGTGAGAAAAATAAAAGCATCACTTTTATTAGCTTCCCATAGCTTGCTTTTATTCTTTCATAGCATTAGAAAATAAGGCTTTGCTTTATTTACCTTTTGCTATAGGTTTACTTTTTATAGAGTTTCCTTTTTATAAAATAAAGCTTTGCTTTATCTTTATTCACATAAGCTTTTTTTTAAAGCATATGAGATTCATTTTAATAAAGATTTTGTTGGAAAGATGGTTTCCCTTGCACCAAAAGATTGACTCGTTAATGCCCAATACAACCGTTAGAGTTAATGATTCCATGGGAGGTGGTTAAGCCTTGTCACAAACCCGAGCGTTGTACTACACAACACAAGGAGACCAAGGGTGCACACCTTGCAACAATCCCCCCAGCACAAGCGCGGGGTTCAAACCCATGACCCATGCTCTGATAGCAATTGTTGGAAAGACGGTTGTCATTGCACCAAAAGATTGACCTGTTAATCCCTGACACAACTGCTAGAGTCAATGAATCCACGAGAGGTGGTTAAGCCTTGTCACAAACCCAAGTGCTGCACTGCATAGCACAAGGAGACCAAGGGCACACACCTTGTAACAACTTTTAGCTTTATTCACTTGGCCCCCACCATAATTTTAAATATGACTCACTTTTACCTTAAATCTTTAAAAGATTTAAATATTTTAAAAAGAAACATTTTAAAAAGAGACTTTATATCTCCCATGAGTTTTTTGGAAACAAATGAAAAGATTTTACTTTTACTCCTTTTCTGCCATGTGCAACTCAACCACACTCTCCTTACAAAACAATTCATGACTTCCTTCCTGAAGTGCGTGATTGGCTATGATGGACACATGGATCTCAATCGCACTTCCTCTGACTGAGACTCTCTGTCATCCTTCCTTGAAAATGTGTGACCTGTTGATTTGAACTAGATCTACAATCACTGAGCATTCTATGTATGCAACATGCTTCTTCATTAAGATTGTGCCTTCATTCCTATATGGCTGCTTCACTTTCTAAATTGGTAGCATTGTTGAATAAGACTGAGTGCCATATTATATATTAGCTAAGCCATCATCTTCTACTTGCATGCCATCCATAATAGCTGGTTCATTTCTTTGGTTGGTAGTGGGAACTTTCCTTTCAGAATGACACCTTGATTTAAAGTAGCACGCCACTATTTCTCATGGTAGTGCCTTTCTTATATGTTGCACCCTCTATTTTGAACGTTCATGGTTGATGTCATTGTTTATGATGCGCTAATTCAAAGCCACACAATATTTAATGCCTCGCCACTGACTAATTAAGGTTGCGGTGCTTTATTTCTTCTTCATAAACCACTCCATAACTTGGAATAGGCTACGACACCTCTTTGGAAACCAACGCTATTCTCTGGATGCGTTTCCTTCTTTTGCACCAAAGGTTGCATGCCAAACTTAACAGGCCATGCCATACTTATCAAGCCGCATTATGATTCTTTTGGCTTGCACACCATATTTCTACCCGTGCACCTACATTGTAGGATAATGCCTCTATTTGATGCTTCTCTACGACCAATCCATTGTTTTATCCGTTGGTGCTTCATTCTTTGAAGTGTTGCATTTCATCTTTAAGAATGCTGGTACTATGTGATTCGAAGGTGGTGGGTGATGTTAGAGGCCTCTTTTTGGAACTTCTATTGTTGCTTGCGCCTCTATCTTTTATTTGAACTAAGTTCCATTCCTAATGGCTTACTTACCTCAAAAGGCCACTCCTTAAAATATGACCGTGTGAGCTTCATATGGGAGTGCCTATGTCTTCACAATGTTGAATCTTCAATGTTTTTAATAGTTTGGTTTTACATATGGCATCACCTTCATTGGAAAGGCTTGGTCTTTTCCCATAGCTGAGTGCCATTATACTAAGACAGTGCTAGGATCCATATCTTGAAGCTATACATTCCTTTTGGTGCTAAGGTTGCTCATTTGTTTGGTATAAGGCTATGCTATCTTTGTAATGCTACGCCACATATTTGGCGAGTCCTTTGTTATGTTGACTTATGAACCTTTATAGAGGCTGAGGCTTTATGTAATGGTAGCACCATCAATTACCTTTGATTTTTGTTTTGGATTGAATGTGCCATATCCTCATAGGACTTGTGCCTTCCTTTGAAATGGCCATGCTGGAGTTCTCATGGCAACACCTTTGCCTTATTGAAATAACTAAGGCTTTCTCCTTAAGGCTACATACCATTATGCTTCTATTGGTTGTATTTGAGAAGTGATTGGTACTCAAGTATCATGCAGTGCTTTCATTTGACTGCACTTTATATCGAATGAATGAGACTCATTTTGAATCCACCTTGAATCACATTTTGAATCTGCCTTGAATCAATTACCTGTGTGCTTTGAAACTTCGCAGTGATATCAAAAAGTTTCGAAATGGTGTGCAGAAAATGCATAATAGTTATTGGCGGCTCACAAGGGGAAGTGTGCCTACACACATTGAATCCCAGATCTAGTGCCTTGTCCATTAGGCCACATAGTCAAAAAGACTCAGAAACAAACCAGCAAACTAAAACCACCATTTCTGCCATGAAAACCTATGCATAACAACTGAAACAAATTGCCAAGCAGAGCCATTTATTATGAAATGGAAATTGAAACATTGCACAACCAAGATCCATTTTGCAAGCAATCCACAAACTAATTGACCAATGAAACTTTTGAATCTCTACTGCAATTGAACTTATTAAAAACAAACAACTGAAACTAAAATCTATCTAGTGTTGCAGCTACAACTTATTTTGAATTACTAAAACTAAATCATTGATATGTGAAACTCATAGGGACATGCCCATTCATGAGAATGGAGAAATAACTCCCATATTTAATGATACTGCTCCATTTGATCCACATTGAACCGAGAATTGACCAAATCAAATGCATGAAGAAATACAATAGGAACTTGTACCTTTTAGCCTTCCTGCATTTTGGAGACCCCTCTTTAGCATTGGAAAACCATTCAAACTAATCTACATACTATTCTTGATCCAGTGGAGGGTGGGAAGGGAAAAACAAGCACAGGAGCTCATTTTTTTGCTTGCATGTAAAAACATTTATTGACTTAGCCTCCTTGGTGGCTTCTTTTGCATGTTCCTATACTTGACCATGATCCATGATAGTAGCAAAATCTGGTTTACATGTGACGGAACTGCCAATAACAGTCCTAAATTTGATCGTCATCTCTTCTTGAAAGAAGAATGGTGTATGATGCAACTCTTCATTACAAGTGTCTCTTGATGCATCATTATCATGGAGATCACTTTTTCTTTTGTGATGATCATCCAAATTTGAACAAAAAACCTCTAGCTCATCCCAAAAAGAATCATTTTCAAACTTATCTTCATCGTTTTGCGCAAGAGGACTTACCTTTTGTTCTTTGTCAAGCTGAGGTAAATATTTTGTGTCGTCCTTTGACGAACACTTTTTAGCTTCAAGATTCTTTTGTAAGTACTTTTCAGCTTCAAGAGAAATCAAATGATCATCAACATCCTCATCCTTTTCTTCATTTGACTTCATTTATGAATCAACAATTACCATATGTGCATGATGCTTTGAATCAATTGAAGGTACTGATAAACATGACCCACCTCTTTACTTGCATTTTGATTGCATTCCTCTTTGATATCAAAATAACAAAACACTTGATCTGTCACTTTCATAGGTTGAAACTTCGAATCTAAAACCACAACAGCTTGAAAAGCACAACCTTCAAAATAACTGGGTATCTTTTGCGCTTGAGGAAGGATCTCTTCTACAAATTGATTGCATGCATATGGTTGTTCATAAGCACTTTGATGTATAAAAAATGGATTAACTTGATACATGCCTTCATCTCTTAGCTCATTAAGCTCACGGGAAAAGGATGTTAGAAGCTCTATTATTTCACTCATCTCCTTATGATTTGTCAAATCAGCAGGGAGGGTGGGTGGATTAGAACAACTATGCATTTGGCTATAAGAGTCAGCTTGGGATGAGACAATTGCATGAGGCATTAATGGATTTAAAGGGAAAGGAATTAATTTACTAGCATCTATGAGGTTCATTTTAGCTCTAATGGCAAGATCATATGATTGAGGCAAGGTTTCTCCTCTTAAAGCTTTTATCATAATAGAAATCTCAGGATCTAAAGCCTTTAAATAATATAAAAATACAAAACCTGGAGGAGGTCTCACATCTACTGGAAAAGTTCTCCATACCTTATCAAAACTTGCATTGAAGTCATGCATGCACTCTGTGGGATGCCTCTTGATTGTGACAAGATTTTGAGTGAGGGAGCTAACATCCACCTTCTCTCAAAATTGATTGTAAAGGAGCTCTCCAAGATGATCCCATCCAGTGATTGAATAGGGTTGCAAATTTCTGTACCATTCTCATGCTTTGCCTTTGAGAGAAGATGCTAGTAATAGAAGAGCTATGCTTTCAATGTGACATGATGTAAATTGCACAAATTTGCAACATCTTGAATATGATCCGCAGGACGAATAGAGCCATCTCCATGAAAATGAGGTAATGCTTTCCATGTTGCTTCAGGAACCTAACCTTGTTGCTGCAGTAGAAGAGGACTTGAATCCCAAGTCACAAATGGTAAATCTCTCACTAGAATATTGAGATGCACATAAATATTTGGCACTACCATGATTTGCAAAAGTGAAGTTCTGAGATAAAGTCACCACCGTGGTCGCCAGATGGAAGATGTATGCTCCTAGGAGCAAATATTTTTGTGATTTTCCACCAAAATCACAAAATGTAGAACAAGGATTCAATGAAACATAGACTGGAGTCTCTGATTCCATGCCAAAAACTATTGATGGTAAAATTTGCACTTTACTATCAAGCAATAGGAAATCTCAAAATGTGGGACCTTGCAGATCAAGATAACCTTTGGGATTTTAGAAGCCGACTCTTTGAGAGATTTTCAATGAAATCATTTTTAGATTTTTGGGGAGAAAAGAGAAGAAGGAAACTTGAAATTAATATCTATCATGAAAACATGCCAATCATAAACCTTCCTAACTCACAAAGGATTAAATGGTGCACAAAATTTGATAAACAAGAGACGAATAAACATAGATATGATGAAAAAGAAGTGCCAATCACATAATTACTTGGTTGCACAAGGTTTAATAGTCTCAAATTTACAAAATAAAGGCCTCAGATTTGAGACAAGAAGAAGAAACACTTAAAACAAAAAAATCAATGGCACAGAACACCTATTTTCCCTTCATGGGTGAATTATAATAAAGACACAAAAAGGCTCGATAGCACAGTGCATCGGATTCATTAAACTTAGAGAAAAATTGACATGGAGGCCTGCAAGAAATCTTCTGCTATAACTGAATTAACTTCTCTGCTCATCTCTGTAATAGTTCCTTTGTTGTTGGTGAATGAAATTTGTGTATCTACTATGTAAAACTCTATATATAAAAGAAGTTAAAAGTTGCTCAACTGGCTCCTTGATTTCTGGCTTTAAACCTATCTTTTATCATGCAAAACAAACCTTCATTGCTGCATGTTTTTCTTTCCCAAAGTCCACTGTAGTTATCTCTGACTTGGCGTGAGAAAAATAAAAGCATCACTTTTATTAGCTTTATGTAGCTTGCTTTTATTCTTTCATAGCTTTAAAATCTAGTATGCCAGAGAGCCAAAGAGCTATGAATAGGCCAACGCTTATTAAGAGTTTCAACCATAGGCAAATGGGCTGAAAGCCACCTGTATGCCATTCTTGAGCCCAAGTTAGGTCATTTTTCTTGGTGCATTCTTTTTCAAGGCCTGCCTGTGGGCACTAGGCTTTTTCATCTTGGGGTTCAGGATCCTTGTTGTCCTTTTTGTGGACAACCTGAGACAATTCAACATCTTTTTTGGTATTGCACTAGAGTGCAACATTTCTAGCTATGGATCCATAATTTTTTTTGCCCTTTCAGGCCAAAGCCTTTATCTTGGCAAATTATCCTTCTGGGTGATTCTCCCAGGTTTCCTGAAAGACTTACTTAGATTTGGCATATTTTCAGGGTGGAGATTCTTTTTACATTATGGAAATATCGCAATTCTTGCTTATTTTCAGACAATAAAATTGGAGCATTTGTTTCTCTTTACATTAAAACAATTATTTGTTCTATTGTTCTTCTATAGATTCAAGTGCAAGCTAATAAAGTTGCCTTGGAAGTGGCTCACTTACAAGAGTTACTGGATCATTGGGGGAATGCTCCTTGTACTGTGGCACAGGTTCCTTCCTCTTCTTCCTCTTGTCAGAGCCCGTTCTCCTCCACAATGTCACAAACGAAGAAGTGGTTCGGCTAGAGATTCTCAGTCCCGCTCCAAGCCTACTTAGTGTCGTGGTGCTAATCATCGCCGACGCTTGGCCTCTCCACATCAACGTGGTTGGACCTCAAGCCATGCTGCAAGTGCTGCAGGGGATAATACGGGTTGGCCCACTAGAGATAATACTGGTTGGCCTACTTTGGATAATGCAAGTTGGAATGCTCCTGGTCCTTCTAATCCAACCAATGCTAGTTGGGACTCTGCAAAAGTTTTTACTCAGTTGAATTTGGCTATCTCATCTCAACATGAGGAGCCAATTGCACCTAATGAAGAACAAGAAAAAGATGATGGCTGGGCACTGCCCAATGTCAACCCAGGCGCCCCAGATATTTGGGGGAAACCGGATGACAGGGATCCGCAATCTGTAGGGGTGGCAATGGTAGCTTGATTTATGTTTTCATTCTGTTATGTTTATGTTTTTATATGGGGTATGTATACCCATTGATACTTTGATCTAGAACTTTCTGGGCTTCGCCCATTTGACTCTCGGGGTGTGCCTTTCTACCACCCACCTATTTTTTTTGAAAGTGGTTTCTTTTTCTAATAGATAGTTGCATTTTCATAAAAAAAAAGGCTTTGCTTTATTTACCTTTTGTTGTAGGTTTACTTTTTATAGAGTTTCCTTTTTATAAAATAAAGCTTTGTTTTATCTTTATTCACGTGAGCTTTGTTTTAAAGCATATGAGATTCTTTTTAATAAAGCTTTTAGCTTTATTCACTTGGCCCCACCACAGTTTTAAATATGACTCACTTTTACCTTAAATCTTTAAAAGATTTAAAGATTTTAAAAAGAGACTTTATCTCTCCAATGAGTTTTTTGGAAACAAATGAAAAGATTTTACTTTTACTCCTTTTCTGCCACGTGTGACTTGGCCACACTCTCCTTACAAAACAATCCCTGACTTCCTTCTTGGAGTGCGGCATTGGTTGTGATGGACACATGGAGCTCAATCGCACTTCCTCTGACTGACACTCTTTGCCATCCTTCCTTGAAAATGTATGAGCTGTTGATCTAAACTAGATCTATGGTCATTGAACATTCTATGTATGAAGTGTGCTTCTTCATAAAGATTGCACCTTCATTCCTATATGGTCACTTCACTTTCTAAACTAGTAGCGTTGTTACATAAGACTGAGTGCCATATTATATATTAGCCAAGCCATCATCTTCTACTTGCGTGCCATCCATAATAGCTAGTTTGTTTCTTTGGTTGGCAGTGGGAACTTTCCTTTCAGAATGGCACCTTGATTTAAAGCAGTGCACCACTATTTCTCATAGTAGTGCCTTTCTTATATGTTGTGCCCTCTATTTTGAACGTCCATGGCTAATGTCATTGTTTGTGATGCATTGATTCAAAGCCACACCATATTCGAATGCCTCGCCATTGACTCATTAAGGCTGTAGTGCTTTGTTTCTTCTTCATAAACCACTCCATGACTTGGAATAGGTTGCGACACCTCTTTGGAAACCAATGCTATTCTCTGGATGCTTTTCCTTCTTTTGCACCAAAGGCTGCATGCCAAACTTAACAGGCTGCATTATGATTCTTTTGGCTTGCACACCATATTTCTACCTGCACACCTACATTGTAGGATAGTGCCTCTGATGCTTCTCTAGGTTTGGTCCATTGTTTTATCTATTGGTGCTTAATTCTTTAAAGTGTTACGTTTCATCTTTAAGAATGCTAGTACTATGTGATTCGAAGGTGGCGGCTGATGTTAGAGGCCATGCCTCTTTCTAGCACTTCTGTTATTGATTGTACCTCTATCTTTTATTTGAACTGAGCTCCATTCCTGATGGCTCACTTATCCCAAGAGGCCACTTCTTAAAATATGATTGTGTGAGCCTCGTATGGGAGTGCTTATGTCTTCACAATGTTGAATCTTCAATGATTTCAATAGTTTGGTTTTACATATGGCATCACCTTCATTGCAAAGGCTTGGTCTTTTCCCATAGTTGAGTGCCATTATACGAAGACAGCGCCATGATCCATATCTTGAAGCTGTGCATTCCTTTTGGTGTTAAGGTTGCTCATTTGTTTGGTATAAGGCTGCGCTATCTTTTTAATGCTGCGCCATATATTTGGTGGGTCTTTTGTTATGCTAGTTTATGAACCTTTATAGAGGCTGATGCTTTATGTAATGGCAACACCATGAATTACTTTTGATTTTTGTTTTGGATTGAATGTGTCATATCCTCACAGGACTCGTGCCTTACTTTGAAATGGCCATGCTAGAGTTCTCATGGCAACACCTTTGCCTTAACCGAGGCTTTCTCCTTAAGGCTACATACCATTATGCTTATATTGGTTGTATTTGAGAAGTGATTGGTACTTCAAGGATTAGGCAATGCTTCCATTTGACTGTACTTTATATCAAATGGATGAGACTCATTGAATCCACCTTGAATCACATTTTGAATCTACCTTGAATCAATTACCTGTGTGCTTTGAAACTTTGCGGTGATATCAAAAAGTTTCAAGATGGTGTGCAAAAAATGTACAACAGAGGAATTCACCCAATTTAAGTCAAGCATATCCTATGGGGCTTGCCACCAGGATTCCACTTGCATAAGATGCAACACACACTCAAATAGTGGTAGATCAAGTGGATTGTTCACAAGGCTTCTTGGAACATCACAAGACACGAAAAAAACACTCTTGCTCACATGGACATACACATGCAATGGGGATGTAAAGTAGACTAGGGGTGCAACCTTTCTAATAATATCATAGACAAGCAAAACCTCAAAGCAGTTCGATTACAACAATTGACCAAGCATAAGGTTAATACACAGTTGTTTGCATGATAAGAAACCAAAGCATGAAACTAGGTAAATTATCCATTAAGAACCACATAGTAGTTATTATAAAAACAATACAAAATGTTATGCATGTTTGACAACAACATCAACACATGCCAACAACAAATGTAGATATCTCACACTTATGTGGGTATATCACAAATCTATAACAAAGCATTCATGAACATAATTATGACATTTTAAAAACTAAAGAAAACATGCTAATATATCATGATTTCAACATAACAAATCATGCCAACATCCTCACAAGATGAGGTGTGAAAATGTCCAAAATGTTACCAAATAAATATTACAATTAAAGGGTCTGATCCCAAACATGGGTGTACCATAACCTACATAAGAGAATAAAACAATGATGAACTACTCTCTTATTACAATGGTCCTAAGGATCTAGTTTATAATTTTGATAAAGAAGAGATGCAAAAAGGCAGAGTCTAACATGCTCTCCAACGAGCATCCTCCAAGTTCATTTGTCTCTAATGGTGGTTTGGTTCCACCCAACCATGTGGACCCCTTGGGCCCACCCCACTATCCTAGGAGATGGTCAAATTGGGTACTTGTTGTCACTTGGATTTACACCCTATGTTGAAGCACTTTTGCTGCAACAATCCAGTGAAATATTGGAGTGATTTCAAGGTGTGGGACCCTATAAAGGAAATCAAACCTCAAGAGAAGGCTGGTTCCTTTCATTGAACATGAAATTTAGAGCAGACTAAGATTAAACCTAATCTAATCACCATTGGGGAAAAGAGGAAGAAGGAGAAACTGAAATGGAAAAGGTGATACACCAAGTTTGAATGTTTGACCCTCAACTATATATGCACAGAATAATAACAAATAATAGATCAACATACACAAATCACAAACTACTTGTAGAGGTAAAGGAAACTAAATGAAATCCAAAAGAAAAGAAACATTCACAAATGGAGATCAAACAGAAGTATTACACAATGCAGAAGAAGTGCATGAAAAGGTAAAATCTTATTGTTTATTGTCAAAGAGGCACAATTATAGTTGATACAAGATGTGGTTTTTTAGATCAACAACCGACAATAATACATTTGATTTTATGCTTTATATAGCATTTTACATTGAGGCGCAATCACCTACTATCATAAATGGAATGTTTGGATACATTTGTTTTGTCTTTGACATAAATGCAGAAAATATCTTCTTTGAAGTAGCTGAGAAACAAATATCTACATTGAAAAAGCATTTGGTCATCCACCTACAACAATAAATGCACAACGGCCACCTCCAGCTAGAGCTGAATGTCAAACCTTCAAATTTTGGCTTATTGGAAAAATTTCTTCTTTGTGAATCATGGCCGACCTTTGGATTCCTCTTATTCCCTTGCCTTTGAAGATTGTAGAAGTTGTTAGAGGTTGGGTCTTGGGCCTTCAGTCTTCCTTCTTTCGCAAGAAGGAAGGAAGAAGAAGAGAACCTCGAGCTCTGCAATTTGAAAGAATTAGTCATTTTACAAAGGAAAAGAGCGAAGCTCGAACTTTAGACCTTCCATCTACTAGAAGAAAAAGGAAAAGAGGAAACTCCTGACCTCTAGTGCCTAAAGTACTTAGATAATGTTGTCACTTGGATTTGCACCCTGTGTTGAAGGCTTTTAGGGCTCCAACAATCCAGTGAAACATTGAGATGACCTCCAGGTGTGGGACCCTACAAGGAGGCCAAATCTCTAGAGAGAGGCTGGTTCCTTTGCTGAATGAGAGATTCAGCTATTCCTAAGACTAAACCTAATCTATCCACTATTGAGGAAAAGGGAAAGAAGGATAAAACTAAAAATTAATGGAGGTGATACACCATGTTTGAATATGAAAGCTCTCACAAAGCTAAAAAAATGCACAAAATAAAGAAATATAGCTGATCATTCACACAAATCTAACAAATCCTTAGCAGAGGTAAAGAAATGAACAAGATTGAGAGGAAAGAAACATTAATAGATAATTAGTTCAGAATTACATAGAGCTAAAACAACAGAAAAGTTAAAAACATAGTGTGTATTTCAACATGAAGGCAAGGTTACAATAGAGGAGGGCTCTGTTTGGAGTACAAAAATGTCTATATATCCAACCCTCATTACATCTTTTTTACATGCATATATAGAAATTCATTACATTGACTTCAGTCATTTTATTAATAAATTCACCCCCATGGGATGTCAGAAAATATCCCTGCAAAAGGAATGTTTGTCTACTAAAATTCAATGCAGAAAATATCCTCGATCATGGAGCAGTTGGGAGATATTTTGCCTTCAATGCAAATAGCTGATTCATCAACTTGCAACAATAAATGCAAAAATATCTAAAATGAAGTAGTTGAGCAAATCAGATTTGCATTAATGGCTGATGAAAATATCCCTTTATACAAAGCTTTTACAACACTTCAAATACGTACATTCAAATATTTAAATTTTACAATTCTTGCAAACTCTATTTTTTTCTGTTTCTCCCTATATTTTGCTCTGTCAGCAAAATCAGTCTTTTTACAAACCATCCAGTTCTACTCTCTGTTTTCTGCATTTCTGCCCACTTTTGCGTTATCAGCAAAAAGTCATCATTCTAAACTATTCTTGCTTCATCTTCTTCACTCTATTTTTGCCTTATCGGCAAATCTTGTCTTTTCTTGCACTTTTTCTAGCTCATGTTTTGCCTTATTGGCAAATCTTGTCTTTTCCTGCACTCTTTCTGGCTCATGTTTTGCCTTATCGGCAAACTGTCATTTTGCAGAATTTTGCTTTGCTTGCTCTTTTGCCTTTATTGGCAAAACTTATTTTCAGTGAACTTTCCTTCGCCCTTGCTTTTCTCCACTTGGTTGGCAAAAATCTATCTTACCGAACCACCTGCCCTTTGTCGATAAAAACTCTTTTTGCCAAATTCTTTCTTTGTGTCTTTTTGCCTTATTAAAAAAATTGGCCTATTAGCGAACCTTTGTTTTTTGGTCACTTTTTGCCCTTATTGGCAAACTCTTCAATCTCTAAACTTTTTGAGCCTACCAACATTTGCTTTTGTTTTGCCTCTATCAGAAAAACTATCCTTTGCCAAACCATGTTCGTTGTCGGCAAAATTGGCCTCCTTAAGCACTTGCCCCTTGCATTGTCCTTATTGGCAAAAGTCGATATCGGCGAACTTTGTTATTTTTGAACTTTTGAGAAGTTTGACCCTATGACAATTCTCCAATAGAAGGGACCTTTTCTTTTTTTAGCCGATTTTCATGTTTCCAATTTTGCCTTATCGACAAAATATGACCTTTTGAACCTAGCCCACCTTGTCAACAACTTTATTTTGCCGAACCTTTTCCTTGGCCGCTTCTTCACTTTGCTCTTCACCTTTTCAGAAAAATCGTTGATCGATGAACTCTTGGAATTCTAAACCATCCGTGCCTTAGCTGATTTTGCTTTTATTAGCTCTTTTACCTTTTATTGAACCTTTCCTTCCTTTGTCAATGATTTTCCCTGTCGGCGAACCACAAAAACTTTAAACTTATGGAAAGTTCACTCTACATATACTTTTGCCGACAAGACTTCATTTATCTCTCTTTTTTTTAGCCACTTCTTGAGGAAATCTATGCCCTTGGCCCCTTGTTGGTGAAATGTTGAATCGACGAACCGTCGAAAAAGTGAACTTATGAAAAGTTCATGAAATATGAACTTTGCCGATAAAGGGGATAACTTCCCTTTATTTAGACAATATTTTGAGCCTCCTCCCTCCGTTGGCGAATCGACCAGTCGAAGAACTTGAGGAAAAATGAACAGTTGACGAGTTCACAAAACCTGAGTTTTGTTGATAAAGGGAAAAAAAACATTCCATGCCTTATTCAAATCTGTGTTAGTTCATGAAACTAGAACTTTTTTGACAAAGGCCAAAAGGGGGGTAAAACTTAAAGTAAAAGCCTCAAATTTTCTAGGTTTTCCTCAGTTTTTTGCAAGGATTCTCCTGATGAATTTCCAGGGATTTTTATAAGGCAAAACACTAGAATTTGTGGGTTTCAAGGCTTGCAGAATTAAGATTTCAAAGGATTTCAACAAGATTTTTGAGTTGGGCTATTTGATTATGGGCAGAGGAAAATAGGACAACAGATAAATTTGTCAAAGAATAAAGCAGAGTTCGGAGCCGATTAAGATGGCATGATGAAGGGGAGAACTTTGAACTCTGAAACTTCAAAAATGCTAAAAAGACAAGGAAAACTTAAGATTTTTGGGACTTAGTCAATTTTGGGGGTTTTCCTTGCATTCCTAAAAGGGAAAACACTTAGAGATTTGCATGGGGAGCAAAATAGGACAAAATTTTGGTGACTTTGCAGGGGTATTTGCCTACTAAACAAAAGGGAACTAGTGGCCTTAAGTATCCATTGGGCACTGAGTCAAAAGGGACAACAATAGACTGAAAACAATTGAAACCCTATCTCAACAAAATAACACCAAAAAGGGAAAATGAAGCCTGCATTCTCCTAATGAGAGTACAGCCTGTGCGATAGCACTTAGGGAAAAGGAAAACCTAAAACAGAAACAAACGTATCCTAAACCTAAACTAACAACAAGGAAATGACCTCAAATAAGGCCATTAATAGGTTCTTGAAAGTAACTGCCTTTTCTTAACAATTTATAATGCTTCACATATCTGTGGGTAGTTAAAGAGGTAGGGAAGGGATGGACATACAACCAAATAGTGAAGTACTTCCCCAAGGACAAAGAAAAGCTCACCTATCCACTTGCACTGATCATAAATGTAGCTGTCTAAAAGTGGATAAATGGGTTGATCTAGTCCATTTTGATGCTCAATCTCATGCCTTGAAGTAATCATGACAGGTAGGGACTCCTCATATGTCTCTAGCTGGGCCATATGCCTGATAGGGCATCCCCTTGAAATGGTATGCAAGCCATCACTGGTGCATTCATGTTCATGCTTTGATTCTGTAACCTTTTACTAGTCTGAATGCTCTAGCTACTACACATGGTTTGGAAAGATGGCTGCTTCCTCCTTTTGATTGAGATGGTCATGATTTTCTAAATTAGGCTTAGAAAATGAGCCCTGCACATGCTCAATGGTGAAATCCCTTTCACCAAGGAGTTGATATCCCTATTGGATAATCAAGAACAAATCTTCAATTTGTTCTTGCCCATGCTCAATCTCCACATCATCATTTTCAATAAAATATGGGAGCTCCTCAAACAGGCCTGTATTATCAACCTCTGCACTTTTTAGTATAGGGCTGCCTATATGCTCCTCTTCATTAGCTGGAACCTCATTGCCACACTCAACCTTACATTCCATTAACTTACCATGGCCTTCAACATCTTCATATTGTTCCAGAACCATAGTGTTGGTGTTTCAATTCGCACCTTTGGAATGCGATTTGGAAACGGACAGCTATGCACAGATAAACTGCTCTCCTATTGGAAGGGGGAGTTCCCCTTTTTTTTATGTTCACTAAAAAGATAATTAAATGAAACTTCGCCTATCTTCTTTTTTATTCTTAGCTACGAGCATAAGGTTATAAAACTCTAAACGTTACAGAAGAGGTTTTTTCCTTTTTTAAAACTTCAACTACAACTAAGCAAAGACTAACGACGCTTTTAATCTCCAGAGTAAATTCAAAGCAAAGGAAATTACAAGTGAACAAGGAATGATTGTTTTAACAAAAACTTAAGCAATTTTCTTCTAGATTTACACCACAAGACTTATAGTACTTTAATGATGGAAGCTGAAATGAAAGCTACAAAAGCCACCCATCTGATGACGAAAACTTGATGAATCGAGATAGAATATTAGAGCAAAATAGGCATGAGACTTCTATTCAATATCGCGAAGTTGGTACAACTCCAGGATAGCAATACTGCAGCAAAATGTAGGCATACAACAAGTGATCAAACACCAGAGAACATATTACACAAAGTGAACAGACACTTGGAATATCAAGATTTGCAGGCTAGAGTAGGCACAACAAATTTGCTATCACAATTACCATTACATACAATGGGCAAGGATGCCCTTATTTATACTAAAATCAAAGGAGTAGGGAACCCTAAAATCTCCTTGATTAACCCTAACTTGCCAACTTGTAAGCTTTATTACTATTCTAAGACAAAGATACAATAAACAAATGCTTTAAAGTGATTTGCTTTAAAGCAAAGAAGATTCCAACTATCACAAGGTGATTTCTTTCTAAATATAAAATGGATGAGCTTAGGATGAAAGTAAATGCTTTTAAAACAAAAAGCATCTATTTTAAAGCTACTTTCTTTTGAAATGCATCCTCATCAATATTCTTGCTTTTTGGTGATGTCATCCGTTGATATTCTGGGAAACAATATCTTCTAAAAAGTGAGTGACCGCATCTCTGCCAGGAACACTGATACTCTCTAGAATGATATTTTGATTCTCTAACATCTCTTCACCATTGGCAACCATCTGAAGAAATTCATGAACTTCACCCACAACTTTATCAAACTTTACTGTCATTGCGGCAAAACGACCCATCTTGTCGGCACTAATATCATCATTAAAATTGTTGTGGATGAGAGTTTGGAACTCTGCTTGCACTTCCCTGAGATCATACAGGGTACCATCTTCTCTTTCATATGAACACGGGATCTGAGAGACAAAAGATTTGATGAACTTGAGGATGTTGACTACCTTTTCTTTCCATTATGTCAACTCTGAAATTATACTATCATAAGTTTTTATTGTGAAAAGATATTGCGCTTTCCAAGTAGAAACTATCTTCTTATCCTCGACTGAATCAACAAAATCAAATGCAATCTTCAAGTCGGAGATAATGATCTTGAACACTGGTCTATTTTTTGCCACAGTCTGTTGCAACCCCTGTATGCCTTGGCGTAAGTCATGAGTGTTGTATTTTAATTGATAAAGCTCTGCAAGCACAACTCTCCCTTTGGTCACAAATTCTTCCATCCAACTGTTCATGTGCCTCCCATAGAGAACCAACTGACTGAAATGCCGCTGATCGGCTGGTGATTCAAGATTTGGTGGAAGAAGTAAATTAGCCTGTGATGTGCCATGGAAAAGGTTGGAAATGTACTGCCGCAACTGCCTGACTTCATCCTTGAGAGATGCCTTGTCTTCTCTGTCTTTCAACACCCTTTCCTTCAAATTATCTGCTGCAACTTTGAAGAGATTTACATCTATATGGCGGGTGCTTCTGCCAAGGTTAGCCTTGACAACTGTGAAGTCATCAACCTCGACATCATTAGCACTTCTATTTTCTAGCGGTGTTGCAGTTTCAAGGATTATTTCTCCATCCGCATTCTTCTCAATGCAAACCTGCTTCTTCAGCTTCTTATCTGGTGTGTCTTGGTAGATGCTTTTAAGCTCTGTTAAATCTAGCTGATATGAGGGCTTTCTCCTCTCCCTTCCTAGAATGTTTTCAAGCCAGGATGAGCCTTCTCTTGGAAACTCGGTTCTAACATCATCAGCTCCTGATGAATCAATGTGTGCATCAGAGTTACGAACTGGCAAATCTGGCTCTGAATCTATGTGGATAGGAGAAGTGATCGGTGAAGAAGGTGGAGAGACATGATCTGGAGGTACCGCTTCAACATGCAACGTTGGTTCAACAGGAACTTCTGATTCAACTACTGGGTGTTCCTGTTGGACATGAGTTGGAGACTCATCCTTTTTCCTCTTTAACTTAGCCATTTTTTTTCCTTTTGGGAGAACACTCATAGCTTTTACCCTTCGTTTTGGCTTGGAAGTGGAAGGCTCTGGTGGTTGCACAATTGGTGGCTCTGCTAATGAAATATCATCCTTCCTCTTAGTCTTCAAGAATATCAAACTGTTTTTAACCACTTGACTTGTTCTTTCTTCAATGGAAGTGCTTTCTTTTACTGACCAATTAACTGGTGGCAAGGGTTGTTGCTTAATTTGGTCTCTAAAATACATGGGAAGTAGAATTTCACCACTCTCTGTCAATCCCTCTATATCTTCTGATAGGATATAAGACATTTACTAAAGAGTAAACCTGCTGTAACTGTGTTCTTGCACTTCAAACTCATAAGCACAATTAGCCTAGAAGTCTTCAACCATGTGCCTGTGTGTACAATTTTGACCAAGATGTGATGCAAAAACACCACAAGGATCATATGAAGACCTCCTGTCGAAAAAGTTAAGACCATATCTGGATGATTCATTACCAATTGCCTTGGCATCTGCTCCAGATCTGCATCTATAAATATTCATCCCAAGTGGAAAATTAAACGCTGCCTTGCATCTGCTACGCAAAAATGCATGAACTTCATAGGCTTGCCTCAAAAATTCCATAAATGCTATTTCATCTGTAGGATATCTCAGCAACATGGCTGGCTCTCCTAAGAAGCCATATACTTTGATGTAGAAAAAAGTGGGAAATTGGATAAACCAATTAGCCCATTCTGCAATTGCTATTCTAGTATCTGTTGAAAACCGTATATGCAACTCATTATCCATATCTCGCACTGCATGCATTAGGAATGCATCATTCACCCGCCTGTAATGTTGTTCAGCTTGAGAGATTTCTAACTGCAGAAAATGATGATACACATGCTGAATACCCAGAGTTCCAACAACATTCAGACCTTTGAATTGACCTTGAAAAGCCATCAAATACACAAGGTATGATATCATGTGGAATTCATGAACCCTTTGAAAATCAATTATTTGTTGGTGGAGACTATCACTGATGAGTGCCGACCAGTCATAGAATTCGGTTCCATCAATAATCTAGGACATGATGTAAAACATCCAAGGTTGGAACTTGTTAGCATCTACTTGACCCGTGATCCTACTCAGCAGAGTAATCATTATTGCATGTTCCTCCTTGAATTCTCCACGTCCAATGTTCTTTGGCATGACATTCTGCTTCTCTTTTAACCACCTCTGACCAATCTTTTTCTGGTATTTTTCTTTATCGTTGTTCCAATCCCTCTTGCATTCTTCACGTGAAACGGTTAAGTTTTCTCTCCAAATTGGTATTGTAAAACACTTCTCTATGTCGTTTGGCCTCAGGCTGTAGAGCACACGTCCATCTCTTGACTGAATTTCTCTTGTGACCGAATTGTAATGCGTCATGCAAGCAATTATGAACTCAATACTTTGCACTGTGATAGGAAAGGATGCTGCTGCAAGCAAACTGGAGTGTCCAAGATTCCTGATAGCATTATTTCCTGCATCCTCCAAGGAATGTAAATTGATTACTGGAAGTACTTTATGCAAGTCTATTTCACAAGTTCTCAGGTAATCGTGAACCAACACTGTTTTGTGCCTGATTTGTGTTGGAGAGTACTACATATTGGAAGATTTGAAAATCGACTGTGAACATGCCTATGTTAGAAAAATCTTGGAGAAATGGCTGAAAATTACTTGCTAATTTTTAGAAAAAAGCAGAGTGTGAGCAAAAAAGCTGGCACATGGGTTTTGTAGGAAATTCTGTTTTGAAGCAACCCAGATTGTCAGATTTTGAAAAAGCGGGGATTTTCCTAAAAAATAGGAAAAAAGTAGATTCTTGAAAAAAAACAAAACTCCAATCTTCAAGAGGATGATATTCTGGATGGACCCATCTCGACGAAAATTGAAAAAGCTCTAGTCAGATTTCTAAAAAATGACCCCCTTGAAACAAGCACCCTGAAAAAGCGAGCCTCCCTGCTTCCTCAACCCGAAACTATGAAGAACGCTGAAAAAACACTTCGTTTGGGTCTTTGAATCTTCTTGAAAGAAAAAAAAACTTCCTCTAGATGCAACCTGCAAAAGATAATGAAATAAAGAAGCCAAATGCTTGTCTTTATAGATCTTTAGGGTGAAAAAGTAGCTTTATTTGTGTGAGAATAAAACTTCACTCTCATCCATGAAGAAAGCAACTTTTAAACCACAAATCCAAGTGGATGTCTTCGAATAGGAAGAATCCCTATTTTGTATCTATCTATGACTTCATATGCAAGATGACAAAAAATATTTTCTTTTGATGATGTCATTGAACACGCGAGTTGAAAGAAGTGCTAGCCAATTTTTCTTCGTTTTCGACACTTCAACACTCGTTTTGAATCAAATATGGCCTGTCTTCGAATTCAACAAGGTGGTGAAATGTCACCATTGATTGAGAAAGTTGACTGATCATGATATTTTGGAGACCTATCAACTAAGATTCTATTTCTGGCCTTCAACTGACGATTTGGCATTGTTTGACCAAGTTTGACCTCCTGAAAACTGCCAACGGGTGAAGATTGGAAATAAAACTGTTGAAAAATATTATGGACATGGAAATTTTCTAACACTGAGCAAGTTGGGCGCCCCAAGCCACCTGGGGCACCTGGTTTCACCAAACTTAGCCATTTTTTTCAATTTTTGCAACTTCTTCAGTTTCTCGATTTGCGTGTGCATTCCAGTGGTGAAGGACCCCTCTTCGATTGTTGATTTTTGTCAACTAGGATAAATCTGAGTCTGATGATCTAGCAGATATGCAGGCCTGATAAAAATTGAGCTAACTGTACCTTTTGTCTGCCTCAAAAAATGTACTAAACTGATCAACTTTGAACCGGACTAGGCTGATGGAAGGATATTTGTGTTTTTCAAGAAAAACTTCAAAAATAAACTAACTCTGAAGAGTTTGGGCACCCCAAGTCACCTGGGGCACCTATCATGCCATGCCTTAGAAAATTTTCTGAAAAAACTCAATTTTTGTACCTTTTCTCATTTTTCGTGCCCACAGCTCCTGTTTGATCTTTGATTCAATTGTTTTGATAACTGTTGAGGCAAGACGAAGGATGATCTGGGCAGTCTAAATATATCTGTGATGAAATCTTGACTTTGACTGACTTTTGACCAAGTTTGACCAATCAGAAACAGGCTGACGGAAGCATTTTCGACGTTTTCTCAAAAAATGTAAAAAAATCTAATACTTGAAAGGTTGGGCATCCCAAGTCACTTGGGGTGCCTAGATTCTCGACACTTAGTCAAATTTCTAATTTTCCAACCTTTCATTCCACCTTGGATTCATCTTGCATTGTTTTGCATGGCTCATCGAGTCGACGACTGTTTGTCGGTTCTACGTCGTTGGAACAACATTGAAAACTTGTCGACGAGCTTTGGCAGATGAACTTTCTCTATTGATGACTTTCAAGCTCATGCTTCGCCTTCTAAAAAAGCAAAAATGACCCAGTAGAGAAAACTTGATCTTTTGAAAATTTCATCTGGACTGCGTCTATTGTGAAGCAAAATCAACCAATGAGAATCAAGCGCGACACCTGAGTTGGAGATTCTATTTTTAGAAAATTTCTATTTTTAGAAAGTTTTTCCAGCATCCATATCTCAAGAAACCCAGAAAACCTAATATGACGTCTATTTTTAGAAATTTTGCTTTTTTGACTTTTTGACAAAAATTTTTCTAGACTTGTTCAAAATGCCATAATGAAGCAAAAATTTTGGTTGGGTACAACACGTAGCTAATGTTGGCATTTGCATGCCATCTTTATCTTCAATATAAGTGGGTAGTTCATGAAACAAGGTGGCATCATCAACTTCTGGAGCCACTACATCAATCTCCTCCTTAATATCCTCAACCAATTGCAACTCTACTAAATTTTGTTCAAGTTGTCTCTGTAGCTGAAGGATCTCCCCATGCAATCTTTGCATTTCATCCTTGTTTGCTTGATCAGATGCCTAAAAAAAACCTCAAAAGAACTAAAATCTAGAGGACTCAACCCCTTATCTAAATTAACATTACTCATAGGTGTAAGAGGTTCAAACAACTCCACTCTTGTGAGCATAGGAACAACAGACTATTCTTCATTAGTTTCTTTCTCTTCCATCTCCACCTTTGGCCCATCCCACCAACTAGCCTTGTAGACAACATGTCCACCTTTGAAAAGTGGAATAGTATCAGGACAAGAGGCCTAAATGTTTTCCTAAATTTTTTGGATGGGAGAGGGTTCTTTGGAAAAATGTTCCTAGGGAGTGATAAACTGGGCTTGCACAGGAACAAGGTCTTGTGGAGGGAGAGAGCCTCTGAAACTTGGGATTTTGAGACTGGAAAGTGGTTTTGGAGGCTTAGAGGGGTTCCCTTGCCTAAAGCTAGGAATGGATGGAACTAACTAGGCTATTTACCTGATCTGTTGTTCTTAAGCTACAATCTGCATAGCAAGGTTTTCTTGAAAAGCCTTTCTTGTGCCTCCTACTACTATTGAAGATGGGCCTAATAAGCAAGCTCCTCTTGTTGCTGGTTATACTCTATCACTCATTGAATTTCCTCAACCTCCTTGGAAGGCCCATCATTATGTCCATGGAACTCATGTTATCAAAATCATAGTCCACTTGAGGTAGGTTAGGAGGGCAATCATATTGATTAGGGATGAAATGGTTTTCTTGGGGTTGAAAATATGCATCATTAGACCACCAAGAAGACTGAGCAGGGTTGGGTGGGAGGCAAGCATTATAAGGATGATGATATTATGTTGAAATAGGACTATATGGTGTAAAACTAGAGGTATCTTAGGCCTGAAAAGGCCAATATGGAGGCCATCGATGTTTATCTTGACAAGAGGGAGGGAAATAAGCATCATGAGGGTGCTGATATTTAGGGTTTCCATAATAGTTTGACATATCATAGCATAAAAAATAGATATCATTCAAACAATATGGGAAAAAAGAGCAAACAGATCTACCCCTTTGAGAAATAGGTTCATACTAGGGAGTCGCCAGGTGATTGAAATGCTTCTGAAAGCAATTTAGACTAGGAGTATCACCAAATCCTGATCATTGAAGCTCTTTAGGCACTTGGGCTACTTTCACCAGTAGATTTGATTAGTAGAGTTGCCATGGTGTTGGAGATACTACCCTAAATGGCAAGATGCACTAAAGAGCAGACCAAAACTCTTCAATGATTGATAAAGAACATCAAACTAGTCCCACCGGGTGTGCCAAAAACTATTGTCACTTGGATTTACACCCTGTGTTGAAGTGCTTTTGCTGCAACAAAGAGCAGACTAAGACTAAACCTAATCTAATCATCTCTAGGGAAAAAGGGGAAGAAGGAGAAACTGAAATGGAAAAGGTGAGACACCAAGTGTGAATGTTTGACCCTCAGATCAACTATATATGCACAAAATAATAACAAACAATAGATCAGCATACACAAATCACAAACTACTTGTAGAAGTAAAGGAAACTAAATGAAATCTAAAAGGAAAGAATCATTCACAAATGGAGATCAAACAAAGGTATTGCTTAGTGTAGAGGAAGTGCATGAAAAGGTAAAATCTTATTGTGTATTGTCAAGAAGCATGGTTACAGCTTATACAAGATGTGGTTTTTTAGACCAATAGTTGACAATAATACATTTGATTTCATACTTTATATAACATTTTACATTGAGGCACAATCACCTACTACCATAAATTTACCCCATGGGCCTGCTAGAAGATATTTCTACAAAGGGAATGTCCGGATACATCTATTTTGTCTTCGACATAAATGTAGAAAATATCTTTTTTGAAGTTGTTGAGAAACAAATATTTGCATTGAAAAAGCATCTGAGTCATCCACCTACAACAATAAATGCACAAAAACCACCTTCAACTAGAGCTGAATGTCAAACCTTCAAATTCTAGCTTGTATTTTGCCTTAGCAGCAAAGTTTCTTCTCTATGAATCATGACCGACCTTTGGATTCTTCTTTTTCCCTTGCCTTTGAAGATTGCAGAAGTTGTTAGAGGTTGGGCCTTGGGCCTTTAGCCTTCTACCTTTCACAAGAAGGAAGGAAGAAGAAGAGAACCCTGAGCTCCGTAATTTGAAAGAATTAGCCATTTTACAAAGGAAAAGAGGAGAGCTCGAACTTCGGGCCTTCCATCCGCCAGAAGAAAAAGGAAAAGAGGAAACTCTTGACCTCTAGTGCCCTAAGTACTTAGATTAAATTTTCAAAGAATAAAGTAGAGTTCAGAGCCGATTAGGATGGCATGATGAAGGGGAGAACTTCAAACTCTGAAACTCTAAAAATGCTAAAAACACAAGGAAAACTTAAGATTTTTGGGGCTTAGTCAATTTAGGGGGGTTTTTCTTGCATTCCTAAAGGGAAAACACTTCGAGATTTTATGGGTTTTGACTATTTGGCTGGGGAGCAAATAGGACAATAGTACCAATCACACTCACACAAATAAGGAGTACATGGAAGCACTTACACCAATCAAATGCATACAACAACACATGTAGCAACTCATGCTAGAATCAATACATATGAGAGTATACATGACACACATGCCAATAAAATATATACAAGAGTATATGTAGCTCACTCATTCCATCATGAGTATAAAAGAATGCCAAACGACATTAATGCATAAGGGTTCTTCACACCATTAATGCACACAAATCAATATACGTAAATAGAATCCAACTTGCATTCACAAATGCTCCCACACCATCAATGCATGTAATTCAACACATATGAGTAAATACCAACAACATACATGTACAAGGGTAACAAGCCATCAACATACATCAAAGGGTCTATACACATGTCAAACACAAAATTTGATGATAGGATGGGATAAGGGTCCTTTAAGTAAGCCAAGGAGCGTCAATACACTAGCACAATGACTATGTAGAAGGTTGAGTAGAAAACCTACCTCACATGAGGATACTCAATGATATTCATCAAATATCAAGAGTTGTGACATGTCCATTACATCCAAGTCTAATTCCTTGCGAGGCATTCAAATCATGGCATAGTTGTATTATTTAATCATATGTTTTATTTAACCCCAAAATTTATGTTCTCGCTTGGTTAAACTCTCAACTAGCTCTATCCATGTATTCCTTTGAAATCGGGGAAATCAATGAGAGGCTACTCCTTTCCTACTCTATACCTCAATCCTAAGATCCCAATGGCCCAAAATTGTATGATCAATGACACATAATCACATTTAAACACAAGGAATCAATTCACTCCATAAAATAATTCATTCAAAGGAGATTCTAAATTTTAATTTCTATTTTCAAAAAGGTGGGAAAACCATAAAAATCCCCAAATTCACCATTGATGGGTTTGGTTGAAACCTTAAATTTTTATTTCCCAAATTACACAAAATTTAGAAATTGTAAATGTACTCTTTTTCTTCTAAAAGGCATGACTACATTATTTTTGAGTCAAAATTTCCCAAATTTATAAATCATGGTTTTGGAATATTTTTTGTCATAACCATGGTTATAAATTGCATATTTTCAAATTGAAAAAAAGGTGTAATTAAAACTAGGAATTGAAGTGAAATCATTCCTACAATATGAAGGCCATATGCATCCAATTAATGTAGTCATGAAAAATGAATAAGAAACCATTTCAAATGCATGATTTCAATAAGAAAATTACCTTTCTCTTCAAGCTCACAACAATGGAGGAGAGGCCCTTTTCATGAACGCACACTTCAAGCAATATTTTTCCTCTCAAAAGAAACTACTAACCCAAGCCAAATCCATTCCTAGGAAACTCTAAATCCAACTTCATCCATTTACATTTTTTTTTTCAAAAGTAGAGGAGAGAGTTTTTCCAAAAATGCAAAATTAACAAGTAAGCAAACTAATATTTTTAATTTATTTTTATACTCTTTCCTTTTTTCCATATATATATATATATATATATATATTTTTTTTTTTTTTTTTTTTCTCTATTTTCTTTATTTTAAAAAATCCCTTTTACACAAATGCATTATCAAAGATAATTAATCAATAAAATTGATCCCATAAGCTAAACATACTAATTTAATTTAAATTGATATTTTTACAATAGCCATAGTAAATCAAATCAATTTAAATTAAATTATGTTTGAAACTATAACAATTTTATTTCACCTATGCTAAATATTTCATTTCAAAAGAATAATTAAATTCACTTTAATTTTCATCTACAAAAAATAAAATAATGCAACAGTCTTTTTTTGACTCAAGCATTAAATATTTCACAAACAAGACAAACACACCTTTCCAAATAATTTCAAATGTAATTAAATAAGATAAAATAGCCATATGTAAAGGACTCACACACACTTTACAAGTTTGCACAACATGTAGATTCTATAATTGCCACCGATTTTGATCTAGTTTCACACGGGGATTCACAAGACTCATCTTACACTCAAAATGAGTGAGATAGATGTAAACACTCATGTTTTAATCTAGAATGACCATCTCCAATATAACCACCATTGGGGATGACCTTATACCTACACACTTAGGTTAAACATTAGGTGTACTTGCTCCACATAATAATCATTGAAGCAACATAAACCACCCAACGTGATATAACTCATAACATGATATCAAATCATCACATCTAACTGTAAATCATCTTTTAATAGCATGATCCAAGAAACAATATGCACAATCAACAATAATTCATAATAATGAATAAGATATAATAATCACAACTATATCGAATATAGTGAAAACAGTGAAGCTAAAACACTATAATAATCTTAACAAATACAACATATGCATCCCATAATACATAGTTAAAAATTTAAGTGTTAATACAAAACCTCATCGAGAAAACATTCATGGTCATACAAAACATCACAACAAAAGTATCCATAGTACATAATCAGAACACTCGATGGTACAAGTCTCATCGAAAAGTTTAGTGCAATAGATCATAACACATGTATCTCACAATACACTAATAAAATACTTGATACAACATATAACATATAAACTAAATAGCACATGTAAGGCATAGACACTAGTGGGTATTACATTCTCCCCCACTAGGCTTAGGCTTACTCCTGGAAGCCTACAAAAAGATAAGGATAAGGTACCCATGGTACATGATCCTTTATAAACATTATTAATCCCATAAGATCAATGCTCCAAACCATCACTAGGTACATGTATTAATCCAACAAATCCTATCTCCAAAGTTGCACAAGTTAGGTGAAAACCAACTGTAGACACCTAAAATTGTCCAATTCCCAGATTAGACATTCATCTACCATACTTCACATTAAGTAAATAATTCTTAATTATTTGATTAATTTCATCTATTGATCTCCATCTTATTCCTCCATATTAATTAAATAATTCTAATTATTTAATTAAATTAATTTTCCTCCACACATTAATTGCATTTTCATTAAAAAAAAGTTTTAATTATTTATTTAATTAAATCTAATATTCTATTTCCTCCAAAATAAATAAAATTTAATATTTTATTTATTTTCCATATGCACATGAAATTAAATATTTTATTTATTTAATTTCCTATTATTCCCTCTCACCATAATTCACTCTTAATCAATTTAGTTAACTAATCAATCAAATTAGTTAACTAAATCAATCAAATCAGTTAACAAGTCAGTTAATCTAGTTAACTAATCAACCAATTTAGTTGACTAGTCAATCAATTTAGTTGACTAAGCAATCAACTCAGTCAACTCATGAATCAATTATGTTAGCTCCCTTGATTTATGAGTGGACAAAGGCACTTGTCACTCTCTCATTTGCTCACATCCTCTCAACCAATTCTAGCCATTGATCTCTCTGATCATTCATAACCATTGATCTTCATTTATGAGGGTCTATAAATAGAACATCTTTAAAGGCTTTCAGGCATCTCTAATCTTCATACAACATCATGCTGCTGAAATCATTCTAGATCCTCTTATCTATCATCCTCATACAACTGGTTATGTTTGAGCTGAGCAATCCACATATCAACATAGCAAGGAGTAATCCATTGGAGTTTGGGCGCAATTTCAATACGCTCAATTAGTGAGGTTGGATTTGTATGCAAGGGAAGGTATAATTGCATTTGATTTGTTTACTTATTTATCTTTGCATTACAGATTTTATCTATCACATTTTGGCATGCCTGGTTGGTCTAACCCTCACCTTTTGCAGGATTATACACTTGATTTTGCAAATCTAACATCTTTTTTATCAAGTTTTGGTGATCAGTTGTTGTAGGTTGTCTCCTACGCAAAATCTAACCTCACCATTGAGTCCGAGAGGCCTCGTAGGTGAAGATCAACATAAAATTCCCTATGTTTTGCTCACAGGAAAATTTTTGAATTTTTTTTACTTGCAAATTCGTACAGTATGGATCTACCACTGCACAGTAGTTTCTTCTTCCATCACCAATCATATGCAATAAGGGATTTTGTATGGTATTACCTATAAACTGTTTAATGGTGTTTTTGAGCTCTACATGGTCTAGTTTTCTTGGTTGATGCATTCACTTATCAACTGATCTATTCATCGCCGAATTTCCTCTTATCCCCCATCAACCACTGTGATCTCCCCGTGTTTTTGTCGACTACTGTTCTACCCCTCTTCCCACTCAGCTTCCATCGTCTCATCATCAACTATTCTATAAAACCTCAGTCACCTCTGCTCCCACACCCTACGTCGTCATTCCCCTGTATCCATCACCTCCCTTTAAGTCTGTCATCGTCTTTCCTTCTCATGTTACCACCACTGGCTTCCCCCTTTGCCACTTGAAAACTCTTGGCCACCTATCTCTTGGATGGGCTCTAACCCCCTACTTACCTCTAAGCCCCTGCGTGTCTCTGCGACGACTGCCTGTGAGTAACGATTGGGCTTTAAGCTCTTTCATTGTTTCTTTTTATTTATTTATTTATTATTATTTTTCTCTCATTTAGCCCTTGGTCACATGGGTGACCAGGGGCCCGCTTAACCCCAAATCACCAATGATAACTGCCACTTTTCTAAACCACCCTTGTGACCACTGTGTGTGCAAACTGCTAGCGGTTAGCTAGCTACCTGAGCTAGTTTTTTGACCTCCAGGGCCTTAGGAGAGGCCTTTTTTTATTTTTTGCATAACTTTCATATACAATGTTGGATTTTTGTGAAACCAGTGGTGTTGGAGAGTTGATTTGCCTAGATTTACCATGGTGAAGGTCTCATCAGGTAATCTTCTTAGATTTATCAGTTACATTCAGACAAAGACACCCCTTCTTTACAAACTTCAAATGGTCATAACTAGTGCAAAATTTATCTAATTTTCACAATTTTTTTATTCAAACAACATAGAATTTCCTATAGATTCTGATCATATTATCTATTTTTCTTTTACTATTAATCATTATTAGAATTTTTCCTAGATTGCTCTTTTTCACCTAACAAACTGTTGGCTTGCAAGTTTCTTTGTTTTTTTTGTTTTGGTGGAATCTAGGAGGACATAAGGCATTGCACAACATCAACATCAACATCAACATCAACATCAGATCTGAAGATAAACATTCTAGGTGCACACAATCCAACTTTTGTCTTTTCATTTAATCAAAAACTTGTTTGAAATCACACTTTGATTTAGGCTTAAAACGAATAATTGCTTTCATCATCATACTTGAAATTGGGCTTAAAATGAACATGTGTATTCATCATCACACTTGGATTTGGGTATAAAACTGAACGTGTTCTTGAATTTATTAGTGGATTTGAGTGTGATTTAGGATGTGTATGCTCTTCTCATGCACTTTGTGTGATCTTGAGAGTCAAAACATCTTTTAATCCATTTATCTTCACACACACATTTCAATTCCTAAGGGTAAATTAACATTGTGAGTGTGAGTCAAGTGTGTGTCTATGCTTTCTCCTCGTATCGCAAGGTGATCTTGGAGATCAAAAGCACCACTTGATTTTCTTTTGTCACCCTTCTTAGGAGGCTTACTTTGAAATATCTCTTCTAGAATAAATGCTAAAATTCTGATTATTAAAGGTAATTTTCTTGTTCTTGCAATTTTACCAATCAAACCCTTTAACCCTAGACTGAATTCTAATTTTCTTTTCCTGCTCTTTATCTATTTACTTCATCCAACAAATAACATCATCTAACACAAACACTTTACATAGATATGTCAAAGAACAAGCCAAATGTTTATAACATCTGATGTGAGAATATTATATGTATTCAAATTAAAGATATGAATAGATGATATTAACAGCCTTCTAATATGAATTAAGATTACAATGATAACTCAGACTTTTGTTGTTGCAAATTCAGACTTACTTCTTATTCAAATCTATCATTACAAAGGCATTATAATAGCTCAGAATTACAACCTTAATTCACTGTTATAATAAAGGTGAACTTACAATGCAAACATACCAATTATGAAATCTCAACAAGTAGCAAACCTTCTTAAATCAAGTCTAATATTATGAATGTATTCCAATAATGATGAGATGTTGATACAAACACCATACAATGTTGCCTGTCCCCTCCTAACTATCATTGTCCCTTAGCTGATGGCTGCGACCTTAATTTACTAGCATATGCCAAGATATGAAAGCTAACTCCTATAAATGATGAAGTCAATGCAAACCCTTAATGCTGGTTTAGATCTGATCGCCTGATTTTAACAATACTGGCACTGCCTTAGGAATGTTGAGCAATCCTCTAGAAGATGCCAATTGTCCCAATGAATTTGATCACTGTCAGAGAATGGACTAATCGCTGCCTTAAATCTGATTGTTGTCCTTGAATGTGCAGATCAGTCTCCTTGTGGTGATAGAATATAGTGCCAAGACCTCTAAATTGCTACTAATGCTAGGATGAGTCCTTCCACTTGAAATTGCTACCTTCACAATGGAACAAATACCATGTATGGGTGGGGACTAGGGTTATGGCTGTCCAAAAGTGACTAATGCAAATCAATGACTAATGCAAATCTGAATAAAAACAACCCCCTCAATGCAATGGAACAGATCTGGTTTATCTCCCAATAATAGCGCACAAAACAAAGATGAAGCCTCTCATAAAATCAACGCTCAACATCCAGTATGAGTGTAACACAAACCTTCAATGATGATGCTGATATCTAACAAATGCAAGTCTTCAACAATCTTCAATAAAATGCAAATCAAAGGTCTTTGATGAAATTAACTCAAGGTCTTCGACCAAATGTTGAATGGTAGACCTATGAGACTCAAGCAATGCCTTCAATGTAATTGCAAACTCAAAAAACCTAGCAGCTGAACCTACAAATAAACTCAATTTCTAGCTCCTCCAAAATACCAAATTCATGCAATGAAATACAAATAGACTTCTGTCATGAAGTCTCCTCAAAGCGAGCTAGGTTTTCATCCAACCCACTAGAATTTGCAAGGGATCATCTCCTTGAATTCAAGATGAAATAAGTTGCAAACAAGTAGAAACATCTCCATATCAAAATAACACAAACTCAATCATATGAAAAATAATTTACAAATGCTGCTTATAAATCCCTCAAGTGGAGCGCTCCAAATAGGTCCCACTTAACTTTATTAAATGAAAGTTTTTGTGTACACAATCACTTGAACTTTATTAAATGACGGTTTTTATGTACATAATGCCACTTTATGATATAAAGTGCTTTTGGACCCATTTAAGTAACTTTTATAAAGTAATTCAAAATTAGAACACTTTATAAAGTTAACTTAAAAATAGAACCACATAAGTTACTTTTTTACTCCTTGTTTCAACCAATTATTCCCTTAGCATGTGATTTAGCCCATGGGAATAGTGCAAAGGCTAAATACCCAACTCAACTGTGACCACTACGAAAATGGGGACATCACAGTCCTCCCTTCCTAGCATTGCTTGTCCTCAAGCAATGGTAAACTTGCATCCAATCAATGCCTGGATCCCAAATCAATCTAGGCTCTCCATACATACTCAAACATATCACCCCAAAACTGTTGATGTAGAAGATCCTGGGACTGCTTCCACTGTCGTACAATGATGTAAACACATCTATAGCAATCCTCAAATAACTATAGTGACCAATCCAGACCATAACGTAGATGCCAATCATGAAGATGTAAATGCCAAACAAGATGCCAACCAAGCTGAAAGCCCCTCTAGCACTGAATAGGAACATGAACAAATGATGGATGCTAAACACAAATGCAAACACAAGTGTATCTAACCCTATTATCTCACTGTTATAAATCAGAATGATGACATACAATCTAAAAATATCATCCAAAATGATGTAAAAAGTGCCATACATCATGCATAATGATAGGAAATCATCACTAGACCAATCCACAACAAGAATCTATTGATCTCCACTATGGAAAATTGTCCCAAACACTGCTGCATCTAAACTGAAATCACATAATTCAATGCTCAACAATGAAAGAGAGTTTCCAATCCATGAAGAATGAAGTATCAAACCATCCATATGCTCTCATATGAAATCATCATCAAAATGATGTTGTGTCACCTTAAGAGTAGGCTGATCCAACTCTCCAATGGGAACTAATGCACCATGCAAATCTGAATTAAACCTTCATCTTCATTCTCACATACATGCATATCATCAATGGTTGGCTCATGATGAACAAACAATGCCGATTTCCTCTTATCCTTGACCATTTCAAGGTGTTGTTTTGCTTGACCAGTAACCAACTTAGCTTTCTTTTCCCTTTCTAGCCAAATTTTACACATTTCTTGTGTCTTTTCCACATCATCTAAAGTCTGATATACAAAATTAGAATGTGTAGTGGGATGTTTTCCAACATAATCATCATTTTCAACAATCCAATTTTTTGAATTACCATTAGTAGACCTCAAATGACCATCAACCATAGGTGTTAACATGTCTATCTCATGGAAATGCAGAGCTATAGGACTGCTGTTAAACAAATTAGGAATAATGTCATGCCATTCTATAGTGTTTTCATTCACCTCAAACATCACATGTCCTCCATCAAAGACTGGCCCAATACAAAACTCTTCATGTGCAACACATATGTCTCCTTCTTCATGTGTAGACAAAACACTAGTGGCTGATCCACTAAGTAAGTGATCAACTATCCCATCAATCTCTATGACTTGAGCCTTCAATGGGCTCTCATATGTATGAACAACATCCATCTCAAAGACACCCAAACCATAATTTGATTCCTTGTCAAGATATGATGAAATAATGCTAGGCTCAGTTAATGAAACATAACAAGAACCCATACCTTCATGTAGTTGATCTAACATGGCCGATTTGTCTTCAATTTTCATGCGTTCTTCATCTTGGGCTTCAATAGGTGACTCTCCTTCATTAAGGCATCCACATGCATGAGTAGGTATCCAAGTTTCAAAGCATGTGAAGCAAAGTTGTTCTCTCCTTAACTAATTTTTGCTTTTCTTATAATCACTTATAGGTTGTAAATCATTTGGAAGTACATCACCTGTTTGCTTATCAAACTCACCATAGAGATCTCTAGAAACTTCACTTGTAAATACATCAAATGATCTTCTTTCCATCTTCTTTTATAGAGACATAAAATGTCTTGACATAGAATCTTTATACTGCTGTGAATTTCTCTTGTGCTTAGCAAGAAGTATTTCCATCTATTTTTGTGTCTTAGCAAGGTCCTCCATTCATTTTTCCATGCTAGGAATCTTTTCTTTTGTTGGTGGAGCAGGAAGGAAGGTAACAATCTACCATCTTTAACTCTAGCCATTGATGTACCCTGTTGTATGACTGAAACAAATTTTGATTTATCCCCTCAAGCTGGCAAGATCAAGGCTCTAATACCACTAAAATATCCCTTCTAGGACAAATGCTAAAATTATGATTATTAAAGGCAATTTTCTTATTCTTGTAATTTTACCAATCAAACCCTTTAACCCTAGTCTAAATTTTGATTTCCTTTTCCCGCTCTTTATATATTTACTTGATCAACAAATAACATCATCTAACACAAACACTTTACATAGATATGTCAAATAACAAGCCAAATATTTATAACATCTGATGTGAGAATATTATGTCTATTCAAACTAAAGATATGAATAGATGATATTGGCATCCTTCTAATATGAATTCAGATTACAATGATAACTCAGAATTTTGCTATTACAAATTTAGGATTGCTTCTTATTCAAATCTATCATTATGAAGGCATTACAATAGCTCATAATTACAACCTTAATTCATTGTTATAATAGAGGTGAACTTACAATGTAAACATACCAATTATGAAATCTTAGAAAGCATCGAACCTTCTTAAATCAGGTTTGATATTATGAATGTATTCCAATAATGATGAGATGCTGATACAAACACCATACAATGCTGCCAGTCCTCTCCTAACTATCATTGTCCCTTTGCTAATGGCTGCGACCTTAATTAACTAGCATATGCCAAGATATGAAAGTGAACTCCTATAAATGATGAAGTTAATGCAAACCCCTGATGCTGGTTTAGATCTGACCACTTGATTCTAACAATACTGGCGCTACCTTAGAATGCTAATCGATCCTTTAGAAGATGCCAATTGTCCCCATGAATTTGATTGTTGTCATAGAATGGACTGATTGCTACCTTAACTCTAATTTTTGTCCCTAAATGTGTAGATCGGTCTCCTTGTGATGATAGAATATAGTGCCAAGACCTCTAAATTGCTACTAATTCTAGGCCGAGTCCTTCCACTTGAAATCACTACCTTCATAATGGAACAAATACTATGTATGGGTGATGACTAGGGTTATGGCTGTCCCAAAGTAACTAATGCAAATCAATGACTGATGCGAATCTAAATAAAAAACATCTGCCTCAATGCAATGGAACGGATCTAGTTTATCTCCCAATAGTAGCACACAAAACAAAGATGAAGACTCTCATAAAATCAGCACTCAACATCTAATCTGAGTATAACACAAACCTTCAAGGATGGCGCTGATATCTAACAAATGCAAGTCTTCAACAATCTTCAATAAAATGTAAATTAAAGGTCTTCGATGAAATTGAATCAAGGTCTCCGACCAAATGTCGAATGGTAGACCTATGAGACTCAAGCAATGTGTTCAATGTAATTACAAACTCAAAAAACCTAGCAGCTGAATGTGCAAATAAACTCAATTTCCAACTCCTCTAAAATACCAAATTCATGCAATGAAATACAAATAGACTTCCGTCATGAAGTCTCCTCAAAGCAAGCTAGGTTTTCATCCAACCCACTAGGAATTGCAAGGGATCATCTCCTTGAATTCATGCTGAAACAAGTTGCAGCCAAGTAGAAACATCTCCATATCAAAATAACACAAACTCAATCATATGAAAAATGATTTACAAATGCTCCTTGTAAATCCCTCAAGTGGAGCGCTCCAAATAGGTCCCACTTACCTTTATTAAATGAAAGTTTTTGTGTACACAATCACTTGAACTTTATTAAATGATGATTTTTATGTAGACAATGTCACTTTATGACATACAGTGCTTATGGACCCACTTAAGTAACTTTTATAAAGTAATTCAAAATTAAAACACTTTATAAAGTTAACTTAAAACTAGAACCACTTAAGTTACTTTATAAAGTAATTCAAAATTAGAACACTTTATAAAGTTAACTTAAAAATAGAACCACTTAAGTTACTTTTTTACTCCTTGTTTCAACCAATTATTCTCTTAGCATGTGATTTAGCCCATGGGAATAGTGCAAAGTCTAAATACCCAACTCAACTGTGAACACTATGGAAATGGGGACATCACATACTTGGAGACACACCACTCCAAGGGACAACCTCAACTCTTGTGCTCCGACGGAGTATAAAAAGTGAGGAGTGAATAGAAAGACACACCTCTTGGAAGTTAGAATCTTGTCATTCAGGAAGCCCCCAAGAACTTTATACCTTGGGGAAGTGAAGGTGAAGGGTGGGTTACCCCTAAACTCCTGGTTGTGTGGCATTATTTTCACTTTCATTTGTCAGAATTGGGTCCCCCCGTACCTTGTGTATATTGGGGACATCCTTAGACAACTTGTTTATCCTAGCTTAAGACCTCTTGGCCACACACATTTGACTAATATTAGGCTTGTTGATGTGTATTCATGTGTTTTCATAATCACAACAATTAATCTTGAAAAGTCAAACTTTCCATTGTGTCTTGTGTGTGTGATTTATGCATATACATGTGAAATCTTTTGTTTGCAAGTTGCCTAAGTCAAGATATCAACAAATACATCTTACATCATGGACTAATTGTCCTTATCACCACTTTCATCCTAATCCAAATCCTAATCATCCAATCCATATCCACATCATATTAATAATCATCTAATCCAATCCAACTTCTTCTAATTCTCACCATAGTCTATCCCATTCTTGAGCCTCATCTAATCCATCCTTTGTCAAAATGGTTATGACACTAGAAAACAAGAACATAGAGCAAGATCATTATGGTATTCAAAAAATGTTTGATGAACTTAGGATGTTATGTAAAAAAGAACAAGCCACTACCCACCACAACATCAACACATACAACAACAATCCCTAGACCAACAATTCCAACAACTCCTAGACCAACAAACCATACAACAACAACAATCTCACATACAACTACAAGTTTTTTTACAACAACAACAATTCCAAACACAAAAATATGTCCAAAAACAACTACAACCTTCATTTAACACATCATCCACTATACCATCACCCATATAACATCAACATATACCCCCTCAATCCTACGTGTCATCCCCCTCAATGTCATATCAACCTAATCCATCCACATATCAAGTCCATACTACATCACCCTACACCACTTCTTTCAATATCAACACATATCTATATCAACCCATACCTCAAGAACATCCAACTACTTATCTTAACATTTCACCTCACCACCAAATCCATTCACAAGGCTATCAAGTTCCTTGACAACAAGAACACACAAGTCTAAGTTACCCTTTGCACTAAAATCAAGTGTCCTTAAGTCCTTATGGTACCTTTGACAATGGGAACACCACTCTAGATTATGCATCCTATGGGTACTAGGCTATGTCACACTTTGGACCAATTTATCAACATAAATGAATTTAAGTATTTCCAACTAAAGTCAATTTTGGTGAAACTTATGTTCTATCTGGATTCATTCTAGCTAAATTAGATCTAGGCCACAACTTTTCTAATTAGTAATTGAGTGTCCTCTATTACTAATTCTATTTGAGTGTCATTCAATTTAATGTTGAAAATGAAGCAAATGGTGAAAAACTCAAATTGTTGAGGAGTTTGATGCAAGAAGAAAAAATACTACATAATTAGGTACTCTCTCCATTCGAATATCTATTTTTTAGGTATGTCAAGTCTTTACATGCATGTTCTTTACATTTTCCTTAATTCTATTTGAATTATTTTATCATGCTTTATCATACATGTTTATATCACTTGTATGGTTTACATATTTTGTGTTTATATCAGTCTCACTTTTTTGATTTTATAGTTCATTTGCCTTGTTTATGCTTCCACATTTTGCATACATGTCTTACATTTTACATTTATAGTTCATCATAGTTCTTACTACCCAAAAAGCTTAGTCATCACACACAAATGTCCTTATAATAGACTATGTTTTAAATCAGTTCATGGTATGCATAATAAAAGATATCTCAAAGGTCAACATTTATTAAAATTTACACAATCACGATCAAGAAAGCAACCTACAATCTTACATGGTGCCATGTATATTTTCTACACTTGGGCTCTTTAAAAATTATGTGCAATAATGAATTAAACATACCTTAACATACTGTGATGTCAAACTATACAAGAATAAATCCTTACAACATATAAATATACAATCCCTTAAGCATAATGAAATACTATTATCTTGTCATATTGTAAGTTAAAATACAAATGAATAGGTGCCAAGATCATATAAGTAAATCCCAATAGGCTTAATCCAATCATGATCCATGTTATGCTACATTATTCTTCATGTTGATAGTTCATACAGACCTTGTATACCAAATGTTTCCATTCCCATATCTATGACAATGTGCCAAGTTAAATACTACAAATCAGTCACATTGCCATGGAATTGATATAGGGTCTCAAGATAGTTCGGTCACAACAAAGTGCACAGTTCAGTATGAGTGTCTCCATGAAAATCATAAGCCTTCAGGCTGATCCTCTTGGTTGTCATAACATGATAATGTGAAGATAAGAGAATGCTGTCACACATCAGAAAATCAATCCTTACCTCATGCCCTAGTGTGATGTCTCCCATGATCTCAATCATCTCTCCTTTCATGACTAGATGGTTATCAAAAAGTGCTAGCCCATGAGACGTCTCCAAGTGAAAATCAAGTGTATCATGTGTCCTAAATTCTGTCCCATGGCTGCAAACTCAATCTTCATGTGTGAGGAGATGATCTCTATTCGCAAGTAAGTATAGGTAGTTTGATGCCACTAGCACCAAGGCCTCCCCCACATCTTCAACCTTGTAGTTAACATGAAATCCCATGTACTCTTCACTTGTAGCCTCAATAGGTGACTCTCCTTTGTCCTTATCCTCATAGGACTGAAGTGAACTTTGTACCATAATGCTTTGTATGGCCATGCAATAATGCTTTGTACCTATTTTGGTTGAGTGACATTTACTCTTCTACATGATGATTGTATGTACATTTTGTATGAAGGGTTGAATGACATATATTTTAGTTATTTGTATGGATTCATTTCTTAGGAACTAATATTTGTCTCTTTATCATGCTATGGATAAATTCTCCATCATGCCAAGGAAACAATCAAGAATTAAACCAACACAAGAAGAGATAGAAGCTAAGAATGCAAAGAAAGTAGCGGCTATGAGGGAACTTCATGAGAAGAGGAAATTGGACATGATAATGAAAACATGCCAATTGAAGAGGAACCACAACCATCAAAAAGAGATGGTATTGTGCTATGAGAGATTTGAATACCGTAGTTGGAGACACATCCTCTACCGCAAGTCAACATGTAGGGACACCATCTACCACATCTCAAGTTGAGAGTACATCATCACTCACATTTGAGCAAGGAGGTACGCCATCATTCCCACCTCAACCTCAAGGTATGTTATCTATTCCATCTTCGATCAAAGGTATGCCATCTAGCCCATCTCATTTAAATATTCATGAAATTCCTAATGTTGAGATGAATTTACCTATCTTAACACCACCTAGAATTTTGCATAGAAAACCATAGTATTTGATTGATATTTATGAGAATATTTTGCAACCAATGGAAGGTAAGATTCCAAAATGCACTTGTAGAAGATATGCTCATAAGGTTTGGAGATTGTTCTTTGAAAAGTTAAATGAGACTGTAAGATGTCAACTATTCGTTGAAATGATGCGAAGTATAAAGTATAGGTCCATCATGAAGATTCTTGTGTTGAGAACATCAGAGGCTTCAAGTGAAAAATCTATTGTCAAGAATCTAATGAGTGCATATGAGAGTGTGGGTAACACCTCATGCATAAAAGATAGTATACATGGCGTGTCATTACATCGACTATAGTAAATAGTCAAACAAGGAAAGCTTGTCTCATTAGATAGATGAGTCAAGCATTGAGAATTACTAGGAAAACTTTATCAAGAGCTGTTGGAAGGTGCCAAAGAATTGAGGACACCAATGCCAATGAATTATGGCCATTCTCGGGGAGACTACCACGAAAAGATAAACCAATTGTTGAAGCATTGAGATCACTAATTGAAGACTTTTGGAAGAATTACACAAGGGTATCTTCAAATCAAAGGGATGTGGTAAGAAGGAGAATCAGTAGTCAGAACCGTGAGCCACATCCAAAGCATTTTTTGGATATGACTCAAACATAGTTTTTTGGTAAATTTATAGAGATGTATCCTCAAATTAAAATTTGTTAAAGATATTTTGAAATGCTAAAACCTTTCTATGTAAAGATAAATCATGCACGTACTACTTGTTGTTGTAGATTACATATTGAATTTTCTAACCATTTTGATGTTTATCGGTCTATATGTTTAGATTTGCATACTAACAATGTTTTACAGGATTGTGGCATACATGCCCCACCAACATCTTCAAGAGACTTCATATCAAGAATTTTATGTGAAAGAGAGGAAGGTCAAATATTCTATAGGAAATTATGCTTGGATGGCACATGTCAACATTGCGGTGGCTTGCAACATATGCCAATATGTGAACATATGAATAGAACACATGTGGTTGGAAGCGAACTAGTAGAGTTTGACAAGTATAAAACAGTGGCATACAATACAAAAGATGGTATAGAAGCAAAGAGGTGTGAATTGGTTATTGAAAAGATTCTAGTGTATCAATTTATGCCTATATTTCATGACAATATAGTGTATGAGTATGCAGACATGCCCATAGAGCTCTATGGTTGGACTTGCAATTCAAGTCATGCAAGGACATATTTCCAATTGGTAGCATTGTTTTAGTCATCAAATTTGCAGAGAACTATAGTCTAAACCCACAGTGTGAGGTGAAATCACAATATTACAACTCCGCACATGTTTCTATATTTGTGCACATCACATTCATTCATGCGAATGATAGTACAGAGGATGATAAAAAGATCATAAGGGAGTATCATTTTTATATTAGTGATGATTGCATGCATTCTATGGAGTTCGTGCAAGGTTTCTTGTAGGTGTTCTACAATAATTTGGCTAGAAGGGGCATATATTTCAGTCAGTATATCATATGGTCGGATAACTGTGCATCACAATTTAAGAACTTGCATAATTTCTATTGGCTGAGTAGGAGGCATAATATTACAGGTGTTCAACATATGTGGAACTTTTGTGAGGTTGGGCATGGAAAGGGGGAGCATGATGGTGCAGGAGCATGTATCAAAAGAGCCATAGCATTAGAAGAGTTAAAGTATAAAGACAATGCAAAGTTGACAGATTGAAAATCAATTGTCGAGTGGTGTAATGCTTCGATGGGTCTAGGTAATGAAGGTAAGTCTTCAGTTTGTATATTTTTTTGGTTGATAAATGATTCTAACATTGCATCATATGAGGACTATTATACACTAACAAGATCAAGTGAGCTACACTCTTTTAGAAGCTCAATTGCAGGTTCATGGAGTATCCATATGCAGAAGATGGCATGCTTTTGTTGTTCATGTACAATTCAAGCCTTGGATGAGTGTGAGTCAAAGGAGTGGGTTGACGAATGATGGTTAAGTTATCTTAACCCACTTGACATGTATCGACCCCCGACGACACTGGAACTAATAGAGATGAAATCATCAATTGACTTTGACCATATATCAGATCTAGTTCAACCAGGTAATATATCTACTTGCATAGTTTTTGAAATTCCTAATGTTATCTTACTTTGTAGTGTTTTTGTAATGTTGACTAATTTCATCTAATTTGCTACACATATCAATGTAGGGCATATTTATGCAGTTATTGCAGATGAAGATAACGAAGAAGGAACAAATTATTACTTGTGTCATGTTGAGGCCAAAAAGAAATTGGAGGCCCCAGTTACAGATGGAGAAAACATCCAATACCCTACAGGCTCAATGGTTGTTACTAGAACATGTCTTAGAAGGTACCCACATAAGAGTGTTAATGTTTGGCTATTTCAAGACTTTGACACACATCAGAAGATTCTTCATTACTCGAACCTTATTGTGGCATCCAATGTTCATTTGATACAATTTCAGGGTAGACCTTTGAACAAGACCTTGTGGAAGGTGCGTGAGTCTGACCATGAGGTAATACTTGACACAATAAAGAGTAGAGCAGACCTGAATGGTTCATTGGATTAATTTGTAAGTATTCACATTGATTTGTAAAGTCATGTTATATTGATTTGTAAGTATGCACATTAATTTGTAAGTTTACATAGGTTTGTCTTTTTTATTTGCTGCTGCATTTTTACACATATACAGTGAATATTGTGATGAATATATTTGTCATTAATGTCAAAGTGCTTGGATGTTAGTAATTGAGTAAGGAATGCATAATTGTGTAGGTTTATTGGTTGTCTATTGTTTGATGATACCATTATGCTTTCAGGATATATTGTTGGGTTTTGTGATATAAAGACACTTGCTTCTTCATAGAGTATGTGATGTGATGCACAGAGTTGAAGTGCTTTAAGACAAGGCATGAACTTGAATAGTGAAGATCTCACTCAAGCAGTGGTATGAACTTGATTTGTTTGCTATGGTATACATTTGATGTTTGCATCATCATCATGTTATGCTTCATGGGGTTAGATCTAAGTGATGGATGAAGTTGATCCTTATTGGTCTTAATCCTATTCACTCATGTTTCACTCATGTCATATCAAGATTCATGTCACAAGGTTTGGATGTTAGTTCATCACATTCAAAACTAGTTAGGGTTTTTAAGTTAAAGTTATTAGTTATGTTTAAAACCCTAAGTGTATTGTCTTTAAAGACCTAGTTTGGTAAGTTTTCTTTGTGTTATACTCTCTGTTTAATTTATCTCAGATAACCTTCTATGTTCTTCACGTGGTCTTCAACACTTAGGTTGTATTATGTTTAGGGTTATCTAGTCCTCAACCTCTTAAAAACCTGTCTTTACTTTTCTCTAAAATCTAAGTTAATACTTTACACCCGAATCGATGATATTGTAATGGGGATATCCCTAAAGAGTCAAAAGTGCAAAAAGGTAGCAATCTTTGATGAGCTATTACTCAGAAACCATGACATGTAGAAACATTCCATCTGAGGCAATGTGATCATGTAGAACCCCTCTATAATAACCTCTCTCAATTTTTGGTATCTCTGAGGCATTTGCCCATGGTGAAAGGTTTTCTACTGCGCCAAAAATTGTTAGGAGGTAGTGTAAAGTTGAAAAGGGGTGTAACTTTCATCTTGCTCCTGATGCGACCAAACTGACAGTTCCAACGCGTTTGGATGGGTATGTTTAGGCTAGGCATGGTCCTATTTTGTAACCAAACATGCTAAAACAGTTCAAGCTACATTATTCCAGCGATATCCTTGAAGAGTCCAAAGTGCAAAAAGGAAGCAATCTCTGACGAGTTGTTACTCATAAACCATGACACTTAGAAACATTCCATCTGAGGAAATATGATCATGTAGAACCCCTCTACAATAAACTCTCTCAGTTTTTGATATCTCTAAGGCGTTTGCCTGTGGTGAAAGGTTTTCTGCTGCCCCAAAAATCGTCAGAAGGAGGTAGTGTAAAGTTGCAAAGGGGTGTAACTTTCATCCTACTCCTGATGTGACCAAATTGAGAGTTCCAATGCATCTGGATGGGTACATTTAGGCTAAGCATGGTCCTTTTTTGTACCCAAACATGCCACAACAGTTCAAACTACATTGTACTGGCGATATCCCTAAAGAGTCCAAAGTGCAAAAAGGCAGCAATCTTTGATGAGATGTTACTCATAAATCATGACATCTAAGGAAACACATAGAACCCCTCTATAATAGCCTCTCTGAGGCGTTTGCCCGTGGTGAAAGGTTTTTTGTTGCCCCAAAAATTGTCAGAAGGAGGTAGTGTAAAGTTGCAAAGGGGTGTAACTTTCGTCCTGCTACTGATGTGACCAAAATGAGAGTTCCAATGCATTTGTATGGGTACATTTAGGCTAGGCATGGTCATGTTTTGCACCCAAACATGCCAAAACAGTTCGAGTTACATTGTATCGGTGATATCCCTAAAGAGTCCAAAGTGCAAAAAGACAGCAATTTTTGACGAGCTGTTACTCAGAAATCATGAAGAAACATTCCATCTAAGGCAACGTAATCACGTAGGACCCCTCTATAATAACCTCTCTCAGGTTTTGACATCTCTGAGGTGTTTGCCCATGGTGAAAGGTTTTCTGCTGCCCCAAAAATCATTAGGAGGTAGTGTAAAGTTGCAAAGGGGTGTAACTTTTGTCCTTCTCCTGATGTGACCAAATTGAGAGTTCCAGTGCATACAGATGGGTATGTTTAGGCTAGGTATGGTCCTATTTTTTACTCAAACATGTTGAAATAGTTCGAGCTACATTGTACCGGCGATATCTCTGAAGAGTCCAAAGTGCAAAAAGACAGTAATCTTTGATGAGATGTTACTCAGAAACCATGACACTTAGAAATATTTTGTTTGAGGAAATGCAATCACGTAGAACCCCTCTACAATAACCTCTCTTTATTTTTGATATCTCTAAGGCGTTTGCCTATGGTGAAAGATTTTCTACTGTCCCAAAAATCATCAGAAGGAGGTAGTGTAAAGTTGTAAAGGGGTGTAACTTTCATCCTGCTCCTGATGCGACCAAATTGATAGTTCCAACGCGTCCGGATGGGTATGTTTAGGTTAGGCATGGTCTTGTTTTGCACCCAAACATGCCAAAATAGTTTGAGCTATATTGTATTAGCAATATCCCTGAAGAGTCCAAAGTGTAAAAAGACAGCAATCTTTGACAAGTTGTTAATTAGAATCTGTGTCACTTAGAAACATTCCATCTAAGGCTATGGGATCACGTAGGGTCCCTCTATAATAACTTCTCTCAGTTTTTTATATCTCTGAGGCATTTACTCATGGTGAAAGTTTTTCTGCTGCCTAAAAAATGGTTAGATACATGCAGTGTAAAGTTGCAAAGGGGTGTAACTTTCAATGCTCCTCGTGCACCTAAATTGTCTATTCCAACGTGTTAGGATGGGTACGTTTAGGCTAGGCATGGTCCTGTTTTGCACCCAAACATGCTGAAACAGTCTGAGCTACATTATACCAGCGATATCCTCACACATTGCCTTTGCTATAACTGTTATAGTCTTCACATGTCAACATACATCTTATGGCTATTAACATAATTGTTCTAGCAGTCAACATAGTCAATCCTCATCTTCTTCCACTTTTAGGTCACTATGTTATTAGGGTTGAACTTAGACTTCTATGATATTTGAAACCCTCTACACTTTATAGCTCTATCATTATGTAATGATCTACACTGCACCTATCTTGCTTATCATATTTCATAGCAATCTTGCAGAGAGTTGGGGTAGTGGTATGCTACCTTCTATGAGATCAATACAATGTCGTAACAAGGCTTTCAAGATTAACAAGTTTTTGGGTAGGGAATTGCTTTATGGAATTAGAGTCAAATTGGTAAATGTGATGACATGATACATATTAACATGGTGAGATGCAAAGTATACATTTATAATATTAACCACATTCTCAAAGGGATTACTGATGACTTATGGAAGCCTATAGCCCCAATGTTATGTTGCACACTCAAATTAGGTAAGATTCAATATACTCTCATAAACTTGCCTTATATGCAAGAGGAATTACATTTAACAACCACAATGGTCATCAGGTGCTCATAAGCATATGATTTTGACTATCTTATTCAAGACAACAAACATATTCTTTGCATCCCAATATGGTATAATAACAAGGAATTAAGAAATGTTTTCAATTGAGAAACTTATAAAGAATATGGATTAGGATACCAAGGAGCAACCATAATAACATCCTTTTGGAACATAGGGAATTGCAAATATCTATGTTACAACAATCAACCTCTTTTCAATATACCAACATGAGATATTTGTAGAGTATTATTTTGGTTATATGATGCACCCAAATTGGGCTAGCAAGACCAAATCATGGTATTATCATGCCTTTTGGTCACTGAAATAAAACAATAAGCACAAAAATGCTTCACAAGAGTTCAACAACACAGAATGCAATAATTACAAAACTACTAAAAAAAGATGCATTGAAATAGCCAAAAAATATGGTTTCATTTATGTAAAATGGGATTGCTAGGGAAAATCATAGAAGGTGTTTTTATATATTTATTTCAGTCCCCATATAGTCCTCTACAACAATATTCAAACTTAAGCATATACACTCAAAATAAAATCATTTTACAAGCTATAACACAAGTCCTTCATGAGTTTAATGGCCATAAAGGCCAAGCTAAAATGACTATAGAGACCATTTAGACTCACAAGGTATGGGGGTGTCCTATGCTAAAATTATCATATAAATATTATTGCAATATCCCCTTGGTCACTTGAATAATTAGATAGAGTTGTTTGTGAAACTATGAGACATGATCCTTAGTGTTGTGCAAATGGCACATGATCCAAAGGGTTGTGTAAGATTTATAGGGTGTCTTTTGAGTTGCACAAAATGATTCCTATCACTATGTGAATTATGCATGGTGCAAGGAAACATGAACTTTGTGTTGGATCAAGTGGCATTGTTTAGGTGGCACATGATGCAAGGACTTATGCATGAGGTTGTACATTGCTATGTGAGTGACTAAGGCTAACATGCAATCTTGTGCAACATGTAGATCATGATGTGACAAAAAAACTTGCTTTCTATTTATCCATTTAACCAATCTTCCTTTCTCTATTTTCTCGAGCATGTCTAGTTTTGAGAGACTAAAACATTCAACCCAAAACTCAAATTCTCTTATCATCAATTGGGATAGATTCTTTGACAATTAAACTTTAAAACCTAGAGGCATACAAAAATGATCTACGCTGCACCTATCCATATTACATAATGATCAACAAAAATGATTTGTATTAACCAAATATCCATATAGGCATACATCAATATTTGTCGATATACGTATAACATATATACAAAATAGCCATATAGGCTTACAAGAATGCCATATTGGCATACAATGTCAACTATATGCAATACAAAATATATGTCCATAAATACCATATAGGCATACAACAAAGGAACACAATAAAAGTCATTCCCCTCTGTCTGATGAAGAGAATAGATCACGGGCATCCTTTGATCTTCGAGGGGATGGAGACGTGTATGAGGGTGGTCTACTACAAACCCAAGGGCTACTCCTCCTATTTAGTTGTTCATGGATCTGTAGCTATTACAATAAAAAGTATAGACATTAACATATAGAAATTAAATTATAAAAAATGAAACATTTAACAAAATAATCACTTACCGCTATCCGAAAATCTATCTTCTCATTTGCCTCAATACTAGGATTAGGTTGTGGTGATGTCATGTCCTATAGAAACCATCCAGATAGAAATTAAACTTCAAATCAATAATCATTTAATTTTTCAAAAATAAACAACTATAACAATGAATGTAATTTTAAATTTACTAATCTACCTCACACCCCCGTCAAAGGCATGGAGCTATAAATCGCAGAGGACACACCATGCTCCATTTCCCTATGAACATTGGGAAGTGTCTCTGTAGCCTGCATCATCTAAAAATAAAACAATATTATTCAATTACGTGAAAACTATAATAGTGATGCAAGTCATGGCTCCTAACATACACACATGTTCACCTAAACATGGAAGTACACACAATAAAGCACACAAGTCACATGCATATATACAAATTAGACGAAGATTCATGACTATTGTGTGGTATAAGGGTCAACAAAGGTGGAACCATAGTAGCATCAAATTTTAGGTTTAAGAAGTCAGAGAGGGAGTGAAGGTGTTAGTTTAGGTTTAGGTTGGTGGTAGGGTGGGTTAGGGTTGTGCTCAAATTTTTGTTTGTTTGGTAGTCATGGAGGTAGGACAATGCCTAAGATAGAGTTTGTGGGTTTACGGGACAATGCCTAAACTAGATATCACATAGACATTAGGTAAGTTTATGGGTTTACAGGAAGGAGGAATATCAAGAGTTTGTCAGATAATAGGAGGGAGGAAAGATACTAGATGGGAGAAGAAAAACCTTATTTTAAAAATTTCTTATCATTTTCTTTGTCTTGAGGTTTGTCAAGGGGTGGGTTGGAAGCAAACTAGGCCTGGGATGTCTGGTAGGGGTATATTAGGAAATAGGTAGGGTAGATATGGGTTGGTTAGTAGGTTGGGGAAGTTTCTTAGGCCTACTTTTAGAAGTGGATGGGGAAAGGACCTACAAATTTTCTTTTACTTTATCTTGGAGGGGTGTTAGAGGGGAGATAGAAGTCAATGAGGAAGGTGAAGTAGTAATAGGTGGATATATGGTGGGGAAGATAGGGGCATAGCTAGTGGAGTAGGTGAAGTAATAGAAAGAGGTTGTGGGGTTGGGGTAGCAATGCATTTAGAGGCATAAGATAGATAAAGGTGAAAGAGGGAATTGGTATGAGGTTGAGGTGGACCAGAAGGGGTTGACAAAAAATAATCTAAGAAGAATTGTCTTAAGGTAACTATAGATGCCTAAAATTGACACAGGTTGAATTAAGTAAATATTCTGATATTTATCTTAATTTTTATTTTCTTCTGTCAATTAAATAAATATTCAAAGTTTATTTGATTGGTTCATTATCATCATTTTATTTAATCCCTAAATTCTTCTAATTTCTCAAATCCTAAATCCACCTCACAAAATCTACTTCATCAATCCACCTCATCAATCCACATCATCAATCCACCTCATCTTTCCACATCGTCCCTTCCACCTCACCATGTTGCACATATAATTAAATATTCTTAATATTTAATTAGCTAATATCCTCTAAAATCTAAAATTGAATATTTAATTCAATATTCCCCACTAGCCTCCACCAATTGAATTTTCAATTCAATTGTTCCCCACTATCCTCCACCAATTGAATTGAAAATTCAAATATTCCCCACTAGCCTCCACCAATTGAATTTTCAATTCAATTGTTCCCCATTATCCTCCACCATGAATTCTTAATTCAATTGTCATAACTCACTATCCTCCACTCTGAATTTTTAATTCATCCACTATCCTCCACTCTGAATTTTTAATTCATCCATTATGAATTAAAGATTCACAAAAAATGAGAGCCATTGATCTCATCTTTTGATCCTCACCCTCCATTGCATTTTTAGAGGATCTATAAATAGAACCCTCTTCTAAGCCATTTGAGAGACTTCTTCTGGCATCCTTACTATGCCCAAATTCCTCTAGAGAATCTTCTTCTTCTCAATTCTCTTCTCCATACTATCGTAATGCAGAAATCATCATAGCCATTTCTCCTTGTCATCTTGAGGAATCGAAGCAAGGAAGCAAGCTCCCTAAGCGCCGTCTTCATCATTCAAGATCAAGAAAGAATAGGCGACCAATGGAAGCCGCAGGGTAACAAGTTTGTAAGTTTGTGCTTTCATTTGTTTATTCTTGTTATTCACCTATTTCATTGTTGTTTAGGTTAATATTATCTTAATTGATCAATCCAATTTTCCCATTCACATTTTGGCACCCACCGTGATCTAACCCCCATTTTGTTTATGAGTGTTTGGCTTTGAAAGTGCTTGTTGCAGATTCAGGTGTGTTTCAGAGAGCATTCGGCAATCAACTCTCACAAACGGCTTCCTACGCGTAGATCGAGCCCACCGTTGGGTCCAAAAGGCCTCAGAGGTCAGAAATCCCCTATCAATTCTCTAGTGTTGTTACTTGAAATTTTTTTAAATTTTTTTTTACTTTTCAACGTATTTTTGAAAAAAAAATTTAAAAAAAAAACATTGAAAAAAATAAATAAATAAATTTTGCATTAGGTTTTATTTTTTTATTCTAATTAACATTTTCATTTAAAAAAAATAAAAAAAACAAAAAACAAAAAACAAAAACAACAAAAAAATAAAAAATAAAAACAAAAAATCAAAAAATAAAAAAAAATATTAAAAAAAAAAAACACCCCAAAAAAAAAAACAACAAACAAAACAAACAACCCCGCCCCTCACCCTCCCCCCTCCCCTCCCCTCCCCTCCCCACGTGACCCCCCCCCCCCTCCCAACCACCAGACCCCTCTTACTCCCCAAACCCCGCTTCCTGCGACTGATCCCCCCCTCAGCTCCCCGTTCCCCTCCCTCATCCCACACTTTGCCTCCCAGCGACCCCCCCACTCCCCCGTCGCCCATCCCCCCTTGCCCCCTTGCATACCCACAACCCGCAGCGCCTCCCCTTCCCGCAGTCTCTCATCCCCTCCACCCTGCAGACCCACAACCCGCAGCGCCTCCCCTTCCTGCAGTCTCCCGTCCCCTCCACCCTAAAGACCCACAACCCTTCCCTCCCCCTCGCGCCACCATCCCACTCCGTGCCTCCGCCACCTGCCCACCCCAACCCCTCTGCGTGCGCCGCCTGCCGCCCAGCCACCGCCACTGCCGCCTCCGCCCGCGTCCACCACCGCCGCCACACTTGCACACACTCAACAGCCGAAAATAAATAAATTAATAAATACAAACAAACAAAAAACCACACAAAAAAGCAAAAAAAAAATATAAAAATATAAAAAAATAAAATAAATAAATAAATAACTAAAAAATAAGGATTTTTTTAAATTTTTTTTATTTTGCTCATTTGGTAAAACAAAAACAAAAAAACAAAAAACAAAAAAGGGGAGTTATTTTTTTTCCCCTTTTAATTGCCACTTAGCTAAATAGGCTGTTTTTTTAAACTCACGCAACTTTTGCATACGGAGTCAAAAATTCTCAAACAAACACTCATCAGAAAGAGGATTCAGCGAACTATTGCACGGTGGGGAAAGTTACAGGTGACTATACCATTTTTCAACGTCTTTTCGCAGTCAAAGTCAAAGCTCTGTTAAAACTTCAAATGCACATAACTTGAGCAAATTTGATCCTTTTTTAGCGAATTTTTTTTTCAAATTGTATGGAATTTCATCTAGAATCTATCTATGAACTTATTTTTTCTGTAATAGTTCATTTTTCATCTAATTTTCTTAGATTATCATCTTTCACATAACCATCTCCTTGGCTAGTCTACGTGCTTCATTTTCGATTCTGTGACTTGCAGGTGATCATTCAGAATTGGAACAACATCAAGATCAGCATCTACATCAATTTAGATAGCGAATACAATCCAGGTGCACTCATTCTATCTCTCATTTCTTCATAATCTTATTTGCATACACACTTCGATTTGGGCTCTAAAAAGAACATTTGTCTTCATCGCATATCAAATTGGGCATAAAATCAATCAGTGTCTTTCAATCACATCTTGAATTTGGGCTTTAAAACGAACCCGTGCTTGAAGTGCCTTCCACGTATTTCAATTTCTAAGGGATAATTTACAACTGCAAGTGTGAATCAAGAGTGCGTGTGTATGCTCTCTCCTCGCACCGCAAGGTGACCTTGGAGACCAAAAACACCTCACTTGATTCGCTTTTGTTTACCCTTTTCTAGGAGGCCTACTAGGGGATTTCATCACCCCTAGGGATGACCTCATCTGAGGCTGAATCGAAAGACACCCTCATTGCAATTGGAATCTTATCACTCTTGGCTAAGCCCCAAAGAACTTTCTACCTTTGGGAAGTGAAGGTGAAGGGTGGGTTACCCCCTTCTCCCAGCTGTGTGACAAGATTTCACTTTCAATCCCTAGTCAACCTCATGTAAACATTGCCCAAACCTAATTAGTCATACCCTACATCAAACTAGACATTAGGGCATGTTGATGTGTCTTCCACATGTGCTTGTTTACTAATCAATATATTCTTCAAATTCAACATTCAAAGTTGCTTATGTGTCTTGTGTGAGTGAATCATGTTTGTACATGTGTGATTATTGCCAAATCAAGTTAAATACCAAACACATAAGACAAGTTATTCAACTCATTCTTCCAAGCACACTTGTCTCGAATTGAGACGCATGTGCACTCTGATACAACCGCCTTTACTACTGCACATCCAAACTAGTAAGCTTTTCCAGTCTTGTGTCAATGGCAAACAAAGTAGAACATCTTAAGCAAAAAATCCAATCTCTGCAATTGCAAATAAACTTAGGTCCCTCGCCCCAAGAGTGTATAGCAATTATTCAACAAATCAACATCTTACAACAAGAATGGACAAGCTTGCAAGCTGAACGTGCCAGTACTAGCTATGCCTCACCCCAAAATCACATATCCTTTTCCCATACTCATGACAAGGCAACCGCCCCCTCAAGTCAGAAATCGTAGACCACTCTGTCTACTAGTCCTCCTTCACCGTCTTCTAAGACACATATTCCAAAACATACCAGTCCTATGCCAACATCGCCATCGAGTTCCCCCAGCTCTAAACTGACAACCAAGGAATCCTCAGATGATTTGTGGAAAAGAGTTTTTCCAAATTTATAGAACCAGAGAAAAGCTAGGGAGAAAGCAAAATCCCCTCATTCACCAATCCATACACCTACGAAGGATGTGATCCAAAGACTACTAGCCGAGAGTCAACCATGTCCCCAAACTTCGGTCCTTGACCTTACCAAAGATTCTTCCAATGTCTTGTCAACGCTTACAACGCCTTCATGTCTTCCACAACCCCTTGAGCTTATCGCATAACCTCCTATCATGAACCAAAGTCAAGGTCCCTCAACCATCCATATTGCCAACCAAGAACCTATCCAAGAGCCTTCTACTTCCATTCAAGCAACCCAAGAGGTATGTCAAGAGCACACCTTAGAGCATGTGGGGACATTCACCCCTTGTCTAAACCAAGATCAAAACCTTCCCAGCCGACCCCTTCATAACCTTTATCTCTTCAAAGATCCTATACCTATACATGAGCAAGAGATCCAATCTCCCACTAGGCATAACCTATATCTTTTCCCTGATCAAGATACTACCGTTGATGACGAAGCTATCCACGAGCAACTTGATCCTATGCCTAAGCTAGAGCTCTAATGGCTTTTCTATGATCTAGATGATATCCATAATCATGAACCTCTCCATGTGCCACTTGATCCTACCCATATCCTCACAACTATACATGAGAAGGAAATCCAATTCCAACCCATCCATAACCTTTATCTGTTCTACGATCAAGATATGCCCTATGAAGAGGATGTCCTTGAACAACTTGATCCCATACCCATCCATGAGCAAGAAACCTCCATTACTCCTATCCATATTCCACCTAGTCACATCTGTGATCCAACAACTTCCACTTCCCTTGATGAGAAACTTGCCTCCCAAGCAAGCGTAGAAGATCGAACCAATAATGATCCCTCACCATCTATTATTGACCATGCTACAAAGACTACACCATATATCCTTGGTCTTACTACCTTCATGCATGAATGTTCTTTCTTAGAACACCAGCAACCATTATCTGCTATCGCCTCTTCCTCATCTAATAAGGAACTCGCTGCTAGTGCACCTATACATAATCCTGCTATCCACCACATACTCCAGAATATGAACTATCAAGGTAAAGGCTTAGGCCTTCATGAACAAGGTATCTTAGAACCTATCCATGTCAACATTCCTCCACCTTCCTACGGCCTTGGATACATACCCCAAGGTGCACAAACTCAAGATGTTGGTACTTCCTCCACTCCCCCTAAGTCTACCACTTTCCATCGCAACTCCTATCATATTCCCAAAACATATGTTGCCATCCCACCTCCCTTATCATACACATCCCAAAAGCATGTGACCATACACCTTCCACCATCCAATCTCCCTCCGCTACTTCCAACTCCTAATATCCCACCATCCAATCTACCTCCGCTACTTCCCACTCCTAATATCCCCCCGTGCTGTTTACCACCACTGCTTCCAACACCTTATCCATCTATCTATAAATCCTCTAAATACCCCAATTATGGCCGACAAACGCACATGTGGTCTAAACAAAAAGCTTTCACCAACCCCACTTCTACCATCCCATGGGGATTCAATCACAAATATGTGGATGCCTCTACCTATAAAGTAAAAAATCCTAAGAGTCCTCATGACCTAGGAAATAAAATCCACGAATCAATGAATTATCCATATCAAAAGCTGCATGCACCCATACACCTCAATGCCAAACTGAAACAGGTGTGGATCCTCAAGCACCAAATGATTATTCCAAAAGCGGCACAAAAATTGCATACACCCAAACCCATACCTTCACAGGTACTATCTAAAAACAAAATGGTTTGGGTACCCAAGCAAACAGCCCTAAAGCTACATGAGACATCCACCTCTCAAGAATTCCAACCATTCACTTTCTCCCATTCCATCCAAAAGTCTCAAATTCTTCCCTCCCATATGGCAAGCCAAAATCAGAAAAATACTAAGTCTACGTGGGTCCATAAATTCCTAAATCATTCATCCACCAAGCAAAAATCTCCATTGCTTCCTACACCACCCTCATATCATCAGCTTCAAAGTTTATCACGATACGTGCAACCGTTGGTCATGGTTCCCTTCCATTCCACAACACTTTCGTATAACTCCATCTCCCCTTCCTTCCACTACTATCCTACATATCTTCCTCATCCTATGGTCCATGCTTTCGCATAAAACCTTCCTTCCATCTTTGGATAAGACCTTTTGTATTCCGCATCATCATCCACTATAGTACCTTCCATAATCCGCTATCTGCATATTCATATCACTTTCATGCAATCCCCTACCAACATCTCTGAGAACACTAAACATGGTCCATTTGATAGTATCTATCTAGCAGGACTATCGCCTTTCAAGGAACTATATACTTGAGTCTTTCCATACCCACCTTCTCCTATCTAAATATTCAAAAAAAAAAAGGAGAAAAAAGTAAAGAAAAATCCCTTCATCCAATGGTGAAAACTTGGCAAACAGGCGCCTTGGATAAGTACCATGATGAAAACCTGACAAACAGGCGTCATGTGTAAGTTGATCTTCTATGTCACTCCCACTTGGGGGCACCTTGTCTCATCGGCATATCACTCTTCTCCTACCAGTTTCCTTTCATACCATTTCCTATCCAATCCTCTATCCATTACATACCTATCCTGTCTCATCCATCCATCCAAACTTCCTTTCCTCTATTCTTTGGTCTTGATAAAAATTGGGGGCACAATGTTGACAAATGTTTTGAATGGCTCTTGACGTACCTTATCCCTCCAAACCATTGCAATCATTCATTATCCGCTCATCCTCCTATCATCATTAGCATTGTCATGAACAATCCTACGTACTCCACCTACAACAGGGCATGTTATTCTTATGCGACATAGTCCTTGGAGATCACATCCTTGGTTACTTCTACCTCTGTATCTACTATCACCCATACAACTACCTATCCGTGGTGTTTCCTTGTCATCAGTATTGTTTGTTCCATATCTGATCCATATCTATTCCATATCTGATCCATCTCGGTTCCATATCGTGTCTTATCTGATCCATATCGGTTCCATATCGCGTCTCATCCAATCCATATCTTAGGTCCATAAGGGTTCTTGTTGAACTACGTTGCCTCTGCGTTGTCACGTAGGCAAGGCCATTATCAATGCGCCCCCAAGGCTCTGCTTTCCAATCTATCTCATATCTTGTCGTCTATCCTCTAGTCCATCCATGGTCCAAGCCCCGAACTACGTTGCCTCTGCGTTGTCACGTAGGCAAGGCCATTATCAATGTGCCCTCGAGGCTCTGCTTCCTTGTCTATCTCATATCTTGTCGTCTATCCTCTAGTCCATCCATGGTCCAAGCCCCGAACTACGTTGCCTTTGCGTCGTCATGTAGGCAAGGCCATTACCAATGCGCCCCCGAGGCTCCACTTTCCCGTCCATTCCATGTCCAGTCCTTCTATCTATCAGAGTTTGCTCCATTTCCTGTCCATCCCATGTCTTGTCATCCATTCCTCTACCTGTTAGTGTCTGCACCTTTCTCTAGACAGGCGCACATAGCAAAGCACGCTTCTCAAAACAATAAAAATCTTGACGCACAACATCAACCTATCTAAGGCAAAACAGAGCACCATACCGAAACACTCAAGCTAAATCTCATATCAATTATGGCAAAAAGACACATCTAAATGCAAGAATGTTTTGTGTTGGTTAGATTAAGAGTCTTGATTTATGCTATCATGCCTTTCTATGCTACTCGAGGATGCCAAAGGCTAGAGATGCTATGATGGGGGTATGATTATTTTCTGTGTTTGCTACTTGTGGATTAAACTTTAGTAATGTGGTGATTTCTATCTAACGACATGCTCGGTAAAAGATCATCGAGGACTCCGAGATCTAAACATGAAAAGGGGCAATCCTTGTTTGTTGAAAAATCTATGTAAGCAATACTCAGGTCATCTCAGTTTAATTATACCTAGATGCTTGTATTTTCTTACAACATAATAAAGCCCAATGATGAAAGTGCTTCAAAATACTTGCTATATCAAGGTGACAAATATCCATATCCATATCCATACCATATCCGATCCATATCTATACCATATCTAATTGCGTCTCATATCCATATCCAGATCCATACCGTATCCAATTGCAAGTCTATCCTTAATCCATGCCAATCAAGTCAAGTCAATCTTGTCAAATGATCCAATCACAATTAATGGTCTTGATCCTTATCCAGTCGTAAACCAACTCAATCAATCAATCAATCAATTGTCTTATACACGATGTTGCATTGTCGAAACCAGACCAACACACGTGTCTTACATGACATGCTTCATTTCCTGAAACCAAACACTATCCTTCATGTTGCTCTAGGGATATATTGTTCCCCGCCATGACAACACTGTCATATCAAATGTCTTAGACATGATGTTATATTGTCGAAACCAGACCAAAACACATGTCTTATACAGCATATCATTCCTAAAACCAGACATCATCGACCTATATCATTGGTTTATCACTCGATAGGGGCACTACCCTGGTTGTTCCTGTATCATTTGTGCATACTTGCTTACTTGTTTTATCTTGCATTCCATATCATTCATCCCTTTCTTCTGCATCCAACCATTTCATCTCCTATCAACCTATCTCATCATGAGATTGTCCATCTCACGCCTGCTGCCTTCTCCCCGTCCAATCTCCCGAGGGGGCATCCTATCATCATCACCTGTACCAGGGCCAAATTGGGGCATGTATCATTATCAGACTATTTATTCTTTGAAACAATGTGATAAAACACATTGCTTCAAAGAGGGGCAAAATGAAGACGCCTAAAATTGGCACAGGTCGAATTAACTAAATATTCTGATATTTATCTTAATTCTTATTTTCTTCTGTCAATTAAATAAATATTTAAAGTTTATTTGATTGGTTCATTATCATCATTTTATTTAATCCCTAAATTCTTCTAATGTCTCAAATCCTAAATCCACCTCACAAAATCCACTTCATCAATCCACCTCATCTTTCCACATCATCCCTTCCACCTCACCATGTTGCACATATAATTAAATATTCTTAATATTTAATTAGCTAATATCCTCGAAAATCCAAAATTGAATATTTAATTCAATATTCCCCACTAGCCTCCACCAATTGAATTTTCAATTCAATTGTTCCCCACTATCCTCCACCAATTGAATTGAAAATTCAAATATTCCCCACTAGCCTCCACCAATTGAATTTTCAATTCAATTGTTCCCCACTATTCTCCACCAATTGAATTTTCAATTCAATTGTTCCCCATTATCCTCCACCATGAATTCTTAATTCAATTGTCATAACTCACTATCCTCCACTCTGAATTTTTAATTCATCCACTATCCTCCACTCTGAATTTTTAATTCATCCATTAGGAATTAAAGATTCACAAAAAATGAGAGCCATTGATCTCATCTTTTGATCCTCACCCTCCATTGCATTTTCAAAGGATCTATAAATAGAACCCTCTTTTAAGCCATTTGAGAGACTTCTTCTGGCATCCTTACTATGCCCAAATTCCTCTAGGGAATCTTCTTCTTCTCAATTCTCTTCTCCATACCATCGTAATGTAGAAATCATCATAGCCATTTCTCCTTGTCATCTTGAGGAATCGAAGCAAGGAAGCAAGCTCCCTGAGTGCCGTCTTCATCATTCAAGATCAAGAAAGAATAGGCGACCAATGGAAGCCGCAGGGTAACAAGTTTGTAAGTTTGTGCTTTCATTTATTTATTCTTGTTATTCGCCTATTTCATTGTTGTTTGGGTTAATATTATCTTAATTGATCAATCCGATTTTCCCATTCACAGTAACAACTAGTTGGTATGGGCTATGAGAAATGGTGAAGACATTACCATCATGGGGAATTTTAGAGTCAATAAAGGAGGGACCTAGATGATGTTGGAGTAAATCATATGCTATATAAGATGTCATAGGTTCATACCCCTCTCTGGTGTCATGTCCTGGGGTCTAATTGGTCGTAATTGGATGAGTTTATTAGAGAGAATTTGATGAAGAATAGTGTGGAGGGGATCAACAAGTTTTGGTAGACATGTATGGAAAATATGGTATCATAGACAAGACAGTGAGCTATTTAAAAAGATGCCTCAAAGAAATGTGGTCTCATGGTGATGTCCTTGTCTATGCATCTACTTGTCATGGCATTCCATGAGACTGCATTTCTTTGAGGCATTTTTTCAAATAACTATATTGTAATTAAAATTTTGTCATCTATCAACATCTAGTTATTAGTTATGCAATGTCTAGTAATGCTTTGAGTTTGAAAGATGTGCAATGAAATGTAACCAACGATATGAATATAAAATACAAAAATCTAGTAAGTCTAATTCATTAATTAAACTGTTTATTTTATGGGTAAGTGCAAGAAGATGGGGGGCCAAAAAGTGGCCAAATTAATTTAAAAAAAATTAAGTCATAATGCGCTCGCGTTATGGCTTGGTAATGATGAGCCTAAGGCTTGTCAAAACTAAGGCATAACGCGCTCGCGTTATGACTTTCTATAAGTTAAAAAAAAAGGTTTCTAATTTCATTTCTTTCTATCTTCTCCTCTCTGCCCACGGCCTGCAAACCCTATAAAGTGCGCTCGCATTTTGCAAAACTCCATTCAACACAAAAACCTTATCGATTCATCGCCAAAATTTTGCCACGACGTCGAGCACGCCAAAGGGGTGAGTTATATTTATTTTTCTTTTTGAATTTGTTTCTAAATAGGTAGGTTATAGTTGATTTTTGATGTATATTTCATTAATTGTTAGGAAATGTTAATGCACCTCCTCCTCCTCCTCCTCAAAATCTATAAAATCCTAAGGAGGAAATACCTGCAGAACAACAACCTCCTCCATCCATTCCTCGACATGCCCCTAGAACACAAGAAAATATAATGGGGCAAATTGAAAACAACAAAAAAGAAATTGAAGATATAATTGCAAGGTTGAAAGATCCTTCCACTTCAACCTTGCATAGGTCCACGCTTGTTGAATCTCTTGAATCTATGTTATCAAATGTAGATTCAATTAGCAAGCAAATAACTAGTTGGACGGATAAGAGGAGAGAGTTTAGAGATTATTATGTAGACAAACTGTCATACCAAGATGTAAAAAAATTACAAATCACAAAATTAGACTTGTGTTCCATTTTCACAAACCCACAAACAAATCAACCTCCACCCATTACATGCAAGAGGTTCCCTATCCATTGGTGCAACAACCAAGCGATAAGGGACAATTTTGGGTAGAGGTGGTGCATGGTTTTTGACCATCCTCCATGCAATAGTAATGAGGTCCCACAATACTTTTTGAGGAAACTCTACTGCGAGTTTGTCCTCAATAAAGTGTCAAACTGTTTTGATATGCGGGACTTCCAGGGTAGAGGTGGGAGGTCAGCACAAGATAGACCAGGGGCACATGTTGACCCACAGCGGCCTGTGAGACAAGTAATCAATAGACTAGCCCACGAGCATGTTTCTATCCCTTCCATTGTGAAGGAGAGTGTTGAGGTTGATACACTTCAGTCCATTAGTGCCTTGACCTAGAGCATCATAGCGCATGCCAGTCCTGTAACACAGAGTGGGTTGGGAGATAGTGCGAGGAGTAGGGTCCCACCCCATACTTGTTAGACTTGTGGGTCAGCTTGTGGTTATGACCCCATGGATAGTCAGGATGCAGGTGCACAGGCTACATCTGCAGCTGAGCAGATGGTGATGACAGATACCCTCCTGAGTGAGACTTTCGGCCTTGATACTCAGGTAAATATTAGCAAGTTTATTGAATTTAATTTATTAAAGTTCATTTTTGAAATGCAAGATTAACTAATTTAAATTGATGATTTTAATAAAATTTTAGGGTCATAGCGTTGATGCAGTTTTCATTGGTGGGCCACCTGCATTTTACACTAGATCATCTACTGGCAGGGTACGTAACTAGTAAACAATTATAAATATTACATGTGAATAGCATCATTATATGAATGGTATTCTAATATCTAATTTTGGATGTTGAATAGGGTAATATTGTAGATTTCACGGCAACACCTGCCAGTGGTGGTGGCCTTCAAAGTTTTATGGAGGTAAGAAAATAAATAGTTTAATGAATGAATTGTACTTACTAGATTTTTGTATGTGACTTGTGTGCTTTATTGTGTGTACATCCATGTTTAGATGAACGTGTGTGTAAGTTAGGAGCCATGATTTGCATCACTATTATAGTTTTCATAATTGCATAATGTTGTTTTATTTGCAGATGATGTAGGTTGCGGAGACACCTCCCCATGTTTAGAGGGTAATGGAGCATGGTGTGGCCTTTGCAATTCATAGCTCCATGGCATTGACAGGGGTATGAGGCAGATTAGCAAATTTTAATTTACATTCATTGTTATAGTTGTCTATTTTTGAAAAATCAAAAGATTATTGATTTGAAGTTTAATTTCTATCTGGATGGTTTCTATAGGACTTGACATCACCAGGGCCTATTCCTGCTACTGAGGCAAGTGAGGAGACAGATTATATGTTAGTGGTAAGTGATTATTTTGTTAAATGTTTCATTTTTTATAACATGTAATTTCTATATGTTAATGTCTATACTTTTTATTGTAACAACTAAAGATGTAGGAAGAACTAAATAGGAGTAGCCCTTGAGTTCGTAGTAGACCACCTACATGTGCATCTTCATCCCCTAGAAGATCAAAGGCTGCCCGTGATTTATTCTCTTCACCAGCTAGAGGGGAATGACTTTTTATTGTGTTCCTTTGTTGTATGCCTATATGGCATTTGTGGGCACATATTTTGTATTGTACATAGTTGACATTGTATGCCTATATGGCATTCTTGTAAGCCTATATGGCTATTTTGTATATATGTTATACTTATATCGACAGATATTGATGTATGCCTATATGGATATTTGGTTAATACAAATCTTTTTTATTGATGGCGTCCAGACTTGCATTATAAATCCACGTTTGAATGGATATTTGTAGATGGCTACTTCAAATATTTAAAGTCCAATTGTATTACATAGGATGTTTGTTGATCCAATAAGCTAGCTATTGTTATTCAAGTATCACCTAAACCTCATTTTGGAACTAAAAGATAAAAGTTGTATTTAAAAAAAAAATGAATCATCATGTTGAACAGAAAATATTAATATTCTTTATGAGTAGCATAGAATGTCAACTATATGCAATACAAAAAAATGAATCATCATGTTATTCTTTATGTTTGAGATCATGAAATGACTAAGTCTGGTAGCCTGATATCCTGAAACACTAGGATGAATATCCAAGTCATTATGATGATTGCACCTTGAGAAAAAGTCATTAAGATGAGCCTCTAAAGGAGACTTTCTTAAACATTCAAACATTGAGCAACAAGCATGAAGGGTTAAGGTGCAATTTGCAACTCATAAAGCCTCAAAAGGGCGCCCAACTTAGAGAGAGCATTCATTTAAGACAAGGCGCCCATTGACACCTATTCCACCATAAAAGTGCGCCTAAGGTGGAAGGAGAACAAGCCACTAGTAAGTGAAGTGCGCCTATTGTCTAAACCAGTTCATTATGGCACCCTAGCATGAGGAGGAGTATATAAGTCAATAGGAAATGGTGCCTAGAATGCAAATGAAGGACTAAGTGGCATTTTCAATAAGCATCAATTAACCTTGAACTTTCAATAAATACATCAAATTGAGCCCCATAAGATTAGTCACCCTTTGCCTTCAAAAGAACCTTGTATCAACGTCAAGAGTTGGATTGTTAATGACTTCCCTAGCTAGAGATAATAGTGAAAACAATCCTTCCACCATCAGGATATTGAAAAATAATCATAATGTAATGATATATGGGATAACTGACATACCCCTTGTGAAAAGTGATGATCATAACAAGAATGGTCACCTCAACTTAATGCCCAATAATTTTAATACTATCAAGCATCCACATAATAGTAGATAATCTTATCAAAAGTCATAGAGAAATTTCTAAGGACCATAGTGTTATCCCTATGACTTGACACATACTGCTTGTTTCATAAAGCAAAGGGACATGATATAAATATTGTTGTTATATGGAGCCTAATCAGACTCGGAGGTTAAATTTACCCAACTTTTATCAGTGTGGTTTCCCCCCAAATATTTTCCTACTAGTTTTGGTGCCTTGCAGTCTAAGTGCATGAAAATCATGAGGATGAGCGCTTAGGGAGGAGATAGTCTTCATAAGAGTTTAAATAAGCACATCATCAAAATGCGCCATGGTAGAGAGACTTGAGACCATCATCAAATAAGCCAAAATATCTATCTCTGATGACTTGACATGGAACCCAAAACCACCTATTGGACCAATAGGATCTAGGCGCTCACTTCATGCATTATGATTTCTAGGTGCCAGTTTGATGCTCCATCACAAGGAAAGTGTGCCCACACTTGCAAGTGTTTTTCTTCAAGATCTAGGCGCTAGTTGAAGGTTGTAGTTGCCAAGAAGAGCGCCTAGCAAGAGGAAGTCTTTTGGAGTCTCCAAAACACATCAAACACTTGACTAACAAGAAGATAACTTTTTCCCAAGTTAGGCGCTTCAAGAGGGAAGTTAAAACATGAATAAGCGTGAACTTGTCTAGGCGCAAACTCAAGCTTGTTGAGGATACGCATGGCACCCAACATTCCTTGGTGATTTTAGAAACTTCAAATGCTTAGAACTATTCAAGGAATGCCCAATGCCCCTTCTTGATGATAGGCCACCAAAGTGAGGGTGGAATTGCGCCTTGATGGCATTAGGCGCTATCTAGAGTATGCTACTCCATGGAAATGCGCCTTCTTGCTTAGACTCTTAATGAAAAGTCCTGGAGGTTAAGATGTGCCTTGTCTTAATGAGGTGCAACTCTTGGGTAAGAAAGCTTGTAAAGTTTGCCTAACTTAGTGAAGAGGTTGATAACTTCTAAACCCTTCCTGGAACTTAGATTGCTTCAACTGAAGATCATATTGCACTAATACATCACCAAAATTTCAATCACAAGATCAATTCAAACTTAGGCGCTCATTAAGAGTCTTTCCAATGTTGGCGCATCTGAGAGGTTGAACTGGCAAGAGATGGTGCCTAGCTTCCTAGACCTTGTTTCAATATGTTTGAGTTCGAAAGTTGACTCAATGGTATCAAGATGGCGCCATAGAGTCTTTGGACTAGTTCATTAGAATTTCAAAAACATTCTGGCTCCTTGAAAATTCCTCCTACATGCTTGGGCGCCATTTCAAGGTCCTTGAACCATGATGTAGCACCTTATTGCTCTAGGCGCCCATTCATGATTGTGCGCCTAGAGTGAATAGGTTTTCAAAAACTAATTCATTCCCTCATCATTCTGAATTAGCCTTCGAGAATGAGCAATAGGCTAATCCATTCTTCACTTGATGATCAAGCCAGAAATGGGGACATGACAAGGTAAGTTGTATCTAATGACATCACCTAATTGAGCGCCTAGGAGGTATAAAGCTTAACATTGACACGAGGACAAGCGCTTAGTAAAAGAGAGTTTCTCAAATATTTAAAAATGTGAATGAAGTCATAGAAATGCACTCAGTCATCTAGGCGCCATTTTCCCCTTATGTACCCTTACATTTGCACCTAAGAAGAAGTTGCAACTTTACACTGCCTCCTTCTGACAGATTTTGGGGCAGCAGAAAACCTTTCACCACGAGCAAATGTCTCAGAGAAATAAAAAACTGAGAGAGGTTATTGTAGAGGCACTCTATGTGATCGCGTTGCCTTAGATAGAATATTTCTAAGTGACACAGTTTTCAAGTAACATCTCGTCAAAGATTGCTGCCTTTTTACACTTTGGACTCTTCAGGGATATTGTTGGTACAGTGTAGCTCGGACTGTTTCGACATGTTTGGGTGAAAAATAGGACCATGCATAGCATAAATGTACCCATCTGGATGCGTTGGAATAATCAATTTGGTCACATCAGGAGCAGGACGAAAGTTACACCCCTTTGCAACTTTACACTGCCTCCTTCTGACGATTTTTAGGGCAGCAAAAAATCTTTCACCACGGGCAAATGTCTTAGAGATATAAAAAATTGAGAGAGGTTATTGTAGAGGTACTCTACGTGATCACGTTGCCTTAGACGAAATGTTTCTAAGTGACACAATTTTCAAGTAACATCTCGTCAAAGATTGCTTCCTTTTTGCACTTTGGACTCTTCAGGGATATCGTCGGTACAATGTAGTTCGGACTGTTTCGACATGTTTGGGTGAAAAATAGGACCATGCCTAGCGTAAATGTACCTATCTGAATGCGTTGGAACAATCAGTTTGGTCACATCAGGAGCAGGATGAAAGTTACACCCCTTTGCAACTTTATATTGCCTCCTTCTGACGATTTTTGGGGTAGCAGAAAACCTTTCACCACGGGCAAATGTCTCAGAGATATAAAAAACTGAGAGAGGTTATTGTAGAGGCACTCTACGTGATCACGTTGCCTTAGACGAAATATTTCTAAGTGACATAGTTTTTGAGTAACATCTCGTCAAAGATTGCTGCCTTTTTGCACTTTGGACTCTTCAGGGATATCGTCGGTACAATGTAGCTCAGAATGTTTCGACATGTTTGGGTGAAAAATAGGATTATGCCTAGCGTAAATGTACCCATCCGGATGCATTGGAACAATCAGTTTGGTCGCATCAGGAGTAGGATGAAAGTTACACCCCTTTGCAACTTTACACTGCCTCCTTCTGACAATTTTTGGGGCAGCAGAAAACCTTTCACCACGGGCAAATGTCTCAGAGATATAAAAAATTGATAGAGGTTATTATAGAGGCACTCTACGTGATCGCGTTGCCTTAGATAGAATGTTTCTAAGTGACACAGTTTTTGAGTAACATCTCGTCAAAGATTGCTACCTTTTTGCACTTTGGACTCTTCAGGGATATCGTCGGTACAATGTAGCTCAGAATGTTTCGACATGTTTGGGTGAAAAATAGGACCATGCCTAGTATAAATGTACCCATCCAGACACGTTGGAACAGTTAGTTTGGTCGCATCAGGAGCAGGACGAAAGTTACACCCCTTTGCAACTTTACACTGCCTCTTTCTGACGATTTTTGGGGCAGCAGAAAACCTTTCACCACGGGCAAACATCTCAGAGATATAAAAAACCAAGAGAGGTTATTGTAGAGGCACTCTACATGATCGCATTGCTTTAGACAAAATATTTCTAAGTGACATGGTTTTCGAGTAACATCTCGTCAAAGATTGCTGCCTTTTTGCACTTTGGACTCTTCAGGGATATCATCGGTACAATGTAACTCGGAATGTTTCAACATGTTTGGGTGAAAAAAATGACCATGCTAGTGTAAATGTACCCATACGGACGCATTGGAATAGTCAGTTTGGTCGCATCAGGAGCAGGATGAAAGTTACACCACTTTGCAACTTTACACTGCCTCCTTCTGATGATTTTTGGGGCAACAGAAAACCTTTCACCACGGGCAAATGTCTCAGAGATATAAAAAATTGAGAGAGGTTATTGTAGAGGCACTCTACATGATCGCGTTGCCTTAGATAGAATGTTTCTAAGTGACACGATTTTTGAGTAACATCTTGTCAAAGATTGCTACCTTTTTGCACTTTGGACTCTTCAGGGATATCGTCGATACAATGTAGCTCGGACTGTTTCAACATGTTTGGGTGAAAAATAGGGCCATGCCTAGCATAAATGTACCCATCCAGATGCATTAGAATAGTCAGTTTGGTCGCATCAGGAGTAGGACACCAAAAATGCAAAAGTTGCTTTATGCAACTTGACAACATTGACACTTTTTTGCAACATGACTCAAAGACTCAAACTAACCCCAAATGACTCAAAGTGACTTAAAATCACCTTGATTTTGGCGCCCAATGTATATTATAGAGGTCTAGGTGTTCCTTATCATTCAAACATCTTAGATGAGTGCCTAGGAAAGGCAAAAACTCTAAGTTTCATCATCATGAGCACCTAATATCAAGAGACTTTAATGGCTCAAACCTTAGCATGGAGTCCTAAGGTGCATTTCATGTCTCCTTTCATCCATTTTGGTGCCCTTATGTAGATTTTTTAACTTGATTTGGCACCCTGTATGTGAAGGAAGATCTAAAGGCATGAAAGTGGATGTTGTTTTCCAAGAGTTTGGATCATCAAAATTGAAAGAAATAAGTCTATTAAGCTTGGGTGCCCTTGGTTTTCTTTTCATTCATTATGAGCGCCTTGGGAGAATGGTATATAGGTCATCATCATGATTGGGCGCCCTGGATCCAGAGTGTTGGAGAGATCATCGAATGGTGTTTAGAGGAAGTAGGGTGAGTTATGAGTTTGGTCGCATCAGGAGCAGAACACCAAAAATGCATAACATGATGATGTAAAAATGTGTATATGTGTAAAAATGTAGGAGGAAATAAAAAAAAGACAAACCTTACAAATTAATGTGCATACTTACAACTCAATGTAACATGACTTTACAAAATCAATGTGAATACTTACAAATTAATCCAATGAACCATCCGGGTTTGCTCTACTCTTTATTGTGTCAAGTATTGCTTCATGGTCAGACTCACGCACCTTCCACAAGATTTTGTTCAAAGGTCTACCCCCATACTTTATCAAATGAACATTGGATGCCACGACAAGGTTCGAGTAATGAAGAATCTTCCGATGCGTGTCAAAGTCTTGAAATAGCCAAATATTAACACTCTTATGTGGGTACCTTCTAAGCCATGTTCCAGTAATAACCACTGAGCCTGTAGGGTATTCGATGTTTTCTCCATCTGTAACAGGGGCCTCCAATTTTTTTTGGCCTCAACACAACGACATAAGTAATAATCTGTTCCCTCTTCATTATCTTCATCTGCAATAACTACATATACGTGCCCTACATTGATATGTGTAGCAAATTAGATGAAATTAGTCAAACATTATAAAAACATTACAAAAATAGTACAAAGTACGATGACATTACTTGGTTGAACTAGATGAAATTAGATGCATATACGTGCCCTATATTACCTGGTTGAACTAAATCTGATATGTGGTCAAAGTCAACTGATGATTCCATTTGTGTTAGTTCCAATGCCATTGGGGGTTGATACATGTCAAGTGGGCTAAGATAACTTAACTTCCATTCTTCAACCCACTCCTTTGACTTGCACTCATCCCAGACTTAAATTGTACAGGAAGAACAAAAGCATGACATCTTTCGTGTATGGACACTCCATGAACCTACAATTGAGCTTCTGAAAGAGTGCATCTCATTTGATCCTGTCAGTGTACAACAATCCTCATATGGTGCAATGTTAGTATCATCTATCAACCAAAAAAATCTACGAACTGAAGACTTACCTTCATTACCTGGACCCATGGAAGCATTACACCACTTGACAATCGATTTTGCATCTGTCAACTTTGCAGTGTCTTTATACTTTAACTCTTCTCATGCTATGGCTCTTTTGATACATGCTCCTACACCATCATGCTCCCTCTTTCCATGCCCAACCTCACAAAAGTTCCATATATGCTGAATACCTGTAAAATTATGCCTCCTACTTAGCCAATAGAAATTCCACGAGTTCTTGAATTGCGACGCACAGTTATCTGACCATATGATATGCTGACTGAATGATATGCCCCTTCTAGCCAAATCATTGTAGAACACCTGAAAGCAACCTTGCACGAACTTCGTAGAATGTGTGCGATCATCAATTATACTCCCTTATGATCTTTCTATCATCCTCCGTACTATCATTCACATGAATGAATGCGATGTGCACAAATATAGAAACCTGTGTGGAGTTGTAATATTGTGATTGCACCTCACGCTGTGGCTGTAGACTGTAGTTCTCTGCAAAGTCAATGACTGAAACAATGCTACCAACCAGAAATGTGTCCTTGCATAACTTGAATTGCAAGTCCAACCATCGAGCTCTATGGGCATGTCTTGCATTCTCATACACTATGTTGTCATGAAATATAGGCATAAACTGATACACTAGAATCTTTTCAATAACCAATTCACACCTCTTTGCTTCTTTACCATCTTTTGTATTATATGCCACTATTTTATACTTGCCAAACTCTAATAGTTCATTTCCAACCGCATGTGTTCTTTCTATATGTTCACATATTGGCAAATGTTGTAAGCCACCGCAACGATGACATGTGCCATCCAAGCATAATTTCTTGTAGAATATTTGACCTTCCTCTCTTTCACATAAAATTATTGATATGAAGTCTCTTGAAGATGTTGGTGGGGCACATATGGCACAACCCTGCAAATCATTGTTAGTATGCATATCTAAACATATAGACCTATAACCATCAAAATGGTTAGAAAATTCAATATGTAATCTACAACAAGTAGTGCGTGTGTGATTTATCTTAACATAGAAAGGTTTTAGCATTTCAAAATATCTTTGACAAATTTTAATTTGAGGATACTTCTCTAGAAATTTACCATAAAACCGTGTTTGAGTCTCATCCAAAAAATGCTTTGGATGTGGCTCACGGTTTTGACTACCGATTCTCCTTCTTACCACATCCCTTTGATTCGGAGATACCCTTTTGTAATTCTTCTAAAAGTCTTCAATTAGTGATCTCAATGCTTCAACAATTGGTTTATCTTTTCATGGTAGTCTCCCCGAGAACGCCCATAATTCATTGGCATTAGTGTCCTCAATTCTTTAGCATCTTCCAATGGCTCTTGATAAAGTTTTCCTATTAATTCTCAATTGTTGACTCATCTTTCTAATGAGACAAGCTTTCCTTGTTTGACTACTTACTATAGTTGATGTAATCACACGCCGTGTTGCATTACTATCTTTTGTGCATGAGGTGTTACCCACACTCTCATACGTACTCATTAGATTCTTGACAATAGATTTTTCACTTAAAGCCTCTGATGTTCTCAACCCAAGAATCTTCATGATAGACCTATACTTTATACTTCGCATCATTTCAACGAATAGTTGACATCTTGCAGTCTCATTTAAATTTTCAAAGAACAATCTCCAAATCTTATTAGCATATCTTCTACAAGTGCATTTTGGAATCTTACCTTCCATTGGCTGCAAAATATTCTCATCAATATCAATCAAATACTTTGGCTTTCTATGCAAAATTCTAGGTGGTGTTAAGTTAGGTAAATTCATCTCAACATTAGGAATTTCACCAATATTTAAATGAGATGGGTTAGATGGCATACCTTCGATCGAAGATGGAATAGATGACATACCTTGAGGTTGAGGTGGGAACGATGACGTACCTCTTTCATCACATGTGAGTGATGATGTACTCTCAACTTGAGATGTGGTAGATCGTGTCCCTACATGTTGACTTGCAGTAAAGGACGTGTCTCCAACTATGGTATTCAAATCTCTCGTACCACGAAGTTTTTTCATTCGTTCTTTTTGCTGCCAATACCATATCTCTTTGTGATTGTTGTGGTTCCTCTTCAATTGGTATGTCTTCATTTAGCGTGTCCAATTTCCTCTTCTCACGAAGTTCCCTCATAGCCACTGCTTTCTTTGCATTCTTAGCTTCTATCTCTTCCTGTGTTAGTTTAATTCTTGATCGTTTCCTCGGCATGATGGAGCATTTGTCTGTAGCATGATAAAGAGACCAATATTAGTCTGTAGATAATAGTGGGATTGTATTTTTATTATGTTGTAGGATTTATTTTTGTATAGTTTGACATCATGGTATGTTAAGGTCTGTTTGTTACACATAATTATTAAAGAGCCCAAGTGTAGAAAATATACATGGCATCATGTGAGATTGTAGGCTGCTTTCTTGATTGGGAATGTGTCTATTTTAAACATGTATGACAAAGCATGATAAAGTAATTCAATCTGAAATAAGGAAAATGTAAAGAACATGCATGTAAAGACTTGACATACCTAAAAAATGAAGATTTGAATGGAGAGAGTACCCAATTATGTAGTGTTTTTATCTTCTTGCATAGATATATATCAAACTTTGTGTGAAAACTATGTTATTTCCTCCTTCTCAAGTTGGCAAAGCAGAAAAGGTGGTGGAAAGATCATGCAAAGGTGGTACAATGTGTCAAATGTGCATGTGAACTTCCCAACAACATGAAAGCACTTCTTTTTTGTCAGAGCACATGCAGAATCAGTAAGAAAATAGAGCATGTGGGCCTGGATCACGGGGGTCAACACTTTTTTACCGTTTCAATAGTAAGACAAAACGCGAGTGCATTATAATGTGCTCATGTTTTGTCCTTCTATAGATTGATCACATCCTTTGCATTGATCACATCTCTATCCAAACCTTCCCCTTCAGACTTGAATGACCACAAGGTTTTTGAGGGAGAACTTTTCCTGTTTCCTGCAAGAGTTTGCCAGATGCTTGCCCATCAAGGAAGAAAGATATATCTTCTTTTGAAGCAGAAGTTCTAGTTTGTGACAAATCCTTATCCAAGCATAAATAGCAGGGGTTAACCCTTAAAACTTAAACCCTATCCCTACACCCTCAACACTTGACACTATATCTTAAGCCTTAAACCCTCATCCCTAAAGCCTCAACCCTCAATCCTTAAACCTTCAACCCTAAACCCTATCCCTAATCCCTCTTCCCTCGACACTCTAACCCTAACCTCGACATTAAATGCTAATCTGTCAACCCTAAACCCTAATCCATCAACCCTAAACCCTATCCCTAAACCCTCAACCCTCGACACTAAACCTTAAACCCTAATCCCTCAGCCCTCAACCCTAAACCTTATCCCTAAACCCTAATCCCTCAACCCTCAACCCTAATATGTAATCCCTCAACTCTAATCCCTCATCCCTAAACCCTAAACCCTCAACCCTCAACGTCAAATCCTAATCCCTCAACCCTTCACTCTAATCCCTCAACCCTAAACCCTAATCCCTCAACCCTCAACCCTAATCCATCATCCCTCAACTCTAATCCCTCATCCCTAAACCCTAAATGCTATCCCTATTCCTAAACCCTCAACAGACTTGATACTATACCTTAAACCCTAATCCCTTATCCTCGACACTCTTATTTAACCCTAATCCCTTGACCATTAACCCTATCCCTCAACCTCAAGCCTCAAGCCTCAAGCCTCAACTCTCAACATTAAACCCTTAACTTTGATCCCTCGACCCTCAACCCTATCCCTAAACCCTAAACCCTAAACCCTAAACCCTCAACGTCAAATCCTAATCCCTCAACCCTTCACTCTAATCCCTTAACTCTAAACCCTATCCCTAAACCCTCAACACTATACCTTATACCCTAATCCCTCAACCCTAAACCTTATCCCTAAACCCTAATCCCTCAACCCTCAACCCTAATTCGTCATCCCTCAACTCTAATCCCTCATCGCTAAACCCTAAACCCTCAACCCTCAATGTCAAATCCTAATCCCTCAACCCTTCACTCTAATCCCTCAACCCTCAACCCTAATCCCTCAACCCTCAACCCTAATCCATCATCCCTCAACTCTAATCCCTCATCCCTAAACCCTAAATGCTATCCCTATTCCTAAACCCTCAACAGACTCGATACTATACCTTAAACCCTAATCCCTTATCCTCGACACTCTTATTTAACCCTAATCCCTTGACCATTAACCCTATCCCTCAACCTCAACCCTCAACCCTCAAGCCTCAAGCCTCAACTCTCAACATTAAACCCTTAACTCTGATCCCTCGACCCTCAACCCTATCCCTAAACCCTAAACCCTAAACCCTAAATGCTATCCCTATTCCTAAACCCTCAACAGACTCAATACTATACCTTAAACCCTAATCCCTTATCCTTAACACTCTTATTTAACCCTAATCCCTTGACCATTAACCCTATCCCTCAACCTCAACCCTCAAGCCTCAAGCCTCAAGCCTCAACTCTCAACATTAAACCCTTAATTCTGATCCCTCGACCCTCAACCCTATCCCTAAACCCTAAACCCTAAACCCTCAATGTCAAATCCTAATCCCTCAACCCTTCACTCTAATCCCTCAACCCTAAACCCTATCCCTAAACCCTCAGCACTATACCTTATACCCTAATCCCTCAACCCTAAACCTTATCCCTAAACCCTAATTCCTCAACCCTCAACCTTAATCCGTCATCCCTCAACTCTAATCCCTCATCCCTAAACCCTAAACCCTCAACCCTCAACGTTAAATCCTAATCCCTCAACCCTTCACTCCAATCCCTCAACCCTAAACCCTAATCCCTCAACCCTCAACCCTAATCCGTCATCCCTCAACTCTAATCCCTCATCCCTAAACCCTAAATGCTACCCCTATTCCTAAACCCTCAACAAACTTGATACTATACCTTAAACCCTAATCCCTTATCTTCGACACTCTTATTTAACCCTAATCCCTTGACCATTAAACCTATCCCTCAACATTAAATCCTTAACTCTGATCCCTTGACCACCCTCAACCCTATCCCTAAACCCTAAACCCTAAACCCTCAACCTTCAATGTCAAATCCTAATCCCTCAACCCTTCACTCTAATCCCTCAACCCTAAACCCTATCCCTAAACCCTCAACACTATACCTTATACCCTAATCCCTCAACCCTAAACCTTATCCCTAAACCCTAATCCCTCAACCCTCAACCCTAATCCTTCATCCCTCAACTCTAATCCCTTATCCCTAAACCCTAATGCTATCCCTATTACTAAACTCTCAACATACTCGATACTATACCTTAAACCCTAATCCCTTATCCTCGACACTCTTATTTAACCCTAATCCCTTGACCATTAATCCTATCCCTCAACCTCAACCCTCAATCCTCAAGCCTCAAGCCTCAACTCTCAACATTAAACCCTAATTCATCAACCCTAAACCCTAATCCCTCAAACCTAAACCCTATCCCTAAACCATCAACCCTCAGCACTATACCTTAAACCCTAATCCCTATCCCTCAACCCTTAACCCTTAAAACTTAAACCCTATCCCTACACCCTCAACACTTGACACTATATCTTAAGCCTTAAACCCTCATCCCTAAAGCCTCAACCCTCAATCCTTAAACCTTCAACCCTAAACCCTATCCCTAATCCCTCTATCCTCGACACTTTAATCCTAACCTCGACAATAAATGCTAATCCATCAACCCTAAACCCTCAACCCTCAACACTATACCTTAAACCCTAATCCCTCAACCCTCAACCCTAAACCTTATCCCTAAACCCTAATCCCTCAACCCTCAACCCTAATCCATCACCCCTCACCTCTAATCCCTCATCCCTAAACCCTAAATGCTATCCTTATTCCTAAACCCTCAACATACTTGATACTATACCTTAAACCCTAATCCCTTATCCTCGACACTCTTATTTAACCCTAATCCCTTGACCATTAACCCTATCCCTCAACCTCAACCCTCAAGCCTCAAGCCTCAACCCTCAACTCTCAACATTAAACCCTTAACTCTGATCTCTCGACCCTCAACCCTATCCCTAAACCCTAAACCCTCAACCCTCAACGCCAAATCCTAATCCCTCAACCCTTCACTCTAATCCCTCAACCCTAATCCCTCAACCCTAAACCTTATCCCTAAACCCTAATACCTCAACCCTCAACCCTAATCCGTCATCCCTCAACTCTTATCCCTCATCCATAAACCCTAAACCCTCAACCCTCAATGTCAAATCCTAATCCCTCAACCCTTCACTCTAATCCCTCAACCCTAAACCCTAATCCCTCAACCCTCAACCCTAATCTGTCATCCCTCAACTCTAATCCCTCATCCCTAAACCCTAAATGCTATCCCTATTCCTAAACCCTCAACAAACTTGATACTATACCTTAAACCCTAATCCCTTATCCTTGACACTCTTATTTAACCCTAATCCCTTGACCATTAACCCTATCCCTCAACCTCAACCCTCAAGCCTCAAGCCTCAAGCCTCAAGCCTCAACTCTCAACATTAAACCCTTAACTCTGATCCCTCGACCCTCAACCCCATCCCTAAACCCTAAACCCTCAACATCAAATCCTAATCCCTCAACCCTTCACTCTAATCCCTCAACCCTAAACCCTATCCTTAAACCCTCAACACTATACCTTATACCCTAATCCCTCAACCCTAAACCTTATCCCTAAACCCTAATCCCTCAACCCTCAACCCTAATCTGTCATCCCTCAACTCTAATCCCTCATCCCTAAACCCTAAATGCTATCCCTATTCCTAAACCCTCAACATACTCGATACTATACCTTAAACTGTAATCCCTCTACCATCGACACTCTTATTTAACCCTAATCCCTTGACCATTAACCCTATCCCTCAACCTCAACCCTCAACTCTCAACATTAAACCCTTAACTCTGATCCCTTGACCCTCAACCCTATCCCTAAACCCTAAACCCTACACGCTCAACCCTCAACATCAAATCCTAATCCCTCAAACCTTCACTATAATCCCTCAACCCTAAACCCTATCCGTAAACCCTCAACACTATACCTTAAACCCTACTCCCTCAACCCTAACCCTAAACCTTATCCCTAAACCCTAATCCCTCAACCCTAATCCATCATCCCGTCATCCCTCAACTCTAATCCCTCATTCCTAAAGCCTAAACACTATCCCTATTCCTAGACCCTCAACGGGCTCGATACTATACCTTAAACCCTAATCCCTTATCCCTAAACCCTCCAACCCTATCCCTTAAGCCTAATCCCTTGACCCTCAACCCTATCCCGAAACCCTTAACCCTCGAACCTCAATGTACTCAACCCTCAACGTCAAACCCTAATCCCTCAACCCTTAACTCTGATCCCTCGACCCTTAACCCTTAAAACTTGAACCCTAAAACCTATCCCTACACGCTTGGCACTCGACACTATATCTTAAACCCTAATCCCTTAACCCTCATCCCTAAAGCCTCAACCCTAAATCATCAAACCTTCAACCCTAAACCCTATCCCTAATCCCTCTACCCTCGACACTCTACCTTAAACCTAATCCCTCGACCCTTAACCCTAAATGCTATCCCTAAATCCTCAACCCTAAACCCTAATCCCTAATCCCTTTACCCTCAACACTCTACCTTAAACCTAATCCCTCGACCCTTAACCCTAAACGCTATCCCTAAAGCCTCAACCCTAAACCCTAATCCCTCAAGGTCCTAAACTCTAATCCCTTATCCCTAAACTCTAAATCCTTTCCCTAAACGCTCAACCCTCAACCTTAAACCTTAATCACTCAATCCTTTTCCACCCCTCTCCTCCCCTATCTGGCTCACTCCCATCTCTACCCTCCTCTGCCCTTGACACTATACATACATACATAGATACATACATACATACATATTGGCATACATAGATACATAGATACATACATACATACATACATACAGGCATACATACATACATACATACATGATTAATGGCCTTGAACATAAAAAAATTTGAGGGGAACATAATGCGAGCACGTTATAACGCACTCGCGTTATGTCAAACATGACAAACAACAAACTTGCGGAAAAGGAAAAATGCAAAGCAAACCATAACACGAGCACGTTATAATGCACTCGCATTATGTCTTGCTTTGGGAATTCCAAGCATTGGGCTTGGGATTTGCTTTGGATTTCCAACCCAAACGCTTGGAGTGCCTTTTGAACAATCACAGACGTGTTTTTCCAGATTCTTTAAGATTTCACATAATTTCGTTCATGTTAACCCTCAAATTTACACGTGTTTCAATGTCAAACAAATCAAACACCTGGGTAATGTTTGGCTTTCTCTTAGCTATTTGACGATTGATTTTTTTTACATTTTAACAATGTTAAGCCTTTCATCTTTAATTTCTTTTGTTTGTGTGTCCGTTTTTGGGCAAAAACCACTGTTTGGTCTTTTTTTCATTGTAAATTAACTATTCATTGAAATTTTAAAAAAATTACATATTTAGAAACTAGACTCCATTCTACAAATATTAAAAAAAGAAAAAAATAATTTTCAATTAGTTTTCAAAATTTATAGGGGTAGCACGACCAAAATTCTGTTTTTTAGGATGTGTCCACTTTGAAAATTACTAAAAAATTAAATATTCATCAAAAAATTATCAGAAAAATCGGGCATAAACTACATGCTATTAGCTAATTTCTCACTGAAGCAATTTTAAAAATACTAAAAAAAAGTTGACCTTTTGAGGGAGCCACAAAACATGCTATGTTTTGTTTTTTTTGACAGAAACAACACCAATTTCTGTGGCTCCCTCTTTTGAACCCCTTAATCTATGCCATTTTCAAAAAAAAAATAGTAGTTTAGAAAGTAGACTTGGAGCACTACGAACATTGTTTTGGTTGCATCTCCAAATTTTCAGTGTAACTATGCTCAATTTCTCATCCAAGGCCAGTATTTCCTAATTTCAGAAAAAAAGTTGCCACTTAAGACCCCTTTTTGGCCCCCCATCTTCTTGCACTTACCCTTATTACCTCCGTGAAGCTTTGAAGTCCACCACCACTGGCAGGTGTTCATGAAATCTCCAATAATAACCTATTCAACCTCCAAAATTAGATATTAGAATACCATTCATATAACAATGCTATTCACATGTAATAGTTATAATTGTTTATTAGTTACATACCCCGATAGTAGATGTCGTAGTGTAATATGCAGGTGGAGAACCACTGAAAACTGCATCAACACTATGACCTTGAAATTTCATTAAAATCATCAAACTAAATTAGTTAATCTTGCATTTCAAAAATGAAATTTAATAAATTAAATTCAATGAACTTGCTAAGATTTACCTGAGTATCAAGGTTGAAAGTCTCACTTAGGAGGGCATCTGTCATCACCATCTACTCAACTATAGATGTAGCCTGCGCATCTGCGTCGTGAGTATCCGTGGGGTTGTAACCACAAGCTGACATGCAAGCCTTACAAGTATGGGGTAGAACCCTACTCAAATTCTCCCCCGACCTATGCTGTGCTGTAGGACTGGCATGCTCTATGATGCTCTGGGTCAAGGCACTAATGGACTAAAGTGTCTCAACCTCAACACTCTTCTTCATAATGGAAGGAATAGACACGTGCTCATGGGCTGGTTTGGCAAGTGCTCGTCTCACTGGCCATTGTGGGTCAACACGTGCCCCTAGTCCTACCATGTGCTGCTCCCCACCTCTACCCTAGAACTCCCACATATCAAAATAATTTGGCACTTTATTTTTGACAAACTCACAGTAGAGTTTCCTCAAAAAATATTGCGGGACCTCATTATTGTTGCATGGAGGATGGTAAAAAACCATCCACCACCTCTGCCCAAAATTATCTCTTATCACTTGGTTGTTGCACCAATGGATAGGGAACCTCTTGCATGTAAGGGGTATAGGTTGATTTGTTCGTGGGTCTGTGAAAATAGATCACAAGTCCAATTTTGTGATTTGTTCATTTTTAACTTGTTCATAGGACAACTTATCTGCATAGAACTCTCTAAATTCTCTCATCTTTTCTGCCCAACTAGAGATTTGCTTTCTAATTGAATCTACATTTGATAACATAGATTCAAGAGATTAAGCAAGCGTGGATCTATGCAAGGTCAAAGTTGCAGGTTCTTTCAACCTTCCAATTATGTCCTCAATTTATTTTTTATTATTTTCAATTTGCCCCATTATATTTTCTTGTGTTCCAGGGGCATATTGAGGAATTAATGGAGGTGTTTATTGTTGGGGTTGTTCTTTAGTAGGTATTTTCTATTTAGGTGATGGAGGATTTTGTGGATTTTTAGGAGAAGGAGGTGCATTACCAATTCCTATAAATTAAAGAAATTTACATCAAAAATCTATTTGAACCTACCTATTTAGCAACAAATTCACACAAGAAATCAAATAGAACTTACTCCTTCAGCCTCCCCCACGTCGTTGCAGCATTTTGACAATGAATTGGTGACAAATTGTTGACGATATGCCCTTCGATAATATGAGTGCGTTCTCCTTTGTCTCCAAACCATGAGTTTACTGTGAAATGTTGTGAAATAATGAAATGAAATGCAAGTTTTTTTAATATAGCAAAGCATAACGTGAGAGCATTATGGCTTGGTGTTGCCGAGCCTTAGGCTCAACATCACCAAGCCATATAACACGCTCGCATTATGGCTTGGTGATGCCGAGCCTTAGGCTCGACATCACCAAGCCATATAACACGCTCACATTATGGTTTAATTTTTTTTAAAAAAAGTTGGCCACTTTTTGGCCCCCCAACTTTTTGCACTTGCCCACTAGTCTTCCTTTTTAGCTTAACATTGCTCCTATTGCATTTCCACTGGCATCACAATCTACTTGAAATATTTGGTTGAAATCTGGTAATGCTAACACTGGTTGCTCTGTCACTTTCTGCTTCAACAATTCAAAACTCTTATTTGCTCCTGATGTCCACTTAAAATCCTTTCTGTCACCTCTCATTGTCTCTGTCATGGGTGTGCATATCAAACTAAATTTTTTGATGAACTTCTAGTAGAAAGTTGCTAATCCATGAAATGATCTTACCTCTCCAATGTTCTCAGGTGTTGGCCACTCAACAATTGCTCTAACTTTCTCAGGGTCCATCTTCAATCCTTCTATAGAAATCACAAATCCCAAATATACCAATTCTTCCTTCATGAAACTAAATTTATTGATGTTTATCAACAATTTCTGTTCTCTCAACCTCTAGAATACTTGTCTAATATGCCACAAATGTTCTTCTTTTGTCTTACTGAAAATCAAATTATCATCCAAGTATATAATAACAAACTTACCCAAGAATTTATTCAAAACCTCATTCATCAATCTCATGAAAGTACTTGGTGCATTAGTCAATCCAAAAGGCATCACTAACCATTCATACAATCCTTCATTTGTCTTAAATGCAGTCTTCCACTCATCCCCTTCTCTAATCTTGATTTGATGGTATCCACTCTGTAATTCTATCTTTGTGAAATATTTTGGTCCGCTCAAATAGTCCATGATGTCATCCATCCTTGGTAATGGAAATCTATACTTAACTGTGATCTTATTGATTGCTCTAGAGTCTGTACACATCCTCCATTCTCTATCCTTCTTTGGTGCTAGTACTGCAGCTACTACACATGGGCTTAAATTTTCTCTGATCAATCCTTTCCTCAACAACTCCTATATTTGTCTATTTAGCTCTGTATTCTTTGCTGGTGTCATCCTGTGTGATGCTTTGTTAGGCAAACGAGCTCTAGGTATAAGGTCCATATGATGACTAATGCTTTGGATTGGTGGCAATCCTTTAGGCACATTATTTGATATGATGTCTTGGTACTCTGTCAATAATTCAGTTATCATCTCTGGTGGCTCTTCTTCTTTTCTGGTAACAGTCTCTACATTTAGGGTTCCACACTTCTTTGGAATCAAATCAAAACACATATTCTTATGCCTCAATCCATCCAGAAGTTTCCTTCCATCAACCAAAGAGATTCTAGCAGTTCCACATACTTCACTCTTAGGCTCATCTTCCAAAGGTATCAAGATATGTTTCTTCCCATTTGATGTTATAGTATAAGTCTTCTTTCTCCCATCATGTATAGATTTCCTATCATATTGCCATGGTCTCCCCAACAATATATGACATACATCCATTAGCATAATATCACACAATACTTCATCAATATAAGATCCTATAGGAAATTTCACCAAACATTGTTCACTCACCAATACCTTGTGTTCATCTTGAATCCATGCTATCTTGTAGGGCTTAGGGTGTTTCAATCTCTCCAAGTTCATCTTAGTCACCATCTCCTCTAAAATCAAATTATTAGTACTTCCACTATCAATGATCACTTTAAAACATTTACCTCCTGATTTGCATCTGGTCTAGAACAAACTTTTCCTCTGGTGGTTCCTGAGTTGTCTCTGCTTGAAATAATTCTCTCATGACTATTGATTCTTCTTTCTTTGGCTTTCCAACTAAACTAGGTGATCCAACAGGTTCTTCCTCCGCATAAGCTGCTCTTGCACTGTTCTATGTCCTCTTGCTGGTACTTCCCCAATGACATTCAAATGCTCCGTGTCCTTTACCTCCACACTTAAAACAAGTTCCTCTAAATGATCTTTTATCAAACCCTCTTTCATCTCTCCTATATCCTTCATTGAAGTAAGAATTATGATTTCCTCTACTGTTGCGGTAGTCTAGACTTTTGTCATCTCTCCAGTATGAATTGTTATCTCTATCTTCCTTCTTGTATGGACTAATTTCTTTTTTATGCTCCACATAAGGTCTTTCTCCTTCAGAATGTGTTCTACCTCTTTGAAATTTGCCTCCTCTACCTCTCTATCTATGCTCATGCTTCTAATTCAACTTGTCTTGAAATTTCAATGCAAACTGGAATGCTTCTTCTATTGTTGTCATCCTTACCAGACTTAGTTCTTGAATATTCATCCTCAATCCATTTATGTATCTTGATAGTTTCTCCTTGCTTGCTTCACTATGTCCAGTCCTTATGATCATCTTATGAAATTCTTCAATGTACTCCTTCACAGATTTTTCCTTTTACCTCAGGTTTTACAATCTCTTCAACAATTCCAACTCATAGTCAACAAGTATGAACTGATTCTTCAACTTTGTCACCATCCTATCCCATTTTATGATCTTTTATTTTCCTCTCCTATTCCTATCTAATTGAACTTCTTTCCACCAAATAGCAGCATGTCCTTTCAACTTAGTCTTTGCAAATCTTACTCTCTCCAGATCTTCAATTTCTTTGTATTCAAAGTATTCCTCCAAGTCATTTATCCAATCAATCATTTCCTCAGGATTCAAATTTCCAGTATAGTTTGGTACTTCCAATCTAGGTCTCTTTCCAATTTTAGAAATAGATTTCAATATCTTCACCTGATTAGATTCTTCTTCTTCTAGGGCTTCTTCATTTTGGTCAGCTGATTAAAATTCTTCATCACCACTTTCATCTTTATGTCTAGGGTTTAGTCCTCTTCTTCTATCTTCTTCTACAACATCTAATCAAAATTTCATTGTCCTCATCATCTCTATCATTTCTTCCATTCTCCCAATAACATTGGCCATAGTAGGCATCCTCCTTGGTGGCATCTCTTCCTAGGATCTGGTGCAACTGCCTCAATTTGGCGATTTGACTACAAGGTAGCGACTGCCTCACAATCAGCGCTCTGTTGACAAACACAAGTAGACTACCTTAGGTTGGCACTCTGTTCACCACAAGATCTTATGGAATGCCTTCACTTCCCAAAGGATTCAAAACTTCACTCTGATACCACTTGGTGCAGTCATGGCAGGAGGGTTCAAAGAATGAACTGTCCAAACCATGCAGCTAGAGTAAACACAACAGAAACAACTCAATTACAAAATGAAATGGAGGATTCATATATTCAGTATATCAAAGAATTACAATGCTCATATGTCAACAACATGCGGGCTACAATCAAGGGCTCACAGGCCTGTCTTTCGAGTTACAACATATATGTAAGATATGACATTGAAGTGCCTCCCGAAACTAAATTCTTGATCTAAACTATCATAATTGCTAATTGATTTCCTAATGCATCTAAGAGATTTATATGTATCATCTTCAAGCTCAAGGAATCCTCCATGTCGGCCACAAGAGGTTACAAACTCCAATGAAAGATGTAGCATGTAGAAACATGTAGGTTGACCTACAACATATGGTATTGCTCCACAAATGAATGAAACTAGATGCGGACCTCAAGGAAGGTCTATCTAGTCCTTATGTATCGTGTATAATGTTCCATTAGGCTCTGCAAGTCACAGAAGTGCTCCGCAAACCTTCTCCTTCAACTGATTGCCTGAATGCTTTGTTCTAAGAAAGATAATGATCTTCTGATAGTGATAACTCTTAGGAAACAAATCCAAATCACTTGAAATCTAAATATGATGTAGTTGACACTATGTAGATGCTAAGTCCTGCTTCGTGAGCTCTGATATGAAGATGTGAAAAAATATGGTAGAAAATGCTGAACTGTAAATTACTGAATTGCAACTGAAAAAGAAAAAAGAAAGAATGCAAATATTTTTGGTTGATGCAAGATTGCTCTACAACCTGGGATGCTCTTGCATCATCACGTCAATCAAATGTGTACACCAACACAAGTAGAAACTCACGTTGATCAATACATATGAGAGTATATATGACACACATGCCAATATAATACATACAAGAGTATATGTATATCATTAATGCCAACACAAGCATAAAAGAATGCCAAACAAAATTCATGCATAAAGGTTCTTCACACCATTAATGCATAAAAATCTATATACAAAATAGAATCTAACATACATTCACAAAGGTTTCCACACCATCAATGCATGTAATTCAACACATATGAGTAAATACTAAAAACATACATGTACACAGGTAACAAGCCATGAACATACACAAAGGGGTCTCAAGACATGTTGAATACAAAATCTGATAATAGGATAAGATGAGGGTCCTAGAAGTAAGCCAAGGAATGTCAATACACTAGCATGATGACTATATAGAAGGTTGAATAGAAAACCTACCTCACATGAGGATACTTAATGAAATTCATCAACTTCCAATAGTTGTGACATATCCATTATGTCCAAGTCCAAATCCTTGTGAGGCAATCAAATCATGGTCTAGTTGTCTTATTTAATCACATGTTTTAATATTTAACCCTAATGTTTATATTCCCATTTGGTTAAACTCTAAACTAGATCCATCCATAAATTCTTTTTAAATATGAGAAAATGGTGAGGGGCCACTCCTTTCCTACTCTATACCTTAATCCTAAGTGCCTAATAGCCCAAAATTACAATTTTGGATTGGAATTGAAATCTATGCAAAACTCATGGCACATTGCCCAATGATGCATAATCACATTTACACAATGAGTTAACTCCACAAAATAATTCATTCAGAAGAGATTTTAAATTTTAATTTTCTAGTTTTAGAAAGGTGGGAAAACCATAAAGACCCCCCCAAATTCATCGTTGATGGATTTGGTTGAAATCTTAAATTTTTATTTCCCAAATAACACAAAATTCAAAAATTTCAAATGTGCCCTTTTGCTTCTAAAATGCACAACTATACTCTTTTCAAGTCAAATTTTCTCAAATTTTCAAAACATGATAATGAATTTTTTATTCATAACCATGGTTATAAATTGTATATTGTCAAATTTAAAGAGATGCAATTAAAACTAGTAATTGAATCTAAATCATTCCTACAATATGAAGGCCATATGCATCCACCTAATGTGAGCATGACAAATAAAGAAGAAACTATTTCAAATGCATGATTTAAATAAGAAAATTACATTTCTCTTCAAGCTTACAACAATGGAGGAGAGGCTCTTTTCATGAACACACACTTCAAGCAATCTTTTGCCTCTCACAAGCAACTACAAACCCAATCCAAATTCATTCTCAAGAAACTCCAAATCCAACTTCATCCATTTGCAATTTTTTTTAAAGAAGAAAGGAGAGGGTTTTTCCAAAAATACAAAATTAAAAAGTGAGGAAAATAAGCCTTCTGATTCCTTTTTATACTTTTTCCTTATATAGATATATATATTTTCAAAAGTCCCTTTTACACAAATACATTATCAAATATAATTAATCAATAAAATTGGTTTCATAAGATAAGCACAGGATAAGTGTAGGAAGATGGGGGGCCAAAAAGGGGTTTTAAGTGGCCACTTTTTTTTTTTTTTTTTTTTTTCTGAAATCAGAAAATACTGGCTTTGGATGAGAAATTGAGCATAGTTACACTCAAAATTTGGAGATGCAACCAAAACAATGTTCGTAGTGCTCCGAGTCTACTTTCTAAACTACTATTTTGTTTTGAAAATAGCATAGATTAAGGGGATCAAAAGAGGGAGCCACAGAAATTAGTGTTGTTTCTATCAAAAAAACATAACATAGCATGTTTTGTGGCTCCCTCAAAAGGTCAACTTTTTTTTGGTATTTTTAAAATCGCTTCAGTGAGAAATTAGCTAATAGCATGTAGTTTATGCCCGATTTTTTTGATAATTTTTTGATGAATATTTAATTTTTTACTAATTTTTAAAGTGGACACATCCTAAAAAACAAAATTTTAGCCATGCTACCCCTATAAATTTTGAAAATTTATTGAAAATCATTTTTTAATTTTTTTAATATTTGTAGAATGGAGTCTAGTTTCTAAATATGTAATTTTTTTGAAATTTGAATGAATAGTTATTTTACAATGAAAAAAAGACCAAACAGTGGTTTTTGCCTAAAAACAGACACACAAACAAAAGAAATTAAAGATGAAAGGCTTAACATTGTTAAAATGTGAAAAAAAATCACATCGTCAAATAGCTAAGAGAAAGCCTAACATTACCCATGTGTTCAATTTGTTGGACCTTGAAACACGTGCAAATCTGAGGGTTAGCACGAACGAAATTATGTGAAATTTTGAAGAATATAGAAAAACACGTCTGTGACTGTTCATAAGGCACTCCAAGCCTTTGGGTTGGAAATCCAAGCAAATCCCAAGCCCAAGGCTTGGGATTCCCCAAGCAAGAAATAAGCGAGCGCGTTATAACGCACTTGCGTTATGTTTTACCTTGGATTTTTCTTTCCCGCAAGTCTGTCTTTTGTCATGTTTGACATAACGCGAGCGCGTTATGTCCCCCTCAAATTTTTTTACGTTCAAGGCTATTAATCATGAGGGTTAAGGGATAAGGGATAGAGTTGGAGGGTTTAGGGATAAGGGATTAGCGTTTAAGGTATAGTATCGAGCCTGTTGAGGGTCTAGGAATAGGGATAGCGTTTAAGGTTTAGGGATGAGGGATGACAGATTACGGTTGAGGGTTTAGGGTTTAGGGATAGGGTTAAGGGTCGAGGGATCAAAGTTAAGGGTTGAGGGATTAGGGTTTGACATTGAGGGTTGAGGGTTGAGGTTCAAGGGTCAAGGGTTTAGGGATAGGGTTTAGGGTTGAGGGATTAGGGTTAAAGTAGAGTGTGGAGGGTGTAAGGATTAGGGATAGGGTTGGAGGGTTTAGGGATAAGGGATTAGGGTTTAAGGTATAGTATCGAGTCTGTTGAGGGTTTAGGAATAGGGATAGTATTTAGGGTTTAGGGATGAGGGATTATAATTGAGGGATGATGGATTAGGGTTGAGGGTTGAGGGATTAGGGTTTAGGGATAAGGTTTAGGGTTGAGGGTTGAGGGATTAGGGTTTAAGGTATAGTGTTGAGGGTTGAGGGTTGAGGGTTTAGGATTAGGGTTTAGGGTTGACGGATTAGCATTTAATGTCGAGGTTAGGGTTAGAGTGTCGAGGGTAGAGGGATTAGGGATAGGGTTTAGGGTTGAAGGTTGAGGCTTTAGGGATGAGGGTTTAAGGCTTAAGATATAGTGTCAAGTGTTGAGGGTGTAGGGATAGGGTTTAAGTTTTAAGGGTTAAGGGTTGAGGGATAGGGATTAGGGTTTAAGGTATAGTGTTGAGGGTCGAGGGATCAGAGTTAAGGGTTGAGGGAATAGGGTTTGACGTCGAGGGTTGAGGGTTGAGGTTCGAGGGTCAAGGGTTTAGGGATAGGGTTGAGGTTGAAGGGATTAGGGTTAAAGTAGAGTGTGGAGGGTATAAGGATTAGGGATAGGGTTAGAGGGTTTATGGATAAGGGATTAGGGTTTAAGGTATAGTATCGATTCTGTTGAGGGTGTAGGAATAGGGATAGCATTTAGGGTTTAGGAATGAGGGATTAGAGTTGAGGGATGACGGATTAGGGTTGAGGGTTGAGGGATTAGGGTTTAGGGATAAGGTTTAGGGTTGAGGGCTGAGGGATTAGGGTTTAAGGTATAGTGTTGAGGGTTTAGGGATAGGGTTTAGGGTTGAGGAATTAGGATGTGACATTGAGGGTTGAGGGTTTAGGGTTTAGGGTTAGGGTTGAGAGATGAGGGATCAGAGTTAAGGGTTGAGGGAATAGGGTTTGACGTCGAGGGTTGAGGGTTGAGGTTCGAGGGTCAAGGGTTTAGGGATAGGGTTGAGGTTGAAGGGATTAGGGTTAAAGTAGAGTATGGAGGGTGTAAGGATTAGGGATAGGGTTGGAGGGTTTAGGGATAAGGGATTAGAGTTTAAGGTATAGTATCGAGTTTGTTGAGGGTTTAGGAATAGGGATAGCATTTAGGGTTTAGGGATGAGGGATTAGAGTTGAGGGATGAGGGATTAGGGTTGAGGGTTGAGGGATTAGGGTTTAGGGATAAGGTTTAGGGTTGAGGGTTGAGGGATTAGGGTTTAAGGTATAGTGTTGAGGGTTGATGGTTTAGGGATAGGGTTTAGGTTTGAGGGATTAGGGTTTAGGGTTGATGAATTAGGGTTTAATGTTGAGAGTTGAGGGTTAAGGGTTAAGGGTTGAGGTTGAGGGATAGGGTTAATGGTCAAGGGATTAGGGTTAAATAAGAGTGTCAAGGGTAGAGGGATTAGGGTTTAAGGTATAGTATCGAGCCTGTTGAGGGTCTAGGAATAGGGATAGCATTTAGGGTTTAGGAATGAGGGATTAGAGTTGAGGGATGACGGATGACATATTAGGGTTGAGGGTTGAGGCATTAGGGTTTAGGGACAAGGTTTAGGGTTAGGGTTGAGGGATTAGGGTTTAAGGTATAGTGTTGAGGGTTTAGGGATAGGGTTTAGGGTTGAGGGATTAGAGTGAAGGGTTCAGGGATTAGATTTTGACGTTGAGGGTTGAGGGTTTAGGGATAGGGTTGAAGGTCAAGGGATCAGAGTTAAGGGTTGAGGGATTAGGGTTTGATGTTGAGGGTTGAGGGTTGAGGTTCGAGGGTCAAGGGTTTAGGGATAGGGTTGAGGGTCGAGGAATTAGGGTTAAAGTAGAGTGTGGAGGGTATAAGGATTAGGGATAGGGTTGGAGGGTTTAGGGATAAGGGATTAGGGTTTAAGGTATAGTATCGATTCTGTTGAGGGTGTAGGAATAGGGATAGCATTTAGGGTTTAGGGATGAGGGATTAGAGTTGAGGGATGACGGATTAGTGTTGAGGGTTGAGGGATTAGGGTTTAGGGTTGAGGGCTGAGGGATTAGGGTTTAACGTATAGTGTTGAGGGTTTAGGGATAGGGTTTAGGGTTGAGGGATTAGGATTTGACATTGAGGGTTGAGGGTTTAGGGTTTAGGGTTTAGGTTTAGGGTTGAGAGATGAGGGATCAGAGTTAAGGGTTGAGGGAATAGGGTTTGACATCGAGGGTTGAGGGTTGAGGTTCGAGGGTCAAGGTTTAGGGATAGGGTTGAGGTTGAAGGGATTAGGGTTAAAGTAGAGTGTGGAGGGTGTAAGGATTAGGGATAGGGTTAGAGGGTTTAGGGATAAGGGATTAGAGTTTAAGGTATAGTATCGAGTTTGTTGAGGGTTTAGGAATAGGGATAGCATTTAGGGTTTAGGGATGAGGGATTAGAGTTGAGGGATGAGGGATTAGGGTTGAGGGTTGAGGGATTAGGGTTTAGGGATAAGGTTTAGGGTTAAGGGTTGAGGCATTAGGGTTTAAGGTATAGTGTTGAGGGTTGATGGCTTAGGGATAGGGTTTAGGTTTGAGGGATTAGGGTTTAGGGTTGATGAATTAGGGTTTAATGTTGAGAGTTGGGGGTTAAGGGTTGAGGGTTGAGGTTGAGGGATAGGGTTAATGGTCAAGGGATTAGGGTTAAATAAGAGTGTCGAGGGTAGAGGGATTAGGGTTTAAGGTATAGTATCGAGCCTGTTGAGGGTCTAGGAATAGGGATAGCGTTTAGGGTTTAGGAATGAGGGATTAGAGTTGAGGGATGACGGATGACAGATTAGGGTTGAGGGTTGAGGCATTAGGGTTTAGGGACAAGGTTTAGGGTTAGGGTTGAGGGATTAGGGTTTAAGGTATAGTGTTGAGGGTTTAGGGATAGGGTTTAGGGTTGAGGGATTAGAGTGAAGGGTTGAGGGATTAGAATTTGACGTTGAGGGTTGAGGGTTTAGGGAAAGGGTTGAAGGTCGAGGGATCAGAGTTAAGGGTTGAGGGATTAGGGTTTGATGTTAAGGGTTGAGGGTTGAGGTTCAAGGGTCAAGGGTTTAGGGATAGGGTTGAGGGTCGAGGAATTAGGGTTAAAGTGGAGTGTGGAGGGTATAAGGATTAGGGCTAGGGTTGGAGGGTTTAGGGATAAGGGATTAGAGTTTAAGGTATAGTATCGAGTTTGTTGAGGGTTTAGGAATAGGGATAGCATTTAGGGTTTAGGGATGATGGATTAGAGTTGAGGGATGAGGGATTAGGGTTGAGGGTTGAGGGATTAGGGTTTAGGGATAAGGTTTAGGGTTGAGGGTTGAGGGATTAGGGTTTAAGGTATAGTATTGAGGGTTGATGGTTTAGGGATAGGGTTTAGGTTTGAGGGATTAGGGTTTAGGGTTGATGAATTAGGGTTTAATATTGAGAGTTGAGGGTTGAGGGTTGAGGGTTGAGGTTGAGGGTTGAGGGTTGAGGGTTGAGGTTGAGGGATAGGGTTAATGGTCAAGGGATTAGGGTTAAATAAGAGTGTCGAGGGTAGAAAGATTAGGGTTTAAGGTATAGTATCGAGCCTATTGAGGTTCTAGGAATAGGGATAGTGTTTAGGGTTTAGGAATGAGGGATTAGAGTTGAGGGATGACGGATGACAGATTAGGGTTGAGGGTTGAGGGATTAGGGTTTAAGGTATAGTGTTGAGGGTTTAGGGTCAGTGTTGAAGGTTGAGGGATCAGAGTGAAGGGTTGAGGGATTAGGGTTTGATGTTGAGGATTGAGGGTTGAGGTTCGAGGGTCAAGGATTTAGGGATAGGGTTGAGGGTCGAGGAATTAGGGTTAAAGTAGAATGTGGAGGGTATAAGGATTAGGGATAGGGTTGGAGGGTTTAGGGATAAGGGATTAGAGTTTAAGGTATAGTATCAAGTTTGTTGAGGGTTTAGGAATAGGGATAGCATTTAGGGTTTAGGGATGAGGGATTAGAGTTGAGGGATGAGGGATTAGGGTTGAGGGTTGAGGGATTAGGGTTTAGGGATAAGGTTTAGGGTTGAGGGTTGAGGGATTAGGGTTTAGGGATAAGGTTTAGGGTTGAGGGTTGAGGGATTAGGGTTTAAGGTATAGTGTTGAGGTTTGATGGTTTAGGGATAGGGTTTAGGTTTGAGGGATTAGGGTTTAGGGTTGATGAATTAGGGTTTAATGTTGAGAGTTGAGGGTTGAGGGTTGAGGTTGAGGTTGAGGGATAGAGTTAATGGTCAAGGGATTAGGGTTAAATAAGATTGTCGAGGGTAGAGGGATTAGGGTTTAAGGTATAGTATCGAGCCTGTTGAGGGTCTAGGAATAGGGATAGCGTTTAGGGTTTAGGAATGAGGGATTAGAGTTGAGGGATGATGGATGACAAATTAGGGTTGAGGCTTGAGGGATTAGGGTTTAGGGATAAGGTTTAGGGTTGAGGGTTGAGGGATTAGGGTTTAAGGTATAGTGTTGAGGGTTGAGGGTTTAGGATTAGGGTTTAGGGTTGACGGATTAGCATTTAATGTCAAGGTTAGGGTTAGAGTGTCAAGGGTAGAGGGATTAGGGATAGGGTTTAGGGTTGAAGGTTTAAGGATTGAGGGTTGAGGCTTTAGGGATGAGGGTTTAAGGCTTAAGATATAGTGTTAAGTGTTGAGGGTGTAGGGATAGGGTTTAAGTTTTAAGGGTTAAGGGTTGAGGGATAGGGATTAGGGTTTAACGTATAGTATCGAGTCTGTTGAAGGTGTAGGATTAGGGATAGCATTTAGGGATTAGGGATAGGGTTGGAGGGTTTAGGGATAAGGGATTAGGGTTTAAGGTATAGTATCGATTCTGTTGAGGGTGTAGGAATAGGGATAGCATTTAGGGTTTAGGGATGAGGGATTAGAGTTGAGGGATGACAGATTAGGGTTGAGGGTTGAGGGATTAGGGTTTAGGAATAAGGTTTAGGGTTGAGGGCTGAGGGATTAGGGTTTAAGGTATAGTGTTGAGGGTTTAGGGATAGGGTTTAGGGTTGAGGGATTAGAGTGAAGGGTTGAGGGATTAGGATTTGATGTTGAGGGTTGAGGGTTTAGGGTTAGGGTTGAGAGATGAGGGATCAGAGTTAAGGGTTGAGGGATTAGGGTTTGACGTCGAGGGTTGAGGGTTGAGGTTCGAGGGTCAAGGGTTTAGGGATAGGGTTGAGGTTGAAGGGATTAGGGTTTAAGGTATAGTGTTGAGGGTTGATGGATCAGAGTTAAGGGTTGAGGGATTAGGGTTGAGGGTTGTAAGGATTAGGGATAGGGTTGGAGGGTTTAGGGATAAGGGATTAGAGTTTAAGGTATAGTATCGAGTCTGTTGAGGGTGTAGGATTAGGGATAGCATTTAGGGTTTAGGGATGAGGGATTAGAGTTGAGGGATGACAGATTAGGATTTGATGTTGAGGGATGACAAATTAGGGTTGAGGGATTAGGATTTGACGTTGAGGGTTGAGGGTTTAGGGATAGGGTTGAGGGTTGAGGGATTAGGATTTGACGTTGAGGGTTGAGGGTTTAGGGATAGGGTTAAGGGTTGAGGGATTAGGATTTGACGTTGAGGGTTGAGGGTTTAGGGATAGGGTTGAGGGTTGAGGGATTAGGATTTGACATTGAGGGTTGAGGGTTGAGGGATTAGAGTTGAGGGTTTAGGGATTAGGGTTTGATGTTGAGGGTTGAGGGCATTTTCTACCATGAACTTGATTATGAGGGCTTGCCCCTTCATTGTTATGCCTATCATATGGCAGAGCATCTGGCAAGCCCTTGCAGGAAAAAGATGTGATCAATGCAAAGGATGTGATGAATCTATAGCAGGACAAAACGCGAGCGCATTATAGCGCGAGCGCGTTATAATGTGCTCGCATTTTGTATTTCTATTGAAATGGTAAAAAAGTGGTTACCCCCGTGATCCAGGCCCACATGCTCTATTTTCTTACTGATTCTACGCGTGCTCTAACAAAAAAGAAGTGCTTTCATGCTATTGGGAAGTTCACATGCACATTTGACACATTGTACCACCTTTGCATGATCTTTCCACCATCTTTTCTGCTTTGCCAACTTGAGAAGGAGGAAATAACATAGTTTTCACACCAAGTTTGATATATATCTATTCAAGTTTCAATTTTTGTAGTGTTGCAATGTTAATTGTGATTCAATTTTAGGAATTTAACATTGAAAAGGAAGCAAGTGGTGAAAAACTCAAATTGTTGAGGAGTTTGATGCAAGAAGATAAAAACACTACATAATTAGGTACTCTCTCCATTCAAATCTTCATTTTTTAGGTATGTCAAGTCTTTACATGCATGTTCTTTACATTTTCCTTATTTCGGATTGAATTACTTTATCATGCTTTATCATACATGTTTAAAATAGACACATTCCCAATCAAGAAAGTAACCTACAATCTCAGATGATGCCATGTATATTTTCTACACTTGGGTTCTTTAATAATTATGTGTAATAAACAAACCTTAGTTCATACCATGATGTCAAACTATACAAGAATAAATCCTTACAACATAAAAAAATACAATCCCACTATTATCATGTATTCATTTCTTAGGAACTAATATTGGTCTCTTTATCATACTACAGACAAATTCTTCGTCATGCCGAGGAAACGATCAAGAATTAAACCAACACAGGAAGAGATAGAAGCTAAGAATGCAAAGAAAGCAATGGCTATGAGGGAACTTCGTGAGAAGAGGAAATTAGACACGATAAATGAAGACATACCAATTGAAGAGGAACCACAACCATCACAAAGAGATATGGTATTGGCGGCACGAAGAGAACGAATGCAAAACTTTGTGGTATGAGAGATTTGAATACCATAGTTGGAGACACGTCTTTTACTGCAAGTCAACATGTAGGGACACCATCTACCACATCTCAAGTTGAGAGTACATCATCACTTACATGTGATGAAGGAGGTACGTCATCGTTCCCACCTCAACCTCAAGGTATGTCATCTATTCCATCTTCGATCGAAGGTATGCCATCTAACCCATCTCATTTAAATATTGATGAAATTCCTAATGTTGAGATGAATTTACCTAACTTGACACCACCTAGAATTTTGCATAGAAAGCCAAATTATTTGATTGATATTGATGAGAATATTTTGCAGCCAATGGAAGGTAAGATTCCAAAATACACTTGTAGAAGATATGCTAATAAGATTTGGAGATTGTTCTTTGAAAAGTTAAATGAGACTGCAAGATGTCAACTATTCGTTGAAATGATGCAAAGTATAAAGTATAGGTCTATCATGAAGATTCTTGGGTTGAACCTCACGCACAAAAGATAGTAATGCAACACGGCGTGTGATTACATCAACTATAGTAAGTAGTCAAATGAGGAAAGCTCGTCTCATTAGAAAGACAAGTCAAGAATTGAGAATTAATAGGAAAACTTTATCAAGAGCCATTGGAAGATGCCAAAGAATTGAGGACACTAATGCCAATGAATTATGGGCGTTCTCGGGGAGACTACCATGAAAAGATAAACCAATTGTTGAAGCATTGAGATCACTAATTGAAGACTTTTGGAAGAATTACACAAGGGTATCTCTGAATCAAAGGGATGTGGTAAGAAGGAGAATCGGTAGTCAGAACCGTGAGCCACATCCAAAGCATTTTTTGGATGAGACTCAAACACAGTTTAATGGTAAATTTCTAGAGAAGTATCCTCAAATTAAAATTTGTCAAAGATATTTTGAAATGCTAAAACCTTTCTATGTTAAGATAAATCACACATGCACTACTTGTTGTTGTAGATTACATATTGAATTTTCTAACCATTTTGATGCTTATAGGTCTATATGTTTAGATATGCATACTAACAATGATTTGCAGGGTTGTGCCATATGTGCCCCACCAACACCTTCAAGAGACTTCATATCAAGAATTTTATGTGAAAGAGAGGAAGGTCAAATATTCTACAAGAAATTATGCTTGGATGGCACATGTCATCGTTGCGGTGGCTTGCAACATTTGCCAATATGTGAACATATGGAAATAACACATGTGGTTGGAAACGAACTAGTAGAGTTTGGCAAGTATAAAACAGTGGCATACAATACAAAAGATGGTAAAGAAGCAAAGAGGTGTGAATTAGTTATTGAAAAGATTCTAGTGTATCAGTTTATGCCTATATTTCGTGACAGCATAGTGTATGAGTATGCAAGACATGCCCAATGAGCTCGATGGTTGGACTTGCAATTCAAGTTATGTAAGGACACATTTCCGGTTGGTAGCATTGTTTCAGTCATCGACTTTGCAGAGAACTACAGTCTACAGCCACAGTGTGAGGTGCAATCACAATATTACAACTCCACACAGGTTTCTATATTTGTGCACATCGCATTCATTCATGCGAATGATAGTACAGAGGATGACAGAAAGATCATAAGGGAGTATAATTTCTATATTAGTGATGATCGCACGCATTCTACGGAGTTTGTGCAAAGTTGCTTTCAGGTGTTCTACAATGATTTGGCTAGAAGGGGCATATCGTTCAGTCAACATATCATATGGTCGGATAATTGTGCGTCACAATTCAAGAACTCGCAGAATTTCTATTGGTTGAGTAGGAGGCATAATTTTACAGGTATTCAACATATGTGGAACTTTTGTGAGGCCGGGCATGGAAAGGGCGAGCATGATGGTGCAGGAGCATGTATCAAAAGAGCCATAGCACGAGAAGAGTTAAAGTATAAAGACAATGCAAAGTTGATAGATGCAAAATTGATTGTCGAGTGGTGTAATGCTTCCATGGGTCCAGGTAATGAAGGTAAGTCTTCAGTTCGTAGATTTTTTTGGTTGATAGATGATACTAACATTGCACCATATGAGGATTGTTGTACACTGACATGATCAAATGAGATGCACTCTGTCAGAAGCTCAATTGCAGGTTCATGGAGTATCCATACACGAAAGATGCCATGCTTTTGTTCTTCCTATATAATTCAAGTTTGGGATGAGTGCGAGTTAAAGGAGTGGGTTGACGAATGGCAGTTAAGTTATCTTAGCCCACTTGACACATATCAACCCTCGACGGCACTAGAACTAACACAGATGGAATCGTCAGTTGACTTTGACCACATATCAGATTTAGTTCAACCAGGTAATATAGGGCATGTATATGCATCTAATTTCATCTAGTTCAACCAAGTAATGTCATCTTACTTTGTAGTGTTTTTGTAATGTTGACTAATTTCATCTAATTTGCTACACATATCAATGTAGGGCACGTATATGCAGTTATTGCAGATGAAGATAATGAAGAGGGAACATATTATTATTTATGTCATTGTGTTGAGGCCAAAAAGAAATCGGAGGCCCCTATTACTGATGGAGAAAACATCGAATACCCTACAGGATCAGTGGTTATTACTGGAACATGGCTTAGAAGGTACCCACATAAGAGTGTTAATATTTGGCTATTTCAGGACTTTGACATGCATCGGAAGATTCTTCATTACTCGAACCTTGTCGTGGCATCCAATGTTCATTTGATAAAGTATCAGGGTAGACCTTTGAACAAAATATTGTGGAAGGTGCGTGAGTCTGACCATGAAGCAATACTTGACACAATAAAGAGTAGAGCAGACCCGGATGGTTCATTGGATTAATTTGTAAGTATTCACATTGATTTTGTAAAGTTATGTTACATTGAGTTGTAAGTATGCACATTAATTTGTAAGGTTTGTCTTTTTTTATTTCCTCCTGCATTTTTACACATATGTACACATTTTTACATCATCATGTTATGCATTTTTGGTGTCCTGCTCCTGATGCGACCAAACTCAAACTCACCCTACTAGACACCATTTGATGATCTCTCCAACACTCTGGATCCAGGGCGCCCAATCATGATGATGACCTATATACCATTCTCCCAAGGCGCTCATAATGAATGAAAAGAAGACCAAGGGCGCCCAAGCTTAATAGACTTATTTCTTTCAATTTTGATGATCCAAACTCTTGCAATATGACATCCACTTTCATGCCTTTAGATCTTCCTTCACATATAGGGCACCAAATCAAGTTGAAAAATCTACATAAGGGCGCCAAACTGGATGAAAGGAGGCATGAAATGCGCCTCAGGACTCCATGCTAAGGTTTGAGCCATTAAAGTCTCTTGATATTAGGCGTTCATGATGATGAAACTTAGAGCTTTTTCCTTTCCTATGCGCTCATCTAAGATGTTTGAATGATAAGGAGTGCCTCGACCTCTATAATTTACATTGGGCACCAAATCAAGGTGATTTTAAGTCACTTTGAGTCATTTGGGGTCAGTTTGAGTCTTTGAGTCATGTTGTAAAAAAGTGTCAATGTTGTCAAGTTGCACAAAGCAACTTTTGCATTTTTGGTGTCCTGCTCGTGATGTGACCAAACTGACTATTCCAACGCATCTGGATGGATACATTTATGCTAGGCATGGTCCAATTTTTCACCCAAACATGTCGAAACAGTCTGAGCTACATTGTACCAACGATATCCCTGAAGAGTCCAAAGTGCAAAAAGGCAGCAATCTTTGACGAGATGTTACTCGAAAACTGCGTCACTTAGAAATATTCTATTTGAGGCAACGCGATCACGTAAAGTGCCTCTACAATAGCCTCTCTTAGTTTTTTATATCTCTGAGGCATTTGCCTGTGGTGAAAGGTTTTTTGCTGCTCCAAAAATCGTCAGAAGGAGGCAGTGTAAAGTTGCAAAGGGGTGTAACTTTTGTCCTGCTCCTGATGCAACCAAACTGACTATTCCAATGCGTCTGAATGGGTACATTTACGCTAGGCATGGTCCTGTTTTTCACCCAAACATGTCGAAACAGTCCGAGCTACATTGTACCCACGATATCCCTGAAGAGTCCAAAGTGCAAAAAGGCTGCAATCTTTGACGAGATGTTACTCAAAAATTGTGTCACTTAGAAACATTCTGTCTGAGGCAATGCTATCATGTAGAGTGCCTCTACAATAACCTCTCTCAGTTTTTTATAGCTCTGAGGCATTTGCCCTTGGTGAAAGGTTTTCTGCTGCCCCAAAAATCATCAGAAGGAGGCAGTGTAAAGTTGCAAAGGGGTGTAACTTTTGTCCTGCTCCTGATGCGACCAAACTGACTGTTCCAATGCATCCGAATGGGTACATTTACGCTAGGCATGGTCCTATTTTTCACCCAAACATGTCGAAACAGTCGGAGCTACATTGTACCGACGATATCCCTGAAGAGTCCAAAGTGCAAAAAGGCAGCAATCTTTGACGAGATGTTACCCGAAAATCGTGTCACTTAGAAACATTCTGTCTGAGGCAACACGATCATGTAGAGTGCCTCTACAATAACCTCTCTCAGTTTTTTATAGCTCTGAGGCATTTGCCCGTTGTGAAAGGTTTTCTGCTGCCCCAAAAATCATCAGAAGGAGGCAGTGTAAAGTTGCAAAGGGGTGTAACTTTCATTCTGCTCCTGATGTGACCAAACTGACTATTCCAACGTGTTCTGAATGGGTACATTTATGCTAGGCATGGTCCTATTTTCCACCCAAACATGTCGAAACAGTCAGAGCTACATTGTACCGACAATATCCCTGAAGAGTCCAAAGTGCAAAAAGGCAGCAATTTTTGATGAAATGTTACTCAAAAACTGTGTCACTTAGAAAAATTCCATCTAAGGCAACGCGATCATGTAGAGTGCCTCTACAATAACCTCTCTCAATTTTTTATAGCTCTGAGGCATTTGCCCGTGGTGAAAGGTTTTCTGCTGCCCCAAAAATCATCAGAAGGAGGCAGTGTATTAAGTCAGGATGTAAGCCTATTCACTCTAGGCACCTGTTTTTGACCAAATCACACATGCGCCTTGAACAAGTGATGCTACAAGTGGTGAACAAAATGGGCGCCTTGAAGAATTGAGCCCTCCAAGACATCTTGCAATTGCCTAAAAGTCTAAAATTTACATAAGTGAGTTAAGGTGCCATTTTCCATCTCCAGAGCCTCCTTTGAGCACCTTAACATGGAGTGAATGTTTTAGTCTATGAAAGATTGCGCCTAAAGAATATAACAACCCCTTGAGTCACTAGGATGAACTAAGTTAACAAAAGGAACTTCATTGAGGGAGGCGCACTTGTGCATCTAGACAACTCCAGTTTAGTGCTTGAGAAAAAGCATGTTTAGAGACACCCCTCGAATGAACCCTCTAGAACCAATAAGAATCTTCTCTAGGTCCATAATTAACTCATGCCCATATCCAAGGGAAAGTCTCCTTGGTCTTCCTGCTAAAACCTCTAAAGGGTAACCATCTCAACAAGTGTCTCTAATCCCAAGAGAACTCTAGCCTCACCCAAGTCTCAAAGTATGTATGAGAACCTACAACCAATCAATCCATGTTAAGCTCCAAATGCAACACCACATTATCATGAAGCTCCCAAGCACATGACCAATGTACTCAATACCAAGAGAACCAACAAGACCACTATCAAAACTCCAACTACAAAATTAGGTATCCAAACATGACATCATGATCTAACATCTCCTCCTAGAAGATCACATGCACCAATATAGACATCCTAGTCTCAAGAGAACTTGTATCATGCTAATACTCTAATCTAGAATCAAGAGTCCACCAAGACACACTACCAAACACCTCTAAACCAAGGATCAACATCTACAACCACATGAAGATAACCATTACACCCAACCACTATATAAGATCATCCATCACTAAGTGACGAATACACATCACTATCAAAGCAGCATCCATCCTCTCATCCCAATGCAACATACCAATGCGCAATTGGGCATAGATAAGGAAAAATAACAAAGTCATCCCGTGGATATAGGCAATATGCATTCAAGTCATCCCACTACAATCAATGAGGTGTGCATCCCAAAAAAATGCATAACTTGTAGATCCCAACCATTGAAAACATGCAAAATCATCATCACATTAGTAAACATCATCACATTAGTAAACTAGTAAACATCATTTGCATCCATACTTAAACCAATCTTATTGTTGTGTTTGATGTGTCCTCTTTCAAACAACCATTTAACCAAATTTGAGTCCAAACAATAAACATTTACAACAATAAACATCTCAAAGTCCAAAATCCAAACATTCTATCAACATTAATCATTTCCATCATGGACCCTTGGTTTGAAAAAATCATTATGCAAGATAAAAACCCTATTCCTATTACCTTGTCTGAGGCTCATGCAAAACCCAAAATGATTAGCCTAGTACCATGTGTCATGTTCCCGTTCCCGGCTTGATCATCAAGTGTATAATGGATTAGCCTATTCCTCATTCCCAGAGGCTAATTCCAAATGATGAGGGAATGAATTGGTTTCAGACTAACTCTATCTGTTTGTTTTGCAGGAACAAGGTCAGAACCCTAAAATTTGACTAAGTATGGAAGCTTGGGAGCCTAGGCGCCCATTTCACTCCAGTTTTCCTTACTAAGCGCCTAGCACAAGGATCATCCAAATTAAGCACCTAAGAACCTCAAGGCACCTATACATGTTTCTAGGGATCCTTCAATTAAGCGCCTAGCATAGATGGATGAAGATTGAAAGTTTTCAAGTTAAAGATGTCCTTTGGGTGAACTCACAGCACTAGGCACATGTGTTGGTTGGAACTCCTTGGATCTGGTGCCTAGGATTGAAAGCCTTTGATGAGGAGAGAAGTCTCAAGGCCTGGTCTGGCACCCTCACTTGCCTACCCCACCCTCAGAATGTGCCTAACCTTCATAAGGCGTTAACACTCTATTTTGAGCGCCTAGCAGGGGGTAATGGATAGATTGAAGGCTTTGGAGCTAAGGAAAGTCACTTAGATGAATAATCAAGATTGAAATGAGAAACTCCTAGCCAAGGCGCAAAATTCCTCAATTCTTGCATCCAGAAATCAAATCTAAGTAAGGCGCTCTTTCCATTTGCCAAAGGCTCTATTAGCGCCCTTGGTTGATGATCTCTCCAGACACCTGAAATGGTGCCCAGTGGATCTTTCAACTTGTATCAGGAAGAAGGGAAGCATTCTCAGTGTTGTTCAGATAATCTAAGTTGTAAAGTTAACAAGGAACAGAGCCAGAGGACAAGGCACACTTATTGGTCTCCATCACCTTAGAAATGTGCCTAATGCAGTTGGTGTCAACTTCCCTCTTTCTAGCCTCCAAATGGCGCCTAGAGTCAAAAAAGGATTTCATTGAATAATGTTAATGTTTTGAGCATCAAACTCTACTTGGCGCATACCTATGCTCTTGCAACCTCAAATTGGCGCCTAGGGTTCAGTCATCCTTCTAAGGCATGGTTCTGCTCCTCCATAACCCTGTTTTGGCACCTAAGCTTGGAAGTACCTTGAAGACTTGGATTAAGATGGAATTCACCTCCAGAATGTTAGACGCTTGATAGAAGATAAAGGCGCTAGGGTAAAAGAGCTTCAAAAGTTTGATGTCAAGTGTGAATTGAGATAATAGGTGCTGATACCAGTTGACATTACTCCAAACATGCGCCTAAGAGAGATGCAAGTCCCCAAGACCAATTTTGGAACAAGGCGCTCCATCAGAGGGTAAGATGATAATCCTTGGAAGTCAAGTGTTTCAAAGATTCTTTGAGAAATTGACAAGTTGTAACCTAGGTGCCAAAACCCCTGAGAATCCTCCTATCTGGCGCCTAGTTAGAAGAACACTGATATTGCGCCTAAGTGAATTTGAGTGTCAATATAGAGTCATCAAACCCCACCAGACATTCATCCATGTCTCTACCACCTCAAGGAAGCGCATAGCTTAGGATGGCACCTAGTCTGGTCTCTACTACCTTCAGTTAGCGCCTAACCCTAAGAGTCTTGCAACTATGATGTTCATCCATGCAACAAGCAAGGTGATGCTCCCTTGTGATATTGTGAGGTGTTGACATTCAGTTGACATCATTGAGTTTGATTGAGTTGATCAAGTGTAGAAGCCATTGTAAACATCAAGGCTTCAAGGCCTTTCTTTTGTATCTCCATTGAATAAGTTGTAACTTCATGCTATTGAAAGCATTATCCATGTAATAAGACATTGCAAGTTGATTGAGTCAAATAACTAGACAAGTACCCAACTCTAAGGTTGATTCATTCAAGTAGTTATCTTTGATGTATATCTTTGTGTTGTTGAAGTAGTTGATGAATTGATAGCAAGTAAAATTGTTTAAGGAAAAATTTTCGTAGAACTAGTTGGGTATCTTACACCATGCCTATCCATCAAACATCACAATGCAATCAAAATCCTAACAGCATGCCCATGATCCAAGATCAAGTGCAATCATGCAAAGATATTATCAATCACAAGCCTATTAAGAATGAACTAGAGTCTTCTAGTACCATACTTTTCCATCAAACACCATCATGTAATCCATGGCCTATCAAGCCTATCAAAGAAAATGCAAACATCCTATGTAATACAATCGGACTTTAAATATTTGAAGTAGCCATCTACAAATATCTATTCAAAAGTGGATTTATAATGCAAGTATGGACGCCATTAATAAAAAAGATTTGTATTAACCAAATATCCATGTAGGCATACATCAATATCTGTCGATATAAGTATAACATATATACAAAATAGCCATATAGGCTTACAAGAATGCCATATAGGCATACAATGTCAACTATGTACAATACAAAATATATGTCCACAAATGCCATATAGGCATACAACAAAGGAACACAATAAAAAGTCATTCCCCTCTGGCTGGTGAAGAGAATACATCATGAGTAGCCTTTGATCTTCTAGGGGATGGAGACATGCATGTGGGTGGTCTACTACGAACCCAAGGGCTACTCCTATTTAGTTCTTCCTACACCTTTACTTGTTACAAAAAAAAGTATAGACATTAATTTATAGAAATTACATGTTATAAAAAAATGAAACATTTAACAAAATAATCACTTACTGCTAACATATAATCTGTCTCTTCGCTTGCCTCAGTAGCAGGAATAGGCCCTAGTGATGTCATGTCCTATAGAAACCATCCAGATAGAAATTAAACTTCAAATCAATAATCTTTTGATTTTTCAAAAATAGACAACTATAACAATGAATGTAAATTGAAATTTACTAATCTACCTCATACCCCTGTCAATGCCATGGAGCTATGAATCGCAGAGGCCACACCCTGCTCCATTGCCCTATGAACATGGGGAGGTGTCTCCGCAGCCTGCATCATCTGGAAATAAAACAACATTATTCAATTACGAAAACTATAATAGTGATGCAAATCATGGCTCCTAACATACACACACGTTCATCTAAACATGAAAGTACACACAATAAAACACACAAATCACATACAAAAATTTAGTAAGTACAATTCATTCATTAAACTATTTATTTTATTACTTCCGTAAAGCTTTGAAGTCCACCACCGCTGGCAGGTGTTGCCATGAAATCTACAGTATTAACCTATTCAACATCCAAAATTAGAAATTAGAATACCATTCATATAACGATGCTATTCACATGTAATATTTATAATTGTTTACTAGTTACATATCTCGACAGTAGATGATCTAGTGAAAAATGTAGGTGGAGAACCACTGAAAATTGCATCGATGCTATGACCTTGAAATTTCATTAAAATCATCAATTTAAATTAGTTAATCTTGTATTTCAAAAATGAAATTTAATAAATTAAATTCAATAAACTTACTAATATTTACCTGAGTATCAAGGCCGAAAGTCTCACTCAGGAGGGTATCTGTCATCACCATCTGCTCAGCTGCAGATGTAGCCTGTGCACCTGCATCCTGACTGTCCATGGGGTCATAACCACACGCTGACCCGCAAGCCTGGCAAGTATGTGGTGGGACCCTACTCCTCGCACTATCTCCCAACCCACTCTGTGTTGCAGGATCGGCATGCTCTATGATGCTCTGGGTCAAGGCACTAATCGACCTTAGTGTATCGACCTCAACACTCTCCTTCACAATGGAAGGGATAGAAGCATGCTCATGGGTTGGTCTGCTGATTACTTGTCTCACTACCGGCTGTGGGTCAAGACGTGCCCCTGGTCTATCCTATGCTGAGCCCCCACCTCTACCCTGGAAGTCCCGCATATCAAAATAGTTTGGCACTTTATTGAGGACAAACTCGCAGTAGAGTTTCCTCAAAAAGTATTGCAGGACCTCATTATTATTGCATGGAGGATGGTCAAAAACCATCCACCACCTCTGCCCAAAATTGTCCCTTATCGCTTGGTTGTTGCACCAATGGATAGGGAACCTCTTGCATGTAATGGGTGGAGGTTGATTTGTTTGTGGGTTTGTGAAAATTGAACACAAGTCTAATTTTGTAATTTGTAATTTTTTGACATCTTGGTATGACAATTTATCTACATAGTAATCTCTAAACTCTCTCTTTTTATTGGTCCAACTAGTTATTTGCTTGCTAATTGAATTTACATTTGATAACATAGACTCAAGAGATTCGGCAAGCGTGGACCTATGCAAGGTTGAAGTGGAAGGATCTTTCAACCTTGCAATTATATCTTCAATTTGTTTTTTGTTGTTTTTAATTTGCCCCATTATATTATCTTGTGTTCCAGGGGCATGTCGAGGAATGAATAGAGGAGGTTGTTGTTCTGCAGGTATTTCCTCCTCAGGATTTTGTGGATTTTGAGGAGGAGGAGGAGGAGGTGCATTAACATTTCCTGACAATTAATGAAATATACATCAAAAGTCAACAAAAACCTACCTATTTAGAAAGAAATTCAAACAAAAAAATAAAGATAACTCACCCCTTTGGCATGCTCGACGTCGCGGCGGTATTTTGGCGATGAATTGACAAGCTTTTTGTGTTGATTGGCGTTTTGTAGAACGCAAGCACGTTTTTGAGGGTTTGGAAGCCGCGGGCAGAGGAGAAAATGAGAGTGAAATGAAATTCACTTGCTTTTTTTTGATTTATACTCGGTCATAACGCGAGCGCGTTATAACGCACTCACATTATGACTTAAATTTTTTTGAAATTATTTTGACCACTTTTTGGCCTCCCATCTTCTTGCACTTACCCCACACTAATTTAATTTAATGAGATATTTTTCCAATAGCCATAGGAAATTGAATCAATATAAATTAAATTATGTTTTAAATTATAGAATTTTATTTAACTATCTTAATATTTAATTTTGAAAGAATAATTAAATTTGCTTTAATTTTTATCTATCAGAAATAAAATAATGCAATAGACCTTTTTCCATTAAGGTACAATATTATTATTTTGACTCAAGCATTAAACATTTTACAAACACAACAAACACACATTTTAAAATAATTTTAAATGCAATGAAATAAGATAAAAGAAGCATATGTAAAGGACTCACACACGTTATGGGTTTGCACAACATGCAAATTCTAGAATCACCACTAATTCAGATCCAGGTTTACAGAGGGATTCACAAGACTCATCTCACACTCAAACTGAGTGAGATAGAGGTTAGCATATGTTTTAACCTAAAACAACCATGTCCAATATAACCATAATTGGGGATAACCTTGTATCTACACTTAGGTCAAACATCATGCACACTTGTTCCACATAATAATAGCTAAAGCAACATAAACCATCCAAAGTTATATAACTCATAACATGATATAAAATCATCACATGAACTATAAATCATCTATGTCTAGCATGATCCAAGAAACAAGATGCATAATCAACAATAATTTATAATGATGAATCAAATATAATAATTAGAACTATATCGAATACATTGAAAACAATGAAGCTAAAACATTGTAATAATCCTGACAAATAAAGGCATAGCATATGCATCCTATAATACATAGTAAAAAATCTAAATTGCAATACAAAACCTCATTGAGAACACATTGATGGTCATACAAACATCACAAAAAAGTATCTAGAGTACACAATTAGAACATGTTGATCTGGTACAACAAGCCTCATAGAAAAGTTCAATGTAGTGGATCATAACACATGTATCTCACAATACACTAATAAAACACTTGATACATCATATAACAAATAAATTGAATATCACATAAGGCATACATAGTAGTGATCATTACACTAATTGGAAGCAATTCCAAGTTACATGGGTACATGTTTGATAATTTGAGGCCATGTTGACCCTTATTGAAGTCCTATTTCTAGGTGCCAAGACGTTTAATGCTTTCTTATGCTAGGGTGATGTAAAATGACTGTAAATTATATTTGATTCATAAGGTCATCCCTATTTGCATTGGGATTGGAGGAAATGAGTTTAGTTATGGGGGTTACCTATATTAACTAAGGTTTTAGACTCATTTAAAGGGAGAGTACAATAATGGATTAGTAGAGATGAAGATGGATATCTAGGCAAGAGATCATATCTAATCTTGAATTTGAATAGGTAGAGAATGAGGTGATAGTTGAAAAGTCTAATGACACGTAGATGTTTATCCATGAAGGCACATTGCTTGATAAGTAGGCAAAGACAAAAGATTGGTGGTAGCACTCATGTTGTAGAATAGATTGGTAATTCATGTATGTGTCATAGAGAAGGCTCATGTTGAGTATGCAGAACTGATATTTGAATATCTTTGATATCTATGACTATTTTAAGGCTTTAAATTCTTATTGTAATGCCAAGCGACTTGATGTAATTATTATGGATGACATAAAGACATCATTTTTTATTCATTATTTTATGCATTTAAAATTTTTCGTTGTGTGATTAGATCTCCATGTTGAGGCTACATGATTGGAAATTTTTTCGTTAGACCCTCTACTTGTGACTGCATCACTTTGATTCATTTTAGTGCACCAAACTAAATTGTTCTAATGATTGCTCATTAAATTCTCTAGGATGAGATATGGAGGATTGAATGTGAAATTGATAAAATTGGATGATTGTAAATACAAGTACATAACAATTTATTGCATATATGTGGGTTGGTCAGCTCACAACAACTAGTGAAATGGGTGGGAGTCGACCAAATTTGAATTTTGAACTTTAGAAAGTTAGGGGTCAGATATGTAGATGTGGGATCAATCCTACACTTGCAGAAATGACTTGGGACATGATGGAATAATAAAGTTTGTTCACATGATAAATGTTTGATCATGGAAGGTGTAGTAAATGTGGTTTGCATGGATAAATGTGTAGAAATGGATAAGATGCAAATAAATGCATAAGAATGTGTGTGAATGGGGATAGGTGAAGGCTAGGGGAATGAGCCCAACTTCACACAAACTTCTAGTACGCCATTTGTTAATATGAAAATGTGTTAGCTAAAACATTCTCTCAAAATACACACAAAACTAAATGAGAAATAGAATGAATATACAAATTTGATCATTACAAATTTTAAATTAAAAATATTAACCTTCACATTAAAAATAATATTTATCAACCCAAATAAAAAATAATTCAATAATAGAAATTAATTGACACTTAACAAAATGTGAAGGTGTAAGAGCCTACCCAAAGTCAAGAACTAACGCAAGAAATGGTAAAATAACAATTAGTCAAAACTTGATAAGGCTTTCATAAAAGCGGCACATAAATAACTAACATTGGTCATAAGTCGCGGGCCAAAATTTGACGGTCGACCTTGTCTGACAGTTCCTCACAAGATCCAGAATTTGTATGTATGGAGTCTGGACTACTACACATAAGTTTTAGTTTGCCCTTTCACTCAAGTCAGTCGAAGCGAGCATGCTTAACTATTCGATCATTTCAATCCTATCGATTGATCTGTGATAAGGGGTGTGACGATAATTAAATGGCACAATGGCATTAGAACAATTCAAAGTCGCCATTTTAAACACATGCTTATGAGCCAAAGCCATGCATGCATGCCACAGAATTTGCGGCACAAAACCGCACAGTTCTTCACTTCTGTAAGAAAATAATTGGTTGTATTTGGGCGTTGGGAGATAATTGGCATGGGATAACTCCTCGTCATGCCGTGGGAATTGCCGGCCCTTTTAACGTGCGATTATTATCTTAAATCTTTAAAAGAAATTTAGAGAGTACAAAGTGAGCTTGGGGGAAATAGTGGGCAGCATGCAATGAATTCTGCTACAGGTCCAGAAAATGAAGAAATTAATGAACTTTGTGCAGAGAAAATTTATGTGGCCGTGGGAAGAGACTTGTTTGAGAGCGTCTATGCTCTGGCATGGGCGCTGCTCTGCATGGTTGACAGTAAAGTGGCTTCTTTGGTTCTTCTTCATGTCAAGGTTCCTCTTCGTTACGTTCCCTCGCCGGGTAAGTGTTCACTGTTTCGATCAATACATTGATGTTTATGAAGCTCGCGTTCGCGTTCTTTTTTTCCTGGTTTTTAGTAAATTGGGAGCTTTTGAATTGCAGAGGGAAATATTCCTGTTAACCAGGCAAGCACTGATCTGCTGGATGTGCACATGATGGATGAAGAGGAAAAATGGAACGATTATATGAAAATATACTTGGAAATTTGCTCCCGAGCTAATGTACGAACGTGCCCATGATTTATAGTGTAGCTTTATAGATAAATAAAGAGATTTTAATAACCAGTAGAGAGTTGCCCTAGACAGAGAAAACTAATTCTTTTTGGTGAAGAACTTGCCTTCTTGAAAGAGAGGTCACAAGTTCAAATCTGTAGGGGTAGGGTATGTATGTCTCATATTAGAAGCACAGTTAGGTGCCTTCCTAGTATGAGGTAGTCTCATATGTTATAAGCCACCTGTAGACCCAAAATCAGGTTGCCCGTAGACTATAAAAGAATCCATTTCCATTTCCATTTTCATTTTAAGATTATTCTCTCCAAAACAGACTAATTCTGTCATCCCACCTTTCATTTAAGGCTTTTCCATCTATAATGGAGTCCTCCTGGTTTCTTTGTTTACAGATTATTAAAAATAAAATATTGCCTTTTCTCACTTTAGATCAAAAGCCTTTCATCATGATATTTTGTTTCCTGACCAAATACATTAACATGCAACAGGTGAAAGCAGAGACTTTGATAGTTGAAAATACAGAGGTTTGCAAAGGAATAGTGGAAGTGATTTCAGATCTGGGTATAACCAAGCTTATCATGGGCACGTCATTCCCAGGCGGCGCCATATGCAAGTACAATCAACAAACTCAGATATTTGAATTTTTTTTTCCAAAACTAAAATGTTCTGTTTCTTTCGTTAAAGCAGCAGGTTTTTGCTGATTCTTGAGAAATTTATGTAAATTTGCACAGGAAAATGAAAATGCAAGGGCCTGGCAAAGCGGATTATGTCCTAAGGCACGCGATCGAGTCGTGCGAGGTGTCGGTGGTGTGTAAGAGAAAACTTGTACTAGCAAGGGAAGCATATAATGGTCAGTACAGTGAAGCCTGTTTGGCAAATTCTTGTATTGTCATAGAGGAAATTTATATTTGAGAATTTGAATTTGTTTTGCTCGGAATCCCAGTAGCAGCTCAGAAATCAACAGGCTGGGGGAGCCCGTTCCATTTGCTGAGGATCAAACCCTGGGGAGCGTCTGTGGTTAAGACTTCTCCCGTCGATGATGAAAAATCCCGCATTTTGCACGCAACAAAACGGCTCCAAAGCTACCATGGAATCAGAACCCCTGTCGCCTCCCTGTCAAATAAGCTAAAATTCAGTCAATACTCCTTCGCCGAGATTAAAGCTTTAACCTGTGATTTCTCCGACAATTCCAAACTCGGGGAAGGAGGCTACGGTACTGTATATAAAGGCCAAGTAAAAGAAACAATTATTGCAGCCAAAATTCTCAGGGAGAATAGTTTGCAGGGCCGGCGGGAGTTCCAACACGAGGTATGCATTTTAAGCTCCTACAAGCAATCGTACATGGAAATTGTTTAAGTATAACACATTATTTTTAAGCTATCTCTGCTGGAGATGGATCTGACAGAGAGATTTGAAACGTGAGAAGCTTTTAACAACGATTTCGAACTGTCCGTCCATAAATAAATATCTTTTTTGTTCTTATAAGTTAATTTAAGATCTTCTATCATCTTGTGTTTGGAGATGGATCTTGATAGCAACATTAAGGCTATTTTGTTCTAATCCTTAGAGATCCTCTATAATCTTGTGTTTGCAGATCGATCTTTTAAGAAACATAAGGCATCCGCACTTGGTGAGGGTTGTTGGAGCCTGTTTTGAGCGAGGATGTATACTCTATGAGTATATGTCCAACGGAAGCCTGGCAGATCGTCTGAGTTGTAAAAACGACTCTGCGCCGCTGCCTTGGCACGCCAGAATTCGGATCGCCGCCGAAGTGTGCTCCGCTTTACACTATCTGCACAGTTTAAAGCCAGATCCTGTCGTCCACCGCGATCTTAAGCCGGAAAACATACTCCTCGACAAAAATTTCACGAGCAAGATTAGCGATTTCGGGCTTGCTCGAATCCTACCACAGAATCGAAATTTTCAGCTGGAAACGGAGATGAAAGGCACGTTTTCTTACATGGATCCCGAGTATTTGAGAAGCGGCGAATTTTCGACCAAATCCGACGTTTACAGCCTGGGAATGGTGATTCTCCAACTTCTTACAGGCAAACCGGCTCTGGGACTGGTCAGCGAGGTGAAGAGCGCTCTAGATAGTGGAAAATTGAACGAGGTTCTGGATCCTTGTGCCGGTGAATGGCCATCTGTTCAGGCTACTAAGCTTGCTTATTTCGCCTTACGTTTCACCGAAGCAGAGAGAAAGAAAAGGCCCGACCTGCAACTGACATTAATGAAAAAAATGGATAAGCTTCGAGACTTTGCCGTCGCTGCATCGAACCCCGGCAGGCGACGCAAAAAGCCGGTGCAAAGTTGCGAAGAAACACACGATCCCAGCGTCTTCCTCTCTCCAAACTTCAAAGAAATCCCCAATTTGAACATTCTCTGAGATTTCATAACTGTAATGGCGTACAATCACAGCATTTCCCTCACATGATTTCAAATATCCAATGTTATGGGAAATTAGGATTTGATAAGTGATTTGTATGAATTTACACTGTAACTTTGAATTAGAAATAGGGTTTGGAAAACGATATGTATGAAGTTGAAAATAGGGTTTTGATTAAATGAATGTACATCATTTACAGGAAGTAATGCAAAATCTTTACGTTGTGGCAAATTACTTTACATGCAAATAGGATGTTCGAATACACAATTAAGGATATTTCTCAACTCCATGCATATCATTTTTTTTAATTTATAATTATTTAGAAGAATTAATTATGTCATTATTTTAGTTTATAAATTATATATATTAAAACTTCTTAATAAAATAGGTCAACTTAATATTCAGCAGCAACCTATCCTTGATAATGAGATCTGCATAGGTCCTTGTGCCAAAGGGTTCTTTTATGTGATCTCTGAAAACTTGGAAGATAAAGAATTGCTGTTACAGAGGGGTCCTTGGTTTTGGGACAAGGCAATCCTCAGCATAAAGCCCTGGTTTCCTGAATTTGACCCCTTCATTGAAATTTCAATGGGGACCTTTTAGTTTGTTTTCAATCGGAAATTCAATTGGGAAATTTATTTCGGGTCCAGCTTCTTCCAAACACAAATCTACAATCATTGTTCAACCATCTTATACATTTCCCTGGTAGAAATAGATCTTTCCATTAAATCTTTGACCATCAGAAATTGAAATCAAGGTCGGAAATAAGATATGGAAACAACAAACTGATTTTGAAGGAATAGCTTTTAGAAGTCGACGTTGTTATAGCACAAAGCATAAAACAAAGGAGTGTAAGAAAATTTTTCTAGATCCTCCAAAGCAGGCGATATAGTGGAAAGGAGAAAATCAAAGCCATCAACATATTCCCGCTATAAAAAAGGTCCCTGATGTTGATTCCTTGATGAAAGAGGAACCATGAGCAGTCCTTGAAAAGTCCACTCCTTCCCCCACTACATGTGAGGACACTCCAATTGTGGAGAGTCCATCACAAAGGTCTATTGTTGCAGATCAACTTGGGAATGATAGTAATGAGTGGAGAAAGGTTAAACAGAAAAAGAAGAATGCAGGAAAAGAGAAATGCAAAATGATTTTGTGCTCTTTATGCACCCTTATTTATAGGGCATGCATTTTACTCTTATGCACCCCTATTTACAATGCACACACTTTGTTTTTGTTTATTTTCTTGTTACATGGGTTCTGACACCCTTATGTTGTATTTAACAATAAAAAAGGTCAACTTAATAGCTATAAAATTATAATATCAATTTAATATTAAATTTTTATTGATTATTTAAATGTGTAATATTAAAAAATACATTTTTATGTATAAGTCTCCAAATTCTTTATAAGTTAATTTTTATTTATTGTATTTACATCAATGAATATAATTTAATGTCAAAGGGCCCTTAGTTTGTTGGTGAAGTTGAAAGGTTTTAAATGAGTCCACTAGAAATCAAGTCTTGTTGAGTGCAAGGCCCCTCGACACGAGGTAATGATCAACACAAATATATTTTTCCAACTTAAATGACAAAAAAATCATATGTATGTTTTGAATTTTAAAATAACATAAACTAATGAAATGTAGCTATTTTAATGTAGTTTATGCTTATAATATTTTAAAAAAATAACATAAACTAATGAAATGTAGATATATTAATGTAGTTTATGCTTATAATATTTTTAAAAAATAACATAAACTAATGAAATTTAGATTTTTTTTTTTTGTTTCATAAGCCAAATTTTGTATTATATAGAAGTATGAAATTACAAAAAATGGCCTCCTGAATTGGCAGAAGGAAGAGTAGGGCTAATACCAAAATGCCCTTCTATCATACTACCCCCAATCCTTATCAAAAGGCCACAGGGCCACACACTTGAACTTTGAGATCACAAAAAAGAGCCACGCAGGGCATTACCATATCCCCTATTACAGACATAACTAAACTATGACTATAAACATTATAAAGTATCAATATATTGCATTTACATTGGTATGGTAGAGAAGAGGGGAAACTTGCAACGACATCACATGAACCCCATATTGGCAGCTAGGGTTCAAAATTCATTCACCCAATTAAAATCCTCCCCGGCTGGCTCCATATGTAACTGCTTCTTCAGGAAATTTATACCAGGCTCCACCTGCTCTCTCTGAGCTATCAAAGCCATGCCTTTCAAATCGAGTAGGAAAGGGAAGTACCTAATAACTTCATCTGCATTCTAAAGAAGATGGAAATCTACTGGCCTTGGAATACCAGTGCCTAAAGAGGCAACTCTAAGGGTCTCTTGCAAACCAACAATAAATAGTTCCTTAAAGAGCTTCCTGAGTAACTGCTCTACTACATCTTTAGAGTCACTTGCATCTAATACCGCTGCCAAGAAGCGAGAAGCAATAGTGGGATCCATCCTATAAAATTCACCTCTGTCCATGAATCTCCTGCCAAGAACCATCTTAATTGCAGCTAGAGAGAAATCATCACAAAGCTGCAACACATGCCTCAGGCTATGATCTGTGATAGCCCCTTTGAAAGCTAGTTACCTCACTATGCTTTCCAATTGAATTGGAGTATCCAACCCCAAACATACCATTCCTTTAATTGCTATCTGTGCCACAAATCTCGTTCTGGTCGCCATTGTGGGAGAGAAAATCAAACAAGCAGGAGTTTGGAGGAATGAAGAGAAACAATGGCATATAAAACTTACTTCTTCTCGGCCCTTCGCTTATCGAATGCTCTAGAACCCAAATGAAATCAAAAACTCCTACTCATTATTTCAGCTATCAAAAGATGGCAATCCCAAGTTACCTGACAAGCTTGCAATGTTAAGATGATTTATTAAATATCAAGTCCCATCACCTAGCGCGGGAGCCAGCAGGGATTTGCCATCATGTCCATCAACCATCGACGTGTCATGCCTGTGCCACTGAGCCCCAGACCTTCCACAATGGGTTGTGTGGAAGGTCTCCCACCCTTCTACCCACATGAAATGTAGATATTTTAATGTAGTTTATGCTTATAGTTTAAAAAATATAAACAACTCAAATATCTAGGAAATGATTTTGATGAATAATTATGTTTTAATATTTTTTAAAGTCAAATTTAATCAAAACATTATAATTTTCATGGGACGTCAACTTTTGTATAATTTTTTATTTTTTATTTTATAAAAAACATCCACTTGAAAAAGACTCTCTCCTTTAGTGCATCGTATATTTTAAAAAAAATTTAAATATATTTTACTTATTTATTTTTAATTTTTAATCAATGGCATGTTTGATTATAATAACCTACTTGCAATAAATTTAAAAATAATCCTAATAAAACTAATCAAAATATATATAAAAAATATTTCTAAGTTCTAGATTGGTTGGAGAAATTTACAGTTGAACTTGAAGTTTTGTTTAATTTGTTGTACATGGGGGATTGGATATCACATGAGATGCCACATAGATAGTTTTGGGCGAGATTGTACCACTCAAAAATGTTTTAGGTAAAACATTCTCACCTGGAACCTTCAATGTAAACAAACACCCTTTTAAAAATTTAAATTAGATTTTATATTTTTTAAAAATTCAGGTAAAAAGTTTTGGTCGAAACTATTTATGCCACACAATGTCACGTAGGTGCTACATGGTTTTAAGCAAAACTATTTAGAGTGAAACAGTTTCTATAGAAACTATTTAATTGGCCGAAAGTGACACAAGTTTGAACTTTTATCCCACCATAAGGGATGATGCCAAACAAATTTGGAAGAATGGATAACCCTCAATCCTTGGCTCTTAGTCAAAGAGATTTAACCTAAGACTCATGCTCCCGCATTAAAAAGAAAAAAAAAACAAACTTGTCGATGACCTCCATAAAAAATAAAAATTATATATATATATATATATATATATATATATATATATATATAAATGTTTTACAAATTTTATTAGTTTTTCTATATTATAAAATATAGTTCACTATATTAAAAAAAATGATAAAGAAATTAAAGAACATAATCAAATAAATTGGAAATAAGTTATATTTATTTTTCACCTTATAATATATAAAATAAGATAATTAGTTCAAAATAATCATTCTAAATTTTGTCATTGTAAAAAGTATATACAATTTAAATTTTTTTATAAATAATATATAAAATAAATAATTTAATTATATTAAATTAAGTTGTAGGTTATTGGGTGGTTGGGTGGGCACCCACTCCATGGTTCCACGTGGATGGGTTGAGGCATATGTAGAAGGCAATGAAGGTGGTGAAAGTCTCTAGAAGCATAACCTAGCATAATGATAATTTCTTAGTGAAGTACTGAATACTCATTCCCTCTCAATGTTGAAGGAGTTTAGTTAGGGGCAGTTGGCAACGTTAGATGACATAGCTCAGCCTTCTTATGCATCATTGATCAGGGCAAGTGGGTGCCGGAGAGGAAATTTTGCATGCTTCTTTCCAGAGTCTTCTCCAGAAAGGTCCCTAATTTTAGGAGAAGATAGCTGCTATTTTCTCTTACAGCTTCATTAGCAACAGGTCTAGTCAACGCCCAATGCTGTCCCATTTCACAGCACGATCTTCTCTACGGAGGTGGTTAAGTGTGGGGGAATGGACACCCCGATGAGGTTGGTGAGTAGCAAAAGGCAAATTGCCTTTTGGGAGAAATCATAGAGCTTCATCTGTAGCAAATTCTCAGAAGAAGTGTTCCTTTGATGGTGGGAGCGGTTCCCATGGTGCTGGGCAAGAATTACATAGCAGGCAGCGAGCGGTATAGAGTGGGGTCCAACATTTCTTCCAGATTTGTTGCAACGTTGTTGGAGCTGGGCCTTCCCAAGGCCGAGATAGAGGAAATGGTGACGGGACTCTTCATTTTGGAGCTTCTGGGGGATTTAGATGCTGTTCTGCAAGCTTCTGCTCCTGGGATTGGTGTGCTGAGGCCACGTGACATGAGTTTGTTGGAGGACCCAGGAGAGGTCGTGAAACTCTACCCTTTCTTGCTGTATGTGTGAGGTCTTGAGCTGATGGTGTTAAAAGAACATGCCTAGATTATAGTGGATTTCCTGAAACATATGCTCGAGATGATCCCTGAGGCAGGATACAAATGGGTGGCATACTTCAATTTGTGCCTGGTGGACTATGATATAGATTAATTACAGGGGTGTCATGGTGTCAGTAAGATGTTTTTTGTTATGTCTGATATCTATGCTAGGTTAATGGCTTCCTTGTTTAATTAAGCCATATAATCACAGTCAGGTGTAGGCCCTGCATGGCCATTTTGTTTAAATCTTAGTTGCCTTCTGCTTCTGTCATTTTTTGAAAAGCAGAGAGGGGACATCCAGTCAATGTAATATTTTCCTTATCTAATTTAAAAATACTTTATTATGGATTAAAAAAATTAAGTTCTAGGATATATTATTAAACAACTAATAAAAAATAGAGTTACAAAATGTTAGAGATTGATTTATGAAATTGACAAATACTAAATAAAAACATACATAAATTTATTTTATTTTAATTAATTTACACATATTTTATTACAAATTAATTTTATCTAACTCAAAAGTATATCTAAAAACACATCAATAATTTAAAAACCAATTATAAATATGAATATGAATGGACCAATAAGTTTCAGCTGACGTGGCTCAGAGAAACTTCTCTTCAATCCTTTATGGTTGGTTGGTGGAGTGAAGGAAAGCTGACTTTTGGTACTGATATGTACTCTTTTGTTAAAAGGTTACAGTATGTGAAGTTTCACCTTAAGAAGTGGAACAGGCACTATTTTGGTAACATCTTTCAGGCTAAGACGGCTACTCAATCCTAGTTGGATCTTATTACTCCTCAGATTAGAGATTTTGGTCTAACTATGGAGAATCTCAGGGATGAAACAAAAGCTTTAAAGGAGTTACCTAAATGGGAATTGTGTGAGGAGATTTTTTGGAAGCAAAAGTCGAGGATTGACTGGCTCTAGGAAGGCAATAGAAATACCTTTTATTTCATAATGTCGTCAAAGATAGGAGGCATGGGAATGACATTTCTTCCTTGGTGTCCTCCCAAGGGGTTCTGCTTTCTTTTGGGTGTGAGATTACAGCAGAGGTTTCTTGGTTCTTCTCTTCTCTATTTACGGAGGAATCCCCCTTAGTGGTTGAGGAGGAAAATTGGGTTCTAGAGTGCATTCCTCCTTTGATGACTAACGAGATGAATGAGGCCATTTGTAGAGCCATATCTATGGATGAATTTGTAAGGAAGTTAAAGTAGTGGAAACAACTTCCTATGCCAATCTTGAGGAGAGATATTATGCAAAACTTTTAAAAACTGATCTAATAGTCACAGAAATTCTAGAAACACATTCAAAGAATGAAATAAATAGTAAAACACAAAACACCAGATATACATGGGGAAAACCCTTTTAGGTGAAAAACCCCACACTCCAAAAGCCTACTAAATGTATTCCAAATCCAATAACAAGATTACATACACTTGCAGAGCAAGTTTATTATAGGAGTATCACCAGTAAACAACTTTGGAAGAATTCCTGTAGCATTTTGATAGCATAACAGTACCTGCAAACTCACACACATCCAAACTACCCCTCAAGCCTCTAATTTATAGACTTCTAGCTATACAAGAAACCATATGTGGTTTTACAAAACCATGTGCTTAACTTCTCAACCAAGATTCCAGTCTAAAAATAAGCTCTCACATCCAAAATGATATCCCCTATTTTGACCCTTATAGTTGTCATATAATCTATCATAATACCTCTAAAAATAGTCCTTCCATGATATACTACCATGTGGGCATCTTTTGACAACTAATATTTTAATTTTCAAGGCATCGACATGTGGCAAAAGTGCCAATTAAGAATTCAAATGCCCCTATATTATTTTGGAGCTAAATAAAAATAATAATTAACTGTGGGAAAATATTAAATATAAAATAATGGTATGGGAAATATGCAAGGTTGAGACACCTCATTCCCAACATTCTCCCACTTGTCGAATACCTTGCAAGAGCCAGGGGAATAACACTAACATGGATCAACTACTAGAGGCCAAAAGTCCCATAGACTCAAAACACCACCTAAACTTCGCTGTGCTCAAGGGCTTAGTTAATGCATCAGCAACATTAGTCATTATCTCTCCCTTTTCTAGCTTCACCCTGCCATCCTCAACCATATCTCTCACAAAGTGATAATGAACATCAATGTGTTTGTTCCTAGCATGAAAAGTTGGGTTCTTTGCAAGATAGATTGCACTTTGACTGTCATAATAAACTGTAACTGCACCCTTTTTCAATCCAATATATGATCACAAATGCTTCAGCCAAATGGCTTTTTTATAGGCATGAGTAGCTGCCATATACTCTGCCTCTGTAGTGGATAAAGTGACCACAACCAGTCACTTTCTCATCTAATTGATTGCACCATGATTAAGAGTAAATACATATGCACTAGTGGACCTTTTGCTATCAACATTAGCAGCCTAGCCTGAATCCACAAAACTGTGAATACTCAAGGAATGTTGATCTCCTGTACCATGAAAACATATAGAGTGCTTTTTTGTACCCCACAAATATCTAAAGACCCTCTTAACTGCATCCCAATGCACTCTTCCAAGATTAGACATAAAATGAGAAAGAACTCCCACTGCTTGGGCAATTTCTGGTCTTGTACAAACCATAGCATACATTAAACTTCCAACTGCACTCTGGTAAGGCACTCTGCTCATGTCTTCCATCTTTGATGGGGATGTAGGACATTGTGAAATAGAGAGATTCATTCCCAATGTAACAGGAACACAAAGTGATTTACAATCTTGCATGTTAAACTTTTGCAAAACTGAACAAACATACTTACTCTGGCCAAGCCATAGTTTTCCATTCTCATGATCTCTTCTGATCTCCATCCCAAGTATGTGTTTTTCTGCACCAAGATCTTTCATTTCAAATCACAGAGAGCTGGGATTTCAATTCTATAATCAAACCTTTGCCTTTCCCAATAAACAACATGTCATCAACATATAAAGCAATTACTAGGAAACAATCACCATCGGATTTAAAATATACATAGTGATCAAATTTAGACAACACAAATCCCAAACTTAACATATAAGTATCGAACTTTTGGTACCACATCCTAGGACTTTGTTTAAGGCCATACAGAGGTTTATTTAACTTACAAGCCAACTTGCTTTTACCTTTCACCACGTAGTGCTCTGCCTGCGTCATATAGATTTCTTCCTCCAAATCACCATGAAGGAAAGTAGTTTTCACATCCATTTGTCTGACCTCTAGGTCATAAGATGCTGCAATAGATACAAAAAATTGAATGAATGTCATTTTAGCAACAGAAGAAAAGATCTCATCGTAATCAATATCCTCAACCTGAGAGTATCCCTTTGCAACCAACTGTGCCTTATACTTTTCAACATTTCCATCTGAACCAATCTTTTTCTTAAACACCCATTTACAGCCAACAGATTTCTGTCCTTTAAGCAATGGTACTAAGTCCCATGTATCATTTCTTTCAAGGGCTACCATTTCTTCATCCATGGCTATTTTCTAGGACTCTGCATCATTCATACCCAAAGCCTTTTGCATAGATCTTGGTTCATCAATGTTAGTACTCAAAGCAAATATACACTTCCAATCATTAGGTGAATACCCATACCTTTCAGGTGGTTGCCTATGCCTTGTAGACCTTTGAACAAACTGAGGTGGAGGTTCTTCTACTTCTTCCTCCTCTTCTTCCTCTTCTAAAGAATCAAAGCTTGATGAGCTCTCCTCAACTTCTAGTCTATCTTGGGGTTTGATTCAACTTTCTCAGGGATAGAAGGAAGTTGAATCACATCCTTTTTCTGTTTAATTTCTTTATGTTGGTTTGGCTAAAAAGTAACAAGAGAAGATTTAGTCTCTCTAAAAATAACACTTTTGAAATAAATTACCTTATGTGCAATAGGGTCCCAAAGCTTGTATTCTTTCACACCATAGATGTAGCCAATGAAGATACATTTGATAGCCTTAGAATCCAACTTTGTTCTCTTCTCCTTAGGCACATCTTGCATATGCCTCACAACCAAAAACTCTTAGATGTCTAAGTGAAGGCTTTTTCCCTGACCACTCCTCCATTGGCGTTTTATCAACAAGCGTTGATGTAGGAGATCTATTGATCAAATAACAAGTAGTGGTGACAGCTTCAACCCAAAACTTTTATTCTAGACTAGCTCCAATCAACATGCTCTGAGCCTTCTCCATCAACATTCTATTCATTCTTTTTGCAACTCCATTTTGCTGCAGAGAATACGGAGTTGTCTTTTGTCTTTTAATCCTGCAATCTATATAGAATCTATCAAAATTTGTAGAACAATACTCACCGCCATTGTCAGTCCTCAAACATTTAATTTTCTTTCTAGTTTGAGTTTCTACCATAGCCTTGAACTCTTTAAAATGACTAAAAACTTTAGATTTACTCTTTAAAAAAATACCCATGTTCTCCTACTTAAATCATCAATGAAAGTAACATAATAAATTGATTTACCAATAGAAGCAACATCAACATGACCAAATACATTTGAATGGATTAGATCCAAGATACATGAAAAATTATGAGAAGATGAGTAAAACTAAACATAGTTCTGTTTGCCATAAATACAATGTTCACAGAAATCAAACTCTAGATCGCAATCATTCAACCCCTCAACAAGGTTCTTATTTTTCAAGGCTTTTAAACCCTTCTCTCCAATGTGGCCAAGCCTTTGGTACCATAACATGGTCTTCTTTGCAAGAAACTTTGATTCTATAGACAGAGCACCCTTAGGTACCCAGAAGCCACGATCATCCGCAGAAGAGGAAACCATCTCTTTTCCCAGTGAAGTAGTTTCTGGCTTAATTTTATAAGAATTGCTATTACACTCAACCGTGCATGTATCAAGATGGTACAATGTACACAATCTGCTTCCTCTTGCTATCACCATAACACCTCTCACCATTTTCACACCTGCTTTAGAAAATTGTACATACACACCTGCATCTATTAGCTTGCTAATAGATAATAAATTTTTGCTAGTCCTGGGATATGCAAGACACCATCAAATCATCTAACTCTACTATCAGAAAATTTCACATGGATACTACCATGGCCAACAATGTCAAGAAAAGAATTATCACCCAAATACACCTTACCATCATCATAGTTTTCATACTTACTAAACCAGTCTCTGTTACACCTGAGTCTATCAACCATGCATTATCACCTGGACGAGTGGCCAAGGATGCAATAAAGGCATCGCTGTCTTCCTTTTCGGACTTAGAATTAGAGTCTTGCTTCTTCTTCTTCTTTTTTTTCTCTTCTTTACATTCCTTTCAGAAGTGTCTAGATTTGCCATAGTTCCAACATATTGCCTTGGTCTTACCAGGGGATTTTGATCTCCCCTTATTCTTGGACTTGGAATAGCCATGTTGCTTCTCATCTTTGCCTCGTTCTTTTGGTCTTCCTCGAACACTCAAAGCCTCTTTGGCATTTAGAGAGACCTTCCTTATCATCTCTTCAGAGAGTAGAGAACCAACAACATCCTCCATATTCAAAGTGATTGAAGTGCTCCCAATGGCCATGACTAGGCTGTCCCATGAGTCTAGCAGCAAACACAACAAAATTTGGCACTTTTCTTCTTCATCCCTCTTAACCCCAACTGAGCTCAACTAAGTCACCAACATATTGAATGTTTGTAGATGCTCAGAAATCCATCCACCTTCTTCCATTCTTAAGGAATACAACTTCTTCCTCAAGAAAATCTTATTTACTAGAGATTTAGCTTGGTATATCTCACCCAACTTCTTCCAAAGCTTCTTCAAAGTGGATTCTTCATGGACATTTATCAAGATTAAATCTACAAGACATAGTCTAATGAGACCTTTAGCTTTTCTATCCATTACATCATATTTTGTAGTCAAAGCTGGATCCGTAGACCTTTGAACATTTTCATCCATTGCATCCCATAGATCTCGATCAATCAACAAATCTTCCATCTTCAACTTCCACATTTCAAAGTTCATGTCGGAAAACTTATCTACCTCAATCCTCCTAGATGTGCTTGCCATCTAAAAAATGCCTGCAACAAGATCACAAAGTATTCTTTGCACAAGCTCCCACTCAAACCTTGATTAGCACAAAAAACCCAACAACCCACAATTGAAACCAAAGGTGATCAAGCTCTGATACCACTTGTAAGGAAGTTAAAGTAGCGGAAACAAATTCCTACACCAATCTTGAGGAGAGATATTATGCAAAACTTTTAAAAATTGATCTATCAGTCACAAAAATTTTAGAAACACATTCAAAGCATGAAATAAATAGTAAAACATAAAACACCAGATATACGTGGGGAAAACCCTTTCAGGTGAAAAGACCCACACTCCAAAATCCTACTCAATGTATTCCAAATCCAATAACAAGATTACATACACCTGTAGAGCAAGTTTATTATAGGAGTATCACCAGTAAACAACTCTAGAAGAATTCCGGTAGCATTCTTGCCTCAAGCTTCCAATTTATAGACTTCTAGCTATAGAAGAAACCATCTATGGTTTTACAAAACCACGTGCTTAACTTATCAGCCAAGATTCTAGTCTAAAAATAAGCTCTCACATCCAAAATGATGTCCCCTATTTTTGACCCTTATAGTTGTCATATAATTTGTCATAATACCTCTAGAAATAGTCCTTCCATGATATACTACCATGTGGGCATCTTTTGACAACTAATATTTCAATTTTCAAGGCACCAACATGTGGCAAAAGTGCCAATTAAGAATTCAAACGCCCCTATGTTATTTTGGAGCTAAATAAAAACAATAACTAACTGTGGGAAAATATTAAATACAAAATAATGCTACATGAAATATGTAAGGTTGAGACACCTCATTTCCAACATAATTGGAGAAGGTTGGTTTTCAATTAAAAAAAGGGAAGGCCCCTGGACTGAATGGCTTCCCTATTGAATTCTTTTAGGAATTTTGGGAGATTATTAAATTTGATCTTTTGGAGGTGGTTAGGGAGTCACACAGGAGTAAGCAGATGTTGAAATCTTTGAATGCTACTTTCTTGGTTCTGATCCCTAATAGGGAAAAAGCTAACTCTCTGAATCTTTTTGGGCCAATAGCTATGTGTAATGTTGTTTATAAGATCATCACAAAGATGATTGCTGAAAGACCTAAACCTTGGCTCAACAGGTTGATTTCAGAGGAACAGGGGGTTCATTGCTAATAGATAAATTCTAGATCGTGTGATTGTGGTGATGGAGGCTATTCATTTAGTGGCAGTGTCCAAGGAGAAAGCAATGTTCATTAAGCTGTACATGGCCAAAGCTTATGATCAAGTTAAATGGATGTTTCTCTGAAAGGTGCTGTTGGCTTTTGGCTTTGTTTCTGATTGGATGGATTGGGTTATGAGTTGTGTTACGTCGACTTCCTTTTATGTTCTTATTAATAGTGAGCCTATTAAGTTGTTTGGTGCTTCTAGTGGTCTTTGACAGGGGGACCCTTTGTCTCTGTACTTGTTCATCCTCTTGGATGAGGGATTGGGGAGACTCATAAAATCTCATGTGGCTCAGGGATTGATCCAAGATTGTAGTTGGGGCAAAAGATTACCTCCTCACTCTCATTTACAATTTTTATATGACACTGCTCTAATGGGTTTAGCCGAAGTCAATGAAGAAGTCAACTTAAGGAAGGCTTTGGATATTTATTTGACTGCCTCAAGTCAGAGGATTAATGAAGACAAGTCCTTCAAATTTTTTTTAATACTCCTCGACTTATTTAGGACATGATTGCAGAGATTATCATATTCCAGATTGGGACTCTTCCTCTTGTCTATCTTGGTATCCTCATTAATGTTGGCACCTTGTCTAGGGGTTTTTGGTAGGATATCCTAGACAAGTTTTGTAAGCGGGTTAGTCACTGGACTTGTAGATGGTTGTCCTCAGTTGGGAGAGTTAATTTATTAGAATAAGTGATTCAAGCTCTTCCTATCTACAGGTGTTTTGTTCAAGGGGCTTCCTCAAGCTTTATTGATGAATTTAATGCTCTGTCCAAACAATTTTTATGGGCTAGGAATTTAGAATCTTTGAAGTGGAGTTTGCTCAAGTGGGATTCTATCTGTAGGATGAAACAAGAGGAGGGTCTTGGTCTTTGACATGCTAGTCTTACTAGGAAGGCTTTGGCTACCAAACTATATTGGAGGTGGTGCACTTGTCAGGATCAGGATTTAGCTAAGATCCTTAACTATAAGTATTTGGGGGGAGTTGAAAGTGTTGACATCCCTAGGATTAATCTCTCTGGTAAAGGATCCATGGTTTGGGGTAATCTCAAAAGGGGGGCCAACCTAATTAAGTAGGGGCTATTTTGGATCATTTGTAATAGGGGTTCTGAGGCACTATTTTGGCACGACTCTTAGGATGGCAACCCACCTATCTTGTTGGAGTTTCCACACTTACAACCTTTGTGCAACCTCTTTCTTAATGCAGGGTGGAGCTGTGTGGAGCACTTCAAATTAGTTCAATCTTTGGGTACGGTGCAGGTTTATAGATGGAAAGATTCTACCGAGTGGCCATTGGGGGATTGTAGGCAGATCGGGAGGAGTTATCTCTGTTGAAATTAGGGCAGACAACTAAGGGGGAGGGGGGGTGAATCAGTTGTCACAAAACTTTATCTTTTGCTACATTTAATCTTCTTTACCACTTATTAACAGATTAATGATATAACCATGAAAGCATGAATCAACAACACATGAGCAGAAACATAATCAACACACATAACACCAAGATTTTTACGTGGAAACCTGATCAAGGGAAAACTAGGGTGGGGGTTAACCCATAAGATTTATTCTCTGTTAAAAGAATATAAAAATGGGAAGGCACTTGCCTTTGGGTGCACTGCCTAGAGCTCACTGCTCCAAGAGACTCACTATCTACAAAAATATTCACACGATTAACACAGAAAGGTTGAATTGAGAAACAACATTTTCTCCATGCCAGGGTTCAGTTCCATTTAAGCACACAACACCTCTGCTCTGCTCCCAAACACTTCTTCTCTACCTTTGCATCATCACTACTCTTCCTCTTCTATTTTTCCTCTTCTCTACTCTGCCTTTTTACCTTAGAATCTTATCATTTTCGCTCAAGGACAAGTTTTCCACGACTCAACTACAAGTATTTTTATGCTACATCAACCTTGGAATGAACACCAAGGTCGGCATTACAATCATCAACCATTGGAACAATCTCTAAGGTTGGCATTACAAACATTTATAAAAAGACTTGACTTAATATAAAATGCTACATGCAAATCATTACACTATCAGCCAAACATAGCTGGGACTCAAATCTTCCTTGAACAACATGCCACACTCCATAGAACTTCTCTTAGATCATCCGTAACACACACAAAGCATCTGGTCGGCCAAGACTGGAAAGAACAACAACACCCAAGGAGAAATCTTCAACTACGAGATCAATCCTCAATGTGGACCACTAACACAATAGGCACACAATCTAGAGACCTCTCAGAATCACAATGAAATCAACAAGAGCAACCACACCACCTCAAATCACCAGAATCACTTGCATCTTCATATAGTAACTTAAGAACACTAACTGTCATGACTGTCACACTAGAAAGATTGCTTGTGGACCTCCAAACCACGAACCACTAGAGTTGAAGATACACACCAACATCGCAAACATACCTCTAGAACCATAGACCATAATATTCCAATGTAGAGCAATCCAGACCAAATTCCTGTCACTCTATTACCTCTGAACAACTGTAAAACTTGGTTCTACTTAGATGGCCATAACTTCACCAATCCTCCATGCAGACCTCTCAAATCTTAACTGGAGTAACTTCAGACAATCCTCTACAAACCCTTTAATCCATAGACTCTGATATTTGTCTTAGTGGAAATATGGAGCAATCTACTTTACTAAATTGCACTGTCTTCACTGTCTCTGACAAAGAGATATGTTGGCATCAATGACACACATCATAGGCACATATTTGCAACAATCTTCCCCTTTGTCATTGATGGCAACATATGATGTGAAAAATTGATTTAACCATCAAGACAAGGACTTCTCCCCATTTCTCTTATCACACCTGCAACCACTTTCTTCACTGCTCCCCCTTTCACCAGCAACTACTTACTTTCAAGTTTTTCACATGTCTTCTCTCCCCCTTTGACATCAATGGCAAAGGGCACATATTTGCAATCATCTCTCCCCCTTCTTGTTTCTTAGATAAAACCAAACTGAACTCCATAACTAACATACTGGCTACTCCTCTTGAGTAGTATCCCCTTAACATCAATCCAGATCACAAGATATGACTATGAGTTCCATCAGACTGATGCACACTAGTGCACCTTAGTTCTGAATAGGAGGGGTAATAACCCCTAGATTTACTCTAAGATACTTAAAAGTATCCTTAGGTAAAGGTTTAGTGAATATATTCGTAATCTGATCCCTTGAAGAAACAAACTCCAATCTGACTTCATTTTCATTTACCTTCTCTCTCAAAAAGTGAAACTTGATGGATATGTGCTTTGTCTTTGAATGCAACACCAGATTCTTTGAGATGTTTATTACACTTGAATTATCATAGAAGATTGTAAAAGGCTTTTCAAACACAATTATGATATCCTTCAACATTTTCTTCATCCACAAAACTTGAGTACAATTACTTGCTGCTGCTATATACTCTGCCTCAGCAGTAGATAGAGATATTGACTCCTACTTTTTACTCAGCCAAGAAACCAATCTCTTTCCCAAGAAAAATGCACCACCACTAGTACTTTTCCTGTCATCCACATCTCCTACCCAATCAGCATCTGTAGAAGCATGAAGAGTGAAATCATCATCCTTAGGATACCATAAGCCATAATCAGATGTCCCCTTCAGATATCTAAAATTCTTTTGACTGTTACAACATGAGATTCTCTAGGATCAGCTTGAAATCTAGAAACAATGCTAACTACATTCACAATATCAGGTCTGGTTTGAGTTAGATAAAGCAGTCCTCCAATCATTGATCTATACCTTTTTTGATCTGCCTTAGGGGAATCATCATCTTTACTCAACTTGCATTTGGTTATCATAGGAGTACTCACTAGTTTTGAATCTTCCATTCCAAACTTTTTCAACAACTCTTTCACATACTTAGACTGGGATATGAAGATGCCCTTATCTGACTGAGTGATTTATAGACCTAAGAAGAAATTCATTTCACCAAAGATGGATGTCTCAAATTCACTTTGCATATAATCAACAAATTTTTTACACATGCTCTCATTTCCACCAAAGATGATATCATCAACAAGTACCTCAACAATCAAGAAGTGTTAATGATCAATTTTGAAATATAGATTACTGTCAGCTGTGCCTTTGATGAAACCTAACTTTAGCAGGTACTTATCTAATCTTGCATACCAGGCTCTTGGGGCTTGTTTAAGTCCATACAATACTTTCCTCAATCTACAGACCATATCTCCTTGATCTGACAATTGGAATCCTTCCGGTTGCTCAATTGATGTAGATTTATTCTTCCAACTCTCCATTTAGGAATGCTGACTTAACATCCATCTGGTAAACTTTGAAATCTTTGTAAGCAGCAAAGGCAAGAAATAATCTGACTGCTTCTATTCTTTCCACCAGAGAAAAAGTTTCTTCAAAATCAATTCCCTCTACTTGAGAATATCCTTTGCACACCAATCTTGCTTTATTTCTCACAACTTTACCATCTTCATTCAATTTATTTCGAAAGACCCATTTAGTTCCAATTACATTTTTATTTTTAGGTCTAGGATCAAGATCCCAAATATGATTCTTTTCAATTTGTATTAATTCATCTTCCATTGCTTTTACCCAACTTTCATCATTACAAGCTTCATTTAGTGATTTTGGTTCAATCTTTGAAATCAAACAATACTCCACTTGTTCTTCAACAATTTTTCTTCTAGTTTGAACACCTTTATTTTTATCGCCTATGATCTGATCTTCAGCATGATTCAACCTTACATACCTTGGAGTTTTGGGATTTTCTTGAACTTCTGATTCTTGAACTTGTTCCTTGTTCCTCAACATTTGCACTAGTTTCTTGAGTCACTGGATTCTCCAGAGCAATTTCAATTTGAGTTTGAGTTTGAACTTGTTTTCCTTCATTTGAACTTTCATTTTGATCATCTGATTCATATCCACAAGACTTGGAAGGTCTCTCTTTGCTTTCATCAACCTTAATATTAGTACTTTCAACAATCCTTTTCAATCTCTTGTTAAAGCACTAGTATGCCTTGCTTTGGTTAGAATATCCCAGAAATATTCCTTCATCACATCTTGCATCAAACTTGCCTAGATCTTCATCCCTCTTGATATAGCATTTGCTACTGAAAACTTTGAAGTATTTCACAGTAGGAGCATTACCAAACCACGGTTCATAAGGTGTTTTACCAGTGTTACCTTTGATCTATACCTAGTTAAGAGTGTAGACAACAGTACTCACAGCCTCTCTCCAATAGACATGTGGAACATTTTCCTCCATCATCATGGTTCTAGCAGCCTCTTGAATAGTCCAGTTCTTCCTTTCCACAACTCCATTTTGCTGAGGAGTCCTAGGAGCAGATAACTGTCTTCTTATTCCATGATTTTCACAAAATTCATTAAACTCATCGAAGGTAAACTCTCCACCTTAGCCTTGAACACCTTGAATCTGTCAAGAGCCTCTGATTTCTCTTTCAAGAAAATGACCCACATCATCTAGGAGTAATCATCAATCATCAACATAAAGTATTTGTCTCCTTACAAACTCCTAACTCTAGTAGGACCACACAAATTAGTGTGCACAAGTTCCAACAATCCACTTGAAAATTGTTCCTTACTTTTGAATGTAGCTCTGCTCTATTTGCCCAACTGACATTCCTTACACATGCTATTTGCAGGTTTCACAGGCTTTGGAGGATCTCTCATAGCATGAGTAGTACTTATCTTGATAATGTTATCAAAGTTTACATGACACATTCTCCTATGCCATAACCAACTCTGATCAATTTGAGCAATCAAACAACTTTTACCAGTACCACTTAAATGAAAGGTATTACCTCTAGTCTGTGTACTAGATGCAATCTCAGTTCTGGAGCTTCCCAAAATTCTGCATTTTCCATCCTTGAATCGGAGATCATACCCTTTATCAACCAACTGTCCAACATTGAGAATATTATGCTTCAACCGTTCTACATACAAAACATCATTAGTGTTATTCTTACCATCAGGAGAGATGGATCCTCTGCCACAGATTCTACCAGTTGAGTTGTCTCCAAACTTCACAATTCCACCTTCATATCTTTCGAAACTTACAAACTTACTTTTATCACCAGTCATATGATGAGAACATCCACTGACAATCACCCATTCATCCTTTTCTTCAACCTGATCAGCCAAGGCACTTTCCACATTCACACAGCTAGTAGATTCAGTAGGCACTGGTTCTTCTTCTTAGCTAGCAATGAACACCCATTCATTTCCAGAGGTGCTTTCCATATTAGATTCAACATCTGTGACTCCATCAGTAACTTCTTGGACATAGTAGCATTTCTTCTGAGCCCTAGGTCTATTAGGGTTTGGTTTTGAAACCCTCTCTGGACATCTTGAAGCAAAATGACCAATCTTATTGCAAGCAAAACATTTGAAAGGCAACTTTCCTTCATACTTACTGGATCCTCTTGGTAATCTTTTGGCAATAAGGTCTTCAAGTTCTTCAAGCTCAGCTTCATCTTCTTCAAGTTCCTTCCTTGCCTTCTCATATCTAGTTAGTCTTCTTGAAGAGATTTCACTTGGATCAAATCTTTGTTTTCCAAAAACACTGGCCTTAAATGTAGATTCTGATTTAGGAAGAGAATCACCAAACTCACTCATTTAAAATGCTGAAAGCTTGCCAACCAATTGATCTCTTGTAACTTCTGTCATAGTCCTGATCTCCTCAATAGCAACAACTCTATGCTTGTATGAAGCAGGTAAGGATCTAAGCACTTTGGCAACAATCTCTGATTCTTTCAGTTTTCTACCAGCACACCTGATACTGCACACAAGTTTATTCACTTTCTGCATGTAGGAAGTGATGTTTTCATCTTTACTCATCCTCAACATTCATATCTACCCTTCAAGCTCTATAACTTAGCACATTTGACATATGCATCACCTTCATACAGATTTTCCAACTTCATCTAGATTTCATGAGCAATTTGCAATTCCAAGACATTTGTCATTTCTATATCAGTCAGGGCACCCAACAATGCTTCTTTAGCCTGAATGTTGTACTTAGCTTCTTTGATTTGATCTGGAGTTGAAGGACCATTCTTCGGTGGAGTATACTTATTCTTAGTTATCAACCAATAAGGATCACCCATGCATTACAAATGACACTCCATGCGATTCTTTCAAAGAGAGTAATTTGTTCCATCAAATCTTGGACTGTCCTTCTTATATGTCGACATCTTGGATCTCCTCAAGCGGTTAGGCTTCTTTTAGAGGAACTGGCTCTAATACCAATTGTTGAAATTAGGGTAGAAAACTGAGAGGGGGGTGAATCAGTTTTCACAAAACTTTATCTTTTGCTATATTTAATCTTCTTTACCACTTATTAACAGATTAATGATATAACCATGAAAGCATGAATCAACAACACATGAGTAGAAACATAATAAACACACATAACACCAAGATTTTTACGTGGAAACCCGATTAAGGGAAAACCACGGTGGGGGTTAATTCACAAGATTTATTCTTTATTTAAAGAATAGAAAAATGGGAAGCCACTTGCCTTCAGGCACACTGCTTAGAGCTCACTGCTCCAAGAGACTCACTGTTTACAAAAATATTCACATGATTAACACAGAAAGGTTGAACTGAGAAACATCTTCTCCATGATAGGGTTCAGTTCCATTGAAGCACACAATCACTCTGCTTTGCTCCCAAACACTTCTTCACTACCTCTGCATCATCACTACTCTTCCTCTTCTATTTTTCATCTTCTTTGCTCTGCCTTTTTACCTTTCTTAGAATCTTATCATTTTCACTCAAGGACAAGTTTTCCACGACTCAACTACAAGTATTTATATGCTACATCAACCTTGGAATGAACATCAAGGTTGGCATTACAATCATTAACTATTGGAACAACCTCTAAGTTCGGTATTACAAACATTTACAAAAAGACTTGACTTAATACAAAATGCTACATGTGGATCATTACATTGTCGGCCAAACATAGCTGGGACTCAAATCTTCCTTGAACAACATGCCACACTCCATAGAACTTCTCTTAGATCATTTGCAACATGCACAAAGCATTTGGTTGGCCAAGACTAGAAAGAACAGCAACACCCAAGGAGAAATCTTCAACTACGAGCTTAATCCTCAATGTGGACCACTATCACAATAGGCACATGATCCAGAGACCTCTCACAATCACAATGAAATCAACAAGAACAACCATACCACCTCAAATCACTAGAATCACTTGCATCTTCATACAAGAACTTAAGAACACTAACTGTCATGACTGTCACACTAGAAAGATTGCTTGCGGACCTCCAAACTACGAACCACTTGAGTTGAAGATACACACCAACATCCCAAACATACCTCTAGAACCGTAGACCATAATATTCCAATGCGGAGCAATCCGGACCAAATTCTTGTCACTCTATTACCTCTGAACAACTGCAAAACCTGGTTCTACTCAGATGGCCATAACTTCACCAATCCTCCATGCGGACCTCTCAAATCTTAACTGGAGCAACTTCAGACAATCTTCTACAAACCCTTTAATCCATAGACTCTAATCTTCGTCTCAGTGGAAATGCAGAGCAATATACTTTACTGAACTACACTATCTTCACTGTCTCTGACAAAGAGATATGTTGACATCAACGACAACACATCATAGGCACATATTTTCAACAAGCTCGTACTCTAACTAGTAGAGTTTGTAGTTCCCTGAGGGATAGTGATTCTTTGGCTTGGGGTCTGAACTCGAAAGGTGTGTATGCTGTAGCATCTGGATATCATGTGTTGGATAGGTGTAAGTTTGGGGAGATCGACTCCCCTTGGTGGAAGTTTGTTTGGAATAAGTTTGGGTGGCCCAAATATAACTTTTTCCTTTGGTTGGTTGCTTGTAATCGATCCCTTACTTGGGATAACCTGCAAAAGAGGGGATTTCTAGGTCCTATTTTCTTCCTCTATCATAGCAGTGAGGAGAGTCTTTCTCATTTATTTTTCAGTGTCCCTTGGCAAGGGAGATTTGGCACCTTTGGTGGGGTGCTTGGAAGTAGGGCTGTGTACATGCCTCTTCTTTGGTGGAGTTTTGGAGAAGCTTGGGAAGACCCTTAGCTAAGGCCTCTTATATTGAAGTAGCTTGGACCATTGGTCATTCTTTAATTGTGTGATAACTTTAGTTGGAAAGAAATTAGAGAATTATACAAGGGAGGTAGTTGGTGGTTCAATAGGTGTGACAGAGGGTTCTTAGTATGCTCCAAGAGACTTTAGCTATGAAGTGTGACCTTTCTACTAGGATGGATGGTGGGGAATTGCAGGTGGCCCAAAATTTGAAGTTAGTGGAAGGATGCCTATGGCCTCTGTGGCCCAAGAAAAGGGACCACTCTAAGGGTAAGATTCAGAGAGAGGGAAGGTGGGCTCCTCCACCTCTAGGTGTTTTTAAGATTAACATGGATGGATCCTCCAGAGGCAACCCTGGTCATGCTGGGATTGGTAGATTAGAGAGGGATAGTTTGGGAATTGTCCGTTCTTCTTTTCCATTTATAAGGGGCAACAATCAAACAATTTGATGGAGGCCCTAGCTATTCTTTGTGCTATGGAGAGAGGATGTGCTTTAGGTTGGAGAAGGGTTATTTTTGAATCTAACTCTTAGATTGTTATTAAGATGCTGAATGAACAGGTTGTGGAAGGCATGCAGTGGTAGCTTGTGTTGGTGGTTAGACAGATTCTCTGTTTGAGTCACTCAATGGATTTTGTATCCTTTGTCCATGTCCCTAGGGAGTGGAACACTGTGGCTGATTGTCTGGCTAAGTGGGCCTCTGATCAAGGATGATTGGAATGTTAGGGAGTGGGATCTTTTGTCCCAAGATTGTATTAAAACTTTGGAAAGGTTGATCTTTAAAGACATGGATGGTTAGTTGTGGTCCCTCTTTGGGGCCTTGGTGTGGTGGGTTATTCATGTTCTGGTTTGGCTGGGTGGTGGTTCTATGGTTCTATTGTTGCTTTTTGTTGTTTCTATGGTCTGGTGTTTTCTTTGTTATGTACTGGTGGTTTCTTTTATAATAAATTTTTACCCCTCTTTTATTAAAAAATTGATTTTAACTATTATATTCTTATAAAAATAATTTAAATTTAAATCCTTACAACACCATATTAATTCTTAATAAATTATTATATAAAATCTAAATCCAAAACATAAATCTTTAATAATTTATTTAAAATATATAAAATTATGTAACTAATAAATATTTATCAAAATATTATTAAATAAAAAATAAAATAATAAATACATTATAATTTGAAGACTCGCTATGTGTTTTCGTTCATCAAAAGTACACCGAGAGATATCTTCCAATTTCTTTTTTGGTTTTTATTTTTTATTTTTTATAAATTACTCGTAGCTAGAATGCAAGTGTTTCATTTCCCATTAAATGTATTTCTTATTCTTAGCATTTATAAATTACTCATAGCTAGAATATTTGTATTTTGGATTAAAATAGCAAAAGTATTTTTGAGAGTGTTAGGATTAAGGTGCCATCAACCTTGTAAATCCTATGTAATTAATTACTCATAATATTGTTTGTAAATCACCCATAAGGGATGAAAGGTTTCACCAGCAGTGGTCTTGTTTCAGCTACATGCTTATATCCGGTCCTCAACACTCATTCGTCCATGATGGGGGGTTGCAGGGGTTTCCCCTTTGCGAGGGGTCTGGGGGGATCATCCCGCCGATGGGGGGTCCGGGGGCCGTACACCCCGGCGGGGGTTTGAGGGTAGCGCCTCCAAAACCACATTTTATTTGATATTTTATTATTGTGAATCTGGACTGTTTGTCATTCAGTCATAGATTTGATTGTTGATATTTTGTCATTTATCTTGCCCTAGAAGGAACCCCCTTTTATAAGGATATTTATACTACATTTTTTATCAAAGTTGAGAGTAACAAGCGCAGCTGGATTCAAGACTGAAGGAGAGAGAAAGTGCATGTATTGTAATCTCATATATTTGAAGATAATACAATTTGGAGCCTCTTTTCTTGGTGGAGTTTTTTACCTAAAAGAGTTTTCTCCGTGTTACATACTGTGTTGGGTTCGGTTCTTAATGCTGTTATTTTTGTGTAGTGGGTTTTAATTTTCACTACAATCTCCATTTATTCTACATTGTTTAAAAGATAATAAGATTTGAATCAGATTTTTATTGTGTGGTTTGCACCTTCATTTCTAACATTTGGTATTAGAGCCTGGCCAGTTTTGATTCTTGGGTGGTAGTGTGAAGGTTTTTTAGCTGCAGTGGGAGATTTGGTTATTTTTTGTTTACAGATTTTGTGTAGATATCATGGCTTCATCCACTATTGCTTCTACCTCCTGGTTGGACATTGAAAAGTTCAATGGCATAGGGTACGAATTGTGGAAGCTAAAAATGGAGGATTTGCTGGAAGAAAGAAACTAGTGGTTAGTTGTTATGAAAGAGAAGAAACTTGATGATTTTGCTCCTGATGAGTGGGAAAGACTAGATAAAAAGGCACAAGGTACAATCCGATTGTGTCTTGTAGATTCTGTTCTACTCAATGTTGCAAGTGAGAAGTCTGCACATATCTTGTGGAAGCATTTGGGTGAGATCTACCAAGCCAAGAGTATGGTAAATAAACTTTATTTAAAGCATAAGTTATTTTCCATGAAAATGAAAGAGGGTGAATCGATTGTAGAGCATTTGAATTCATTTAATTTGTTATTGAGTCAACTAGCATCTGTAGATCTGAAGGTGAATGAGGAAGATAAATGTATATTGTTTCTCTGTTATTTGCCTGAGTCATGGGAGAATGTTGTTTTGGCTATCACTGCTAACCTCACAGATCTGAAGTTGGATGCTCTTGTTTCAGTTTTGTTGTCACATGAATTGAGGAAGAAAAGTTTGGATAGTTCAGGGGATGCTCTCAGTGTTAGGGGAAGGTCTATGGAAAGAGGACCAAAATGAGATTAGAAAGGGGCTAAGGACAAGTCCAAGGGCCAATTGAAGACTCCTAGGAAGAAGAATAGAGTTAAGTGTTGGAACTATGGTAAAAGGGGACATGTGAAGGAGTGCAAGAACCCAAAGAAATAGTGGGATAGTGCTTCTAATAAGTCCTCGAATGCAGGTGAAGATGTTTTACTTTTTGCATGTAATGTTGTTTCTAATGAAAACTGGTTGGTTGACTCAGGATGCTTATTTCATATGACCCTGCATAAGGAATGGTTCTCCACATATGAAAAATATGATGGAGGTAATATCTACCTTGGAGACAACTCTACATATCCAATAGTTGGTAAAGTGGTGTAGTCACGGTAGGCAGATTCACAAAATGAACTATCTGGACCGTGCAACAAGAGTAAACACAACGGAAATAACTTAATGAAATGGAACAAATATAGATTCAGTCATTCAGTATATCATAGATGTCACAACCCACATTTGAATTTTGAATTTGAATTGGAATACTATTGTAATAATATAAAAGCCAATAAAATTAAATAATAAAAACAAAATATAGCCCCAATTTAAAATTCTAAAAATGAGGTCACTTCTAGAAAGGGCAATAAATGAGGAACTTCCCCCCTCATTCTCAAGTCAATATTCAAAGATCACATTTAATAAATAAATCAGAATTTTTATCTTTGAATTTATTGAGGCAATGTAGTTTTCTACATGAATTAATGACAAAGAAGAAAATTGAAAGAAAACAATTAGAGATAAATGAGTCATTTTCCATAAGAATTGAATGACAATTTAGAAAATAAAGAGAGGGAAATTAATTAGGAAGACTTGACTCCAAAGTCTTTCAGATTTTCCAACATGTGTTTGGAAAATGTGGTTCTAGACAAGGGTTGAGTTTTCTATATATAGGATGGAGATATCAAAGGGAAGACACACTTGGATCTGATCTAGATTGCTGGAGCTAGAGCAACCTGTAAGAGCACTCCTCCTTTTCATAGTTTTGTTCTTGTCTTTTGAAATTTTTTTAATAATTTTATTCTATTTTGGAATCACTTGATGGAATGCTTTAATAATAATCATAATTTGAAATCATTTAAGAGAGATTTTGTGTTTGAGATTTATGTATTATTTTGTATTTTTTTTTAATAATATATTGACTAAAAATCAAGGAACCTCATTCCTATTCTGTTTCTTAAAAATAGATTATATCATCACCTGTATTGTGTGTCCAATGTTAGGTATGCCTTGAAAGATTGCCTTGCTCTCTTTTTTTTTAAAGCAGTTACACATTTCCAAATCTTGTTGTAATAGTTTGAGTCACAAGTTTTGTAATGTCAGTTTTCTTCATCATTTGTTCTACAGCAAAAAAATAAATAAAAAATTCTATTGACTTATATCATTGTGCAGCTAGACGGTTCCAGACTTGTATCAGTAGGGTTTTCATAAGTAATCTATTATCAGTTTCTTCTATGATTGGTTCTGCAAGATGTTTTATAATATATTGACTTGGTCATTTTGTGTTAGTCATGTCTCATTTTTTTTAATTCTGTCTAAGACTTTTTTTGGTATTTTCTAAATCCAATTTTGTACATATATCCTACAATCATTGTAGTCCATGATTGACGTCTTTTTGAGGCATTTTACTATTCATGTGCTTTGTGCATACTTCTACATTTTGCATATATGTGTACTAGGGAATTTGCAACTACATCTGATGTATGTCCCTGCCTGTTCCAAGCTCCCATTTGGGCACTGGCTAGGAATAACATGGCAAATATGAACTGATGAGGTTGGAGTCTTGTTTATCTCATTTAGTGAAATGCTTCACGTTATGTTTTTTGCTTGACAAAAACACCCCTTCCATTATGCCTTGATCACTGTCCATTCTCTGTTCCAAGTGCCATTAGGCACAGGTAGGGAGGACATTTGCAAAGGTTATGGGTTGTGGCCATATGACTACCAATTGCATTTGCTTGAAGTTTATGAGGCCTTTTCAACAAATACATCTTGTGCACGCCCTGCAATCCTTATAGTCCGTGAGACATTGACTCTTTGAGGGATTTTGTCAAACAGTTGGAGAGCCTTGTCTGTACTTCCTCATTTTGCATACATTACCAGAGTATTTTCAATTGTAATGCCTGCCAAAAATCCACTTCCAATTATGCTTATATGGATGTCTATACGCTGCTCCCAGGTCCCATGCTGGCACTGGTAGGGAGGGTGCATACAAAGGCTATGGAATTAGACTTTACACCTTCCAGTTGCATTCATTTTTCAACTAATCCATTTTGTGTCTATCCTGCAATCACAGTCGTTTATTAGACCACAATTCTTTTAGGCATTTTGTCAAACAGTTCATGTGCCTTGACTCCACATTTTGCACACAGATCTGCCAAGGCACTTGCAATTACTACATTTTGATAAAATTTTCCCCTCTGTTATATGGACGTCCATATCCTGTTCCTGAATGGTTTTTGACTCCATGACTGTCTGTGTCTCTTCCTTGTTGATCCAAGTAGGTTTTCTTCCTTCCACTACACAACCATCTTCTTTTTTGCATGCATCTCTGTCAAAACCTGGGTTTTTGTCTGCAAACCAGGCAGGGATTTTTGCATCATTCTCTTCGTATGGGTTTTTATCAAATCCAAAGAGAAGGTTTTTGATCCTTTTCTATATTGTCCTTCTCTATTTTTAGTTTTCTTCCCTTGCATGCCTGTCACTTCTTTTTTTGGCCATCTTCCCCATGGCCAGGACAATATCTCTATTTTCTTTTGAAATCAAAGCAGGCACAATTGTTTCTATCAACGTATTCCTTAATCCTCCTATGGGTGCAAGCACTAGTAGTATAAAGGAGGCACACAAACTGTTTGACATCTCTTTGAGGCATTCTATCAAACAGTTGACATGCTTGGTCCGTACTCCCACATCTTTGCATACATATCTATAGGGGCAATTGTAACTACAACATTTGACAAAATTCCTCCTTCCTTTATGGATGTCCATACCCTGTCCCAAAGCTCCCATTCTCACACAGGCTGGACAGATGCTGGCAAAGGTTGCGGTCTGGTTTTACTCTTGCCAATTGCTTTTGCTTAAAAGTTTCTTGTGCCTTTTCAACAAATCCATTTTGTGCATATCCTACAATCATGGCATTTCATGACATCACATTCTTGAGGCATTTTGTCGAATAGTTCACGTGCATTGTCTACGCTTTCACATTTTGCACACATGGCAATTATAGCAACTGACAAAAATTTACCTTCTATTTTGATGGATGTTTATTCCCCCATCCAAACCGTCAATTTGTGCACGGGCAGAGAGAATGCTAGAAAACGCTAAGGAATTGGGGTTTTACACCCACCAGTGAGAAAGCTGAGACACTGCATGTTATTATAGTGTAATCCTATTTTTTTAATATTGATTCGTTTAGCATCATCAATAATCTCCACTAGGACATTGCCCCTGTTTAAAATGATGGGAAATGTTCGCATCTCACAGTAATGTCTCTGGTAACAATCTTGGAGATATGTTTTGTAACAGTGTGGTAATCTGCACATACTTGAAGGTTTTTAACAACTGTAATAGTCGTGTATAGGGTATATTCAACAAACCAAATACAATTTCAAACTTTTCTCTATGGTGGCAGAGAAACAATTCCTTTTCCTAGTCTTCTACACCATTAAGTAAATGTCTTGAATCTAGAAAATACCTTGCTGCCTTCACCTTCCAAGATGTTCTCCATCTTTACATAGACCTCCTTTGTCTACGGATGTGATCTCTTTACCACATAAAGAAGTAGCATCACGGTAATAAAACTTTATGCCTATATTCATATGTGATCTACAGGCACCAAGAAAACACACCCATATGACCACCACATGGTTAATTGGTGTTTCATTGATAAAGTTTAGGAATTCCTCAAGATAGTTAGCACAAGCAAGAAGGTTAAACATGCACACAAGTCTTAGGAGACTTTAATAAATAGATGCCATTACTTATCAAAATACAAGTTTCTAGTCTAAACATGTATAGTTTTATTAATATATATAAGATTAATTATGTAATATTAAAACATTAAGTCTTAATGTTTATAAACGGACTTAAATAATAAATACCCTCGTATTTCTATCAGCATACCCCTCGAACAACTTAGAAGAGATGATTCATTCTTATCAAATTGAAAGGACTTATAGAATGTTTCTAAAACTTTTAGTAACATAAGCTTTTGCATGTAGCATCTTAGGTAGAATTTGGATAAGTCTTTCTCTTTCATATTAATAACAATAATGGGGTATTGTGTGATAAATGGGTAACACTCAAGCAATAGAAAGTCTGACTATTTAATGATGATTTAACATATAGTAAATTATGTAATGAAGCAAATATAACAGTATACATAAGGGTGTTATAGTATATGATTAGGAAGGAATAAGAAGATGAAAGATAAGTAAAATTCAATAAAGAGAATTGTTAAAAATATGGATATATATGCAAAAGAATAAGTGGATAGGATGATTTGGAAAATATGTAAATGAGGAAATCCTTCGATGGTATTAGAATAGATCGTTATATATTTAATTGATCCTTCAAAGCCTCATGCTTTTTGAATTAATTAAATAAAAGCATTATTATGAACATAGATCATAAATATATTAAAGGTTGATCACTCATGTAGTATAGTTGTCTTGTGAGTTATAAGTAGTTCAATCGTAAAACGATATTTGTAATAATGATGTTAGAATATGAAGTACTAAATGATTGGTGAAAGTTTATTAACAATGAAGGTTAGTTAGTTTTGTTAAAGTATAAACCTATTTAGGGAGTATCAAGTAAACCTCTTGTTGGGATAACTGTCTTAATTTACAACTTTTATTAAGCCCTTTTTGGTTCTCATTTAAAAGTAAGTTAGATCATGCAAAAAGTTGTAACAAATTATTTACTTGTATGATAAAATAAGAGTCCCTTGTTTTTTTTTTCTTAAGACTGAATCTTTATATGCATTATTGATAGAATATCTTCTCTAGTTTATGTTATGTACAAATTGATTACATTGATTGTATCATTTATAGTCCTATTCATTTTGCATAAAAGAATTGATCAAGCATATTTTCTATACTTAACTTGCATCAAGATTCAATGAATTATCTTTCCTTTATCAATTTATTTATTAGTTTTGATGCAAGTTTTTCTTTTCTACTTGGCTAGGTAAACTTGTAAATAAACATCCAAACTCAAACAAATCACAGTGTTCAATTTTTACGGTACCTCTGTGTCACATTTACAGGTAATGCCGTCGCATTGAACCAAGTACCTCATGCCTAACATAGCTGCAACAATGACGTCTGGGCATCATCCCTTTAAATCATCGGGGAGTAATAAGGGACATGTCGATGTTAAATCTGCAGGAAGGGAAAATCTCCTTAGATACCTCATTAAAAAGATTAACTAAAAAGAAAGGATGAGTCTATTGAAATAATTGTATGACGATTAGCATGTTAGGCTTACTAACAATGCGAGTCTAAATCAGAAATGGCTTGTAAATAGGGCAACTAGTCTGAATCAAAAAGCCTATCTATCATATGCTCTCACCTCGCCCTTGTAGATCATGGTGAAAGTACTAGGGGATCAGGAACGGACTTAGTCACGAAAATTACCTAATTTGGCTTGAGGGAGTAAACTAGATTTCATGGGCAGACACTTGATAGGGATTCCTCCACACTAGGACTAATTGACAAACACCCATTTAGGTGTTTGTGGTAGTGGACTAACTTCTGTCCCTATTTCGCCGAGTGGGTGGCAGCCGATGAAGAACTGTCTGGGATAGGGAATAACCCTAGAAAGGGCTGGGTACCCACTCACAGTTACACCAAACATAGTACAAAACAGAACTACATATTCATATTCCCCGCGTTAGTCTCATCCGAAGGAGGGGGCCTTGATCTTGTGGATACAGGGTATGTAGGTAGTCTAGACGGTGAAGGATGCCCCCAGTACTCAGGTCCCCTGGATGTAGGGTATTCTTTTATAGTTGCTGTGTAGTGATATTCGAGTCATGTTAACAAGAGATTGTCTAGTTAGTTTTGTGTAGATGATAAGGATATGGTCACTGGGAAGAAAGCAAGTTGTTAGAAGTGAATGCAGGGCGTAACAAAGAACTTAAGGTATGTGTGGTCCATTATTCGTATAGGTTATCTTGCATAATGTACCTTCTCGTGCAATGTACTCTCTCTTCACTAGATTTAAAATTGGTGATCTTTTAAGAACTTGATGATTTTAGGAAACTAAATTCAAGTTTCATCGCATTTCTATATCATGTATTAAGCACTTCTTAGAAAAATTTCACATTTCCTTCACCTGCCAGATCAATATATTTATTTATCAGTATTTTCAAATTTAGAGTTTAGTGTTATTTGATTAAGGATGAGTCGGGTCCTTACATGTGGTCTTAGAGCTTTTGGTTTGGACACTAGGCCTGAAGTCTGCTAACCTAAAGCATGGTCAGAATTAAGACATAAGGCTAATAGTATTCCCCCTCTTGCAATCTAATGATCGTCCAGTTAATGATAAACATGGATAGAAACATGAAAAGAAAAAGGAAATGATAAGGTCGTAAGTAAACCCTCCCTAGAGGGCAAAGTGGATGGCTTAATGACAGTCCTGGTATGTGTAACGAGACAACATTAGTTGGGTGCATGATAGTCGTAAGACTTGTGAAGTGGATATCATATTCTGTGGGTAATTCCTCTTGTGGCATATCGTAATCTTTTTAGGATGGCATGCCCTGGGTTGTATGGGGGCATGTGACTATTCGTGTGGATTTTTGATATAGAAGTATGATAAGGTTGTTTCAGGTTGTGTGGGGAATGCTTAATGTGACGTGGTGATTATCATTGTTCTCTATGTGGTTTGAGACCACTGTACGATTTAGCTATTTGAGTGATAGAAGTCCACCCAGTTTCTGTACTCCCCTTAGGTGGTCTTGTTGTAAGGCTACACAACGCTTGTAATGTGCAAATTTTATGAGATTGTTGCATTATTTATTCTTGTGTTAAATATTTTACTTAAGTGTTAAGCCGCAGTGTTTTATTTCTTTATTTAAATTTTGAGATGGTCCGTTTGCCTCAAGGACTTGTTCTTTGTTGAACTTGGGATGTTGCAATAGTTGCTATCTTTGATCTTCACTTCTTCTTGGCTTGTTTTATTTTAATGTATCCTGATTGAGGATTTAACTTATTGACTTGTTTCACTTAATCCTTCTTGATTTGAGGCATTTTTAATTTTACAACTGCTGGCATGTGTGGAGTAATGTGACTTCTGTAAAACTACCATATATAGGTAGGGCCTTGGCAGGTTGTATTGGGGAGTAGGTGGCCTGGGGAGATTCTATTGTGAGGATGGGGTTGCTGATGGGACTGGTATGGGACAGTCATAATCTGTCCATCCCCCTAGATCTATGTGTCTATTTCTTGCATACCTCCCTCTTGGAGGATAACACCTTAAACAAATGCAAGCAAGGTATTAGGAAATGTGCGGAGGGTTTCTTGAGAGGGCCCTGAAAACCATCTTTATTTCTTAGTTACTTGGCACTAAGATATCAACGATATTAGTTTTCCTTGGAGGTGAGACTATATGATGAGTACTAGAGATAGCTATTGACTTTTGAGAAACTAATGACATTCATGGACTCCTATTTTGGGAAGCTACTATCAATTTTGGGATGCAAGCACTACTTTTAGATAACAAGCCCTAAGGTGACACCAATTGATGTGACAGTTGCGAAGAGAGATGGATGGAAAAGTTTGGAAGAGTTTTTGATAAATCAACATGCATAATCTCTAGAATTGTTACCTTTCACTTGAGTGTTGATGTGTATAATGTTTATATGATATCAAAATAATGGAAGTCACTGGTACTCAGAAGAATCCCCGGGGTGGATTACTTGTACTCGGCTTTGCCAAAACTGAGGTGTGTACAAGTCGATATTGTGTATCCCTGGTTGACATCCTCAGCATAGTTCTTGGGCAAGTACTGTGGTCTCCAGGAAGTGACTCATGGACCCGTATTAATCCTGAAGGAGTCAAAAGTCTTTGGCCAGAGCATAATGTTTCCTATCCTATTTAGCCCATATGGTTGTTGTGTTTACCTATTGGATAAAGTTTTGATTTGTTTGACCAGTATATGCCGTTTGGCCATTATTTTAGAGAATTGTGTGAAATCAAAAGGTGTAATTAAAAGTTGTTGATAGAGGAACTAGGAGAAGAAAAATATGATGACCTTAAAGAAGAACAAAAAAAAAAATGCAAAAAGAAAAAAATGAGGAACTGGAAGCAAAGTTGACATTGTTTGAAGATATTAAAGACTTGAAGGGTTGGAACAGAGGAATAGAAGGTTTGAAAGAATTGAAAATGGAGAATAGTTTATAGAAGAGTGAAATAGCAGGATTCAAAGAACATGTTAATTAGTTGGAGAAGTCACTTGTAGCATGCAAAGAAGAAAATGAAAACTTGAAATCTAACCCTGAACCTTGTAATGTTTCGTGATGTTGCAGAAGTTTCTTTAGAAGATGAAAGAGAAGATAACAGTGTGACTAAACTACATTTACCAGTTTGCCCAAAGGGTAGAAGAGCCCGGTTGGCTTTATTTCAGTATGTCCCATTTTGGACACTTTAGCCCAGATTGGCTATTTCCTGAGTACTCAGATAGACTAAGAGAATATAATCTACAGTGATGCATCATTACTCTTGGATTCTAGCAAATGTTGGAGTAAACTTCAAACGTAATTGAAAATTTTGATAATGATGGATTACCAAGGGAGGATCTATTTACCACACCTAGAAAGTTGATTTATCTTTGACGATGGAATTTTAAAGTGAATTGCAAGAATTGTAATAAGAGCAAAGGAGGTTTTAAAATGAGAGAAAGTTAAGGATAGGAATAATAAGATCCGACAGTTGGACCTTGAATATAGTAGGATTTTCATTATGATCAAGTATGATTGAAAGAAAAGGAGAACAATAAATGTGACCCTCTTATGCAGGAGAGAAACTAACTTGAAGATGGATTGGGAAGATAACTTGGTATAAAGAAAGAAAATTATTTAATAGCGACTTTGGATAGGATCGATTCTATCTATAAATATTTTACTCTCTATGACAGAAAATAATCGCGAACCAAAGTGAGGAGCAAGTGTACTTAGCTTTATTACGGACTAAGGTAAGAGCCTTCTTATATGGAAAGAAATCCCCTGAAGAGATGTTAGAAAGTAATAATAATTTGATTCTCGTAGTTGATATGATAATAATTTGAGCCCTTGACATTGAATCTATTTTGGAATACTTTCACTTCATTTTCTCTTGAATATACCATTCTCATAATGAATCCATGAGCACAGGAGATGTTTTACCTTAATCAGTTCATGTGACACACGTTTGATGACTCCATTCCATGTGAAAAGCTTATATTAGCTAGCTATGAAAATAAGTTGCTTAATGATAACACTCTTGCAAGTTAGATTTATTCCTTAATTTTTATACATTTATTCACTTATTAGGCTTCTAAAGATAATTATGAGGGAGTTGCTTACATGATGAAGTAATGATTTAAAAATGGCGTCTTTGGTAACTTATGATCAGCTATTACTTTAATTTGCATTGATAAAACAAGTACTTTGTGATGAATTGCTGCATACCAACATGATGATCTTAGAAGCATGGCTAAATAACACCATGATTAACATCATAACAATGATATGTCTAACAACCTCTACAAGTGTTTATCCTAGGCACAAGAAAATTTTAATGAACGAGTATCCTGAAATAATTAACATTCCTGACTCGAGGACAAGTTGCAAGGATATGCTCAATCACATTTGAAAAGTTAAAGTAGTTTCTTAAGCTCACATCGTCATGATAATACATGGATACTTTATCATTTTGGAACCTAGTAGAATTTTAATTATGAACTATAACTTCAATGATGTTTAGATGATATAGACAATTATACTTAGATGATACTCTATAATAGACTACTTTGATGTGGGATGGACTATGAAGGTAGGCAAGCATACTGATAGTAAACAATGCTTATTTCTATGGACTTATATATGTTTTGACCTTATTTCTAATATGCATCGAGACGATGCATAAATTTAGGGGAGAAGGATGTCACAACCCATTTTTGAATTTTGAATTTGAATTGGAATACTATTGTAATGATATAAAAGCCAATAAAATTAAATAATAAAAACAAAATATAGTCCTAATTTAAAATTCTAAAAATGAGGACACTTCTAGAAAGGGCAATAAATGAGGAACTTTCCCCCTCATTCTCAAGTCAATATTCAAAGATCACATTTAATAAATAAATGAGAATTTTTCTCCTTGAATTTATTGAGGCAATGTAGTTTTCTACATGAATTAATGACAAAGGAGAAAATTGAAAGAAAACAATTAGAGATAAATGAGTCATTTTCCACAAGAATTAAATGGCAATTTGGAAAATAAAGAGAGGGAAATTAATTAGGAAGACTTGACTCCAAAGTCTTTCAGATTTTCCAACACGTGTTTGGAAAATGTGGTTCTAGGCAAGGGTTGAGTTTTCTAAATATAGGATGGAGATATCAAAGGGAAGACACACTTGGCTTTGATCTAGATTGCTGGAGCTAGAGCAACCTGTAAGAGCACTCCTCCTTTTTATAGTTTTGTTCTTGTCTTTTGAAATTTTGTTAATAATTTTATTCTATTTTGGAATCACTTGATGGAATGCTTTAAGAATAATCATAATTTGAAATCATTTAAGAGAGATTTTGTGCTTGAGATTTAGGTATTATTTTGTAGTTTTTTTTTATAATATATTGACTAAAAATCAAGGAACCTCGTTCCTATTCTGTTTCTTAAAAATAGATTATATCATCACCTATATTGTGTGTCCAATGTTAGGTATGCCTTGAAAGATTGCCTTGCTCTCTTTTTTTTAAAGCAGTTACACGTTTCCAAATCTTGTTGTAACAGTTTGAGTCACAAGTTTTGTAAGTCAGTTTTCTTCATCATTTGCTCTGTAGCAAAAAAAAATAAAAAATTCTATTGACTTATATCATTGTGTAGCTACATGGTTCCAGACTTGTATCAGTAGGGTTTTCATAAGTAATCTATTATCAGTTTCTTCTATGATTGGTTTTGCAAGATGTTTTATAATATATTGACTAGGTCATTTTGCGTAGTCATGTCTCATTTTTTAAAATTCTGTCTAAGACATTTTTTGGTATTTTCTAAATCCAATTTTGTACATATATCCTGCAATCATTGTAGTCCATGAGTGACGTCTCTTTGAGGCATTTTACTGTTCCTGTGCTTTGCGCATACTTCTACATTTTGCATATATGTGTACCGGGGAATTTGCAACTACATCCGATGTATGTCCCTGCCTGTTCCAAGCTCCCATTTGGGCACTGGCTGGGAATAACATGGCAAATATGAACTGATGAGGTTGGAGTCTTGTTTATCTCATTTGGTGAAATGCTTCATGTTATGTTTTTTTCCTGACAAAAACACCCCTTCTGTTATGCCTTGATCACTATCCATTCTCTGTTCCAAGTGCCATTAGGCACAGGTAGGGAGGACATTCGCAAAGGTTATGGGTTGTGGCCATACGCCTACCAATTGCATTTGCTTGAAGTTTATAAGGCCTTTTCAACAAATACATCTTGTGCACGACCTGCAATCCTTACAGTCCATGAGGCACCGACTCTTTGAGGGATTTTGTCAAATAGTTGGAGAGCCTTGTCTGTACTTCCTCATTTTGCATACATTACCAGAGTATTTTCAATTGTAATGCCTACCAAAAATCCATTTCCAATTATGCTTATATGGATGTCTATACGCTGCTCCCAGGTCCCATGCTAGCACTGGTAGGGAGGGTGCATACAAAGGCTATGGAATTAGACTTTACACCTTCCAGTCGCATTCATTTTTCAACTAATCCATTTTGTGTCTATCCTGCAATCATAGTCATCCATTAGACCACAATTCTTTTAGGCATTTTGTCAAACAGTTCACGTGCCTTAACTCCACATTTTGCACACATATCTGCCAAGGCACTTGCAATTACTACATTCTGATAAAATTTTCCCCTCTGTTATATGGACATCCATATCCTGTTCCTGAATGGTTTTTGACTCCATGACTGTCTGTGTCTCTTCCTTGTTGATCCAAGTAGGTTTTCTTCCTTCCACTACACAACCATCTTCTTTTTTGCATGCATCTCTTTCAAAACCTGGGTTTTTCTCTACAAACCACGCAGGGATTTTTGCATCATTCTCTTCATATGGGTTTTTATCAAATCCAAAGAGAAGGTTTTTGATCCTTTTCTATATTGTCCTTCTCTATTTTTAGTTTTCTTCCCTTGCATGCCTGTCACTTCTTTTTTTGGCCATCTTCCCCATGGCCAGGACAATATCTCTATTTTCTTTTGAAATCAAAGCAGGCGTGATTGTTTCTATCAGCGTATTCCTTAATCCTCCTATGGGTACAAGCACTAGTAGTATAAAGGAGGCACACAAACTGTTTGACATCTCTTTGAGGCATTCTGTCAAATAGTTGACATGCTTGGTCCGTACTCCCACATCTTTGCATACATGTCTACAGGGGCAGTCGTAACTACAACATTTGACAAAATTCCTCCTTCCTTTATGGATGTCCATACCCTGTCCCAAAGCTCCCATTGTCACACAGGCTGGATGGATGCTGGCAAAGGTTGCGGTCTGGTTTTATTGCTTTTACTTGAAAGTTTCTTGTGCCTTTTCAACAAATCCATTTTGTGCATATCCTACAATCACGACATTTCATGAGATCACATTCTTGAGGGATTTTGTCAAATAGTTCACGTGCATTTTCTACGCTTTCACATTTTGCACACATGGCAATTATAGCAACTGACGCAAATTTACCTTCTATTTTGATGGATGTTTATGTCCCCATCCAAACAGTCAATTTGTGCACGGGGTAGAGAGAATGCTGGAAAACGTTAGGGAATTGGGGTTTTACACCCGCCAGTGGGAAAGCTGAGACACTGCACGTTATTATAGTGTAAGCCTATTTTTTTTTAGATTGCTTCGTTTAGCATCATCAATAATCTCCACTAGGACATTGCCCCTGTTTAAAATGATGGGAAATGTTCGCATCTCACATCAATGTCTCTGGTAACAATCTTGGAGATACGTTTTGTAACAGTGTGGTAATCTGCACATACTCAAAGGTTTTTAACAACTGTAATAGTTGTGTATAGGGTATATTCAACAAACCAAATACAATTTCCAGCTTTTCTCTATGGTGGTAGGGAAACAATTCCTTTTCCTAGTCTTCTACAACATTAAGTAAATGTCTTGAATCTGGAAAATACCTTGCTGCCTTCACCTTCCAAGATATTCTCCATCTTTACATAGACCTCCTTTGTCTACGGATGTGATCTCTCTACCATATAAAGAAGTAGCATCATGGTAATAAAACTTTATGCCTATATTCATATGTGATCTACAGGCACTGAGAAAACACACCCATATGACCACCACAGGGTTAATTGGTGTTTCATTGATAAAGTTTAGGAAGTCCTCAAGATAGTTAGCACAAGCAAGAAGGTCAAACATGCACACAAGTCTTGGGAGGGTTTAATAAATAGATGCCATTACTTATCAAAATACAAGTTTCTAGTCTAAACATGTATAGTTTTATTAATATATGTAAGATTAATTATGTAATATTAAAACATTAAGTCTTAATGTTTATAAATGGACTTAAATAATAAATACCCTCGTATTTCTATCAGCATACCCCTCGAACAACTTAGAAGTGATGATTCATTCTTATCAAATTGAAAGGACTTATAGAATGTTTCTAAAACTTTTAGTAACATAAGCTTTTGCATGTAGCATCTTAGATAGAATTTGGATAAGTCTTTCTCTTTCATATTAATAACAATAATGGGGTATTGTGTGATAAATGGGTAATGCTCAAGCAATAGAAAGTCTGACTATTTAATGATGATTTAACATAAAGTAAATTATGTAATGAAGCAAATATAACAGTATACATAAGGGTGTTATAGTATATGATTAGGAAGGAATAAGAAGATGAAAGATAAGTAAAATTCAATAAAGAGAATTGTTAAAAATATGGATATATATGCAAAAGAATAAGTGGATAGGATGATTTGGAAAATATGTAAATGAGGAAATCCTTCAATGGTATTAGAATAGATCGTTATATATTTAATTGATCCTTCAAAGCCTCATGCTTTTTGAATTAATTAAATAAAAGTATTATTATGAATACATAGATCATAAATATATTAAAGGCTGATCACTCATGTAGTATAGTTGTCTTGTGAGTTGTAAGTAGTTCAATCTTAAAACGATATTTCTAATAATGATGTTAGAATATGAAGTACTAAATGATTGGTGAAAGTTTATTAACAATGAAGGTTAGTTAGTTTTGTTAAAGTATAAACCTATTTAGGGAGTATCAAGTAAACCTCTTGTTGGGATAACTGTCTTAATTTACAACTTTTATTAAGCCCTTTTTGGTTCTCATTTAAAAGTAAGTATGATCATGCAAGAAGTTGTAACAAATTATTTACTTGTATGATAAAATAAGAGTCCCTTGTTTTTTTTTTCTTAAGACTAAATCTTTATATGCATTATTGATAGAATATCTTCTCTAGTTTATGTTATGTGCAAATTGATTACATTGATTGTATCATTTATAGTCCTATTCATTTTGCATAAAAGAATTGATCAAGCATATTTTCTATACTTAACTTGCATCAAGATTCAATGAATTATCTTTCCTTTATCAATTTATTTATTAGTTTTGATGCAAGTTTTTCTTTTCTACTTAGCTAGGTAAACTTGTAAATAAACGTCCAAACTCAAACAAATCGCAGTGTTCAGTTTTTATGGTACCTCTGTGTCACATTTATAGGTAATGCTGTCATGTTGAACCAAGTACCTCACGCCTAACATAGCTACAACAATGACATCTGAGCATCATCCCTTTAAATCGTCGGGGAGTAATAAGGGACATGTCGATGTTAAATCTGCAGGAAGGGAAAATCTCCTCAGATACCTCATTAAAAAGATTAACTAAAAAGAAAGGATGAGTCTATTGAAATAATTGTATGACGATTAACATGTCAGGCTTACTAACAATGCGAGTCTAAATCAGAAATGGCTTGTAAATAGGGCAACTAGTCTGAATCAAAAAGCCTATCTATCATATGCTCTCACCTCGCCCTCGCAGATCATGGTGAAAGTACTAGGGGATCAGGAACGGACTTAGTCACAAAAATTACCTAATTTGGCTTGAGGGAGTAAACTAGATTTCATGGGCAGACACTTGATAGGGATTCCTCGACACTAGGACTAACTGACAAACACCCATTTAGGTGTTTGTGGTAGTGGACTAACTTCTGTCCCTGTTTCACCGAGTGGGTGGCAGCCGACGAAGAACTGTCTGGGACAGGGAATAACTCTGGAAAGGGCTAGGTACTCGCTCACAGTTACACCAAACATAGTGCAAAACAGAACTACATATTCGTATTCCCTGCGTTAGTCTCATTCGAAGGAGGGGGCCTTGATCTTGTGGATACATGGTATGTAGGTAGTCTGGACGGTGAAGGATGCCCCCAATACTCAGGTCCCCTGGATGTAGGGTATTCTTTTATAGTTGCTGTGTAGTGATATTCGAGTCGTGTTAACAAGAGATTGTCTAGTTAGTTTTGTGTAGATGATAAGGATATGGTCACTGGGAAGAAAGCAAGTTGTTAGAAGTGAATGTAGGGCGTAACAAAGAACTTAAGGTATGTGTGGTCCATTATTCGTATAGATTATCTTGCATAATGTATCTTCTCGTGTAATGTACTCTCTCTTCACTAGATTTAAAATTGGTGATCTTTTAAGAACTTGATGATTTTAGGAAACTAAATTCAAGTTTCATCGCATTTCTATATCATGCATTAAGCACTTCTCAAAAAAATTTCACATTTCCTTCATCTGCCAGATCAAAATATCTATTCATCAGTATTTTCAAATTTAGAGTTTAGTGTTATTTGATTAAGGATGAGTTGGGTCCTTACAATAGAATTAAAATAGAGATCGGCTGGCAACATGCGAGGTTACAAATAGGGCTCACTGGCCTGATTACATACATATGCAAGATAAAGCTTTTAAGTTCTTTTGCAAAGAATCCAAACTATTAGATACTTCTATATCATCGACTACTTGATTACTGCTTTCCTAAGGATCTATTACATCAATATATATAACATCAGGATCATAAGATTCCTCCGCATTAGCCAAGGAAGATTATAAACTCCAATGAAGAGCTGTAACGTGTGTACATGGATAGGTCAGACCTAAATGCATAAATCTCTTCTGGAAAATGAAAGGAATGATGTACAAATCTTTAGAGAAGGTCGGCCATGAACCAAAGATCATAGAATGATGTGTCATTAGGCTCCAAAGATTGGGAAATGCTTCTGTAGGTTTCTCCTTTAGCTGATTGTCTGTGATTATTAAGATGCTCTGTTATGAGAAAATAGTCAATCTTCTGATAGTGACATCTTTCTGGTAATGATGTATGAATCTCTGAATTCTGAATATGATGTAGGTGAATGAATGTAGATGCTAAGTCCAACTCCAAGGGGGTCTGAAATGCAATTGTGATAGAATGTAGACAAAAATACAGAAACAACTTCTGACTAAAGTGAACTGGAAAAGGAAAAGAAACAAACTGAACTGCAAATAAACTGAGATGCAAATGTTTTTGGTTGATGCAAGATTGCTCTTGAACCAATGATGCTCCTGCATTAGACATTCGGGGTTATTGAAAAAGTGAGTCCCTCACTTTGCTGGGGCTAGGGGAGAACCAAGACGGTCCACCTCAACCTGAGAAATCCATGATGAATCTTCTTCCGGTCTGCCTTTCCACTTCACAAGGTATTCTTTGTATTGTCTTCTTCTAGTGCTGCATCCTACTCTACTGTCCAAAATGCCTTCAATCTGCTCTGGTGCTTGTTGTGGTAACTGCTTCTTCAAGTCTTCTTCCATGCTGTCACTGAACTCTGCTTCATGATACTAATATAGGTCTACAATGTTGAAAATAGGTGAAATAGCCAAGGTCTCTGGTAGTTCCACTTCATATGCATTCCCTGAATCAAACTTCTTGAATATCCTACAAGGTCCAAACTTCTTCATCTTCAACTTGTTATATGTCCCAAATGGAAATCATTCTTTTCTCAGATATACCATCACTTTGTCTCCAACTACAAATTTCTTATGTCTTCTCTTCTCATCTGCTCTTTCCTTATACCTACTATTCATGTACTGTCTTCATGTGATCTGCAAATTCTTCTGCTTTTGCACTTCTCTTTTCCTCTGTACTGACATCTCTTAATTCTACAACTCCTTTAGGGTATACTCTGGTAACAATCTCAAAAGGTGTTTTTCCAGTACTCCTATTTACTAAATTATTATATGCAAACTCTGCTTGTGAAAGAATCAAATCCCAACTTCCTATCTTTTCTCCAACCAAACATCTCAACAAGTTCCCCAAACTCCTATTCACTACCTCTGTCTATCCATCAGTCTATGGATGAAAAGTTAAACTAAACATGAAATCTATCTTCATCTTCTTCCAAATGTCCTCCAAAAGTATCCAACAAACTTTGTGCCTTTGTCTGAAACTATATTCTTAGGTAATCCATGCAGTCTCACAATCTCCTTGAAAAATAGGTCAGCTACATGCACTGCATCAGTTGTCTTCTTACAAGGTATGAAATGAGCCATATTTGAAAATCTGTCAAGCACTACAAGTATTGAATCATGTCCTCTCTATGTCTTAGGCAATCCCATTATAAAATCCATACTTATGTCTTCCCAAGGTCTCTCTGATACTGTCAAAGGTTTATACAATCTAGTGTTCTGACTACTCCCTTTTGTAACTTGACAAACTCTACAACTCTGCACAAATCTCCTAACATACTTATGTATCTGAGGCCAAAAGTAATGTTCACTCACCAAAGACACTATCTTATCAATGCCAAAATGTCCTGCCAATCCACCACTGTGTTTCTCCTTGATCAAATTATCTCTCATTGAACTTCTAGGTATGCATAACTAATTTCCTTTGAACAACATATCTTCTTGAATGAAATAGTCCAACCACTTACTCCTATCTGTCACAACAAGTTCCTTACATGCTTTCCAAGGTTCTGCAAAATCAGTGTCTCCCTCATACATGTTCTTTAATTCATCAAATCTTAACACTTCAACTCTCATCTTTGTCAACAAGTTTCTTCTTCTACTCAATGCATCAACAACTTTGTTCGATTTTCCACTCCTATGCTTCAACACAAAAGTACAACTCTACATGAACTCTACCCATCTCATATGTCTTTGATTCAACTTACCTTGACTGTTCAAATATTACAAAGCTTGATGATCTGTATACAACACAAACTCCTTAGGTAACAAGTAATGTCTCCAATTTTTCAAGGCTTGAATTATGGCATAAAATTCTTGATCATAAACTGAATATCTTCTCCTTGCATCATTCAACTTCTCACTAAAATATGCTACAAGTTTACCTTCTTGACTTAACACTACTCCAATTACATTTCCACTTGCATCACAATCAATTTGAAATACCTTATTGAAATCTAGTAATTCCAAAACAGGTTGCTCTATCACTTTCTACTTCAACAATTCAAAACTCTTATCTGCTCCTGATGTCCACTTAAAGTCTTTTTTGTCACCTCTCATTGTCTCTGTCATAGGGTTAGAAACTGAACTAAAATTTCTAATGAACTTCTAGTAGAAACTAGCCAATCCATGGAATGATCTAACTTCTCCAATGCTCTTCGGTGTAGGCCATTCAACAATTGCTCCTACTTTCTCAGGGTCCATCTTAAATCCTTCCGCAGAAATCACAAATCCTAAATACACTAGTTCTTCCTTCATGAAACTACACTTCTTGATGTTTATCAACAATTTCTCTTCTCTCAACCTCTGCAAAACTTGTCTAATATGCCACAAATTTTCTTCTTTTGTTTTACTGAAAATCAAAATGTCATCCAAGTATACAATCAGAAACTTACCCAAGAATTTCTTCAAAACTTCATCCATCAATCTCATGAAAGTACTCAGTGCATTTGTCAATCCAAAGGGCATCACTAACCACTCATACAATCCTTCATTTGTCTTAAAAGCAATCTTCCATTCATCTCCTTCTCTGATCCTGATATGATGGTATCCACATTTCAAATCTATCTTTGTGAAATATCTTGCTCCACTCAAACAATCCATGATATCATCCATCCTCGGTAAAGGAAATCTATAGTTAACTGTGATCTTGTTTATTGCTCTAGAATCAATACACATTCTCAATTCTCCATCCTTATTAGGTGCTAACACTACAGGTACTGTATAAGGGCTCAAAATTTCTCTGATCAAACCTTTCCTCAATAATTCTTGTATCTATCTATTCAATTCTTCATTTTCTATTGGTGTCATTCTATGTGCTGCTTTGTTAGGCAAACTTGCTCCTGGTATAAGATCCATGTGATGACTGATACTCCTGATTGGTGGTAATCTTTCAGGTACATTATCTGATATGATGTCTTCATACTCTGTTAGCAACTCTTTTATCTCTTCCGGTTGTGATTCTTCAGTCTCCTTCTTCAGTGTTTCAGGTTTCTTAGGAATCAAGGCATAACACATATTCTCATGTCTCAAACCATCAAGAACTTTCTTCCATCTACTAAACATATTCTAGCATTTCCACATACCATATCTTTAAGATCATCCTCCAAAGGAATCAAAGTAATTCTCTTTCCATTGGATGTTATAGTATATGTATTCTTTCTCCCATCATGTATAGCTTTTCTATCATATTTCCAAGGTCTACCCAACAAGATATGACATACATCCATAGGCATAATATCACACAAGACTTCATCATGATAAGATCCAATATGAAATTTCACCAAACATTGTTCACTCACCAGTACCTTATGATCATCCTAAATCCATGCTATCTGATAAGTCTTCGGGTGTTTTAATCTTTCCAACTTCATCTTAGTCACCATCTCCTCTGAAACTAGGTTATCAGAACTACCACTATCAATTACAACTTTGCAACACTTACCTCCTGATTTGCATCTTGTTTTGAACAAACTCTTTCTCTGCAGTGGTTCCTCATTTGTCTCTATTTGAAATAGTGCTCTCCTCATCACAAGTGATTCTCCTTTCTCAGGTTTACCAATAGAATTCAATGATCCAACAGGTTCTTCTTCCACATAGGTTGCTCTCCCACTGTTCTCTGTTTTCTTGCTTGTACTACCATGATTACATTCAAATACTTTATGTCCTTCACCTCCACACTTGAAACAAGTACCTTTGAATGTTCTCTTATCAAATCCTCTTCCTTCTCTTTTGTATCCTTCATTTTGGTATGCACTAGGGTTTCCTCTCCAGTAAAAAATTCTGTCATCTCTTCGGTAAGCATTGTTATCTCTATCATCCTTCTTGAATGGACTATCAAACTTATTCTACTCTGGTTGTGTTCTGTCTCCTTCGGAATAAGTCCTACCTCTCTGAAATTTACCTCCTCTGCCTCTCTGTCTCTGATCATGCCTCTTATTCATCTTCTCTTCAACTTTTAGGGCAAACTGATATGCCTCCTCCAAAGATGTCATCCTTACCAGGCTTAGCTCTTCTTGAATGTTCACTCTCAGTCGATTGATGTATCTAGCCGCTTTGTCCTTGCTTGCTTCACTATGTCCTATTCTTATAATCATCTTGTGAAATTCTTTAGTATACTCCTTCACTGATCTCTCCTTTTGTCTCAAGTTTTGCAATCTCTTCAACAACTCCAACTCATAGTCAGCAGGTATGAAATGATACTTCAATTTTGTCACCATCCTATCCCACTTTGTAATCTTTTCTTTCCCTCTTATATTTCTTTCCAACTAAACTTCTTTCCACCATATAGCAGCATGTCCCTTCAATTTTGTCTTTGCAAATTTCACCTTCTTTGGATCTTCAACCTCCTCATATTCAAAGTATTCTTCCATGTCATTTATCCAGTCAATCAAATTTTTAGGGATCAAATTACCAGTATAGTTCGGCACATCAATTCTAGGTCTCTTTCCAATATTTGAAATAGCTCGCAACATCTTTACTTGATTTGATTCTTCTTCTTCATCACCTCCTAGGGTTTCGCCAATTTGTTCAACAGATTGAAATTCTTCTTCATCATTGCTTTCAACATTAGGTCTCAGTGTCAATCCTCTTCGCCTATCTTCTTCAACAACATCCAATCAAATTCACATTATTTTCATCATCTCCATCATTTCATCCATTCTTCCAGCCATCATTCTAATAGCATCAACTCTCCTCAGCGGCATTCTTCCTAGGATCAAGTGCAAACTACCTCAAGTTCGGTGAGGGCTACAAGGTGACAACTGCCTCTGAATCGGCAATCAGTTGCGACACAAGTTACTTGCCTCAATTCGATGATCTGTCCACAACAAGATCTTATAGAATTCCTTCACCAACTACCCTTAATTCGCTCCCAAACATTTGAACTTTTATTCTGATACCACTTGGTACAGTCATGGTACGAGGGTTCATAGAGTGAACTATCCAGACCATGTAGCAACAGTAAACACAATGGAAACAACTCAATGAAATGGAACAAATGTAGATTCAGTCATTCAGTATATCATAGAATTCAAATAGAGATCAGCCGGCAACATGCAGGCTTACAAATAGGGTTCACTGGCCTGATTACATACATACGCAAGATAAAACTTTTAAGCTCCTTCACAAAGAATCCAAACTATCAGATACTTTTATATCATCCACTACTCTATTACTACTTTCCTAAGGATCTATTACATCAATATATATCACATCTAGATCATAAGATTCCTCCGTGTCGGCCAAGGAAAATTATAAACTCCAATGAAGAGCTGTAACATGTGTACATGGATAGGTCAGACCTAAATGCATAGATCTCCTCCAAAAAATGAAAGGAATGATGTGCAAATCTTCAGGGAAGGTTGGCCACGAACCAAAGATCATTGAATGATGTGTCATTAGGCTCCAAAGATCAAGAAATGCTTCCACAGGTTTCTCCTTCAACTGATTGTCTATGATTATCAGGATGCTATGTTCTGAGAAAACAGTCAATCTTCTGATAGTGATATCTTTCCGGTAACGATGTGCGAATCTCTGAATTCTAGATATGATGTAGGTGAATGAATGTAGATGCTAAGTCTAGCTCCACAAGATCTGAAATGCAACTGTGACAGAATGTAGACCAAAATACAGAAACTGCTTCTGACTGAACTGGAAAAAGGAAAAGAAACAAACTGAACTATAAACAAACTGAGATGCAATATTTTTGGTTGATTCAAGATTGCTCTTGAACTAGGGATGCTCCTGCATCATAAAGGTAAGGTACTATTGTGTTTTAGTGATGGGAGGATTAAAACCTTCCCTGACATTTATCATGTTCCTGGATTAGCTAGAAATTTTATTTCTGTTTCAAAGCTGAATGATTTGGGAATGCATGTGACTTTTGATAAGCATGGCTGCAGATTGGTGAGAGAGAACTTGGTGGTAGTGAAGGGGAAGAGATTGGGAAACCTATTCAAGCTTGAAGCCACTATAATTTGTAATGCCTCCTATGTATCTGAGGTCAATACTAAAAATACATGTATGTTGTGACACCGTAGATTGGGCCACACTAGCAATAATGTTTTGAAAACTATTAAGAATAAAGATTTGTTGGACGGTTTCTCTTATTCTGATGAACACTTTGATTTTTGTGAGCATTGTGTGTTTAGTAAACAAAATAGAAAATCATTTCCTTTAGGAAGCAATAGAGCAAAAGAGAAGTTAGAAATTATTCATACGGATGTGTTTGAACATGTGGATAGTGATTCTATCAAAAAATCTTATTATGTTGTTACCTTCATTGATGATGTGTCTAGATTTACATGGATTTATTTTATGAAATACAAATATGAAGTTTTCGCTAAGTTTAAGGAATTTAAAGTCTTAGTAGAGAACCAATCAAGGGTGAAGATAAAAATATTAAGATCTGACAATGGAGGGGAATATTTCTCTAAGGAATTTGATGAGTTTTGCAAGCATGCAAGTAGTATCAGACAAAAGACAACTCCGTATACACCACAGTAGAATGGTGTTGCAGAAAGGATGAACTAAACAATCATGGAAAGAGCCAAAAGTATGCTGAGTGATGCATAGTTAGATAAATACTTTTGGAAAGAGGCTATGTGTACTGCTTGCTACTTGTTAAACAGATCTCCTTGTAAGGCTCTTGATTTAACACCTTATGAAATGTGGATAGGTAAGAAACCATCTATTTCACATTTAAGGGTTTTTGGTTATGAGGCTTTTGTTCATGTGCTTAAGGAAAAGCGATCTAAGTTGGATCCAAAAGCTGAAAAGTGTACATTCATTGGATATGGTGATAATGTCAAAGGTTATAAGCTTTGGAATCCACTAACCTGTAAGATTATCTATTCTAGAGATGTTATTTTTAGGGAACTTAGAGTTATTTCTGAACCTAAGTAGCCAAAAGAAAAAGATGAAAAGTTAAAGAGAGTGCACTTTGAGTTAGAGCAGCAAGATGCACCTCAAGAAGAACATAATGATGGATTGGGGGGTGAAGAAGAAGAAGATTCAAGTAGTTCTAATGAAGATGAGTTTGTTGTTACAGAAGAAGTTGGTATAGATGATCATGCAGAAGAACAAGTTGAGACCCTTACTCCACCCTTGAGGAGATCCACAAGACAACAAAATCTAGTTGATAGGTATAGCCCACCAAATTTTTGTTGTGTATTTTCTTTATTGAGTACTAATGATGAGCCTAGATCCTACAGGGAAGCTATTCTTTCAGATGATAGTGAGTCTTGGCAGTTAGCCATGCAGGAGGAGATGATGGCTTTAGACTCTTGTAACACTTGGGATCTTGTTTGTTTGCCCAAAGGAAGAAAGGCCATAGGTTGTAAGTAGGTCTTCAAGAAGAAGTTTGGAGTAGATGGGTCATTGGAGAAGTACAAGGCTAGAATGGTAGCCAAGGGCTTCTCCTAGAGAGAGGGAGTTGATTTTGGTGAAATATTCTCTCATGTTGCTAAATTGACTTCTATTAGATTTCTTTTATCTATTACTGTAGCTTATGATTGAGAGATTGAGAAAATGGATGTTAAGACTATGTTCTTGCATGGAGATCTTGAGGAAGAAATTTATATGCAACAATCTATAGGTTTTGAGGTAAAAGGGAAAGAAAAATAGGTTTGCATGTTAAAGAGGTCTCTCTATGGTTTAAAATAGTCCCCCAGAATGTGGTATCAAAAGTTTGATTCATTTATGTTGAAATTGGGTTTTGTTAGAAGCAAGGAGGATCACTATGTTTACATTTATTGGGTTGATGATTCTATACTGGTTATTGCATTGTATGTTGATGATATGTTATTTTTCAGCAATACTAAGGGTATGATTAATGAGCTTAAAGCCCAACTTTCAGGTGCATTTGACATGAAGGATCTTGGAGCTACTAGGTATATCCTGGGAATGAAGATCAGAAGGGACATGGTTAATAGAAAGATTTGGTTGTCACAAAGTAAGTATGTGAGTACCATTTTGCAGAGATTTAGTATGCAGGACTATAACCTAGTTAGAGTTCCTTTACCCATTGGTACTAAGCTTTCATTAGATATGTGTCCAAAGACTAAGGATGATCTTGAGGATATGTCTAATGTGCCATATGCTAGTGTTGTAGAGAGTTTGATGTATGCAATGGTTTACACTAGGCCAGATATTGCCCAAGCAGTAGGAGTTTTGAGCAGATTTATGTCTAACCCTGGTAGACAGCATTGAAATTATGTGAAGAGGGTGCTTAGATATCCTGTAGGTACTCCTGATTATTGTTTAGTTTACTCTGGTACTGATAGTGCTAATAAGTCATTAGACATATAGGGTTTTGTTGATGCAGATTGGGAAGGTGACTTGGATAGTCAAAGGTCCACTAGTGGCTATGTGTTTACTCTATTTGGAGGAGCAATGAGTTGAATGAGTAAGAGACAGCTCATAGTTGCTTTGTCCACTAGAGAAGTAGAATATATGGCTGCTACTCATGTCTCTAAGGAGATAGTTTGGTTGAGGAGACTGTGTACAGGTATTGGATTTGATTGCAGGATCATTCAGATTGGTTGTGATAGCTAGAGTGCTATATGTTTGGTCAAGAATCTTATGTATCATGCTCGGACTAAGCATGTTGATGTACAGTATCACTTTGTTTGAGAAATGATTGCAAATGGACAGATTGAGTTGAAGAAGGTAGACACTCAGGAGAATGTTGTAGATGCTTTGACCAAGCCTATGAGCATAGAGAAATTTGTTTGGTGCAGAGAGGCCATGGGTCTTGCTTCTAGTGCCTGATTATTTTATGGTTTTCCTATGGGTATTTACAACGTATGATGTCAAGTGGGAGAATGTTAGGATTGAGGTGCCATCAACCTTGTAAATCCTATGTAATTAATTACTCCTAATATTATTTATAAATCACCCATAAGGGATGAAAGGTTTCACCAGCAGCGGTCTTGTTTCAACTACATGTTTATATCTGGTCCTCGACACTCATTTGTCTGTGACAAGGGCTCACAGGGGGGTTTCCCCCTTGTGAGGGGTCCGTTGGGATCATCCCCCCAGTGGGGGGTCTGGGGGCTGTGCACCTCGTCGAGGGTTTAGGGGAAGCACCCCTGAAACCACATTTTATTTGATATTTTATTATTGTGAATTTGGACCATTCGTCATTAGGTCACAGATCTGACGGTTGATATTTTGTCAGTTATCTTGCCTTAGAAGGCAACCCCCTTTTATAAGGATATTTGTACTACATTTTTTATCAGAGTTGAGAGTAACAAGCGCCACTAGATTGAAGATTGAAGGAGAGAGGAAGTGCATGTATTGTAAACTCACATATTTAAAGATAATACAACTTGGAGCCTCTTTTCTTGGTAGAGTTTTTTACTCAAAAAAGTTTTCTCCACGTTTCATACTGTGTTATGTGTTCTGTTCTTAATGCTTGTTATTTTTGTGTAGTGGGTTTTAATTTCTGTTGCAATCTCCATTGATTCTACATTGTTTAGAGGATAATAAGGTTTGAATCAGATTTTCGTTGTGTGGTTTGCACCTTCATTTCTAACAGAGGGTGGTGTCAGGTTTAGTGGTGTATTTATTGTGGTGTTCATTATGATCCTCTATCTTAATAATCTCATGCATATAAAATCTTTTTTTTAGATTGGAATCTTATAAAATTACAGGGAATCTTGGAATCTTTTAGCTCTTCAACTCCACCCTGCTGTGATTGTAGAATGCTTCTTGGTGTAATTATTTAATCTAGCCCATTTTATATCCTAAAATCTACTCCATGTTCTCATATTGAAGAATTTATAAATAATAAGTTTCTTATCTCGCTAAGAAACTCTTCATATAATATACCATAGATGAAAATTAATAGATTTGCTTACAATTGTATATATAAGTATTTATTCTAACATTTTAATGTTAGTGTATTATTTTAAAAAAATAATGAATTCTTGTTTATCTTAACCTACTTAACATAAAGGAGCAAATGGATCATAAATAGTTCAATATTACTGTTATAATAATGTATGGGAAAATAACAATTTTATATAAATATTTTAAGTAAATAAATCTTAATGAATAAGAATTAAAAGTGAAGTAGATAAATATAGGTCAAGTGATTAACAACTGAAAGGATAGTGATTTCTTTTCGAGCTTTTCTTCTCAAAATGATTGACAACATAATTTTCACATAACAATTTTTATGAATAACTCTTGGTAACTAGTAATGACGGAAAAGAACTGTTACAGAGCAGAAAATTCCTATTTCAGGGCGAGATGGGAAATGGGAAAGGAAAACATAGTGTGTGCTATCAAGAGAGTTCAAAAAGAAGAAACAAAGCACCATACATGCATTTTGATAGGTCTGCATTACAAAAAAACCTATTCGTAGACAATAGTAAGCATAGTTGATAGAAAGATAACATAACAGGTAGAAGACAAAATATCTCCAGATGGAACAGTGAACATAATGGGTGGAATATAGGAAAACCACTACCGGAACAAGAACAATTCTTTCATCATAGAAAGACAACCCAAATCCGACAAATGTCAATGCCATATTATGCAAGGCAGGCAAAAGGAAGACACGTAGCACACAACCTTGTTAAGGGGACCAAGTTTATCCCAAATAGGATTTCAAAAAATGACAAGGAGAATACAGAGAGCACCTGAGGAGATCACTAAAGAAGGATAATTTAGGTTTGCTTTAAAATATATAATAGCTCAAATATACTCCACATGGGTTAAGGAAGAGGCCATTACCAAATATTTGCAATGACTTACAATGCTACTACACTAAAAAAATCCCTGAGACAACAAGCTAGTGAATGTGACTTGACAAAACATGAGGCACGCTCTCACGATTCCCTAAAATACCTTAATCAATCAAGGAGACACTTAGATGATGGAAAGGATACCAATTGACTACACTTTCTCCAAGTTTACACACAAATGAATATGCCACCTAAAAATTGGATACATAATGTTTGATATCCTATAATTATCTTTAGGCATATCTCTATATTTTAAGTGGCTCAATAGCGAACCCATATATGTCATCAGATAAACATGTACTTATAACAATACATGTATCTTGCCCTAGATCACACTTGATGATGATACTTGTCATGAATCTAATAATGCAAGAAACAAATCAGATATTCATTTATTTTACTCCCTTGATCATGCCAAAAAAAAGAATCAGATTACATTTTCATGTAGAGGCAAGATATTTCTCATTGAAATTGTCAAATTAGAAATAAGAACAAAGATTTAATTTACCACACAATTTACTACAAACTAACTATGACCCATTGGATCTAGTTTTCAATTAATTCTAGAATTTTCACCTATAGCCGAAGGATTTGATTTACATCAAGAATTGTACACGAAACCAAGTTTTGTCAATCTCATTACAATGTAGACAACTACCTCTAGACTTAGCTAGTCAAGGATTGCCAAGTTGGAAACTTCATCCAAATGTTATCACTCACCACCACAACCATCTTGATCTCCCTCAAGATTTACATCCATAGGCATATTAAATCCAACTACCCATACATGTACATATTCTCTAAATATTCTCTAATCATGGAGTAGATAAACACATTATATGCTGGTAGTCACTACCACATCAATATTAAATAGTCACAATAAGATTTACTTGAGAAATCAGCTATCACCATTAAATTTGTCTTTAAAACATTGATTATATTACCAAAGGTAATGATAATTGATGTGATAAAACCTTTAGCCCATTTCACATAGTTATTGATGAAGTCAAGCATAGGTGCTAATGAAGGCACAACTATTATCAATTGAAGACATGTGGTTCTTATTGAAGTCACCCATGTAGTTGTTGATGAAGATAAAAGACAAGCAATAAGTTGATGAAGATACCCATCCAAACAAAGATGATAGAATCCGAACTTGAAATAGTCATTGAACTAGAATTCATAGGGAAATTTAAGTCCATAAACATTAGATCATTTGGATTCTAGACGCCATCCACTAGATTAAATCTAACTTATAACATGCTTGGGTGTACTAATTTAGTGACATCACATGGACCTCACATGATACTTTGAACTTCAAAGCACTACTCAATTATATTTCATAAGGAACCTCAATTCTATTGGGATCACAACAAAACATGTCAATTGAGTCTTTGACACAAGAAAGCCTTAAAAGTTTACTTCATAAAACTATTAAGTTTTCTAACTAAGGGTTCCGATAGATTTAAAACTTGCATTTGAACTTAAACACCTCACTCAATACAAATTTACAATGTAGCTTGAGTTTGCAAGAAACAAGGCATTGAGATGATAGAGGTGGGGCATCCTTCATATTTGAGCATATAATGACTCAAGCTTGTGATATGAGACATTCGTGACTTAATGAATACAAGGATTTTATAACTTGCAAACTTGAACACAACGAAACTTGTAGAATTAAGCCTCTTGGTCAGTCAAGATTAATAATGAGGCTTTAGTCTAGAGAAGACATGGATGTAAAACAAACCCAAAAATAGATACTAGAAAATAATGAAACATGGCTTTTGATAACTCAAGTCTAGATTCAAAATCATGGCAACATGACAAGCTTGAGAATATATCTCATAAACTAGAATGTTGACTCAAGGCATATAACAAATTAACATATTAGAAAGGAAACCTACATTCATAGAAAAACATGAGGATATAACATAAAGGAATTATGTAGGATATAAGGCATGGTTTTGATGGAGCCATTAAAAAGAGAACCCAAAATTTAGGGAAAATTTTAGTGGCAATTTTTTGTCAATTAATGACTTTTTTTAACTTTCGGGGGGTTGAAAATGGTGAATATTACCCATTTTAATAGTATATGCTTTTGCCCAAATTTTAATCTACTTTGGTACACATAGCTTCATATCACCCATATATTAATTTTTTAATATCTTAGAATTGCATTAAATCGCCATGCTATTTATTGCAGTTTGGTACCCATCACCAAGATATTATAGAAGCAATTTTTAATCTAGGTCCTGCAGACTAATGCCACCTAATTCCTCCCACATTCCCATGTCTTACCATCATCTAATTATCAAACCAATCATCTTCCTATAAATAATTAAATATTTTATGATTAATTATTTAATTAATCAATTTATATTCAAACACTAATTAAATAAATTAAATATTATTTAATTAGATAATTATCCATTCATATATCCCTCATAATTTCTTTCCATTTATAACTCATGTGCACATAATTAATTAAAATAATTAGATAATTCCATTAATTATCCTCTCACATCCTATCTTATCCCTCTCAATTTCTTTCCATTCTCTAATTCATGTGCAACTAGTTAAATGGAAACAAATCAAGGATCTTATCTTCATCTTGCTTTTTCATTAAATCAATCCATAAAAAAATTATAAATTGAACCTCTCACAAGTCATAATCATTAGATTTTTAAATGCAAACTTATGCTATTGAGTTGAGCACCTTACATCCAATCATATTTTCAACCAATCTATCTTGGAGTGCAACCACCATTGTTGGTGCAACAAGGAAGAGTTGGGCGAGATCTATTGTTATTTCATTCATTATTGTTTACTTTTCCTTATGCTTTATCGAAGGTTTGCATTTTAGATTTAAAGTGAGATTTAGATCTTTTGGTTTAAGTCTTACATTTACATTTCAAATTTACTTGAGCTTACATTTTGGCATGCCAGGTGGGACCTTGTGCCTCTTTAAACCTTGTTTTTATATGTTTTTATAACCCATTCTTACAAGTTTACAGTCATTTTTTGAGAAATTTTGGAGTGCACTTTTATAGGGAGCCTCTTGGGATAGAACGAACCTCATGGTTGCATATGAAAGGCCCAAAAATTGAAAATAAACATATAATTTGATATATTTTAGTGTAGGATTTTTTTTTGTTTTTGTAGGGTGATACCTGGGTAAGTACAAAAAGATGGGGGGCCAAAAAGTGGCCAAATGGTTTTAGAAAAAAAATAATACATAACGTGAGCACATTATAACGCGAGCACGTTATGAACTACTATAAATAAAAAAAAGCTTGTCATCTCATTTTATTTCTATTTTTCTCATCTATCCCCGTGGCTTGCAAACCCTAGGAAGCGCGCTTGCGTTTTGGAAAAGACAATTCAACACCAAAATCTTGTTGATTCGTCACCAAAATTCTGCCACGACGTCGAGCATGCCAAAGGAGTGAGTTTTATTTTATTTTTGTTTGAATTTGTTTCTAAATAGGTAGGTTTGAGTTGATTTTTGATGTATATTTCATTAATTGTCAGGAAATGTTAATGCACCTCCTCCTCCTCCTCAAAATCCACAAAATCCACAAAATCCAGAGGAGGAAATACCTGCAGAACAACAACCTCCTCCATCCATTCCTCAACATGCCCTTGGAACACAAGAAAATATAATAGGGCAAATTGAAAATAACAAAAAAGAAATTGAAGATATAATCGCAAGGTTGAAACATCCTTCCACTTCAACCTTGCATAGGTCCACGCTTGCTGAAACTCTTGAATCTATGTTATCAAATATAGATTCAATTAGTAAGCAAATATCTAGTTGGATGGATAAAAGGAGAGAGTTTAGAAACTATTATGCAGACAAGCTGTCATACCAAGTTGTGAAAAAATTACAAATTACAAAATTAGACTTGTGTTCCATTTTCACAAACCCACAAACAAATCAACCTCCACCCATTACATGCAAGAGGTTCCCTATCCATTGGTGTAACAACCAAGCGATAAGGGAGAATTTTGGGCAGAGGTGGTGGATGGTTTTTGACCATCCTCCATGCAATAATAATGAGGTCCCGCAATACTTTTGAGGAAACTCTACTACGAGTTTGTCCTCAATAAAGTGTCAAACTATTTTGATATGCGAGACTTCCAGGGTAGAGGTGGGGGGTCAGTACAAGATAGACTAGGGGCACGTGTTGACCCACAGCAGGCAGTGAGACGAGTAATCAACAGATTAGCCCATGAGCATGTTTCTATCCCTTCCATTATGAAGGAGAGTGTTGAGGTCGACACACTTTAGTCCATTAGTGCCTTAACCCAGAGCATCATAGAGCATGCCAGTCCTACAGTACAGAGTGGGTTGGGAGATAGTACAAGGAGTAGGGTCCCACCCCATACTTGTCAGACTTGCAGGTCAGCATGCGGTTATGACCCCATGGATAGTCAGTACACAGGTGCACATGCTACATCTGCAACTGAGCAAATGGTGATGACAAATACCATCCTAAGTGAGACTTTCAGCCTTGATACTCAGGTAAATATTAGCAAGTTTATTGAATTTAATTTATTAAATTTTATTTTTGAAATGCAAGATTAACTAATTTAGTTTGATGATTTTAATAAAATTTTAGGGTTATAGCGTTAATACAATTTTCAGTGGTTCTCCACCTGCATATTACACTAGATCATTTACTGTCAGGGTATGTAACTAGTAAACAATTATAAATATTACATGTCAATAGCATCGTTATATGAATGGTATTCTAATATCTAATTTTGGATTTGAATAGGTTAATATTGGAGATTTCACGGCAACACTTGCCAGTGGTGGTGGACTTCAAAGCTTCACGGAGGTAATAAAATAAATAGTTTAATGAATGAATTGTACTTACTAGATTTTTGTATGTGACTTGTGTGCTTTATTGTGTGTACTTCCATGTTTAGATGAACGTGTGTGTATGTTAGGAGCCATGATTTGCATCACTATTATAGTTTTCATAATTGAATAATGTTATTTTATTTCTAGATGATGCAGGCTATAGAGACACCTCTAGATGTTCTTAGGGCAATGGAGCATGGTGTGACCTCTGTGATTCATAGCTCCATGGCATTGATAGCGGTATGAGGCAGATTAGTAAATTTCAATTTACATTCATTGTTATAGTTGTTTATTTTTAAAATATCAAAAGATTATTGATTTGAAGTTTAATTTCTATCTAGATGGTTTCTATAGGACATGATATCACCACGGCCTATTCTTGCTACTGAGGCAAGTGAGGAGACAGATTATATGGTAGCGGTAAGTGATTATTTTGTTAAATGTTTCATTTTTTATAACATGTAATTTCTATATATTAATGTCTATACTTTTTATTGTAACAGCTAAAGATGCAGGAAGAACTAAATAGGAGGACCAGCCCTCAGGTTCGTAGTAGACCACCCACATGTGCATCTCCACCCCCTAGAAGATCAAAGGCTGCCTGTGATCTATTCTCTTCACCAGCCAGAGGAGAATGACTTTTTATTGTGTTCCTTTGTTGTATGCCTATATGGCATTTGTGGACATGTATTTTGTATTGTATATAGTTGACATTGTATGCCTATATGGCTATTTTGTATATATGTTATACTTATATTGATAGATATTGATGTATGCCTATATGGATATTTAGTTAATACATATCTTTTTTATTGATGGCGTCCATACTTGCATTATAAATCCACGTTTGAATGGATATTTGTAGATGGCTACTTCAACTATTTAAAGTCCAATTGTATTACATAGGATGTTTCTTGATCCAATAAGCTAGCTATTGTTATTCAAGTATCACCTAAACCTCATTTTGGAACTAAAAGATAAAAGTTTGTATTTAAAAAAAAATGAATCATCATGTTGAACATAAAATATTAATATTCTTTATGAGTTTCTCAATTAAAAATATTCAAATGAGTATGCTGATCCATAATCTTTATGAGTTGGTCAATTGAAAATATTTCTTAATTTCTTATTATTATACCATATTGGGATGCAAAGAGTATGTTTGTTGTTTTGAATAAGATATTTAAAATCATATGCTTATGAGCACCTGATGACCATTGTGGTTATTAAATGTAATTCCTCTTGCATATAAGGCGAGGTTATGAGATTACATTGAGTCTTACCTAATTTTAGTATGCAACATAACATTGGGGCTATAGGCTTCCATAAGTCATACTGTTGTGACCAAATCACACATCGCCCCATTGCAAATGGGGACCCCCTTTTTTTGAGCTTTGATGCTTTGCATGAAGTTTTGATGATGTCTTTAGTTTATTGCATGATGAAGTCAGTGGTGTTTGAGTCCTATAGTCCTCTGATGCCCTGATCCTGATGTTTGAGATCTTGAAAATGACTAAGTCTGATAGCCTGATATACTGAAACACTAAAAATTGACCAAGTCTAAAATCTAGTGGATCCTCTAAATTTTATAATCTACATGTTAAATCCAGTGGATTCGAGACCTACCTCAAACATCTTGGAAGGTATATTGAAAAATATTTAAAGTATATTCAATATACCTTATCCTCTGGGACTTACACTTCTAGGTGCAAAATTGCTCTAGGGAGTTAGGCGTACTTTCCCACCTCTGTAGACTCAAATCAGTGCCTAAGATTGAGACCTTAAAGTGCGCCTAGAGAAGATTGAGATCATCCCAAGTTATGGCGCCTTGAATGGAATTGATACAAATGACCTTAAGCATTGAAAATTTGACAAGGAAAACACATTATGAGTTTAGGTGCCCTTCATGCTTCATATCACCAATTTTGGTGCCTTGGCAACATAGTAGATGAATAACACCTCAAAATGAGTGCCTAAGGGTGATGTAGTCATACAAGGGTGCAAACAAGTGTTAAAAGCCTTAAAATATCAAGGAATAATCCAAATTCAAGTAAGGCGCATTTTCACACCTTGATCATCATCTAAGGCACCTTACAAAGGAGGTCTTGAGCAACATAAACCTTAGGCACAATTTCTTGCTTCTACAATCAAATTTGAGCGCCTAAGGAGTGGATTGGTGATGGACATCACTTTGAGCACCTTAAAAGTGTTTGAAGGTTTGAAATGGTGAATGATAGTGTCTGAAGGTCTTAGAACCAACTAGAATAAGGAATTGAAGAATGAGTTAACCACTTTGAGTGCCTTGAAGGAGAGAAGTATGTATATGAAGATTGATTGAATGCTTGGAGTTTAGGCACACTTTCCTTGTCATCTAATCACACATTGGCGCCTAGGAAGAGTTGATATGAAACAATCCTTTGAGTGGACTCCTTGATGAGATTTCTCCCATTGCTTAAACTTGTTGAAATGTTAAAAGCTAAGTCAAATGGATTCTAGGCACTCTTTGCCTTCAGAATGACCTTGAATTGGTGCCTAAGCATAACAAGAGAGTTTAAATCCATTAAATATGGCACCTTGTAAGAGGAGAGCTTAAGAGCATGAGACTAGATGGCATTTAAGAGTCAAGATCATCAAAATCCAAAGAAATGGGCTAAGTAAGCTAAGGTGCGTTTGCTTGTCATTCAATACCTCCATGAGTGCCTAGATTGAAATTGCATCCAAGGACATCTAAGAGTAGGCGCCTAGAGGGGAAAAGTCATCCTAATACCTTCATAATTATTTTAAGCATAAAAAATGCCAAGTATAAAGCTTCATGATGTTGGGCACTCTTTCACCTCCATATAGATCTAGATTGGTGCCTTAGATGAAGTATCACAAATCTATATCATTGAGTAAGTTCCAAGAGAGAAAGGCTTACTTCAAGCATGTTTAATCATTCAAGGTCTTACAAATAATGAATAGAGCCTAAGTTGATGCTAGGCGCCTCCTCTTGTCTCTACTATCTAGTTTTGGCACCTAAGGAAAAATTGCATCTAGTGAACTCATTAATTGGCGCCTAGGAGGAAAAGACCTTAAACTTACATTATTGAGTCAGCACTTTAGAAATTGAGCCATTCCTAGTCAATTGGAGTCATAAAATATCAAATACAAAGTCAAATTAGACTTAGGCACCCCTTCATGTAATTTTCCACCATCATGAGTACCTAGATCTAGGAAGATCATCCATTTGCACCTAGGAATAAGATACAAGTCCAAGACCTCAAATTTGAGTGCCTAGAAGTGTGATGGATTGAAGAAGCTACATTGGCACCTAAGGGTAAGTTGTATCTAATGACATCACCTAATTGAGCGCCTAGGAGGTATAAAGCTTAACATTGACATGAGGACAAGCGCTTAGTAAAGGAGAGTTTCTCAAATATTTAAACATGTGAATGAAGTCATAGAAATGCACTAAGTCATCTATGCGCCATTTTCCCCTTGTGTACCCTTACATTTGAGCCTAAGAAGAAGTTGCTTCAGTTCATTGGAGTGTTTGAGTATTGAGGATTTCTTAGCAATGCTTTGCAACTTTACACTGCCTCCTTCTGATGATTTTTGGGGTAGTAGAAAACCTTTCACCACGGGCAAACACTTCAGAGATATAAAAAATTGAGAGAGGTTATTGTAGAGGCACTCTACGTGATCGCGTTGCCTTGGACAAAATGTTTCTAAGTGACATAGTTTTTGAGTAACATCTCGTCAAAGATTGCTACCTTTTTACACTTTGGACTCTTCAGGGATATTGTCGGTACAATGTAGCTCGGACTGTTTTGACATGTTTGGGTGAAAAAAAGGACCATGCCTAGCATAAATGTACCCATTTGGATGAATTGGAATAGTTAGTTTGGTTGCATCAAGAGCAGGACAAAAGTTACACCCCTTTGCAACTTTACACTGCCTCCTTCTTGTGATTTTTGGGGCAGCAGAAAACCTTTCACCACAGGCAAACACCTTAGAGATATACAAAACTAAGAGAGGTTATTGTAGAGGCACTCTACATGATCGCGTTGCCTTAGATAGAATGTTTCTAAGTGACATGATTTTTGAGTAACATCTCGTCAAAGATTGCTATCTGTTTGCACTTTGGACTCTTCAGGGATATTGTCAGTACAATGTAGCTCAGACTGTTTCGACATGTTTGGGTGAAAAATAGGACCATGCCTAGCATAAATGTACCCATTCAGATGCGTTGGAATAGTCAGTTTGGTCGCATCAGGAGCAGGACGAAAGTTACACCCCTTTGGAACTTTACACTACCTCCTTTTGATGATTTTTGGGGCAGCAGAAAACCTTTCACCACTGGCAAATGCCTTAGAGATATAAAAAACTGAGAGAGGTTATTATAGAGGTACTCTATGTGATCATGTTGCCTTAGACAGAATGTTTCTAAGTGACATAGTTTTTGAATAACATCTCGTCAAATATTGTTGCCTTTTTGCACTTTGGACTCTTCAGGGATATGTCGGTACAATGTAGCTCAGACTGTTTCGACATGTTTGGGTGAAAAATAGGACCATGACTAGCATAAATGTACCCATACGAATGCGTTGGAATAGTCAGTTTGGTCGCATCAGGAGCAGGATGAAAGTTACACCCCTTTGTAACTTTACACTGCCTCCTTTTGATGATTTTTGGGGTAGCAGAAAACCTTTCACCATGGAAAAATGCCTCAGAGATATAAAAAGCTGAGAGAGGTTATTGTAGAGGCACTCTATGTGATCACATTGCCTTAGACAGAATGTTTTTAAGTGACACAGTTTTTGAGTAACATATCGTCAAACATTGCTGCCTTTTTGCACTTTAGACTCTTCAGGGATATCATCGGTACAATGTAGCTCAGACTATTTCGACATGTTTGGGTGAAAAATAGGACCATGCATAGCATAAATGTACCCATCTGGATGCGTTGGAATAGTCAATTTGGTTGCATCAGGAGCAGGATGAAAGTTACACCCCTTTGCAACTTTACACTGCCTCCTTCTGACAATTGTTGGGGCAGCAGAAAACCTTTCACCACGGGCAAATACATCAGAGATATAAAAAACTGAGAGAGGTTATTGTAGAGGCACTCTACATGATCATGTTTCCTTAGACAGAATGTTTCTAAGTGACACAGTTTTTGAGTAACATCTCGTCAAAGATTGCTACCTTTTTGCACTTTGGACTCTTCAGGGATATCATCAGTACAATGTAGCTCGGATTGTTTCAACATGTTTGGGTGAAAAAAAGAACAATGCCTAGCCTAAACGTACCCATCCGGACGTGTTGGAACTATCAGTTTGGTCGCATCAGGAGCAGGACACCAAAAATGCATAACATGATGATGTAAAAATGTGTATATGTGTAAAAATACAGCAAGAAATTAAAAAAAGACAAACCTTACAAATTAATGTGCATACTTACAACTCAATGTAACATGACTTTACAAAATCAATGTGAATACTTACAAATTAATCCAATGAACCATCCAGGTCTACTCTACTCTTTATTGTGTCAAGTATTGCTTCATGGTCAGACTCACACACCTTCCACAAGATTTTGTTCAAAGGTCTACCCCGATACTTTATCAAATAAATATTGGATGCCATGACAAGGTTTGAGTAATGGAGAATCTTTTGATGCATGTCAAAGTCCTGAAACAACCAAACATTAACACTCTTATGTGGGTACCTTCTAAGCCATGTTCTAGTAATAACCACTAAGCCTGTAGGGTATTCGATGTTTTCTCCATTTGTAACTGGGG